>CM077647.1:313842-908842 GCA_039707465.1 Rhabdophis nuchalis | reverse complement strand
TATTTCTTGGCTCGTTGGAAACCTATTCAGCCACAACGCTGTCGTGGGAAAGTCAGAGCCACGCGAACACGGAGAAGAACCATGTCCACTGCAGTGATCATTGGAGGCCTCCAGAAAGGGAAAGCAAAGATGCTGCTTGTATTAACCAGGCGCTAACTTGCACCTGACAGCAGTTTGACTTCCTCTCCTTCTGGCATCCCTGTCCTTGTCTCCCAGCCCACCTGCATCTTCGCTGCTAATTCAATTTGAAAGAATGTCTTTTTTCCTCAGGTTCCAGAACCTACCAGAGACAGAAAATGAACATCTTAAAGATATTATGAGCACAATCTTAGCAGAATACCTTAACAGAGACAAAAACCAGCTGTGGTGGGATATGGACCTGGTTTATAGAATTAATTCAGCATATGCCAGAACCCATAATGTTCCAAGAGAGGTACGTGTTAAATTTCTCAGGAGGACCACGAGGGATGAGGTGCTGGGGGCCCAAAGGGAGGGACCTTTAAAATATCAAGATAAAGAAATCACCATTCTAAAGCAAATCCCGAAAAAAATAAGAGAAAGAAGGAGGACGTATTCTTCCTTATCAAAGAAACTATACAATAGAGGAATTTGGTTTAGATGGTTACTGCCAGAGGGAATGCTGATTTTCTGGGAGGGAAGCAGAATTAGAATTAAGACAGTGGAAGAGGCTGAAGCCTTTATTAAAAAACATTCTTCTCTCCTAGAGGGCTGGACTAGAAGACCTCCAAGGTGCCTTCCAACTTGATTAGCGTGTTTTCTGCTCGGTCAAGCGGATAGTCGGGGAGCTCACCGGATTCTCACGATTTCCCCAGATTTCCACGCTGCCCCCTTCGGCCAGCGCAGCGTTTTCGCGGGCCCCTTCACGGGATTTCCCCTGGGAGGCTAAAAGAAGAGGCAGCCCCGTCCTTCTTCCAGAGCTGGCTTCCCACGGACGCCTGGGGGGCGAGCGCTTCTCTCCGCGTTTCTGCCCTCGCAGCGCCGCGGCTTTCGCTTCCCTCCAGCCTGGGGGGTGGGTGGGGGTGCCCTGCCCTCTGCCCCTCCCTCCCTCCTTCCCTCCCCGAGGCTCCTCTCTCTGTGCGGATTTACCTGCCAAGGCGGCTCTTTCCTAATCTGGAGCGACCGCAGCCGAGCCTCGTTGGCCAAGGGCGCTCCTCGCAGGACAAGGCAGCAAAGGCGCGGATGGCTCGAAGCCACCGCAAGCGGAGATCACAGGCCGGATCGGGGGGGCTGTTGCCTCCCTTCCGACTGCCTTCGGAGGGCTGGGCAGGCAAGCAGGAGATTGGCGCTGCTTCTCGGCAACTGGGAAGCGCTGCCCCCTTTTCCCCCAACCTCCTGATCCGAGCAGGAGCCAAAGCCCAGCAAAGGTTGTGGGGGCGGGAGAGAGGACCACCCCGTGGGGAGGGGGAGATTCCTTCTAGCTGCTAACTAACCGACCTGCCTGCCGTGAGGGTCTCTAACAAAACCGCTTTCCTCCTGGCCCAAGTGGAAGCCAAGCCAAGCCAAGCCAAGCTCCCCAGCCAGCCTCAGAGGAAACTCTGGGCCACCAAGGTGTCTCTCCTGGCTTTTGGCTGGGACATCTGGGCAGAAATCCCTCCCCCCCAACCCCTACCCTGCGCTGGGCAAAGGGCGAGCCGGAGGGGAAGGGACCTGGAAACAATATAAGCGAATAGCGGAGTTGGCACGTGCCTTGGAGGTGTTCAAGTCCTACTTCCTGCTGTACACCATTTCACACGAAGGGTTCTCTATTCTCTTCTCATAAACCTCCTTGGGTTAGACCACCCAAAACTTCTGTTCCACTGATTAATTTTCTAAGTGTCAGGAAATTCCTCCTCAGTTCTAGGCTGTTTCTCTCCTTGATTAGTTTCCACCCATTGCTTCTTGTCCTGCCCTCGGGTGCTTTGGAGAATAGTTTGACTCCCTCTTCTTTGGGGCAACTGTTAGGAACTCTGGGTTCAGAACCAGTGTTACAACTCTGGTCCCTTAACCAGTGTTTGAAAATAAATGCGGAATAGTGTAATTCACCGGACAGTAAAGAGATATGTTGCTTTAACTACAAACAAACTCTGAAACAGTGATAGTAAGAAAATAAATAGTCTACTTTGTAGCAACTAGAATGCTTCTTCCGACCAGTGAAACTAACTTCTCAAAATAATAACAGTCCTTCACCCAACACAGAGTTATCTTACAGTGATGCAAAACAAATCCTCCTTCAGTCTTCGCAGCTTCAGCACAGGAATCAAAGGGAATTGAAAAGGGAACGGACTGTGTTCCTGAGCTTCCTTTATGGTAGAGCTGAGAAGCACAGCCAATCAGAATTCAAACACAGTTCTTAAAGCTACATAACTCCTTAAGAACATAGGCTCATATATATTGTCAATCCAATATAAGGCCGAATATCCTAACAGCAACTCCTGAGATATTAGAAGACTGCTAGCGTGTCTCCCCTGGTCCTTCTTTTCATTAAACTAGACATCCCCAGTTCCTGCAGCCGTTCTTCATATGTTTTAGTCTCCAGTCCTCTAATCCTCTTGGTTGCTCTTCTCTGCACTCTTTCCAGAGTCTCCACATCTTTTCTACATCGTGGCGACCAAAACTGTATGCAGTATTCCAAGTGTGGCCTACTTTTTTTTTCTAGCTTACCAAGAAGTAGGTTGTGGTCTACTTTGTCAAATGCCTTGCTGAAGTTTAAGTACCGTATATTACATTCACATATTTCACTGATCTACTAATTTAGTCACTATATTGAAGAATGAAATAAGATTGGTTTGGCATGATCTGTTTTGAACAAACCCGTTCTGGCTTCCAGTTATTACTTTACTTGTTTCTAGATGTTGACAGATCTATTTTTTTTTATTATCTTGTCCAGTATTTTCCCAAGTATTGCTGTTAGGCTGATTGGTCTGTAGTTTCCTGGGTGTGGTTTCCCCACCCACCTTTTTTTTGAAGATGGGAACCACATCAGCTCTTTTCCAAACCTCTGGTAGTTCCCCGGATGCTTCAGGATTTTTGATGTAGTGCAGTAGTTCTGAGATATGCCAGCTTCTTTAGAATGCTGGGATGTAATCTGTCAGATTACAGAACAGCTTGCCTCCAGAAGTTTTGAATGCCCCAACACTGCAAGTCTTCAAGAAGATGTTGGATAGCCATTTGTCTGAAACAGTATAGGGCTTCCTGCCTAGGCAGGGAGTTGGACTAGATGACCTCCAAGGTCCCTTCCAACTCTGCTATTGTATTGTATATAGATCCAGGTGATTTGCATTCATCAAGATCAGACAAGTGTTCTCGTATTATTGTTTTGCTTATTTTAACTTTTATTTCTAATCTGTCTTTTACAGTTATATTTTTGGTAGGTTGGGCTGTCGTTTCTTTTTGCATGAAGACCGATGCACAGAATGGGTAAAGCAGTTCTGCTTTCTCTCTGTTGCCTGTTACTTCATTGCCATTTTCTCTCTTTAGTGGACTGTTTCCTTGATTTTTTTTCCTTGTTATTTATGTGTTGGAAGAAACTATTTTTATCTTTGACTTTTCTTGCAAGTCTTTGTTCGTTCTGAGCCTTTGCTTTCCTGACTTCGTCTTTGCAGATTCGGGCTATCTGCTGATATTACTTCTGGGTCCCTTTTTCCAATTTTTGTACATGTTCTTTTTGTCTTTCAATTTGTCAGAGAGATCTTTGTGCAGCCATGCCTGGTTTCTTCTTGGGTTTCTTGTTTTCCTTTCTCAGTGCTATTGGGATGGCTTTTATTATCATATTTTTCAGTGTTTCCCATGCTTCTTGATTTTTTTCCCTTTTAGGATTTTCATCCATGGAGTCTTCCTTAGACTCTCTCTGAGTTTGCTAAAATCAGCTCTTTTAAAGTTTAAGGCACTCATTAGATCATATTCTATTGCTATATTTGCATTACTAGCTGTAGTTGCTGTGGCCAAGTTTGGTTAAATGAAAGTTTCCCCTCATAGACCCTCTCAGAGACCCCCATCCTTCTCTGCATCAGTTTCCCCTCCCTCTCTGTCCCCTCCCTCTCTTACTCTACCTCCCTCCCTACCTACTGTATTTCTCCCTCTCTCTATCCCTCTACCTACTGTATTTCTCCCTCTCTCTATCCCTCTACCTACTGTATTTCTCCCTCTCTCTATCCCTCTACCTACTGTATTTCTCCCTCTCTCTATCCCTCTACCTACTGTATTTCTCCCTCTCTCTATCCCTCTACCTACTGTATTTCTCCCTCTCTCTATCCCTCTACCTATTGTATTTCTCCCTCTCTCTATCCCTCTACCTACTGTATTTCTCCCTCTCTCTATCCCTCTACCTACTGTATTTCTCCCTCTCTCTATCCCTCTACCTACTGTATTTCTCCCTCTCTCTATCCCTCTACCTACTGTATTTCTCCCTCTCTCTATCCCTCTACCTACTGTATTTCTCCCTCTCTCTATCCCTCTACCTACTTATATCTCCCTCTCTCTATCCCTCTACCTACCTACCTACTGTATTTCTCCCTCTCTCTCTCCTCTCTATCCCTCTACCTACATAACTACCTACCTATTGATGGTGGCGGGGGAGCGGCGGGGGAGCGGTGGGACGAGTGGCAGGGGGAGCAGTGGCAGCGGGGGGGAACAGCAGCGCAGTGGGGGAGCGGCGGTGGCAGGGGAGCAGCGGTGAGAGCCGCGGGGGAGGAGAAAGAGGCTGCTGAGGAGGCGACTGTCGCAGATATGACAAAGACCACGTGTGCAAGTGACATGAGCTGAAAAGCGGCCAGGTGGGAGGGGCTATGAAGGGGAGTGGGGCGAGTGAGCGAGCGAGAAGTCACAGTTGTGCATTTGTGTGGCGTGCACCCGACACCTGTGTGCCATCCACACACTCTGTGTGTATCATGGGTGCTGCACTTGTAAGGAACCTTGTGTGAAAATTTAGTGGCGATTGGTGCAGTCGTTTTGGAGATTAGCAGTTTTGAACAAACTCATCGTTATTTTTTTATTTATTTAGATTTACAAATGCAGGTAAAGCAGAGTGGACGCCTGTCAAGGCACATGTCAGCCCTTTTATCGCCCTAACACTGACCCATTTCCTCCCCCTCTGCGTTTTCTGTTTAGAGCTTCACACTTTTAACCGACTTTTGCTTCGCCTAACCTTTATTGCTCCTTTGGGGCCCTGCTTGCAGTTACAGCTGCCGCCTTGTGGTTTGACATTTAGCTATTACCTGTTTCATGTTTTTTTATAGACAGCTTATAATTTTCCCACTTGCATGCATTTGATGCTAAGCATTTTGGAAACAAGGCATTCCAGTGGTGGGTATTTTCACTACCAATTTGGGCTCCCTCAACACTTCTGCGCATGCACAGAAGTGTCTGGGTGGGTGGGCGGAGCCTCCCGCCACAGTTACTCCTGGTTCAGCCGAGCCGAGCTGAATGAGGAGCAACCCACCACTGATGCATCCTCCATTTTGTTTTGCATATAATGCTTATATCTTTGTATATATCATTATTTGTTTATTGATCAATATGAAAGATCCTAACTACCAGCAAGAATGAGCCCTGGCATTGAAAGAGCACCTGTCGTTTCAGATCCATCATGGCAGAGCCTGTTGGTGGGCATCTCCTCAGCTGTTGCCCGCCACGTTCCTCACCTTGTTGTGTCCCTGCGGTGTCACCAGCCGTCCCATTGAAGTGAATGGGACTGTTGGTGAGTCAACAGCGGGTCAGAGGGGGTGGGACAGAAATGACAGTTACTCTTTATAAATCATGATTTAAATTGAGTTGATTTACAATACAATACAATAGCAGAGTTATGGAGGTGTTCTAGTCCAACCCCCTGCCTAGGCAGGAAGCCCTATACCATTTCAGACAAATGGCTCTCCAACATCTTCTTGAAGACGTCCAGTGTTGGGGCATTCACAACTTCTGCAGGCAATTTCTGTTCCAATGGTTAATTGTTCTAACTGTCAGGAAATTCCTCCTCAGTTCTAAGTTGCTTCTCTCCTTGATTAGTTTCCACCCATTGCTTCTTGTTCTACCCTCAGATGCCTTGGAGAATAGCTTGACTCCCTCTTCTTTGGGGAAACCCCTGAGATATTGGAAGGCTGCTATCATGTCTTCCCTAGACCTTCTTTTCATTAAACTAGACCTACCCAGTTCCTGCAACCATTTCAGCCTCCAGTCCCCTAATCCTCTTGGTTGCTCTTCTCTGTGAAGGATCAGATGATGGAATGTCTGCACAGATGAGGCCCTGTGGGACCAGAGGAAGAGTTATATGTGGCGATAAGACCCAGGTGTGGATGGAATGGACATGAGAGTGAGGAATGTGAATTCTGATAAAACCTTTTCTTTTGTCTTCATTTCTTTGCCTTGACAATGAAGAACTTTGCTCCTTTCCTGAAGAGGGAGGGGGGGTCATGGGGGAGCTGCCTCAGATAAAACAGTTCATTTCTTCTGCTCTGCAATAATAATAAGAACGGGGGGCATATTAACAACGAGACAAAAGTTAGCACCCTTAAAACCACCAGCCAGGGTGCTAGGAACAAGAATATTTTCTGAAAGGCTTTTTCTGTATTGCTCTACACCACCTTCCATAGCCCAATGTGCACTCATTAGAGAGAGCATTTCTGTTTCAACCAAATAACTTGTTAAATCTCCTACTTTTGGGGGGAAACTGGGTGGTTTAGTCCACTCAGTCTAATTGACTCCATGTAGTGATGCACACACAAGGGAGAAGAGAAGGGGGAGAACTGCTCTGACTTCCTGAAGGAGGAGGGGGAGGGCATGGAATGAGTAGAATGAAGGGCAGGTCAGCATGCAGGGTCTCCATGAAAGCTTTTCACTCGGGGTCTTTCTTGGTGGAAATCAGGCTCCTGCTGAGTCCTTCCCATCTCCTTCGTGTCCTTCAGCTCCACTCCAGATGTTTCTTCTCAGCCTTCCCCTTTGTGGGGTGGAGGCTCCCAGGAACATCTGCAGTGGGTCTGAAAGCCCTGTGGACTCCCTATCTCAACTTTCCTTCCCAGAGACGGAGCCCCAAAGACAGGAAGGGAGGACACAGCCCTGCAAAGGGGCAGAGAAGGAGGTCAAGGAAGCCATGAAAAATGTTCTCCTTGAGAACTGGGGGTGGGGATGCAAATGATTAGGGGGTTCCTTTTTAACTTTTTAATCCGATTTTTAGGGGGTTCCAGGGAGGAGGGAGGGGATAGTCAGGTGGGGGGACGCCAAATTATAAGGCCGGCCGGCGGAAGTAGAGCAACGGAGGAGGGGGGAGGGGGGTCGCTTCCACTGAGGTATTTTCCATCGGTCTTGGGGAGGGGCAGGGGCGGTGGGAGACGGGATGGACGCAGGTTGGAGGATCGTGGCCGCTGGTTACAGGTGGTCACGTGCTCCGACCTCCCATGCTCCCATCGCAGACTCGGTGGGCAAGAACCACAGACCCGGGGCCCTAAGCTGATGCTATGCAACGCCAGGTCCATGGTACAAAAAGCCCCCCTCATCCATGACCTTGTGTCAGAGGGGGACCCGGACCTGGTAGGTATTACGGAAACCTGGTTGGGCCACGAGGGAGGACATCCCCTCATAGAAATGTGCCCACCAGGATACCGAGCCTTCCATCAGCCTAGGGCCCTAGGGAGGGGTGGGGGGGTGGCGATTATGGTTAGGGAAGGTCTTGAGCCAAAGGAGACCACGATCCCTCAGATGACTGGGTGCGAGTCCCTCCTTGTGAAGTGGGGCCTAGGGAGGCAGTTGGGCGTGTTAGTTGTATACCTGGCTCCTCGCTATGCAACAACAGCCCTGCCCGAGCTCCTAGAGGTGATAGCCGAGGCGGCGGTTGAGACCCCCAGACTTTTAGTCATGGGGGACTTTAACCTGCCGTCGGCAGGCGAAACCTCTGGTGCAGCTCGGGAGTTCATGGCTTCCATGACAGCCATGGACCTGACCCAGGTAGTTGTAGGCCCTACCCACGATGGTGGACACACCCTGGATCTAATCTTCGTCTCGGGACAGTGGAGTAGTGATCTGGGAATAGGGGATTTAGTCATCACACCCCTGTCATGGACAGATCACGCTCTCCTTCGGCTCGACTTTCCGATCGCTGCACCTCACTGCGGGGAGGCGGAACCGGACATTCCTATATGGTTCTGCCCCAGGCTCCTGATGGACCCGATAAGGTTCCAAAGGGAATTTGGGCCAATTCCTGTGGACTTGCCCTGCGATTCGACTGAGGACCTAGTGGCCGCATGGCTAAGTGTGGCCACGGGGGCCTTGGGCCGAGTCGCGCCCTTGCGGCCTCTCTTGCGGCGACGAATCACCTGGGCTCCTTGGTTTACAGGGTCGAGCAGAGGTATTTGGGATTTATCTGCAGGAGAAAATCACTCGGATTCGGAGCGAGTTACCCTCCATCGACAGTGGCCCAGTCGAGCGTGCCGAGGCTGTTCTTGTGACACCATCATGGGAGGAGTTTGATTTTGTTACTACCGAGGATATGGACAAGTTGTCAAAGAGACTTAGGGCCACCACATGTTTTATTTATTTTTATTTTTATTTTATTAAATTTATATCCCGCCCTTCTCCTTGTTAGGACCCAGGGCGGCGCACAGGGATGTTAAAATACATACAAAATATAAAATATATGAAATTTAAAATACTTATTTTAATAAATAAACCCTGCGCTAAAACCAAATTAAAATCCCAAGTTTAAAAACTATCTAATGGTCAGTGTGGAGGTTACGCTAGGCCGGCTAGGTGAAATAGGTGTGTCTTCAGACACTTGCGGAAGAGGCGGAGGTCGGAGATGGTGCGGAGTTCAGGGGGTAAGTCGTTCCAGAGGACTGGGCCCGCCACAGAGAAGGCTCTCCCCCTGGGTGTCGCTAGTCGGCATTGTCCAGCCGACGGCACCCTGAGGAGGCCCTCTCTGTGGGAGCGTATCGGTCTAAGAGATGTATGGGGCAGGAGGCGGTCTCGCATATAACTAGGCCCCGAGCCATGGAGCGCTTTAAAGATGGTCGTTAAAACCTTGAAGCGCACCCGAAAGACCACAGGAAGCCAGTGCAGCTCGCGCAGGATAGGTGTTATGTGGGAGTGTCTAGGCGCTCCCGTAATCACCCGCGCGGCTGCGTTCTGGACTAGCTGCAGCTTTCGGGTGCACCTCAAGGGAAGCCCCATGTAGAGAGCATTACAGTAGTCGAGTCGAGAGGTGACGAGTGCTTGAGTGACTGTGCGTAAGGCCCCCCGGTCCAGTAAGGGGCGCAATTGGCGCATCAGGCGAACCTGATGAAACGCCCCCCTGGCCACGGCTGCCACATGATCTTCCATAGACAGCCGGGAATCCAGGAGGACACCCAAATTGCGCGCCCTCTCCACGGGGGCCGGTGTTTCGCCCCCAATGGCCAGAGTTGGAATAATCTGGCTGAACCGAGGCGCCGGAAGCCACAGCCACTCAGTCTTGGACGGGTTGAGCCTGAGTTTGTTACCACCCATCCAGATCCGTACGGCTTCCAAGCACCGGGACATAACCTCGACGGCATCGTTGGGGTGGTCTGGGGTGGATAAGTACAACTGAGTATCATCAGCGTACAGATGATATCCCACCCCAAAACCACGGATGATCTCACCCAGCGGCTTCATATATGTGTTGAATAGGAGGGGCGAGAGGACCGACCCCTGAGGAACCCCACATATGAGGGGTCTCGAGGCCGACCTCTGCCCCCCTGTCAACACATATTGCGACCGACCAGAGAGGTAGGATGAGAACCACCGCAGAACGGTGCCTCCCAACCCCAACCCCCCCAGTCGGCGCAATAGGATACCATGGTCGATGGTATCAAAAGCCGCTGAGAGGTCTAATAGGACTAGGATAGAGGAATATCCTCTATCCCGCGCCCTCCAGAGATCATCAACCAACGCGACCAATGCCGTCTCGGTGCTGTGCCCGGGTCGGAAGCCGGACTGGCGCGGGTCTAGATAATCAACTTCCTCCAAGTCTCGCGGAAACTGTTGAGCCACCACACTCTCAACAACCTTCACTAGAAAGTGGAGGTTGGAGACGGGACGATAGTTCTCTAATAATGCTGGATCCAGGGACGGCTTCTTGAGGAGGGGCCTTACTACCGCCTCTTTCAAGACGGCAGGCAAGGACCCCTCACTCAAAGATGCGTTGACAATGCCCTGGAGCCAGCCTCGTGTCGTCTCCCAGGATGCCAGTACAAGCCAGGAGGGACACGGGTCCAATAAACATGTGGTAGCCCTAAGTCTCTTTGACAACTTGTCCATATCCTCGGTGGTAACAAAATCAAACTCCTCCCAAGATGGTGTCACAAGAACAGCCTCGGCCCGCTCGACTGGGCCACTGTCGATGGAGGGTAACTCGTTCCGAATCCGAGTGATTTTCTCCTGCAGATAAATCCCAAATTCCTCTGCTCGACCCTGTAAAGGGGCTTCCCGCGGCCTCTGTTGAAGGAGGGAGCGGGTCACCCCAAACAGGGCGGCAGGGCGGTTATCTGCGGATGCAATAAGAGTGGCACAATACTCACGTTTGGCCACTCTTATCGCCACTAAGTAAGTCCTAATATGGTCTCTCACTAGTGTTCGGTCGGCTTCGGAGCGAGAAGATCTCCATCTGCTCTCTAGGCGTCTCTTGTGGCGCTTCATCCCCCTAAGCCCCTTGGTAAACCAAGGAGCCCAGGTGGTTCGTCGCCGCAAGAGAGGCCGCAAGGGCGCGACTCGGTCCAAGGCCCCCATGGCCGCACTTAACCATGCGGCCACTAGGTCCTCAGTCGAGTCGCGGGGCAAGTCCACAGGAATTGGCCCAAGCTCCCTTTGGAACCTTATCGGGTCCATCAGGAGCCTGGGGCGGAACCATATAGGAATATCCGGTTCCGCCTCCCCGCGGTGAGGTGCGGCGATCGGAAAGTCGAGCCGAAGGAGAGCGTGATCTGTCCATGACAGGGGTGTGATGACTAGATCCCCTATTCCCAGATCACTACTCCACTGTCCCGAGACGAAGATTAGATCCAGGGTGTGTCCGCCCTCGTGGGTAGGGCCTACAACTACTTGGGCCAGGTCCATGGCTGTCATGGAAGCCATGAACTCCCGAGCTGCACCAGAGGTTTCGCCTGCTGACGGCAGATTAAAGTCCCTCATGACTAACAGTCTGGGGGTCTCCACTGCCGCCTCAGCTATCACCTCTAGGAGCTCGGGCAGGGCTGTTGTTGTATAGCGAGGAGCCAGGTATACAACTAACACGCCCAACTGCCTCCCTAGGCCCCACTTCACAAGGAGGGACTCGCACCCGGTCGTCTGAGGGATCGTGGTCTCCTTTGGCTCAAGACCTTCCCTAACCATAATCGCCACCCCCCCACCCCTCCCTAGGTTTATTGGACCCGTGTCCCTCCTGGCTTGTACTGGCATCCTGGGAGACGACACGAGGCTGGCTCCAGGGCATTGTCAACGCAGCTCTGAGTGAGGGGTCCTTGCCTGCTGTCTTGAAAGAGGCGGTAGTAAGGCCCCTCCTCAAGAAGCCGTCCCTGGATCCAGCATTATTAGAGAACTATCATCCCGTCTCCAACCTTCACTTTTTAGTGAAGGTTGTTGAGAGTGTGGTGGCTCAACAGTTTCCGTGACACTTGGAGGAAGTTGATTATCTAGACCCGCGCCAGTCCAGCTTCCGACCCGGGCACAGCACCGCGACGGCATTGGTCGCGTTGGTTGATGATCTCTGGAGGGCGCGGGATAGAGGATTTTCCTCTATCCTAGTCCTATTAGACCTCTCAGCGGCTTTTGATACCATCGACCATGGTATCCTAGTGCGCCGACTGGGGGGGTTGGGGCTGGGAGGCACCGTTTTGCGGTGGTTCTCGTCCTACCTCTCTGGTCGGTCGCAATGTGTGTTGGCAGGGGGGCAGAGGTCGACTTCGAGGCCCCTCATATGTGGGGTACCTCAGGGGTCGGTCCTCTCGCCCCTACTGTTCAACACATATATGAAGCCGCTGGGTGAGATCATCCGTGGTTTTGGGGTGGGATATCATCTGTACGCTGATGATACTCAGTTGTACATATCCACCCCAGACCACCCCAATGATGCCGTCGAGGTTATGTCCCGGTGTTTGGAGGCCGTACGGATCTGGATGGGTAGCAACAAACTCAAGCTCAACCCGTCCAAGACTGAGTGGCTGTGGCTTCCGGCGCCCCGATTCAGCCAGATTATTCCAACTCTGGCCATTGGGGGCGAAACACTGGCCCCCGTGGAGAGGGCGCGCAATTTGGGTGACCTCCTGGATTCCCGGCTGTTTATGGACGACCATGTGGCAGCCGTGGCCAGGGGGGCATTTCATCAGGTACGCCTGATGCGCCAATTGCGCCCCTTACTGGACCAGGGTGCCTTACGCACAGTCACTCAAGCACTCGTCACCTCTCGACTCGACTACTGTAATGCTCTCTACATGGGGCTTCCCTTGAGGTGCACCCGAAGGCTACAGCTAGTCCAGAATGCAGCCGCGTGGGTGATTACGGGAGCGCCTAGACACTCCCATATAACACCAATCCTGCGCGAGCTGCACTGGCTTCCTGTGGTCTTTCGGGTGCGCTTCAAGGTTCTAACGACCATCTTTAAAGCGCTCCATGGCTCAGGGCCTAGTTATATGCGAGACCGCCTCCTGCCCCATATATCCCTCAGACCGATACGCTCCCACAGAGAAGGCCTCCTCAGGGTGCCATCGGCCGGACAATGCCGACTGGTGACACCCAGGGGGAGAGCCTTCTCTGTGGCGGGACCAGCCCTTTGGAACGACTTACCCCCTGAACTCCGTACCATCTCTGACCTCCGCCTCTTCCGCAAGTGTCTGAAGACACACCTATTCCAACTAGCCGGCCTAGCGTAGCCTCCAATTCTGACTCATAGATAGTTTTAAAATGGGGATTTTAATTCGGTTTTAGCACAGGTTTTTTAGTCGAATAAGTTTTTTTAAAAAGTTTTATATGTTTGTATGTTTTTTAATATTCCTGTGCGTCGCCCCGGGTCCGTTTGGAGAAGGGCGGGGTATAAATTCAATAAAATAAAATAAAAAAATCAAATCACAGCTTGACCGGCAAGAAAACAAAAGGGAAAATCTTTCCAATATCAAACTTGATATTTACAAACAAACAATCTGTGAAAAGAGTTGGTCAGCGTTATGATGGGACAGTGTTAGGATATTCAGCCTTATATTGAGTTGGCAATATATATGAGCCTATGTTCTTAAGGAATTGTGTAGCTTTAAGAACTGACTTATAATCTCATTGGCTGTAATTATACAGTTCTACTGTAAAGGAAGCTCAGAATCACAAGCTCCTTCCCTGTTTGATCCCGGTTCGATTCCTTGTGATCCTGTGCTGAAGCTGTGAAGAAGAAGGAGGATTGTTTTGCATCACTGTGAGATACTGTATCTGTGTTTGGTGAAGGACTGTTATCATTGTTTGAGAAGTTAGTCAGAAGAAGCATTTTAGTTGCTACAAAGTAAATACTATTTATTTTCTTACTATCGCTGTTTTCGAGTTTGTTTGTGGTTTACAGCAACGTATCTCCTTACTGTCCGGTGAATTACACTATTCTGCATTTATTTGCTAACCCTGGTTATGGGACCAGAGTTCTGACACTGGTTCTGAACCCAGAGTTGCTAACAGACAGCTATATCGAATCATAAAATGCCAAAAGAAATCGAGAAAGGATATGGACGAAGAAACAAAAATAGACTGAAATCACAAATCATAGAAGAGATAAATTTAATTTACATCTGGACAGACGCGGGTTGAAAAGGGAAATTATTATCCCTTGATGAGAAATAACCAGCCAGGCTGTGGGTTAAATATCATCAAAGGGACTGTAAATAGCAATGATAGATACTTACCTATAGATGTAAGATGCTATTAGATACTATTGAAGAATTGTAGAATAATGGAAAAATGACAGTTAATATCGATAAAATGGGAATTGTTATATTTAGATGATTAATAACTAATCAATTATTTAGATGGTTATAATGTTGCTGGAAAATTATTATCTAATTAATAATTACTTATAAAATTCAAGATTGTTTTATATCATATTACTATGGAATTTATATAGCTATGATGAGCTTAAATAAGGGATGTTAATAGTTAGCTAGGTTTTAAAGACATTCTTAAAGAAAAAATAGATCAATGTTAAAATATTTGATTAGAACTGTAGATATTGATATTAAGCTACGTGACAAATTGTTAGATCATAAAATGAGATTACCTTTAACAAAAATAATTATTTTAGAGAGGCATAGAATTTACGAGTGACCGGTTAAAATACCCTTTAAACGACACTACCTAGACTGAACTTTTTTTAAAAATTCTTTTTATTTCTTTTTTTTCTTTCTCTCTCTCTCTCTCTCTCTCTCTCTCTCTTTGTTAGCCTAATAATAATAATAATAATAATAATAATAATAATAATAATAATAATAATAATAATAATAATAATAATAATAATAATAATAATAATAATAATAATAATAATAATAATAATAATAATTTTATTTATAGACCGCCTCCTCTCCCCGAAGGGACTCGGAGCGGTGCACAGGGAGTTAAAAAAGCAAATATAAAATACATAAATAGTTAAAATAAGCATTAAACAAATTATCCCTGCGCTAAAACCCACTATACTAAAACTAAACTACAAGATATAGTATAGATGGAAAGCCATTATATAATCATACTGTATATAAAAGGATGTTAAAATAATTAGTAAGATTAGGGTTGAGATATAAGAATTGTAATAATTAACATGAAAAATAAGTGATAACATTGGAAGAAATTTATAGAAACCTGGGATGAATTGATACATTCTTAAAAATGGATAACCTCTTATGGGAATGGCTTTTGGGTGGTTTTTCTTTTCTTTCTTCTCTGTGAAGTTTGGATTATTTGTGTTTATGTTAAAAAAATAAAAAAAAATATTAAAAAAAACAATAGCCACAACTTTCCTGCCACCAGGCTACCGAGCCTTCCATCAGCCTAGGGCCCTAGGGAGGGGTGGGGGGTGGGGTGGCGATTATGGTTAAGGAAGGTCTTGAGCCGAAGGAGACCACGATCCCTCAGACGACCGGGTGTGAGTCCCTCCTCGTGAAGTGGGGCCTAGGGAGGCAGTTGGGCATGTTAGTTGTATACCTGGCTCCCCGCTATGTAACAACAGCCCTGCCCGAGCTCCTGGAGGTGATAGCTGAGGCGGTGGTTGAGACCCCCAGACTTTTGGTCATGGGGGACTTTAACCTGCCGTCAGCAGGCGAAACCTCTGGGGTAGCTCGGGAGTTCATGGCTTCCATGACAACCATGAACCTGACCCAAGTAGTTGTAGGCCCTACCCACGAGGGCGGACACACCCTGGATCTAATCTTCGTCTCGGGACAGTGGAGTAGTGATCTGGGAATAGGGGATTTAGTCATCACACCCCTGTCATGGACAGATCACGCTCTCCTTCGGCTCGACTTTCTGATCGCCGCACCTCACTGCGGGGAGGTGGAACCGGACATTCCTATATGGTTCCGCCCCAGGCTCCTGATGGACCCGATAAGGTTCCAAAGGGAGCTTGGGCCAATTCTTGTGGACTTGCCCCGCGACTCGACTGAGGACCTAGTGGCCGCATGGTTATGGTGAGACCCCTCCTGAAGAAGCCTTCCCTGGACCCAGCATTATTGGAGAATTATCATCCGGTCTCCAACCTTCACTTTTTAGCGAAGGTTGTAGAGAGTGTGGTGGCCCAACAGTTTCTGCGACACCTGGAGGAAATTGATTATCTAGACCCGCGCCAGTCCGGCTTCTGACCCAGTCACAGCACCGAGACGGCATTGGTCGCGTTGGTAGATGATCTCTGGAGGGCGCGAGATAGGGGATGTTCCTCTATCCTAGTCCTATTAGACCTCTCAGCGGCTTTTGATACCATCGACCATGGTATCTTATTGCACCGACTGGGGGGGTTGGGGCTGGGAGGCACCGTTTTACGGTGGTTCTCGTCCTACCTCTCTGGTCGGCCACAATATGTGTTGGCAGGGGGGCAGAGATCGGCCTCGAGACCCCTCTTTTGCGGGGTTCCTCAGGGGTCGGTCCTCTCGCCCCTCCTGTTCAACACATATATGAAGCCGCTGGGTGAGATCATCCATGGTTTTGGGGTGGGATATCATCTGTACGCTGATGATACTCAGCTGTACATATCCACCCCAAACCACCCCAACGATGCCGCCGAGGTGTTGTCCCGGTGTTTGGAGGCTGTACGGATCTGGATGGGTAGCAACAAACTCAAGCTCAACCCGTCCAAGACTGAGTGGCTGTGGTTTCCAGCACCCCGGTTCAGCCAGATTACTCCAACTCTGGCCATTGGGGGCAAAACACTGGCCCCCGTGGAGAGGGCATGCAATTTGGGTGTCCTCCTGGACTCCCGCCTGTCCATGGAGGACCATGTGGCAGCCGTGGCCAGGGGGGCGTTTCATCAGGTACGCCTGATGCACCAATTGCGCCCCTTACTGGACTGGGTTGCCCTTCGCACAGTACCTCAAGCACTCGTGACATCCCGACTCGACTACTGTAATGCTCTCTACATGGGGCTTCCCTTGAGGTGCACTTGAAAGCTACAGCTAGTCCAGAATGAAGCCACACGGGTGATTACGGGAGCCCCTAGATACTCCCACATAACACCGCTCCTGTGCGAGCTGCACTGGCTTCCTGTGGTCTTTCGGGTGCGCTTCAAGGTTTTGACGACCATCTTTAAAGCGCTCCATGGCTTGGGGCCTAGTTATATGCGAGACCGTCTTCTGCCCCATACATCCCTTCGTCCGATCCGCTCCCACAGAGAGGGCCTTCTCAGGGTGCCGTCGGCGGGGCAATGCCGACTGGCGACACCCAGGGGAAGGGCCTTCTCTGTGGCAGGCCCTACCCTTTGGAACGACTTACCCCCTGAACTTCGCACCATCTCGGACCTCCGCCTCTGTGAGAAAGATTATCCCGGTAAACCTTTTAACTGTAAAAGAAAATGCTAAAACACAAGGGAATTAATGCAGCAAAACAAAGCTTTATTGAATATACTGAGATCTCAGGATTCCTCCCCACTCCAACCAAGGCTTACACCAAGGCAAGACAGAGAGGAACAAATTGATAGGGAATCGGTGGTCCTTTAATACAGAAAGTTTCAGAAAGTTCCCCCCTTCACCCACCTACGTCATACAACCGTGGAAAGTTACATTTGCCACAAAGTCATGCGCCTAATACATGTTTTTAGCTAACTCGGATAAACATCATCTGGCACAAGAATCACTTCCCCACAAGATAAATGGTGCTTTTCGGGTCTTTCCGCCCGACTCATTTCGAAAGCCCCAGATGGCAGCACACATCACATTTCCTCCCCATACTTCAAACACTCACTCCTAATGTGTCGCTTAGCAGCCATCCTTCATTAAGTGATTCCGGGTATGGGCCAAAGACCTCTACCCCATTCCAGAGGAACATTCAAAAGGGTCAGAATGACCCAAAACTATCAGAACATTGCCTCAGGCCCCAGCTGCTGACATCTCACAACTTCCGTACTCATTTTCATTGCGATAAACAGATATAGAAGCCAGGATTATAAGTTCAACCCAGGACACCCTAGGCCAAATAAAAGGCAGAGCTAAACCAACTCCATTTTTCTCTCAGCCTCTTCCGCCAGTGTCTAAAGACACATCTTTTCCATCAAGCCGGCCTAGCGTAACCTTCCGCTGTGACTATTTTTAGACAGTTTAATTTGGGGCATTTTAAATTGATTTTAGCACAGGGTAGGAATTTCATATGTCTTTTAAATTTTATATTTTGTTATATTTGTATGCTTTTAAATTCCTGGGCGCCACCCTGGGTCCTTTCTGGAGAAGGGCGGGGTATAAATTTAATTTAAAAAAAAATAAAAAAAAATAAAAATAAATTCAGCTGCATCTCCTCCCTTTGGCATTCTCGTGTTCCTGAGTAATGTGATACGCGAGACTTAAAGAGATTTCTTCCCAGAATTCTTCTGCCCACCAGGACGATCCTCCGTTCAGGTCCTGCAACCCAAAGGGGAGAGAAGAGAAGACGGGGAACCAGTCAGTAGCATAAAGCTACCACAGCCTGTCCATCCACTCAGGACAGCAGCTCTCCCACACCCAGGGGCCCAAGACTTTACCTCGGATGCTTCCAGGCCTTTCCAGACACATCACAAAACCAGGGATTTCTGCAGGAAAAGAGAAACAGAATCAGCCAAAAGAGAGGCTGCCTTTGCAGGAAGGTTGCCAGGAACTCCCCTCCCCCAGAAGACACAGGGAGGAATTAGGGGGAGGGATAAAAAAATGACCGCCTCCTCACTGCCCTCCAGGCTGACCCATCTGATCCTTCCCCCTATGCTACCCTCCCTTTTTATGCAGCAGCCCTTCAATTCTTCGGACCCTGCACTTTGGGGGTTTCAGGAACAGTGGGGGAAATTGATGTCCAAAGTTTTTCGGTCTTTCGGGTGCGCTTCAAGGTGCTGACTACCATCTTTAAAGCACTCCATGGCACGGGACCTAGCTATCTGCGAGTTCGCATCCTACCGCATACATCCCTCCGACCGATCCGCTCCCACAGAGAGGGACTTCTCCGGGTGCTGTCCACTAGGCAATGCCAGCGGGCGATGCCCAGGGGAAGGGCCTTCTCTGTGGTGGGCCCAGCTCTATGGAACGACCTACCCCCCGACCTCAGAACAACCACGGACCTCCGTGCCTTCTGACAAAAGTTCAAGAATTATTTTTTCCAACTGGCCTAACCTACCTTCCAGCCTTTTTAGTCTGAACATCTAAATTGTTTTCATTGGGTTTTTAAGAGGTTTAGTTTTTAGGATTTTAGGTTTTTAGCGCAGGGATAAATTGTTTAATTTGATTTCATATATTTACTAGCTATACCCGGCCACGCGTTGCTGTGGCCCAGTCTGGTTAAATGGCCAACCAATCTGTGTGTAGCTCTACACCTGCACACATACACACAACCACCATATAACCCCCAACCTACCTACCTACTGTATTTCTCCCTCTCTATCTATCCCTCAACCTACCTACCTATCGTATTTCTCCCTATCTATTCCTCTACCTACCTACCTACTGCATTTCTTCCTTTCTCCCTCTACCTACCTACCTACTGTATTTCTCCCTCTCTCTCTATTCCTTTACCTACCTACCTACCAACCTACCTACTGTATTTCTCCCTATCTATACACTTACCTACCTACTGCATTTCTTCCTTTCTCCCTCTACCTACCTAAATACCTACCGTATTTCTCCCTCTCTATCCCTCTACCTACCTACCTACTGTATTTCTCCCTATCTATCTATCTATCTATCTATCTATCTATCTATCTATCTATCTATCTATCTATCTCCCTACCTACCTACCTACTGTATTTCTCCCTATCTATCTATCCACCTACCTACCTACCCACCTACCTACCTACTATATTTCTTCCTTTCTCCCTCTATCTACCTACGTACCTACTGTATTTCTCCCTCTCTATCACCCTATCTACCTACCTACATACCTACCTACCTTATTTCTCCCTCTCTATCTATCCCTCTATCTACCTACCTACTGTAAAACAATAATACAATAGCAGAGTTGAAAGGGACCTTGGAGGTCATCTATTCCAACTGCCTGCCTAGGCAGGAAGCCCTATACCCATGATGGTGAACCTATGGCATGGGTGCCACAGGTGGCACACGGAACAATTTCTTAGGGCATGTGAGGCATTGCCCTGTCAGCTTCAGTGTGTATGTGTGCCCTGGCCAGCTGATTTAGGCCTTCTTTTGAGGCCATTTTTTGCCCTCTGGAGGTGGGGGGAGGGTGAAAACAGCCTTCCTATAAAGCCTCTGGAGCCTGGGGAGGACATTAAAAGCATGCCAAATGCAGGGGTCATGCACATAGAATTATGGATGTGGCACACCTGTGCACATCGCCCCTGCATTCCCCCTGCTTTTGGCACGCGAGCCAAAAAAGATTAGCCATCACTCCCTAAACCATTTCAGACAAATGGCTATCCAACATCTTCTTAAAGACTTGCAGTGTTGGGGCATTAACAACTTCTGGAGGCAAACTGCTCCACTGGTTAATTGTTCTAATTGTTTCCTGTCAGGAAATTCCTCCTCATTTCTAAGTTGCTTCTCTCCTTGATTAGTTTCCACCCATTGCTTCTTGTTCTGCCCTCAGGTGCCTTGGAGAATAGCTTGACTCCCTCTTCTTTGTGGCCACCCCTGAGATATTGGAAGGCTGCTATCATGTCTCCCCTAGTCTTTCTTTTATTAAACTGTATTTCTCCTTCTCTCTCTATTCCCCTCTCTACCTATCTACTGTAATACAATAATACAATAGCAGAGTTGGAAGGGTCCTTGGAGGTCATCTAGTCCAACTCCCTGCCTAGGCAGGAAACCCTATACTGTTTCAGACAAATGGCTATCCAACCTCTTCTTAAAGACTTGCAGTGTTGGGGCATTCACAACTTCTGGAGGCAACTTCTGGTTAATTGTTCTAACTGTCAGGAAATTTCTCCTTAATTCCAGGTTGCTTCTCTCCCTGATTAGTTTCCACCCATTGCTTCTTGTTCTGCCCTCAGGTGTTTTGGAGAATAGTTTGACTCCCTCTTCTTTGGGGCAACCCCTGAGATATTGAAAGACTGCTATCATGTCTCCCCTGGTCCCTCTTTTATTAAACTGTATTTGCTGTCAGATGGGTGGTTCTTTGTTACAGTTTGGTTCAGTTCGTATTAAACAGTTTAAAGCAGCTGCCTGCCTCTGTATTTTTACCTCAGAGAACAGTCTTGAGCAGTATTTATCCCCCCCCCCCCTCTCTTTGGGCTATATGGGAGTTTGCTATCTCGGTGCCTTTTTGGCCCTAAGAGGCCTCCGTGGCTGAGGAATGACTGTTGCCTGGTGGGAGGAGTTACAGGTAAGTGAAAACACATTTTGGTGGGTACATTTTACATGTGTTTACCTTGCACACGATACATGTGTGCTAGGCACAAAATGAGTTGGTATTCTATTATCAGAAGTCCTTGTCAACATTGTGTGAAAGTTTGGTATAAATCGGTCCAGTAGTTTTTGAGATTAGTGGATTCGTACAAACTATTTTACATTTTTATTTATATAGATGATGTATCTATGTTTGTACATTTTTAATTCCCCTGTGCACCGCCCCGAGTCCCTTCGGGGAGAGGGAGCGGTCTACAAATTTAATTTATTATTATTTTTTATTATTAAAGTGGCTGGGAGCTCCCTATAGCCGGCTCTGTGTTCGAAGGGACCCTGTTCTCTGGGGCTTTAGATGCTCCTGCTGCAGCTCCAGATTGTCTCCAAGGGACACCCAAGGTCGTCTTCCTCCAGGTCCCCCCGCCCCTGCCAAACACTCCTGGGACTCCCAGTTTCTCCTCCAAGGCATTCTGAATTAAATCCTTTCTGGGAGGTTGGGGGTGAGGCTCCTTGGTTGGGGGCTGTTTCTTGTATCCCCAGAAATTCCAGGAAATCAACCTCTGCTGAGAATGCTGATTTGCACCCGTGCCCTCCCCTACGCCCACCTAATTTTTCCCCTTGGGAACCTCCGCTGTCCCATGGCTCTCCTCCCTGAGTGCAGCATGGGAGACTTTGGGGGGTCTTCTCGGCAAACCCCCTGCTCAAGCAGAAGACCCCATATCATTTCAGACAAGTGGCTCTCCAGTCTTTTCTTAAAAATCTGCAGAGATGGAACATGTACAACTGGTATCACACTATTGTACTCCCTCCTCCTCCTCCTCCTCCTCCCCTGGTCAAGTTACCTCAGCAGGCCTTCCCTTACGACAGATGCAAGTGATCACTTTGCTCCATTGACCGAGTCTCACTAGAGTCACAGCTGCACATCGGAATTGGTACTGAACATTTGGGTGGGCATCTTCCAGGGTGAATTGATTCTTAGGGCCTTCAGTATTGAGTTTTTTCCAATTACCTCCGGCAATCCGATATTCCACCTGGTACCTGGAGACCAAAGCCTTCCCAATGGCTGCCGGATCAATGTTGATCCGGAAACTATTTGGGTGCACTTGCTCAACCTTAGGAGGGGGAGGTCTTCTAAGAGCAGCTTCCAGCTCTTGATGTTTCTGGAGGACCTCCATGGTCAAGGATAAACTTTTGGTCTCCAGCATCTTTAATGTTTCGAAGAAGTCCTTCATGGTTTCAGTGCTCATTTTCCAGAAGATTTCAGCAGCAGCATTAGGGCTTCCTCCATATTCATGGGGAGCAAAGAGGGATGAATAGTTGAATCTGAAGTGTTGAGGGGTTCCCGAATTGTCCTGAGCACAAGGCAGTTCAGCCTCCTTGAGGGCCTCCAGGACAGGTGGGGTTCCCCCATCTGCAAAAGTGATCAGTATTTGGACGTTATCCTTCATGTCTTTTCCCAACATGGAGAACATGGAATGAAACATGGGTTTCTGGGCATAAGTTGAATGGGCAAGGAAGGCCTGGGCCACCAAGCAGATGGCATCCACATGGTCAATGCCCGCTGGGGTGGAGAAAAACTCTCGGACTTGCTCCTCAACTAGGTTGTCTTGCTCTGCATCTCTTGGGCCTCCAAATCCTGGAGTGTCAATGATTGTGACAGAATAGGGAATTTGGAAGCCCTTCTGATGGTTCAACATGTAGCCTGTGACTTCAGATGTCCTGTTTCCAGCTTCACTTCTCTGGGTTGTTTCATGAATGAGTTTGAATCTGAAATTATCTTCCCACCGGACACCCAGGACATAATTGATCATCCCATTGATCAGAGTGGTTTTCCCACTTCCTGTTGCTCCCATCACCAGGATCACTTTGTTGGGCACTTCCGGGTTCTTCTTTCCAAGCTGGTACAACAGAGAGGATGAGGAGGCATCTGAGGAGACTTTCTCCAGAGGAAAGGTGAACACTGATGTCTGTTTGTCCTCCACCAGGGAGATTATCTGAAGAAAATGTTGAGCTACATTTTCTGCATCCTCCTCCTCCAGTGAAGTGAAGACCTCTACCTCCTCGCTGGGGAGACTAATGGCTCCATTATCACAGACGGCTGACACCCGTATTCTATATGTTGTCTGTGGCTTTAGACCTTTGATGGGGTAAAACTCTGTTTTTCTCCTTGTTCTTATTCTAGTCCATTGGTCCCTCCTAACTCCAGCCTCCACCGTTCTGTACTCAACCTTGTACTCCTTGACCACAACTCCTGAGGCAACAATGCTGGGACTCACCCAGGCCACAGAGATGACAGAAGATGCCGCAGTGATCATTCTTAATTTCTCCGGAGGGCTGGTGGGAAGGGTCTTTATGGGTGGGCTCAGGCCACTGGATTTACAAGGGCCGACATGGCAATAAGCAGCATACTGGAACTGGTACTCTGTGTTTGGAGGCAGATCTTTAAGCAGGAACATCTCCCTGGCATCCTCTGTCAATACAAACCTCCACATTACTTCCACTGTGATCTTGTACCAAACTTGATAGCTGGAGATTGCAGCCTTTCCATATTCAGCTGGCTGAAACTTCAGCTGAATGCTGTCATGTCTCACTTCACTGATCAGGAAGGGGAGAGGTTTTGAGGGCAGCTCAAAGTTCTTGCTAACCAGCTCTCCATCTTTGTAAAGGTATATTGAGGCTCCTGGTGTATCATCATCTGGCAGTGAAGCCACAACATAACGAACTTTCCCATCGAATTGATGGACACTGAAAAAGTCCTTCATGGATTTGGCAGCTTGGCGAGCATTGCGGGTCCTCTCCTTGTCCTCAAACCAGGCCAGGCCTTTCTTGATCGCAGGAGGGGACCTTGTTGACTTAAGTGATTCTGGCAGGAATTGCTCCTGAAGCCAATCCTGTAAGTTCAACAGAAATGGCTCCTCTTCATGTAAAGAGGTGAATACAAAGGAGACCACGTATCCATTCTGGGGGTCCAGAACTATTTCTTCCAGCTTGTTCTGAGATGAGATAACGTCTATATTATTTAAAATAGTCAGATAAGATTTGACAAAGTTCATTTCTTTTTTCTTGGCTTCTAGAAATTTAAGGAGTCTTTCGCTGTTGAAGGATGACTGGTTGATGGACATCAACAGGTCCAAGAGGGTCCCTTCCTCCTGCCCTCCTCCCCGGATGGAAGGCAACACTCTGGCCAGCTGTTTCTGGAGAGTCCGTCTGTGTTGCTTTAACAGATTCTTGAAATGCTGGATCTTCCTCTGGATCTCAGGGAAGGTCTCAGCAATGGGATCATTGGTTAGATCATTGCTTTGCATCTCAATGTCATTGAGTTCCTCCAAGATCATTTCAGCATCAAAGATCCACACAACATTGATCTCTCGGACCATCTTAGCTGCTCTGGTGTCCAGCTTGGTCAGTGGGTAGAGCCAGACCTTCATAGGCACAGCCTTCTCCTTATCTTTCCCTAACATTTTTGGTAGAGTTTCATAAATTTTCATGGCATCTTGGAAAGTCACTGGATTTTTCTCCAAAGAAAAGTCTCCATGAAATTTGCATCTGAACTTCAGAGCATTCTCTTTCTCCTCCTTGTTTAGTGTGACTTCTGCTTCCCCTATCATAGCTATTTCCTTAATAAGTGTAGCCTGGAGGTTTCCTTCTATATCTTTTACCATCTCCATTGAGGAAACCTCTCGGTCAAACACAAAGAAAGCCTGGGCTCCATAGAGGATGGCAGTGACCACATGGGTGGCTGTGCCATGCTCAAAGACGGCTGGGTAAGAGATATTCTGGATTCCTAGGTGGCTCATTGTCAGCTGTTCATACTTGGTGGTGGTTTTGTATTTAAGAGTGAGTCTGGCCTGTTTCTTAGACTTCTTGGTATCATGGAGATATTCAGCTGACCCTCCCACTTCAACCATCCCCCCCAGGAAACTGGCCTTGAGGGAGGGTGAGATGTTCAGAGCAGAGGCTTTGGCATCTATGCTGTCAGAAGCAATGATTTCAGTGGCTGTCTTGGGCTGAGGCTTCATTGTCAGGTCCTTCTGAAGAGAGCTGTAGTCCCAAAGGGTGACCCCTGCATGGAACAGAAGGAAACAGGCAGATAAATGTGAAACCAGGACTCCATAATACCTGCAGCTGGATAGAAAGGTCGGATAGTGAGACATTATGTCCCCTAAAGGGTTCCTTCCTTTGTTCTGTCTGGCCATCACCAAGGAAGCCTCCTACATGTTTTGCAAAATACCACAAACTCCAAAGGCTTTTGACTGAGTAGAGAGGAAAAAGCCTGAAAAAGATCTATCCTGGTGTCTTAATTATTAAATCAGCCCTTAAAAATCTAACACGTACCTAAAAAACAGCAGCAATCTTAATGGGTCTCTGTCTGGATGATCTCTAGGTTGAGTCGAAGGGCAGAGAAGGATGACAGTGTCTCCTCCCTTAAATGGGCCTAAAAACAGGAGCTGTAAAAATAACCAAAGACCTACATATAACCTGTTATTATTAGGCCCCAATTAAAGGGAGGAGACATACTGTTTCCCTTACTGCTCATCAGCTAATCGCTAGAGACCATCCAAACAGCAAGCCAAGAATTACGTTGTATAATATTTTAGATATGTGTGTTAGTTTTATGAGCTGATCAATAAATTAAATTAGAAGAGACCAGGATAGATCTAGAGCTAATAAGGTCGAAATAGATCTATCCTGGTCTCTTCTAATTTAATTTATTGATCAGCTCATAAAACTAACATATATATACATATACATATATATATATATATGCTTTCGTAGATTTTCACGGGTGTAGGTATGCTGGCATAGCTGGCTTCGGGGATTTTCCCGTGTATAAGGCATAGAAATGTTATTGCAATGTTTCGACAAGATCTCACTTGTCATCATCAGGCAGGCTTCCTGATGATGACAAGTGAGATCTTGTCGAAACGTTGCAATAACATTTCTATGCCTTATACACGAGAAAATCCCCGAAGCCAGCTATGCCAGCATACCTACGCCCCCATCCAATCAGAGCACAGCCAAACTCCCATCCAATCAGAGCACAGCCAAACCCCCTACCAATCAGAACACACCTCCACCCAATCAGAATGCAGCCAAGCTCCCACCCAATCAGGTCACACCCCCACTGGCAGTTAAAAAGAGGAACCGGCTGAGATCTCACATTGCTCCTGGAAGCACCAAGCCGGAAGCACCAGCCTGAAGATGATGAATGAGACTTCATCGAAACGTCGTGAAGATACTTCCAATTCTACGCGGGAGAAAACCCGAACAACCAAAGACCTACATACAAACACCCGCGAAAACCTCAGAAAACATATATATATGTTTTCTTTAAAAAGACCAGAACTATTGCCAAAATTGAACACTATAACAACAGAATAATCAGAGAAGCTATTGAGATAGAAAAGCGGCCATACAGCATGAATAAACGAGATGATACCTCCCGCCTACCAGCCATTTGGAAACCTGCCCTCACTGACAAACGAGTCCCTAACACAAAGAATGATACCAGACCCACACTCACGAAAACCACATAGGATGTCACTATCACACATCCACGCAAAAAGCAAACCCAAACCCACACCAATGATGACCACAAATCAGAAGCCCGACCACAAACCAGAAGCCAGACCAAAGCTGCATTATTAGCCACTTTAAACCCCTCCAATCCATACATGAAGCAAACTGATGCCCACCACGGAGATGTGGTACGACCACAAACGCGAAGCCAAACAACAGCAATGCAGCTGTTGCTGCGCTTGCGCGAAGATGGCGGGGTAGCTCTGGAGCTCCGCGTGGGCTGCGGAGGCCGTTGGCATTTTTGAGTGCCCCCTGCCCTCGTTTGTGATCTTGGAGGGCAGGGGAGGATGAGGGACCCACCCGGACACCTTAGGGTGGGGTTCGCAACATCGGGGGAAGAGCGGACGGAGCGCCGCCGACCGGAACGCTCGACGGTGTGAGCGCCGGGGCGGGAACTGCCGCAACGGAGGCCAGTGCAGAGGCCGCCGCCCGGACGTTTTAACAGGGCGGAGAGAGGCCGGCTGCACCGAAGAGCTCCGGAAAGCTGAATTGGTGGCGTGCCGTGGGGAGAAGCGGTGGTGAGAGCACCGGTGGCCAGCGGGAAGTGGTGAGAGAGGCGTGGAGGAAAGATGGCGGAGGAGGCGGAGATGCTGGTTTGTTGGAGTGAGGAAGGTGGAGAGAGAGAGTGCGGAGGGGAGAGGTTGCCGCTGGAGGCCGAGTCGACGGCGGTGGGAGCGCCGGGAGGCGAGAGACGAAGGCGGCGACAGAGGAGCTGGCTGGAGAAAGGTGGAAGGTGGTGGCTGTGAGAGAGCCATGCGGTGGTTGAGAGTGGAGAGGCGGCTGCTGGAGGCCAGGCTGACGGCGGTGGGAGCGCCGGGAGGCCACTGGCGAAGGCGGTGACGCGGGGATTGCGGCGGTGGGAGCGCCGAGGTGGACGTGGACGGCCGCTGACCAGTCGTAATTTCATTTTCCCCCATGGTCACCCTCCCAAGTCTGGGAGAATTACGCCACCAAGGCCTTAATAGGCCCGGAAGAACTGACTGTCCTAAAGAACATGTGGCAGCAACCAATTATGGTCGCCCCAATGGTCATCATTGCGAACTAATTTAACCTAATTCAACTGAATCTATTTACCAACTGATTTATCTTGGTTTACCCATCTTGCACTTTATTTCACCTGATTTCATGTTACCAACTATGAATTGTCTTGAGTGAATCGTTTTAATCAATTGCCAACGACTTTTAACATCTGTATTTTTTAACATCTGTATTTATTCCATAACCCACCCGAGTTTTATATATATAATTATTGAATTTTAATTATCTATTTAACAATGTATTCCAGAGCAAGCCTGCTATCGCTGCGAGAGTCCCCGCTCTCGCAGGTATGGCCCCTTGATTTATCCAGGGCCCATCTCGATGATGGTATTGTAAATCCGAAGAGATGGGCGAAGCGCGGCCTTAGGGGATTTTTAGTTTTTAATTTATTTAAATTATCTTTTTTAGGGGGTTCAAGGGAGGGGGGTAGATATAGACAGATGGAGATTGAAACAGTGATCAGTAGTAAGGACCAGGATAGCAGTCGACGGCGGGAAGCGGAAGGCGAAAGGAAGGGGGATACCCGAGTCGTTCCTCAGGAGGGCATACCAATTCAGAGGGTCGTGGGGAGGGGCAGGACCGAGGGGAGACAATTTTCATCCTCCCGGTTGGTGGCACGCAGCCGTTGGTTACAAACGGTTGGGTGCCACAACCCTCGCAGGCTAGGTGGCCAGGGAATACAGAGCCAGGGTCTGCGGCTGATGTTTTGCAACGCCAGGTCCGTTGTCAACAAAGCCTCCCTCATTAGTGACCTTGTGTCAGAGGGGGAGCCGGACCTGGTAGGAATTGCGGAGACCTGGTTGGGCCACGAGGGAGGTCATCCCCTCATTGAAATGTGCCCACCAGGCTACCGCGCATTTCATCAGCCGCGGGCCCTAGGCAGGGGTGGTGGGGTAGCGGTCATTATTAAGGAAGGCCTGGAGCCGAGAGAGACCATTGTGCCTCAGACCTCCGGCTGTGAGTCCCTCTGCATGAAGTGGGGCCTAGGGAGGCAGTTGGGCTTGCTGGTTGTATACCTGGCTCCCCGCTATGTAGCAGCAGCCCTGCCCGAGCTCCTGGAGGTGATCGCTACGGTGGCAGTGGAGACCCCCAGACTTATAGTCATGGGGGACTTTAATCTGCCATCGTTGGGCGAATCATCCGTGGTAGCTCGGGAGTTCATGGCTTCCATGACGGCCATGGACCTGACCCAAGTAATTCAAGGCCCCACCCATGAGGGTGGACATACGCCGGACCTCATCTTCGTCTCGGGCCAATGGAAGAGTGATCTGGGTACAGGGGACATAGTCATCACACCCTTGTCATGGTCAGACCACTCACTTCTCCGACTCGACTTTCCGACCGCTGCTCCCCTCCGCGGGGAGGCGGAACCAGAGTTACCAATCTGGTACCGCCCCAGGCGCTTGATGGACCCGGATGGGTTCCAGACAGCGCTTGGGCCATTTCCTGTATCCCTGACCCGCGCCCCGATGGAGGACCTCACGGCCGCATGGAATAGTGCGGCCGTGGGAGCCTTAGATCGGGTCGCGCCCTTGCGGCCTCTCTCGCGGCGGCGAACCACCCTGGCTCCTTGGTTTACTGAGGGGCTGCGGGTGATGAAACGCCGCAAGAGATGCCTAGAGAGAAGATGGAGGGCTAGCCGCTCTGAATCTGACCGGACACAGGTATGAGCCCATTTACGGACTTACATTGTGGCGCTGAGGGTGGCCAAACGTCATCATTGTGCCACCCTCATAGCATCCGCAGAAAACCGCCCTGCCGCCCTGTTTAGGGTGACCCGTTCCCTCCTTCAACAGAGGGAGCGGGAAGCCCCGCTACAGGGTAGAGCAGAGGAATTTGTGATTTTTCTGCAGGAGAAAACCGCCCAGATACGGAGTGAGCTAGCCCCCATTCATGGCCCAGTGGGATGCCACGAGAGAGATCTTGTTTGGGAGGAGTTTGACCCCGTTACTTCCGAGGATATGGACAGGCTACGTGGGCGACTGCGAGCCACCACATGTTCATTGGACCCGTGCCCCTCCTGGCTTGTACTGGCATCCTGGGAAATGACACGAGGCTGGCTCCAAGAGGTTATCAACGCATCCTTGAGTGAGGGTTCCTTGCCTGCCTCCCTAAAAGAGGCTATGGTGAGGCCCCTCCTCAAGAAGCCCTCTTTGGACCCAGCTCTTTTGAACAACTACCGTCCAGTCTCCAACCTTCCCTTCTTGGCGAAGGTTGTTGAGAGTGTGGTGGCACAACAGTTTCCCCGTCACCTGGAGGAAGTTGACTATCTAGATCCGCGCCAGTCCGGCTTTCGGCCCGGGCATAGCACCGAGACGGCATTGGTCGCGTTGGTAGATGATCTCTGGAGGGCCAGAGATGGGGGATGTTCCTCCATCCTGGT
Source organism: Rhabdophis nuchalis (assembly GCA_039707465.1). NCBI lineage: Eukaryota > Metazoa > Chordata > Lepidosauria > Squamata > Natricidae > Rhabdophis > Rhabdophis nuchalis. The sequence goes on along the minus strand of CM077647.1, from coordinate 878,869 downwards.
CCTATTAGACCTCTCGGCGGCTTTCGATACCATCGACCATGGTATCCTATTGCATCGGCTGGGGGGGTTGGGGGTGGGAGGCACCGTTTTACGGTGGTTCTCCTCCTACCTCTCTGGCCGATCGCAATTTGTGCGAGCAGGAGAGCAGAGGTCGACCCCGAGACCCCTCACATGCGGGGTGCCTCAGGGGTCGGTCCTCTCGCCTCTCCTGTTTAATGCATACATGAAGCCGCTGGGTGAGATCATCCGTGGTTTTGGGGTAGAGTACCACCTGTACGCTGATGACACCCAGCTGTACATATCTACCCCAAACCACCCCAACGATGCCGTAGCGGTGATGTGCCAGTGCTTGGAAGCCGTGCGGATCTGGATGGGAAGTAACGGACTTAGGCTCAACCCGACCAAGACCGAGTGGCTGTGGTTTCCGGCTGCCCGATTCAACCAGCTTTCTCCAACGCTGGCCATAGGGGGCGAACATCTTGCCCCTGTGGATGGGGCGCGCAATTTGGGTGTCCTCCTGGATACCCGGCTGTCTATGGAAGAGCAAGTGACAGCCGTGGCCAGGAGGGCGTTTTACCAGGTTCGCCTGGTTCGCCAATTGCGCCCCCTATTGGATCGGGACGCCCTTCGCACAGTCACTCATGCCCTCGTGACATCCCGACTGGACTATTGTAACTCTCTCTACATGGGGCTCCCCTTGAGGTGCACCCGGAGGCTTCAGTTAGTTCAGAATGCAGCCGCGCGAGCAATTATGGGCACCTCTAGGTTTGCCCACGTAACACCGCTCTTGCGCGAGCTGCACTGGCTACCTGTCGTCTTCCGGGTGCGCTTCAAGGTGTTAATTATCATCTTCAAAGCGCTCCATGGCTCGGGACCTAGCTATCTGCGAGATCGGATCCTGCCCCACACATCCTCACGACCGATTCGCTCCCACAGAGAGGGGCTTCTCCGGGTGCCGTCCACTAGACTTTGTCAGCGGGCGACGCCCAGGGGAAGGGCGCTCTCTGTGGCGGGCCCGGCCCTCTGGAACGACCTTCCCCCTGATATTAGGACGACCACTGACCTCCGCTCCTTCCGTGTAAAATTGAAGACCTATCTCTTTCGACTGGCCGGCCTTGAATAGTTCTCTCTGTCTATTGACTCCAAATTTTAGTGGGTTCTTAATCTTATATTTTTAGCACGGGTAAATATTATTTAATTCTATTTTAATGTATGTATGTTGTATTTATTGTATATTGTTTTTAGCTTTGCCTGTGCACCGCCCCGGGTCCCTGAGGGGAGAGGGTGCGGTTAATAAATTTCAATTTCAATTTCAATTTCAATTTCACCAGGTCAAATTCCTCTGCTACTCAGACTAACACAAGCACAACCAGGCCCCCACCCAAACAGAACACGCCCCCATCCAATCAGAGCACAGCCAAACTCCCATCCAATCAGAGCACAGCCAAACCCCCTACCAATCAGAACACACCTCCACCCAATCAGAATGCAGCCAAACTCCCAACCAATCAGGTCACACCCCCACTGGCAGTTAAAAAGAGGAACCGGCTGAGATCTCACATTGCTCCTGGAAGCACCAAGCCGGAAGCACCAGCCTGAAGATGATGAATGAGATTTCATCGAAACGTCGTGAAGATACTTCCAATTCTACGCGGGAGAAAACCCGAACAACCAAAGACCTACATATATATATATATATGAAGACTAATTATCACAGCTCCTGTAAAGAGATCCCTTTAAGGGGAGGAGACTCAACGTCATCCCTCTCTGCCCTTTGACTCAACCCAGAGTCATCCAGACAGAGAACCAAATTAGATTACTGCTGTGTGATATTTTTTAGATGTGTGTTAGATTTTTAAGGGCTGAAAATAAAGAGACCAGGATGGATCCATTTCAGGCTTATTAGCCTTCTTCAGCTGGCCATACTCCTTCTACTGGGATTTGAACCAGGGCTTTCCAGCATTTGAGGCAAGCTCTCTATGCCTTGAGCTATCTGGTATCCCTGATATATCAGCCAATTTACAGGACACTTAAATGAAGACTAATTATCACAGCTCCTGTGAAGAGGTCCCTTTAAGGGGAGGAGACTCAACGTCATCCCTCTCTGCCCTTTGACTCAACCCAGAGTCATTCAGACAGAGAACCAAATTAGATTACTGCTGTGTGACATTTTTTAGATGTGTGTTAGATTTTTAAGGGCTGAAAATAATGAGACCAGGATGGATCCATTTCAGGCTTATTAGCCTGAAGGAGTATGGCCAGCTGAAGAAGGCTAATAAGCCTGAAATGGATCCATCCTGGTCTCTTTATTTTCAGCCCTTAATAATCTAACACATATCTAAAAAATGTCACACAGCAGTAATCTAATTAGGTTCTCTGTCTGGATGATCTCTAGGATGAGTCGAAGGGCAGAGAGGGATGACGTTGAGTCTCCTCCCCTTAAAGGGACCTCTGAACAGGAGCTGTGATAATTATCTCTCATTTAAGAGTCCTGTAAATTGGCTGATATATCAGGGATACTGGATAGCTCAAGGCAGCCTTATACACGGGAAAATCCCCGAAGCCAGCTATGCCAGCATACCTACACCCGTGAAAATCTACGAATATATATATGTGTGTGTGTGTGTGTGTGTGTGTGTTAGTTTTTATGAGCTGATCAATAAATTTATTTAAATTTGAGAGACCAAGATAGATCTATTTCGAGCTTATTAGCTCTCATCAGTTGGCCACACCCCACTGGGATTCGAACCGGGGCTGTAATGAATCCAAGGCAGAAGAGGGAAACAGCATGTCTCCTCCCTTAATTGGGGCCCTTACAGGAAGTTGTGGAAACAATTATCTATCTATCTATCTATCTATCTATCTATCTATCTATCTATCTATCTATCTATCTATCTATCTATGTTTTCTGAGGTTTTCGCAAGTGTTTGTATGTAGGTCTTTGGTTGTTCGGGTTTTCTCCCGCGTAGAATTGGAAGTATCTTCACGACGTTTCGATGAAGTCTCATTCATCATCTTCATTCATCATCATCATCATATATATATATACACAACCACTCAACGTAATTCTTGGCTTGCTGTCTAGATGATCTCTGGTGATGAGTCGAAAGGCAGGAAAGGAAACCGTATGTCTCTTCCCTTAATTGGGGCCTAATAACAGGTTGTTGAGAAACAATTACCTATATATATATATATATATATATATATATATATATATATATATATATATATATATATATATATATATATATATATATATATATATATATATATGTTTTAAATTTCTTTAAGGGATGATTAATAATAATTAATTAAGAGACCAGGATGGATCCATTTCGGGCTCCTTAGCCCTCGTCAGCTGGCCATACTTTCCCTACAGGGATTTGAACTGGTGCTCCCCAGCATTTAATAGGTCTCTGTCTGGATGGTCTCTAGGTTGAGTCGAAGGACAGAGAAGGATGACAAGTTTGTCTCCTCCCTTGAATAGGCCTAACAGGAAGCTGTAACAATATATCCACTTCATATATATATATATATATATATATATATATATATATATATATATATATATATATATATATATATATATATATATATATATATATATATATATATATATATATATATATATATATATATATATATATATATATATATATATATATATATATATATATATAATTGTTCCACAACACCCTGTTAAGCCCCAATTAAGGGAGAAAGCTTACTGTTTCCTTTTCTGCCTTTCAGCTCATCACCAGAGACCATCTAGACAGAAAGCTATGAGTTCCACTGTGTAATTTTTTTAAATGTGTGTTAGGTTTTGAACTGATAAATAAATAAATCAGTAGTATAGATCTATTTCGAGCTTTTTAGCTCTCATCAGCTAGCCATACCCTTACTGGGATTTGAACCGGGGCTGTATTACATGTTAGGCAGAAGCCTTAGCTACTAAGCCACCAGGTTCTCTTCATGATCAGCTGAGACACAAGTATGTATGTATGTATGTATGTGTAACTAGTAAAGTTGGAAATAAACTGTAAGTTGTGATTCTGGAAAAAGACCAAAACAAATTAATAAACTTTTTATTTAGAATTCAAAAAAAACCCCAATCATCTCAATAAATATTAATGGACTTAATGCACCAAAGAAAAGAACACAGATTTTTACCAAACTCCAGAAATTGAAAGCAGATATAATATCCCTACAGAAAGTACACATTAAAAAGTAACATGATGTCAGCCTCTTTTTCGCTACTCGCTTTCGGCTGCCATTGAAATGGGGGGGGGGCATTGTATTTGGGAGGTTAATATTTGGTACACGAGATATTGTTAAAAAGGGAGTTTTGTTCTCAGCATCTAGTGCGCATGATGATGGCTGGTGTTTAGAGTCGGTCAAGGCCAACCGTCCTGCATACCAACCTGATGATGCTTCTTGGAGATGTAGCCCCCATGACACCTGAGGGATTTGCAGATTGGACAATGGTATGGGGGTTGTCAGGGGGAGGGGGTCGGACAAATATTGATATGTATAATTTCACACACTTCTGCTTCAGACCTTGCTTTACTTTGCCGCTATCTTTTCATAACCAGTAAAAGTGCTCTTAATTCTACAAAATGGAGTTAAGTGGTTTCTTTCTTGGTTACTGAAGGAGGCCGGCTTGACACATATTCACCTACTTGAAAATTCAGAATTAGGAAAATTATATACATCACTATCAAATAAGAAAGAAAGAGGAATAGCAACGTACATCAAAGAAAAAATAATTTCCAAATTTTTGCCAATGAAGAGGGTAGGATTCCAATGATCAATTTAGAAACAACACAAAAACTGATTCTGTTAATAGTAATCTATGTACCAAACCAGAACCAACATGAATTTTACAGGAAAATACATAATAAAATGAAAGAATTAGACTATGAAGACATTTGCTTAATTGGGGACTATAATGCAATAGTGGATATAAGGATGGGTTATGAAAGCAATAAAAAAAAAAAGACCAAGAAAAATATATTACCACAATTCTTCTTTGATATGACGATGGAGTACAAATTAGATGATATATTGAGGGAAACACACGATACACGAAAACAATATACTTTTTATTTGAAGCCCCGTCAATCCTGGTTGAGATCAGATATGGCTTGGACATCATCGGGCTTGCAAAATGAATTCGGAGAAATTGAAATAGAAACTAATGAATGGGCAGATCACAAATAGATAAAATTAAAATGGAAAAGCCAAAAAAGGAAAAAGAGATGGATGGTGAACCAAAATTTGGTAAGGGAGACAGAATACACTCAAATGTTAGAAAACAATTAAAAGTATTTCTTAGGGCGAACAAAAAAGAAGACACCTCAAAAGCATACACAAGAGGATTTATGATCGCCTATGCAACAAGAAAAAACAAAAAGCAACAAGAACAACAAGGAAGTATTCAAAGGAAACTCAGTGAAGTTGAGTGAGAACTACAGAAAGATAGGAAAATAATATAATATGCAAATAGCCAAAGTTCTCATGAACGGAGACCTAACAGATAAGATTGAAATAAAGAAGGGAGTGAGACAAGGATGCCCCCTCTCTCCCCCCTATTGTTTACACTATATTTATATTATATTTATATTTATTCAATTTATACCCCGCCCTTCTCCAAACGGACCCAGGGCGGCGCACAGGAAAATTAAAATACATACAAAACATCATAAAAAATTTAAAAAACTAATTCAATAGAACCTGTGCTAAAACCAGATTAAAATCCCCAAATTTAAAAACTATCTAAAAGTCAGTATAGGAGGCTACGCTAGGCCGGCTAGATGGAACAAATGTGTCTTAAGACACTTGCGGAAGAGGCGGAGGTCAGAGATGGTGCGAAGTTCAGGGGGTAAGTCGTTCCAAAGGGCTGGACCTGCCACAGAGAAGGCTCTCCCCCTGGGTGTCGCCAGTCGGCATTGTCCGGCCGACGGCACCCTGAGGAGGCCCTCTCTGTGGGAGCCTATTGGTCTGAGGGATGTATGGGGCAGGAGGCGGTCTCGCATATAACTAGGCCCCGAGCCATGGAGCGCTTTAAAGTTGGTCGTCAGAACCTTGAAGCGCACCCGAAAGACCACAGGAAGCCAGTGCAGATCGCGCAGGATAGGTGTTATGTGGGAGTGTCTAGACGCTCCCGTAATCACCCGCGCGGCTGCATTCTGGACTAACTGCAGCTTTCGAGTGCACCTCAAGGGAAGCCCCATGTAGAGAGCATTACAGTAGTCGAGTCGAGAGGTCACGAGGGCCTGAGTGACTGTGCGAAGGGCAGCCCGGTCCAGTAAGGGCCGCAATTGGCGCATCAGGCGTACCTGATGGAAAGCCCCCCTGGCCACGGCCGCCACATGGTCCTCCATGGACAGCCGGGAATCCAGGAGGACACCCAAATTGCGCGCCCTCTCCACGGGGGCCGGTGTTTCGCCCCCAATGGCCAGAGTTGGAATAATCTGGCTGAACCGGGGTGCCGGAAGCCACAGCAACTCAGTCTTGGACGGGTTGAGCCTGAGTTTGTTACTACCCATCCAGATCCGTACGGCCTCCAAACACCGGGACATGACCTCGACGGCATCGTTGGGGTGGTCTGGGGTGGATATGTACAACTGAGTATCATCAGCGTACAGATGATATCCCACCCCAAAACCACGGATGATCTCGCCCAGCGGCTTCATGTATGTGTTGAACAGTAGGGGCGAGAGGACCGACCCTTGAGGTACCCCACATACGAGGGGCCTCGAGGCCGACCTCTGCCCCCCTGCCAACACATATTGCGACCAACCAGAGAGGTAGGAAGAGAACCACCGTAGAACGGTGCCTCCCAGCCCCAACCCCCCCAGTCGGCGCAATAGGATACCATGGTCGATGGTATCAAAAGCCGCTGAGAGGTCTAATAGGACTAGGATAGAGGAATATCCTCTATCCCGCGCCCTCCAGAAATCATCAACCAACGCGACCAATGCCGTCTCAGTGCTATGCCCGGGTCGGAAGCCGGACTGGCGCGGGTCTAGATAATCAACTTCCTCCAAGTGTCGCGGAAACTGTTGGGCCACCACACTCTCAACAACCTTCACTAAAAAGTGAAGGTTGGAGACGGGACGATAGTTCTCTAGTAATGCTGGATCCAGGGACGGCTTCTTGAGGAGGGGCCTTACTACCGCCTCTTTCAAGACGGCAGGCAAGGACCCCTCACTCAAAGATGCGTTGACAATGCCCTGGAGCCAGCCTCGTGTCGTCTCCCAGGATGCCAGTACAAGCCAGGAGGGACACGGGTCCAATAAACATTTGGTAGCCCTAAGTCTCTTTGACAACTTGTCCATATCCTCGGTAGTAACAAAATCAAACTCCTCCCAAGATGGTGTCTCAAGAGCAACCTCGGACCGCTCAGCTGGACCACTGTCGATGGAGGGCAGCTCGCTCCGAATCCGAGTGATTTTCTCCTGCAGATAAATCCCAAATTCCTCTGCTCGACCCTGTAGAGGGGCTTCCCGCGGCCTCTGTTGAAGGAGGGAGCGGGTCACCCCAAACAGGGCGGCAGGGCGGTTATCTGCGGATGCAATAAGAGTGGCACAATACTCACGTTTGGCCACTCTTATCACCACCAGGTAAGTCCTAATGTAGGTTCTCACTAGTGTTCGGTCGGCTTCGGAGCGAGAGGATCTCCATCTGCTCTCTAGGCGTCTCTTGTGGCGCTTCATCTCCCTAAGCTCCTCGGTGAACCAAGGAGCCCGGGTGGATCGTCGCCGCAAGAGAGGCCGCTCGGGCGCGACTCGGTCCAAGGCCCCCGTGGCCGCACTTAACCATGCGGCCACTAGGTCCTCAGTCGAGTCGCGGGGCAAGTCCACAGGAATTGGCCCAAGCTCCCTTTGGAACCTTACCGGGTCCATCAGAAGCCTGGGGCGGAACCATAAATCTGGAAACACTTTTAAATGAGATTTGAGAAGATCAGAAGGTAAAAGGATTAAAAACAAAGAATTCAAAATGCAGGCATATGCCAATGACCTAGTGTTTATTCTGGAAAAATCCCCTGGAATTAATTCAATTAATTCAATCCCCTGGAAACTAATTAAAAAATTGGAAGAATTTGGTGAGGTGGCAGGCTTAAAAATTAACAAAAGCAAAACAAAATGATAACTAAAAATATGACGAAGAAACAAGAGAACGAAATGGAATTAGGGATTAAAATGCAAACACTCAAGAAAGTGAAATATCTGGGGATCTGGGGGTCGGCAAAAAGCTCCACAATCAAAGAGGACAATTACAATAAATTAATGATACGAATAAAGAAAGATCTAGAAAGTTGGAAGAATATACAATGATCGCTAATGGGACGTGTAGCCACGGTGAAAATGAACATTCTTCCAAGAATTGTATACCTGTTACAAGTCGCAACAATCAAGCCTGGCAAAACATTCTTTCTAGAGCTGAACAAATGTATATCCAAGGGGAGGTCTAGCACTACCGGACTGGGAGTTACACTCACAAGCGGCAGCATTAACATGGCTGAGGCATTGGATGGAATTAAAAAACAAAGGAATCTTGACTTTAGAAGGCCATGATTTGCAAGTAGGATGCAGGCATTTCTATGCAATGGTAAACATAAAACCCGTTAACATTTTCAAAAGCATCTATTTAGAAGTGCATTACTCCAAAATTGGCACATACAGACAAAAAAACACTACACGTCAACCCCAATTTGGCAGAAATGATGACACGCCCTAACTTTACCATATAAATAAATTGATCAGATAAAAAGATGTAATTAAGGGACAGAGAAATCGGAAAACAACCGAAGAATTGGCAGACCAAGGCACGGAAATAGATTGGCTAACCTACTTGCAGATTAAATCCAGATACGGCAACGTTATTAAAACATACAAATTCCAAGTCGAACAACGTGAGTTAGACAGGATAATTCAAAGCACAGAAAAGAAAATGATAGGGAGAGTATATAAATTTCTTTTGAAATACAAAATGGAAGAAGTAAAAGAACAGACGGTAAGATGGACGCAGAACTTTGGCTACAATATAAAATTGGAAAAATAGGAAAACTTGTGGGGGACAAATTTAAAGATGACTGTGTCTGTGATACACAAGGAGAACCACTATAAAATGTTTTACAGATGGCACTTACAGTCATCAAGACTAGCGAAAATATCGCCAACGATATCCCCCAAATGCTGGAAATGTGAAAAAGCGCATGGAATATATTATCATATATGGTGGACTTGTGAGGCCGCTAAAAAATATTGGAAAAACTTAAACGCTGGCTGGAATTAGTAACAGGAAATCAAATCGATTGGAAACCCGAGACATTCCTATTAGGTATAACGACGACTAAATATAAAAAGAGACCCTATATCTGATTTTACATATAATTACAGCAGCTGGGATTGCATTCACACAGAGATGGGAGACGAAGTCAGCACCAAGTGAAGATGAAATAATAAGAAAAATTCTGGACTGTGCTGAGATGGACAAGTTAGCAAAAGAAATGCAAGGAAAAGAAGAGACAGGATATTATTTGGTATGGGGAAAATGGCAGAGATGACTGGAGGAAAGGAACAAAGGTTTTATTTATTTATTTATGGGATCTGTATCCCGCCCTATCTCCCCGAAGGGACTCAGTAACGGTACGTAGCGAAGAAAGATAACAAAATGACTGGCTTAGTTCAATGTAATAACTGTTTTGCACCTGTCTTCCGCAGTACTCTTTTCAAATTTGGATACTGTCCCCCTTGCAGACAAATTAATAGATTACATAGACACATCACATATCTTGAATCTGTAATTTGTGATCTCCAGGCAGAAATTAAGTGTCCAATTCGGCCACTCCACCCAGTGGAGATGCCACACTACCAGCCTCCCCTACCGCAAAGATCCCACAGAAGAAGAGCAGCCTGGACAACTGTGGGATCTGGCAGGGTGAGAGCTGTGACCCACAAACACAAAACCTTTGCTGTGTCCCAGCATAACAGATATAGCGCCCTTGCTGATCTTAATGGGGACACTAAAGTGACAGGTCAAGGTAATAATGACGACTCAAATAAGCAGCGGATTGTGGTCCAAAGTGAAGAACCTACTTCAGAAATGCAAAAGTGTGAACCAGGGATCATGCATCAGTCACACAACAAGAGCAAGGTACCCAAAAAGAGAAGTCACCTCCTGATTGGTGACTCAATCGTAAGAGATGTAAACTTAGGTAAGGATATGGAGGTTTTGAAAGATGTCAGATGTTTACCGGGTGCTACAGCCAGCAGAGACAAGAGGCGTATTCTTAAGATAGTCAAGAATGCAAGTAAGGACTGTAAAGTTGATGTTATTATACATCTTGGCACAAATGATCTGTCCCATAAAGATGTAGCTTCTGTGCAGAATGATTTCCAGAGTTTGGGGTACGAACTTAGTAGTACAGGTTGTAGGCTTATCTTCTCAGAGGTTATACCAGTATACAAGGAACAAAAAGGAAAGGGCCAGCGCATAGCAGAGTTTAATGTGTGGCTAAAGGAGTGGTGTAAAAAGGAAGGCTTTGGTCTTATTAGTCATGATGCCTGCAGCTGGTCCAATGATAAACTGTACAAAAGAGATGGTTTGCACCCATCCAAGAAAGGGACTGAGTTACTTGGCACTAAATTCACAGATTTCCTGGCTAAACATTTAAACTGAATAGTGGGGACAGAGAATCAATAGATAAAGAATATTTCTGTCCCCAGCAAACTAAAATTCATAGGGTTATCAGTGCGTGTAACATAGATAATTGTGCAGGTAATATTATCAACACTGCTGTCAAGCAAAACCAAACAATTAACAGTGGGTGCCATACCATGTACATGAACCATACAAGTGGCAAAGAAATAGGGGCAAAGAGAACCATAGTCAGGCATAACACAGGTTTCGTAGACAGAAAACACAGGGTCAATCAAAATGGACTCAAATGTCTATACACCAATGCACAGAGTATGAGGAATAAACAGGGTGAATTAGAAATTCAAGTAAATGAGGGCAGATACGATATTGTTGCCATTACAGAAACTTGGTGGGATGAAACCCACAAATGGAACATACAGCTAGAAGGATTTAAATTATTTAAAAGAAATAGACCAAATAAAAGAGGAGGTGGAGTTGCACTATATATAAGAAATAATTACATCTCTACAGAAATAGAGCACAACAATGATGAGAACTATCTTGAATGTATTTGGGTCAATATTAAAGGATGGGGGGGGAATGATATTGTCATAGGTCTATACTACAGGCCACCCAACCAAGCAGAGGAAGTGGATGTACTTTTTGCTAACCAGCTAACTAAGGTATGTAGGAAGCACACTGCAATAGTAATGGGAGATTTTAACTACCCTGACATCAATTGGGAAACAAACTCTGCACCAAGTGGAAGATCCAACAGGTTCCTAACAAACCTAGCAGACAACTTTGTTTCCCAAAAGGTAGAGAAGGGAACAAGGGGATCAGCAATATTGGACTTAATTCTCACTAACAGAGAGGAAATGATAGAAGGTGTAGAAGCTACAGGAACTTTGGGGGCAAGCGATCATGAAATACTGGAATTCAACATTATGCAAACAAAAGTAGTTGAACAAAGTCAAACTAGAGTCTTAGACTTCAAGAGAGCTAATTTCAATAAACTCAGAGAGAGCTTGGGAAGGATTCCATGGATGAGAATCCTCAAGGGGAAAACAACTCAAGAAGCTTGGGAAATTTTGAAAAATGAGATTATAAAAGCCCAGTCCAGCGCAATACCAATGAAGAAGAAAAATAACAGTTCCCAAAAGAAACCAGCATGGCTGCATAAAGAACTCTCTGACAAATTGAAAGACAAAAAGGATAAATATAAAAAGTGGAAAAAGGGGGACATAACCAAGGCAAAATATCAGCAAATAGCCCGAGCCTGTAAAGATGAAGTGAGGAAAGCTAAGGCTCGCAATGAAGAAAGGCTTGCCAAAAAAGTAAAAAATAACAAAAAAAGCTTCTTCCAACATGTTAAAAATAAGAAAAAAGTTAAGGAAACAATTGGTCCACTGCTGGGAGAAAATGGCAAGAAGATGATAAGCAACAGGGAGAAAGCAGAACTATTTAACTCTTTTTTTGCATCTGTCTTTACACAAAGGGATAAAACAGTCCAATCAATCAAAAACAGCACCACAAATATCAGATTAGGAACACAAGTTGAAATAGGGAAGAATATGGTAAGTGAGCACCTGTCTGCCCTGGACGAGTTCAAATCACCAGGACCGGATGGATTACACCCCAGGGTTCTGAAGGAACTGGCAGACGAGATCTCAGAACCACTGAACTATATCTTTCAGAGATCCTGGAGCACCGGGGAACTGCCAGAAGACTGGAAAAGAGCAGATGTGGTTCCCATCTTCAAAAAAGGAAAAAAAACAGACCCAGGAAACTATAGACCCATCAGCCTGACCTCAATACCAGGAAAGATTCTGGAAAAGATAATTAAACAACAAATCAGTGAACACCTAGAAGCAAACAAAGTAATAGCCAAAAGCCAACATGGGTTTGTCAAAAACAGATCATGCCAGACGAATCTAATTGCATTCTTTGACAAAGTAACAAAATCAGTGGACCAGAGGAATGCTGTTGATATAATTTACCTGGACTTCAGTAAGGCATTTGATAAAGTAGACCATAACCTACTATTAGATAAAGTAGAAAATTGTGGGTTAGACAGCAGCACCACCAAATGGATTCGTAACTGGCTGACCAACCGCACTCAACGTGTAGTCCTCAATGGAACTGCATCTACATGGAAGGAAGTATGCAGTGGAGTCCCCCAAGGCTCTGTTTTAGGCCCAGTACTCTTTAACATCTTCATCAACGATTTGGATGAGGGGATAAATGGGGAACTCATCAAATTCGCAGACGACACCAAGCTGGCAGGAATAGCCAACACTCCAGAAGATAGGCTTAAGATACAGAAGGATCTAGACAAACTTGAACATTGGGCACTGTCTAATAAAATGAAATTCAATTGTGAAAAAAGTAAGGTCCTACATATAGGCAAGAAAAACCAAATGCACAAGTACAGTATAGGTGGTACCTTGCTCAATAGTAGCAACTGTGAGAGGGATCTCGGAATCCTAGTGGACAACCATTTAAATATGAGCCAGCAGTGTGCAGCAGCTGCCAAAAAAGCCAACACAGTTCTAGGCTGCATCAACAGAGGGATAGAATCTAGATCGCGTGAAGTGTTAATGCCACTGTATAGTGCCTTGGTAAGGCCACACTTGGAATACTGCATACAGTTTTGGTCGCCAGGATGTAGAAAAGACGTGGAGACTCTGGAAAGAGTGCAAAGAAGAGCAACCAAGATGATTAGAGGACTGGAGACTAAGACATATGAAGAACGGCTGCAGGAGCTGGGTATGTCTAGTTTGATAAAGAGAAGGACCAGGGGAGACATGATAGCAGTGTTCCGATATCTCAGAGGGTGCCACAAAGAAGAGGGAGTCAAACTTTTCTCCAAGGCACCTGGGGGCAGGACAAGGAGCAATGGGTGGAAACTAACCAAGGAGAGAAGCAACTTAGAACTAAGGAGAAATTTCCTAACAGTAAGAACAATTAACCTCTGGAACAGCTTGCCTCCAGCAGTTGTGAATGCCCCAACCCTGGAAGTCTTTAAAAAGATGTTAGACAGCCATTTGTCTGAAATGGTATAAGATTCCTGCCCATGCAGGGGGTTGGACTAGAAGACCTACAAGGTCCCTTCCAACTCTGCTATTGTATTGTATTGTATTGTAATTATAAATAATGGATAAATGTTACGTAGATAAAAGAGAGATAAAGTTTGTCTGAAGTAGTTATTATTATTATTATTATTATTATTATTATTATTATTATTATTATTATTATTATTATTATTATTATTATTATTATTATTATTATTTATTGGACTTCTAGACCGCCCCCTCTCCCCGAAGGGACTCGGGGCGGTGTACAGGTACAAATTAAAACCATACAATCAACATACATATAACTAAAATCGAATTAAATAAACCCCTGTACAAATTTATAAAAATTAAAACTTAACCTTAAAACCAAATCACGAAATTTAAAAAAACAAACTGAGGTGGGAAAGCTGGAGTTAGGCCAGGCCGGCTAGATGAAACAAGTGGGTTTTGAGTTTCTGGCGGAAGGAGCGGAGATCCGTGGTCGTTCTAATGTCAGGGGGAAGGTCATTCCAGAGGGTCGGGCCCGCCACAGAGAAGGCCCTTCCCCTGGCGTCGCCCGCTGGCACAGCCTAGTGGACGGCACCCGGAAAAGTCCCTCTCTGTGTGAGCCAAGCTATAGGGAGGTAAGTAAATGGTAGTGAAATAAGAGGGTTAAAATTGGTGAAACTCAATGGTGAGGTATGAGGAGGGAAAATATTGTATATAAAAATACGTGTCTTTAAAATTAAAAAATATAAAACAAAAGAGTGCCCTGCTGTCTTCCTGGCAAAGGGTGGCTATGCATCCCAATGAAGAAGTTCCTACTAGGCTAGCTGCTACCTGTGTATCCCCCAAAATAAGACCTACCCAAAAAATAAGCCCTATCTGATCAGCCCAGGGGATGGGTGTGGCCTCCTGGCCCCTTGGCACAACGCAGATACTGGTAAGTCCGAGCGCAAAGGCAGAGGTTGGGAGGAGACGGGTGATCCAGAGATGCTGCATGGCTGCCTGGCTCACAGGAGGCTCGTGGAAAGCTTGCAGGATGGCACCGGCAGCCGGGAGAGGGTGACACATGGGGAGGGAGGCAATCCTGATGCCCCACTCAGCCGTCTACCTGGCACAGCCATGGGCAAGGTGAGAGACAGTGGGACGGAGTTGGGATGGCCTGCCTCCCCCTTCAGTGCCTCTCCCTCCACCTGGCTCCGCCACACACCTTTTGCCCAGAGGGAGACTAAGCTTCGTCTGCTTGCAAATGGGATGCTTTGAAACGGAGCTCCCTTCCGGGTGAAAAGTGTTTGGGTGCCTATGGAGCCCTTGGGAACGGAGCATTTTGCCAGGCTGTGTCGCTTGCCCTCCCGCTCCACTGCCACACGGTGCTGGAAGACTTTGGCCAGTGGCCACATGGGTTCCTGCTGCACACGGCTGCCGGTGCTGCTGACACGAGGCAGTTGTCAGGACGTGGAGCCATGGGGGCCCTGAGACAAGCCAGGATGCATGTCGGCCAGCTGCAGCTCCCTGCCGTGCAGCAGTGGCACTCAAAAAAATTAAGACACCCCTGAAAATAAGCCCTATTGATTCTTTGGGGCCCAAAACCAAACAAGTCCAGGAATGATTTTCAGAGAAACACGGTATTAGCAGATGATGGGCCCAGGAGTCCCACTCTGAAGCATCCCTGGACTGAGCCTGTGCATTGATGGCAGCTCCGGTCTTCTTCCCTCCAGAGATTCCCACAGGGGATGCCCATCCGCCTCCTTCTCTTCCAACTCCTACCTGGGATGAGGGCGTCGTTGCAGCAATTATACAGCATGCCTAGCTGAAAGGGGCGGCCCAGGGCTGGGGTCTCAATGGTGTCCTCTGCTTGGGCCATGCTCGGCTCCTGCGTGTCGCTGACACTTCTGGTTCCCTGTAAGAGAGAAGAAACTTTCTGAAGGATGCCGGAACAGACCGATGACTCTCTGAGAGGATGCAGGATGTGGGCACAAGCCACACTCCACCCACTGATGTCGGTTCAGTTTGTCTGAGAATTCCTCAGATTGTTCAAATAGGGTCAGAAAACTGACACAAACTTGAAGTTTTATATAAATGAATATATTTACAATATAATATATTGGTGAGGGATGGTGAGGGAAGCAGGAGCATCATGAGGTAAATCATCAGGTAAATCCCAGAACAGCATACAGGGCACTCACAAGGAAAAAGGCGGGAAAAAGAGAAACCCCCTTTCCCCCCCAGCCACCAATCATAACGTAGATTGCCTCATGCAGGGGACTGCAGCACCTTCCAGCCAATCAACTACAACTGGGTGCTCTGGCCCATTGTACACTTTACTGTTCAAATTATTAAATTAAGCATCTCAGAACAGGGGTGTCAAACTCACACCGTCATGTTGTGGTCATGTGACGTATCAGGACACTTGCCCTCTTTGCTAAACCGTGGGTGGGGTTGGCCACGGGCTGGGAGTTTGACACCCGGGTCTTAGAACCACTCCAATTTTATAGCTGAACAGCACTTAAACCTGAATGTTTCACAAGCTCTTTGCATTTATTTATTTATTTATTTATTTATTTATTTATTTATTTAAATTTATACCCCGCCCTTCTCCACAGAGGACCCAGGGCGGCGCACAGGAAATTTAAAAAACATACAAAAATACAATAAATATAATTTAAAAAACTATTAAATAACCTATCCTGCGCTAAAACCAAATTTTAAAACCCAATTTAAAACTATCTTAAGTCCCCAAGGGAGGTTAGGCCAGGCCGGCTTGTTGAAACAGATATGTCTTAAGACATTGGCGGAAGAGGCGGAGGTCGGTGATGGTACGTAATTCAGGGGGTAGGTCATTCCAAAGGGCTCTCCCCGCCACAGAGAAGGCTCTTCCCCTGGGCGTCGCCAGTCGGCATTGTCCGGCCGACGGTACCCTGAGGAGGCCCTCTCTGTGGGAGCGGATTGGTCTGAGGGATGTATGGGGCAGGAGGCGGTCTCGCATATAACTAGGCCCCGAGCCATGGAGCGCTTTGAAGATGGTAGTCAAAACCTTGAAGCGCACTCGAAAGGCCACAGGAAGCCAATGCAGCTCGCGCAGGATCGGTGTTATGTGGGAGCATCTAGTGGCTCCCATAATCACCCGCGCGGCTGCGTTTTGGACTAGCTGTAGCTTTCGAGTGCACCTCAGGGGAAGCCCCATGTAGAGAGTATTACAGTAGTCGAGTCGGGACGTCACGAGTGCTTGAGTGACTGTGCGTAGGGCAGCCCGGTCCAGTAAGGGGCGCAATTGGCGCATCAGGCGAACCTGATGGAACGCCCCCCTGGCCACGGCTGCCACATGGTCCTCCATGGACAGCCGGGAATCCAGGAGGACACCCAAATTGCGCGCCCTCTCCACGGGGGCCAGTGTTTCGCCCCCAATGGCCAGAGTTGGAGTGATCTGGCTGAACCGGGGTGCCGGAAACCACAGCCACTCAGTCTTGGCAGGGTTGAGTTTGAGTTTGTTACCACCCATCCAGATCCGTACGGCTTCCAAACACCGGGACAGCACTTCGGCGGCATCGTTGGGGCATCGTTGGGGCATCTTTGTATATTTTGTGGCTTTGTGATGACATCAGCTCAGTGGTGGGTTCCTACTGGTTTGGATGGGATTAGCCGAACCAGTAGTGATTTGGTGGCCTGGGTCGCTGGAACCCAATGTGACCCAGGGCCTGCCGCACCCTGAACCGATTCTCCGCCATAGGCAGCTCTATCACGCATTCAGCTTCTGCGCATGCGCAGAACAATTTTTATGATATTGTCCATGCATGCGCAGCGTGCCCCCGAGCGAACCCAGCCCTACATAAGGTGCATTGTTTACTGATGGAGAATAAATTGGGTCTATTACATTTTCTTTCATTGTTTCACGTGACATTATAATATTTACATATATATTTCCCCCCCTCCACCCTAACCCTCCCCCACCTCCCATTCAGACCCACCCCCCTGACTTCCGCTATACACCACTCTAATAATTCCAAACATCCCATATAATATTTGCTCTGTTCACATTTTATCCCTTGCTTATCACCTTATCAATCTAAACATTCTTACCTGAAGGCTACATAATACTTCCTAGTCTGGTATTTATTCTGTATATAATCAATCCATTTTGCTCATTCCTGTATATAATTCTCCTGTTTCTGATCTTTTAAGAAAGCTGAAATATTTGCCATTTCCGCAAACCCCGCCACTTTCTGAATCCATTGATCAATTGTCGGTAAGAAATCTTTTTTCCAGTGTTGAGCAATCAACAACCTAGCTGCTGTAACCATATACAAAACCAATTTTGTTTCCCCTTTTGTAAAATCCTTAGTTATACCCAATAAAAACATTTGCGGAATAAATTGTATTTTTTTCTTAAATACATTTTGCATAACCCACCATATTTTTATCCAAAAAGCTTTAACCTTATTGCAAGTCCACCATACATTATAATATTTAATGTCACCCTGCTTGCTTCTAGTTTTTCACTCTCTCCCTTGTTGCCATTTGTGCACACAATGTGTTGTCTTCAAACACTGGTATAGCACTCTTCGCTTCAATATCCACATCCTTCCACTATTGTGTCTACCGTGTTAACTCTGAACACAATTCTGACAATGCTATGAATTCTGCCTCAGCTGCGGAAATGGCAACGGACGTCTGTTTTCTCAATGGCCAACCAACTAGTTGTGTGTTTGCACACCGGACCATACAATCCTGACATTGACTTTCTATCTTGTACAGAGATCAACAGAAAGCACAACCACAAATACAGTCACGATACCAAAAAGACAAAGCTACATGGGGAATCTTCACTTCCCCACAAGAGTTCGACAAGACCCTTTTGTAACCAATAAAAATGTATTTCTAAAGTATACAACTTCCTGCTAACATGACATATAGGTGACGAAATCGTCAAAGACTCGATGATAGCCTGGGGGAGAAATTTCGGATATTCACTGGATCTTGAAAAGTGGCAAGAAATATGGAATAAAACAGTAAAATTAACGACGGCTGTGTCCTTTAAAGAAAATATGTATAAGATGCTCTACCGATGGCATAAACCACCAGCAAGAATCACAAAGATGGTGGACATGTCCACAAGCCCAAAGATATTGGAGTAGGCTAAAGCAGGGGTCCCCAACCCCCGGGCCGCGGACCGGTGCCGGTCCGTGGTTGGGTGGGAGCCGGGCCACAGGGCTGGAGAGGAGGAGGAGGGAGGAGGGGGCAGCCCCCTGAGCAGAGCGCGCAGAAGAACGCAGGCGCGGCTGTTCGTGCCGTTGGAGTGTGGCTCTTCCTCCACCCTCGTCGACGGAGGGACTCCTGGGCGCCGCCGGACCAGCCACCGATTCCCTCCCCTGCTGGCATGCCGGCCACTCGTTTTCTTCCAGGGGCTGTGGAGGCTCCGCAGGCGGGGGAGGGAACTGGCGGCCTCCAGTGGTGCCCAGGAGTCCCTCCGTCGACGAGGGTGGAGGAAGAGCCCCCACCATCCTCCTGCATTCTCCCGCGTGCTCTGTCCAATGGGCTGCCCCCTCCTCCCTCCGCCTCCTCTCCAGCCCAGCTCCTACCCAGCCACGGAGCCTGACCGAGCGAACCAGCGACCAAGCGCGGCAGGCGGGCTGAGGAGGCTGGGGGGGACGACGACGACAGACACACATAGAGAGACAGAGAGAGGGAGGGAGGGAGAGAAAGATAGACAGAGACACAGAATGAGTGATTGAGTGAATGCAAGACAGACAGACACACGCACACACACACAGAGTGACAGAGATGGGCGGATGAAGGAGAGAGACAGAGAGAGACAAAGAAAAAGAGAAAGAAAGAAAAAGAAAGTGGGAGAGAGAGAAAGACAGAGAGAAAGAGACAGAAAGGAAAGAAAGACAGAAAAAGATACAGAAAGAGAGAAAGAGAGAGAAAGAAAGAGAAAGAGGGAAGGAGAAAAAGAAAGAAAGAGAAAGAAATAAAGAGAGAAAGGGAAAGAGAGAGAGAGAGAGAGAGAGAAAGAGGGAAAGAAACAGAGACAGAGACAAAGACAAAGAGAGAGAGAGAAAGAAAGAAAGAAAGAAAAAGAGAAAGAAAGAAAGAAAGAAAGAAAGAAAGAAAGAAAGAAAGAAAGAAAGAAAGAAAGAAAGAAAGAAAGAAAGAAAGAAAGAAAGAAAGAAAGAAAGAAAGAACTTATGACCACAGTTGAGGCCAAAAGTTTGGTTGCTAACCAAGATCATTGTTAAGTGAGTTTCACATTTTCCAAGTTGGCCACGCCCACCCAGTCACATGACTGCTGAGCCACTCAGCTGGTCCGCAGAATTTTCTTTAAAATGAAACCGGTCCCTGGTGCAAAAAAGGTTGGGGACCCCTGGGATAAAGGATTGGCTTACGGAGATTATAGGAACCACCTTTCAATTAAAACCAGAGGCTTATTTATTGGGGACTAGCTATACCCAGCCACTCGTTGCTGTGGCCCAGTCTGGTTAAATGACCAACCAATCTGTGTGTAGATCTACACCTGCACACATATACACAACCACAGTATAACCCCCAACCTACCTACCTACTGTATTTCTCCCTCTCTATCTTTCCCTCTACCTACCTACCTACCTACCTACCTACCTACCTACCTACCTACCTACCTACTGTATTTCTCCCTCTCTATCCCTCTACCTACCTACTGTCTGCAGCTGACCTCCATGCCCTGCGGGAATCCCCTCTCTCGCAGCTTTGGCCTTCTGCGCTAACGAGGGCCCACCTTAATGACAGTTTTATTAATCTCGAGAGGTGGCGAAAACGGAAATTGAGGTTTTTTTTAGGGGGGGGTTACTTCGGTTTTTAAGGGGCCCCAGGGAGGGGGGAGGGCTTTTTGAGATAAGGAGTGTGGGTGGGGGAAACAACCCACCAAGTAACACCCCCAGGCCGGCCCATGGTCTCAACGGGGAGGCCGTAGGTTCTGATACCGGGAGGGAGGTGAAGGTTCACTTAACAGAGGGCTATATCATCAGGATGGTCCGGGGGAGGGGTAGATATGATGGGAGCCGGAGACCATACCATGTGTCGGGAGGGCGCTCCCGCTGTTTACAAGCGGTTGCATGCTCCGATCTCCAAGGCTCCTTCTGTAACCCAGGAGGCCAGGGATTTCAGAGCCGGGGTCCTAGGCTGATGCTATGCTATACCAGGTCTGTGGTCAACAAAGCCCCCCTCATCTACAACATGGTGTCGGAGGGGGAGCCAGACCTGGTAGGTATCAGGGAAACCTGGCTGGGCCATGAGGTGGGAATACCCCTCATGGAAATGTGCCCACCAGGTTACCAGGCATTTCATCAGCAATGGGCCAAAGGTCGGGGTGGGGGGCTGGCGGTTGTTATTAAGGAAAACCTTGAACTGAGGGAGACCACTGTGCTGCAGACAGCCGGTTGTGAATCCCTCTGTGTGAAATGGGGCCATGGGAGGCAGTTGGGCTTGCTGATAGTGTACCTGGCTCCCCGCTACGTATCAGCAGCCCTACCCGAGCTCCTCGATGTGATCACCGAGGTGGCGGTTGATACCCCAAGACTCTTAGTCATGGGGGATTTCAACCTGCCATTGGTAGGCGAGACATCATAGGTGACCCAGGAGTTCATGGCCTCCATGATGGCCATGGACCTGACCCAAGTAATTCTTGTCCCCCCACACACCGGGACACACACACTGGACTTAGTTTTTGTCTCCAGCCAGTGGACGAGTGCTCTGGGATTAGGGGAATTAGCCATCGAACCCCTGTCATGGACAGATCACTCTCTCCTTTGGCTTGACTTTCCAACCGCTACACCCCACCGCGGGGAGGCGGAACCAGATGTGCCAAGATGGTTCCGCCCCAGGCGCCTAATGGACCCTCAAAGGTTCCAGACAGAGCTTGGGCCAATACCTGAATCCCTGACCCACGACTCGACTGAGGACCTAGTGACCGCATGGAATAGTGCGGCCACGGGGGCCCTGGACCAGGTCGCGCCGTTGCAGCCTCTCACTCGGCATCGACCTACCTTGGCTCCTTGGTTTTCCGAGGAGCTGAGGGAAATGAAATGCCGGAAGAGACGCCTAGAGAGCATCTGGAGGTCCACTCGCACCGAATCTGATTGGACACGGGTTAGGTCGCATTTGCGACTGAGTTTGATCCTGTGACCCCTGATGGCATGGACAGGATACTGAGGCAGCTAAATGTCACCACTTGTTTATGGGACCCGTGTACCTCCTGGCTTGTACTGGCCTCCTCGGAGGTTACACGAGGCTGGCTCCAGGGGATTGTCAACGCTTCCTTGAGTGAGGGGTCCTTGCCAACCGTTCTGAAAGAGGTGGTGGTGAGGCCCCTCCTCAAGAAGCCATCCCTGCACCCAGATGTTTGTCGAGAGTGTGGTGGCACCACCCGGAAAACGCCATCTTGGTGGCAGTGACTCTAACTTTTAACCATGGCACAAGAAGCAGCACTTGTAAATTTGGAACAAAGGATGGCTTCTCTTGAAACCTCTATGCTAACTTTGATATCAGAAATAAAGGCCCAGAGGGCTGAAAATATTAATTTCAAGAAGGAGTTGTTGGATACAAGAAGACAAGTGCTGGATAACACACAGAAGAATGAAGAATTGGAAGGGGGGCTGGCGGGGGCTAAGGGGGAAATTAAAAATGTTACTAATGAGGTTGTGGAAATATATGGGCATGTGTCTAGGATGGATATGGAAAGAATGACATACTTTTTGAGATTTCAAAATGTTTCTGAGGAATCTGGTGAATGCCTCCCTGATCTTATGAGCACAATTTTAGCAGACTATTTACAAAAACCTAAGGATGAGATCAGGGGGGACATTGACCTAGCCTATAGAATTAATTCTGCATATGCCAGGATAAATGAAGTGCCTAGAGAGATACATGTGAAATTTGTTAGAAGGTCAACCAGAGAGGAAATCCTGAAAGCGCAGAGAGAGAAACCTTTAACTCATCAACAAAAAACGGTCACTATCTTGAAGCAGATCCCTAGAAAAATTAGAGATTCAAGAAGGAAATTTTCCTTCTTGTCTAAAACCTTGTTTGATCACGGGATTTGGTTCAAGTGGATGACACCTGAAGGGATGCTGGTGTTCTGGGAAGGAGGAAGAGTGAGGATTAAAACAGTTGCTGAGGCGGAAGCCTTTCTTAAAAAACATTCCTCTGTCCTGGGGGAAGATCCAGGGGGGACGGAGGGGGCCACGGCCCCGCCCATGGGGGGCCAGGGAGGAGAGAAAGAAGATACAATAGCCAAAAGACTTAGATCAAAAAAATAACTTTGCCTTGATTTTTCTTGAACAATTTTGCATAATATTTCTATCTGGACTTTTTGTAAATGTCTGACAGCATGGAACGGAGAATTTAGGTAAATGTACTTGCTTTCATCTTGTAGTGGTATGGAAAATGTTTTCTGGATGGGAAGTAACGGACTCAGGCTCAACCCGACCAAGACCGAGTGGCTGTGGTTTCCGGCTGCCCGATTCAACCAGCTTTCTCCAACGCTGGCCATAGGGGGCGAACATCTTGCCCCTGTGGATGGGGCGCGCAATTTGGGAGTCCTCCTGGATACCCGGCTGTCTATGGAAGAGCAAGTGACAGCCGTGGCCAGGAGGGCGTTTTACCAGGTTCGCCTGGTTCGCCAATTGCGCCCCCTATTGGATCGGGACGCCCTTCGCACAGTCACTCATGCCCTCGTGACATCCCGACTGGACTACTGTAACTCCCTCTACATGGGGCTCCCCTTGAGGTGCACCCGGAGGCTTCAGTTAGTTCAGAATGCAGCCGCGCGAGCAATTATGGGAACCACTAGGTTTACCCATGTAACACCGCTCTTGCGCGAGCTGCACTGGCTGCCTGTCGTCTTCCGGGTGCGCTTCAAGGTGTTGGTTATCATCTTTAAAGCGCTTCATGGCTCGGGACCTAGCTACCTGCGGGATCGGATACTGCCTCACACATCCTCACGGCCGATTCGCTCCCACAGAGAGGGACTTCTCCGGGTGCCGTCCACTAGACTTTGTCAGCGGGCGACGCCCAGGGGAAGGGCTCTCTCTGTGGCGGGCCCGGCCCTCTGGAACGACCTTCCCCCCGATATTAGAACGACCACGGACCTCCGCTCCTTCCGCCTGAAACTAAAGACACATCTTTTCCGCCTGGCCGGCCTAGGGTAGTCTCTCTCTCTATGGGTTTTTTAATTGTTTATGTATATTGTGGGGATTTTTAGTTAATGGGATTTTAGCACAGGAGTTTGTTTAATCTGTTTTAAATTGTATGTATTTTTGTATATTTATGGTTTTTATTCTCCCTGTGCACCGCCCCGAGTCCCTGTGGGGAGAGGGAGCGGTTAATAAATTCAGCTTATTAATTCAGCTTATTCTATGTTAACTTTTTTATTGTGTATTTTGAGGTCTCGGAAGGGCCGACGACTCTAACGTGAATGCTCTCAAAATTTCTTTGTAACCATTACCCTATCCTGTTAAAAAATGTAAAACCAATAAAACTTTTTCAATATGAGAGTGTGGTGGCACGATAGTTCCCCCAGCACCATCCGTGGGTTTGGAGTAGAGTTCCATCTGTACGCTGATGATACTCAGTTGTACATCTCTACCCCTAACCACCCCAACGATGCCGTCGATGTGATGTCCCGGTGCTTGGAAGCCATGCAAGTCTGGATGGGGAGGAACGGGCTCCGACTCAACCCGTCCAAGACGGAGTGGCTGTGGTTTCCAGCGCCACGACATCGCCAGTTAGTTCCATTTCTGGCTATCGGGGGTGAGTTATTAGCTCCTGCAGAGAGAGCCCGCAACTTGGGTGTCCTCCTGGACCCTCGGCTGTCCTTAGATGACCATCTGACAGCCGTAGCCAGGAGGGCCTTCTGTCAGGTTTCACTGATACGCCAGCTGCGCCCCTTTCTGGATCGTGGCGCCCTACACATGGTCACTCAAGTTCTTGTCATCTCCTGCCTGGACTACTGTAATGCTCTCTACATGGGGCTCCCCTTGAGATGCACCCGGAGGCTCCAGTTAGTACAGAATGTGGGGATTTTGGGAGCCTCAAAATACTCCCACATAACACCTCTCCTGTGCGAGCTGCACTGGCTGCCTGTGGCCTTCCGGGTGCGTTTCAAGGTCTTAATGACCATCTTTAAAGTGCTCCATGGCAGCGGACCTGGCTACTTACAGGACCGCCTCCTACCACATACCCCCACTCGACCCGTCCACTCCCTCAGGGAGGGCCTCCTTAGGGTGCCGTCCACCGGACAATGCCGGCTGGCGACTCCCAGGGGAAGAGCCTTCTCTGTGGCAGGCCCCGCCCTCTGGAACGACCTCCCTACAGATCTTCGCACAATCACACACCTTCGCCTCTTCCGTCGGACATTAAAAACTTACTTCTCTCGTTTGGCCGGCCTGGCATAACTGGTACAGCTATTACTATTTTAAGTGGGTTTTAAATTAACGTTTTTAGCACGGGCCAAATTGTATTTAATCTTAATTTTAACTACTTGATTGTTTGTATTTTTATATTTTATATTTTATAGCTCCTGTGCACCGCCCTGAGTCCCATGTTGGGAGATAGGGCGGTATAATATACCAATTTCATTGTAATTTTATTACAATATTATTACAATGACAATAAAGACTATTATTATTATTATAAAAATCAAATTAAAGTTAAAGTTATCCCTCTACTTATCTACCTACTGTATTTCTTCCTTTCTCCCTCTACCTACCTACCTACCTACCTACCTACTGTATTTCTTCCTTTCTCCCTCTACCTACCTACCTACCTACCTACCTACCTACCTACCTACCTACTGTATTTCTCCCTCTCTATCTATCCACCTTCCTACCTACCTACCTACTGTGTTTCTCCCTATCTATCCCTCTACCTACCTACCGTATTTCTCCCTCTCTATCTATCTCTCTATCTACCTACCTACCTACCTACCTACCTACCTACCTACTTACCTACCTACTGTGTTTCTCCCTCTCTATCTATCCCCTATCTACCTACCTACTGTAATACAATAATACAATAGCAGAGTTGGAAGGGACCTTGGAGGTCATCTAGTCCAACTCCCTGCCTAGGCAGGAACCCCTATACCATTTCAGACAAATGGCTATCCAACATCTTCTTGAAGACTTGCAGTGTTGGGGCATTCACAACTTCTGGAGGCAAGCTCTCGGTTGCGCATGCGCGAAGATGGCGGCATTCCATTGAGCTCCGTGCAGGTCGTGGGGCCCGTTGGGCAAAAATAGGTGCTGCCCGGCCCCGTTGTTCACCTTTTGGTGCCGGGCCCAGTAGGATGTCCACCCTGGCTCTCTATCTAGACCCTAGCGGTCTTCCAGGGTGTGGTTTTAGCGGCTGGACTGGGAGAAGAAGCCGGAGCCGGAGCCAGAGCCGGAGCCGGAGGCCAAGCGGATGAGGCCGGAAGCCAGGCCGGATGCTGGGTGGCGTGGGAGGCCGGAGGCCTGGGGTTGTGAGGCCGAAGCCGGAGCCGAGCCGGGAGTGGAGCCGAGAGGCGAGAGGCGAGTGATATCAGAGGATGGAGGCCGGAGCCAGGAGGCCAAAAGTGAGCTGGGCCTGAGCTCTCGAGGCGCCCCCAAGGAGCCCCGAGGAGCGCCGCCCGTGACGCTAGCCGTTTGGCTGAAGGACATCGGATGCGGGGCCAGAGGAGAGAAAGATGCTGCTCCGGAGGCCGGGCTGATTGCTCGGCGTCCCCAGAGGCCGGAGGCCTAAGTTGGGAGCCAGGGCCGAGAGTTGTCGGAGGCTGGTTCGGGAGCCCCTGGAGGCCGGAGAGGCCGGAGAAGGTAGAAGAAGGAAGAAGAAGGAAGAAGAAGAAGAAGAGCAGGGCCGAGGCTGAGAAAGATCTGGTCCGAGGTCCGAGAGAGAGACGCCGCGCCAGCTGCTGGGGACCGGAGCTAGGAAGAGCCGGCAGGTATTGGGGGGTAGAAGCGGAGGCTCAGGAATGGACCGAAGGCGAAGGCCAAAGAAGATCATAGGCCGGAACCAACTACGAACTCGCCCCCACCCAATACCCAAATACTTATACCACCTGCAGTATCTGTATGAACTCTTTTTAGGGGGTTCCAGGGAGGAGGGAGGGATTAGTTAGTCTAAGGCTAGGAACATGGTCAAGCCAGTTGGCGGAGTCAGTAGGGAAGCAGGTGGGTCCGATAAGGGGGGAGGAATATTGGTCGATCTTAAAGAGGGTTTTCCAATCAGAACGGTCTTAGGGAGGGGGAGGGGCGATGAGAGACAGGAACTTTACCACCGGGTGGAGGAACACGGCCATTGGCTACAAGCGGTCACGTTCCCCAACCCCCTGAGCTCCCCCCGGGATCTAGGAGGTCTGGGTTCACAGAGCCGGGGCCTTAGGTTGATGTTATGCAATGCCAGGTCCATGGCCAACAAAGCCCCACTCATCAACGACCTTGTGTCGGAGGGGGAGCCAGACCTGGTGGGGATCACGGAGACCTGGTTGGGCCGCGAGGGGGGTTTACCTCTCGTGGAAATGTGCCCACCAGGTTACCGCGCATTTCATCAACCGCAGGCCCTAGGCAGGGGTGGGGGGGTGGCAGTCATTGTTAAGGAAGGTCTTGAGCCGAGGGAGACCACTGTGCCACAGACCACCGGCTGTGAGTCCCTCTACATGAGATGGGGCCTAGGGAGGCAGTTGGGCTTGCTGATTGTGTACCTAGCTCCCCACTACATATCAGCAGCCCTGCCCAAGCTCCTTGAGGTGGTAGCCAAGGTGGCGGTTGAGACCCCCAGACTTGTAGTCTTGGGGGAATTCAACCTGCCATCGGTTGGCGAATCATCCGAGGTAGCTCGGGAGTTCATGGCCTCCATGATGGCCATGGACCTGACCCAGGTAATTCAGGGCCCCACACACGAGGGAGGACACATGCTGGATTTAATTTTTGTCTTTGGCCAGTGGATTAGTGGTCTTTGTGTAGGGGATTTAGCCATCATACCCCTATCATGGTCGGATCACTCACTTCTCCGGCTCGACTTTCCAACCGCTACACCTCACCACGGGGAGGCAGAACCAGAAATTCCTAGGTGGTTCCGCCCCAGGCACCTGATGGACCAGACGGTTCCAGACAGAGCTTGGGCCACTACCTGTGACCCTGACCCACGCCCCGACGGAGGACCTTGTGGCTGCATGAAGTACCGCAGCCACTGGGGCCTTGGATCGGGTCACGCCCTTGTGGACTCTCATGGGGCGGTGAGCCATCCAGGCTCCTCGGTTTACCGAGGAGTTGAGGGTGATGAGACGCCGCAAGAGGTGCCTAAAGAGGAGATGGAGATCCACACGGTCTGAATCTGACCAAACACAGGTAAGAGCCCAATTGAGGACTTACCTTGTGGCGATAAGAGTGGCCAAACGTCATCATTGTGCCATTCTTATTGCATCCGCAGATAACCGCCCTGCCGCCCTGTTTGGGGTGACCCGCTCCCTCCTTTAACAGAGGCCGCGGGAAACCCTCTGCAGGGCAGAGCAGAGGAATTTGGAGAGGATCTGCAGGATAAAATCGCTCAGATTCGGAGCGCGTTGGCCTCCACCGAAAGTGGTCTGGAGGGATTGTCGGAGGCAGGTCTTGAGACAGCTTTGTGGGAGAACTTTGACTCTGTTACTTCCGAAGATATGGACAGGCTATGTAGGCGACTGAGAGCCACCACATGTTTATTGGACCCGTGTCCCTCCTGGCTTGTACTGGCATCCTGGGAGGTCACACGAGGCTGGCTCCAGTGAATGCTTCCTTGAGTGAGGGGTTCTTGCCTACCATTCTGAAAGAGGCAGTGGTGAGACCTCTCCTCAAGAAGCCTTCCCTGGACCCAGCATTGTTAGTAAATTATCATCCGGTCTCCAAGCTTCACTTTTTGGTGAAGGTTGTAGAGAGTGTGGTGGCACAACAGTTTCCCCGTCACCTGGAGAAGATTGATTATCTGGACCCGTGCCAGTCCGGCTTCCAGCCCGGACACAGCACTGAGATGGCATTGGTTGCGTTGGTAGATGATCTCTGGAGGGCCAGAAATGGGGGTTGCTCCTCCATCCTGGTCCTATTAGACCTCTCGGCGGCTTTTCGACCATGGTATCCTATTGCATCGACTGGAGGGGTTGGGGGGTGAAGGGCACCGTTCTACAGTAATGCTCTCTAGATGGGGCTCCCCTTGAGATGCACCCGGAGACTACAGCTGGTCCAGAACGCAGCCGCGCAGGCAGTTATGGGAGTCACTAGATACTCCCATGTAACACCACTCCTGCGCGAGCTGCACTGGCTGCCTGTGGTCTTTCGGGTGCGTTTCAAGGTGTTGATTATCATCTTTAAAGCGCTCCATGGCACAGGACCTAGTTATTTGCGGGATCGTATCCTGCCCCATACATCCCTTCAGCCGATTCGCTCACACAGAGAGGGACTTCTCTGGGTGCCATCCACCAGGCAGTGCCAGCGGGCGACACCCAGGGGAAGGGCCTTCTCTGTGATGGGCCCGACCCTCTGGAACGACCTAACCCTGGATATTAGAATGACTACGGACCTCTGCACCTTCCGCCAAAAAGTAAAAACCTATTTGTTTCATCAGGCCGGCTTAGCCTAATTTACGTTTCTCGCCCCAGTCTGTTTTCTCAAATTGTTTATTGGGTTTTAATGGGTGGTAATTTTAATGGTTTTTAAATTTTAGTACAGGGTAGTTTAATTCACTTTTAACTTGTGTGTATTGTATGTTTTTAGATGGTTTTTTAATTTTCCTGTACACCGCCCCGAGTCCCTTTGGGGAGAGGGGGCGGTTTATAAATATAATAAATTATTATTAATTATTATTACCTCTCCAGTCGATTGCAATTTGTGTTGGCAGAGGGGCAGAGGTCGACCTTGAGACCCCTCACATGTAGGGTGCCTCATGGGTCGGTCCTCTCACTGCTCCTGTTCAACACATACATGAAGCCGCTGGGTGAGATCATCCGTGGTTTTGGGGTAGAGTACCATCTGTACGCTGATGATACACAGCTGTACATATCTACCCCAAACCACCCCAACGATGCCGTCGAAGTGATGTCCCAGTGTCTGGAAGCCATGTGGGTCTGGATGGGAAGGAACAGACTCAGACTCAACCCGTCCAAGACCGAGTGGCTGTGGTTTCCAGCGCCCCGGTACAACCAGTTTGCCAAAGTCCGGCGGGCTACTCATGAAGGCCGTGAATTAATGACACGTTCCTCAAGGATTTCTCGGGATGAGAGCCTAGAGCATGTCTGGGATGAGTCGCCCAGAGCAGCCCCCAGACCCTCTTTTATTGTATTTGATATAAAATGTGCAGTTACCTATTAACATATGGGAGGTTACAAAAGGCAAGCAGGGGTGGTTACACGTTAAAATATGAGTACGTGAAATTAAGCACATGTAACAAGCTTTGTAACTAAAAGTGTACAATAGGGTGTTTGTTCATGTGTCTACTTTGTTACTTCTTTCTGTCCCTTCTTTCCTCCATGTGGTACAGTTGCATGGCAACCTACACGTAGGCTGTAAGGATGTTATTCCCACACCAGTTGACTCCATCACTGGCCATAGGGGGTGAACATCTAGCCCCCGTGGATGGGGCACGCACCTTGGGCATCCTCCTGGGTACCCGGCTGTCTATGGAAGATTATGTGACGGCCGTGGCCTCGGGGGCGTTCTACCAGGTTCGCCTGGTACGCCAGTTGCATCCCCTATTGGGCCAGGACACCCTTCGCACAGTCACTCATGCGTTTGTGACATCCTGTCTAGACTACTGTAACGCTCTCGACATGGGGCTTCCCTTGAGGTGCACCTGAAGACTACAGCTAGTCCAGAATGCGGCTGCGCGGGCAATTTTGGGAACCTGTAGGTATTCCCATGTAACACCGCTCCTGCGCAAGCTGCACTGGCTGCCTGTGGCCTTTCGGGTGCACTTCAAGGTGCTGATTACCATCTTTAAAGCGCTCCATGGCACGGGACCTAGTTATCTGCAGGATCGTATCCTACCCCATAGATCCCTTCAGGTCCCACAGAGAGGGACTTCTCCGGGTGCCATCCACTAGGCAATGCCAGCGGGTGACGCCCAGGTGAAGGGCCTTCTCTGTGGCTGGCCCAACCCTCTGGAACGACCTACCCCCCGAACTCAGATCTACTATGGACCTCCGCTCCTTCCGCTGCAGTCTGAAGTCTAAATTGTTTTAATCGGGATTTTAAGGGGAAATAGTTTTAAGATTTTAAGATTTTAGCACAGGTGATAACTATTTAATTTGGGTTTTAAATATTTATAATTTGTCATGTTTATACATTTTTTAACTTCCTGTGCACCGCCCCGAGTCCCTCCAGTGAGAGGGTGTGGTTTATAAATTTAATAAATAATAATAATAATAAAGCTGTTCCACTGGTTAATTGTTCTCACTGTCAGGAAATTACTCCTCAGTTCTAAGTTGCTTCTCTCCTTGATTAGTTTCCACCCGTTGCTTCTTGTTCTACCCTCTGGTGCTTTGGAGAATAGCTTGACTTCCTCTTCTTTGGGGCAACCCCTGAGATATTGGAAGGCTGCTATCATGTCTACCCTAGTCCCTCTTTTATTAAACTGTATTTCTCCCTCTCTCTCTCTATGGGCCACCTGGGAATTTGCTATATCTGTGCCTGGTTTTGGCCCTTTTAGGCCTCCATACACTGTGGAACTTTGGAGGCTTATTTGGTTGCTGAGGAAACGACAGTTGGAAAACAGCCAGATGGACGGAGGTACAAGGAGGTGAAAACCTGATCAGTGGGTACATTTTACATTTGTGTACCTTGCACATGACACATGTGTGCTAGCCACAAAATAAGTACATATTCTGTTATCAGAAGTCCTTGGGAACATTGTGTGAATGTTTGGTGTGGATCGGTCCAGTCGTTTTTGAGATTAATGGCTTTGCACAAACTATTTTACATTTTTATTTATATAGATCAACCCCGGAGGCATAAGGAAGATAGACTGGTATCTTTTCATACACATTACCACTGCAGCCAGAACAATATACGCACACTTTTAGGAAGGGAAGGAACTACCATCAGACCAACTAATTGTCAACAAAATCTTCTGGTGTGGTGAATGTGACAGACTAACATATATCCTTAAAGTAGACAGGAAACAATATTTTATCAAAGTTGGGGGAAATGGTATGAATGGATAGAGGGAAAAAGATTACTGGATGAGCGATAGGGAAAAATATACAATATAGATATGTAAATAGTAAATAAAATAAATATATGGAGCAGTAAAAATTATAAAGAATTAATAAATGTAAGATATAGATAAACAGAAATAACTAGAATAACTGGAAATGTAGTAAGATGATATATGATGTTACCTGGTAACTGTATACATATAGGGGGTGAGTCACTCCCAGTTGTATCTATGTAGTTTTGTCTTGTCAATTTCCTATTTCTGTTTTTTTTTCTTTTACTAGTTTATAATAAAATTTTAAAAAAAACAGAAAGCATAGCCAATATTGTTTCTGTTCCATATCCAAGGAATTCAGAAAGCCTTCAGAAAGGAGCAAGCCCCCCTCCCCAAATTACAACAACCCCAAACAACAACAACACAGGTGCTTCTGTGCCACACTTGTTACTAGGCCACCTGCTTTTCTCCCGCCCCCAACCTGAAGTTGCCTTTCCTAACAAGGAAGACGGGATCCTAAACATCTCAGGATCCCCTTCCCAATGTTAGGATCTCAGCTCCTAATTTCCCTCCACTGGCCTCCCTCCCCTCCCCCATTGACTTTCCTATCATTGGGACCTCCTCTGTCCCATCCATCTGTTGGCCTTTCCCAGAGACCCTCAGCCTCTTGCTCTCTGCTGCTCCCTGACCCTCTTCCCACCACAGGCCCAGGAGGAGCTCTGCCCTCGCCCCCCACTCCACCCTGCGGCCCTGTGAAATGCCCGCTTGGAGGCCCCGGGGCTTCTGTGGGGTCCCCTCCCCTTGCTGGAGGGATCTGGAATACCCGGGGCTGGGGAGTGAGCAGGTGGATCTGCCAGTCTCATCCTCTCTTCTGGGTTTACTATCCTAAAAAGTCTCCCTGAAATGGGGACAACTTTTCCTCCCCTTCCTTTGAGGTCTTCTTCAGGGTCTGCTCCAGCCTGTGATGCTGGGAGAAAGGATGGAGGAAGCGGAGGGTTTTCCTTAAAGCCGGAGGCCCTGGGGAGCCCCTTACCTGCCTGATCCTCTGAGCCTGGCAAGAGGGAACAGCTGCAGCCCACTTCCTCCAAAGGCTGGGCCTCCGCTCTGCTTCTCCAGTCCCAGGTTCAAAGCTCGGCCTGGGAATTGTGAGGAAAGCCTCATTCTCTGCTTTGTCTTCAGGACGTCCAGAAAATGAAAGAGAGCAAAAAACATCCACCTCCTCTTTTGAATCAACTTTCCTGTTTATTCACGCTTAAGTTTCTTTACTTTGCAAGACAAAATAAACAGGAAGTTCGTTTGAGAAATGAGTTCCACAACCGTCCTGCACCAGAATGGAGCAAATCCCTCTTGGTCCTTCATCTTTTTTTCTCACTCAAGTTTTTTTTTAAATTTATATGTAAGTATTTTGAATACAGTGTAGGTATCCTCCCTTTTTTTTTCTTTTTTGTAAAGCAATTTTATTGGTTTTACAATTTTATGGGGATACGGGTTATAGGGTTACAGTAGAAATATTTCAGAGCTTTCATGTCGGAGATGGTGGTCGTTCCCGATGCTTCATGTAAAAACAATTTCAATAAAAAGTGGAAAGAAATACATACATATAATATGATGAATCCATGCATTCAATCGTTTGTTTTGTTAACATCCATTAAGGAATTACAATATGTTACAATCCCGCTCCCATATCTTAATCCTCCCGGTTTGAGGAGCGTTTTCCACCCCCCTCCCGGAATACCAACATTCCTTCAGGCATTAACCATTTGGAACACACCTCTTTTTTGTACAATTTTTTAGGGAGAAGGACTACTTCTCGAATTTTTGGGGGAGTCTGCTTCAAACTGGCAATTTCTTTTGGCTGATGCATCAAAGGCCTTTCTCTCTGTGCTCCCAGGATCCCATCCCCTGTTGACCTTCTTACAAATTTTATATCTATCTCTCTGGATATCTCATTTATTCTGGCATATGCTGAAGTTGTATACTCTTTACTTTTTTTGGTACATTCTGCTAAAATTGTATTCATTAAATCTTTTAAATTATCTGATTTTGAAGCATTATGAAACCTTAAAAAGCAAGACATTTTTCCAAAATCAATTCTAAACATATACAATACAATACAATACAATAGCAGAGTTGGAAGGGACCTTGTAGGTCTTCTAGTCCAACCCCCTGCATGGGCAGGAACGTTATACCATTTCAGACAAATGGCTGTCTAACATCTTTTTAAAGACTTCCAGGGTTGGGGCATTCACAACTGCTGGAGGCAAGCTGTTCCAGAGGTTAATTGTTCTTACTGTTAGGAAATTTCTCCTTAGTTCTAAGTTGCTTCTCTCCTTGGTTAGTTTCCACCCATTGCTTCTTGTCCTGCCCCCAGGTGCCTTGGAGAAAAGTTTGACTCCCTCTTCTTTGTGGCACCCTCTGAGATATCGGAACACTGCTATCATGTCTCCCCTGGTCCTTCTCTTCATCAAACTAGACATACCCAGCTCCTGCAGCCGTTCTTCATATGTCTTAGTCTCCAGTCCTCTAATCATCTTGGTTGCTCTTCTTTGCACTCTTTCCAGAGTCTCCACGTCTTTTCTACATCGTGGCGACCAAAACTGTATGCAGTATTCCAAGTGTGGCCTTACCAAGGCACTATACAATATAACCAGCCCTATCCGTAAATTCTTTTTTCAATTCCCTTTTCTCTTCACTCGTCTCAACCGTCCCACCCTCCAACCCATCAATTTTTTGTTTGTCATCTATTATTGTTCTTTGTGCCTCCAACAGTTCCAGTCTTGAGCTTGTCATGTCTTTCCGGATCTGCTTTATTTCCTGCATTATGCTTTGAAGCATTCCATATATTGATATTTGCTGATTGTCCTCTCCTACTGCCTCTTTTTGCAACATTGCAACAATTTTTATTTGATGAGGAAGAGGGCAAACTTTTGTAGAAGCAGTGGCGGAATTTTTTTTTCCAGTTGGAGGCTTTCTTGTTGGTATAATTGAAACTTTAAATTCTCTTTGTTAAAGATGGCGTCTGGTGGGTGAACAGTCTGCGAGCTCCAAGAAAAGGCAACATCTGTATTTAAGTTCCAAATCGATGTTATATAAACTCCAGAGAAACAGTTGTAAACTTCAATCCACCAAAAAAAAGAAGGGCACAATGGGAGAGACACTGAGAGTCGCTTGAGTAGGCTGAACATATAAATTTGTTAGTCTTGTAAAATTGAAGGAATGTTCAAATTTCAAAGGAAGTTTTCCACTGAGAGCAAAGAAGCGTCATTTTTCCGCCACTTTGGCATTTGTGAAGAATAAGTAAAAGTTCCATTTACCCTTTAACGAGTCTCTGACACAATGTCTCAAAATGCAATTCCGCATATGATAATACTTTTGCTTTTAACTAATAGAAAGTCGGATGTTTGCTTTCTCACTCTCCCCGCGGCCGGGAAGCATTTTAAAACGCCACTTTTTCTTTAGAGGGTTTTTTTGCAAACTCCCCCCTCTATTTTCCCTTTTAAAACGTTGAATGCATCATGCCAGAACACTTACAGTCCACAGGATCAATGCTGAGCCTCGGTACGATCCTCCAGCTCCTGCACTTCATCCCATCTTTTAAGTGTTCATAGTTCCGGCGTTCCTTTGGCGAGAGGGCATTTCCCCCCCCCCCCCGCAGTCTGTCCTCCGGCTCCAGGGGTGAAGCGGGAATGCCCCTCCGACCGCCGTCGAGGTGGGGGTTTCACCGCCAGCCGCCCTTACGGGAGGGCTCCCTACAAGAGCCCCCCTGCCCCCGAAGGCGCCCACTGGAGAAACCAAGCGGCAGATGTGTCCAGAACACGTCCGTCGCCTCCAGAAGGCAGAAGCGATTTCCCAGAATAGGTGTCCTTCCTATTATATGCAGGCGTTCCCAAATTCCACAACTTTAAGACTTGTGGACTTCAATTCCCAGACGTTCATAGCCTGCTATGCTACCTGGGGGTTTTCTGGAATGAGGCAGCTCTTCCTCCCACCATTCCCACTCTATCTTGTCTTGTTAAGGTTAGAGACCCTCCCCACTCCTCACCCCTTGGTTATCCCACTGGGCTCTCTCTCCAATTGGTCAGAGAGGAGAGGGGTCCAGAGGTGGATCTCGCACTTCCAGGATCTCTCCAAGAGAACTGGCAGACTCCGATGAGGCTGTCAGAAATGATGCTGACTTTCAGGAGTGTCTGCGGCAAAGGTGGGTTCCTACCGGTTTGGCCGAATAGGTAGTGGAAATAGGCCATACCTTTCCAAACCAGTAGCAATGGCGGCCTGGCCACGCCCCCATACCAGTATGGTCCCCTGGCCTGGCCCCACTTGCTCACCACACCCATCCACACCATGCTTGCCCCACTTGCCTACCCAACCGCTGCTCACTGACCCGCTGGCTCACTGATTGCCCCACCTCTGAGACGCCTATGTATACCGCACAATCACCATGCTGCCCACTACATGCTTCGCCCTCACTTGCTGTCACTGACTTCCTGATCCTCGCTGACTTCCCAGCCTGCCTGCCCTGCTGCGTCCTCCTGAAGCTGCCAGAAGATTATTTATTTATTTATTTATTTTATTATATTTCTATACCGCCCTCTCTCCCCAATGGGACTCAGGGCGCTGCACAGGAATAATAAAAACAGCAGTCATAAATACAATCAAACATGGTTAAAAATAAATTAAATCAATTTTAAAGCCCATGCTAAAATTCATAATTAAAACCCTGACTAAAAATCAATAATAAAAGACTATGCCAGGCCGACCACATGAAAAAAGTATGTTTTTAATGCCCGGTGAAAGAGGCGTAGGTCCGTGATTGTTCGAAGGTCGGGGAGCAGGTCATTCCAGAGGGCCTGCCACAAAGAAGGCTCTTCCCCAGGGAGTCGCCAGCCGGCATTGACCAGTCGACGGCACCCTTAGGAGGCCCTCCCTGTGGGAGCGGACAGGTCGAAGGAAGGTATGTGGTAGGAGGCGGTCCCGCAAATAACCAGGACCTATGCCATGGAGCGCTTTGAAGATGGTCACTAACACCTTGAAGCGCACCCGGAAGGCCACAGGCTGCCAGTGCAGCTCGCGCAGGAGAGGTGTTAGATGGGAGTATCTTGAGACTCCAAGAATCCCCCGCGCGGCTGCATTCTGAACTAACTGGAGCCTCCGGGTGCATCTCAAGGGCAGCCCCATATAGAGACCGTTACAATAGTCCAGGCGGGAGATGACGAGGGGTTGAGTGACTGTGTGTAGGGCGTCATGATCCAGAAAGGGGCGCAACTGGCGTATCAGGTGGACCTGATAAAAGGCCCCCCTGGCTACGGCTGTCAAATGGTCATCCAAAGACAGCTGAGAGTCCAGGAGGACGCCCAAGTTGCGGGCCCTCTCTGCAGGAGCTAACAACTCGCCCCCGATAGCCAGAGATGGAACCAACTGGCTATGTCATGATGCCGGAAACCACAGCCATAAATAAGCGTACAGCTCTGCCTTTGCAGGGTATGGATGGGGGGGGGGCAGCAAGAACTTTAAAAAAGCACTGGTGGTCCCGAAAAAGATTAGAGAGATAAGAAGGAAGTATTCGTTCTTGTCCAAAAGATTATTTAAAAAGGGGGTCTGGTTCAAGTGGGTGATGCCAGAGGGCATGTTGGTGTTCTGGGAGGGAGGAAGGGTGAGAATTAAAACAATTGTAGAGGCGGAAGCCTTTCTTAAAAAACACTCCTCAATCCTGGAGGATGAAAATGAGAGAGTGGAGGGTGCCGTGGCCCCGCCCACTGGAGGTCAGGGAGAGGAAGACACAATTGCCAAAAGACTTAGATCTCAAAAGTGACTTTATTTTTGTATTGTACAACTTTTATTTAGATGTTTATACATGATTGTTAGCATAGATTTTAAAATGATACATTTGTACTTCTTTCCACTTTGTAGTACAAATGAAAATTTACTGTATTATCTATATATATTTTTTATGAAGCCTCGGCTGGGGCCAACGACTCTGACATAGAGGTTCTCAAAATGTCTTTATAACACCTTATTTTCCCATATCCTATTTGTATAAAAAATTTGTAAAACTCAATAAAACTTTTTCAAAACGAAAAAAGCACTGGTGGGCTGCGCAGTCTAAGCGAGCGTGGGGATTGCCTGAGGCCTTCCTTGCCACCATTCCTCAGGCTCGCCTAGATCGCGAAGGTGACTGACGTTCGGAGGGCAACTTCGCAGGATGCCCCGGGCAGCGAGAACCTACCGAGAGTCTGGTCGCCTGCTGTCTACATCCATTCCAGCATCATCTCATCGGACAGCAGCTGATTCTGCCTGCTGGTAAGAGACTTTTTTTTTCCTTTATGCTTTGAATGGTTTTTTAAACGATATTTTATTGTTAATTTTTTTCAGGAAATTTCCTAAAAAGGATTTTTTAAAAACTTTTATTGTTTGAGGAAGTTTTTTTTAAAAAAATTATTGTTTTTAGGAAATGGTTTTTTTTTTAAATTTATTGGTTTTAGGAAAGAAATTCTTAATTTATTGGTTTTAGGGGAAAAAATTAAATATGTTTTTAGGTAATTTTTTTAAAATTTGTGATGCAATATCTCACTTTCATGTGTATTTCTGCAGTGAGTGTGAATCACTACAAAAATAAACACACAAATCCTGCAAAGCTGCCTTGCACCGCCCTGCCTATATAAGCAATGCCATTTTGAGGCACATCAAATTATATGTCTCAAAATCGCTGCTTTTATATGTGCAGGTCGGTGCAAGGCAGCTTTGCAGGATTTTGTGTGTTTCTGGGTGATAAGTGGTTTTTGAGGAAATGGCGAGGTGGTTGCTTCTTGCAGAAATCAACTTTTTATGTGACTCCATAGCTAAGGTGACCAGACGTCCCGCTTTTGCCGGGACAGTCCCGCTTTTCAAGTATTTGTCCCGAGTCCCGTGTCCTCTTAAAAACGTCCTGATTATTGCCTGGGGGGGGCTGCAGCCGGAGCCTGCGCAGCCCTGAACTTTGCACCGCTGCCGCGATGCACTGAGAGCGGCCGGCCGGAAGCCCCACCACCACCTGCCCATCCATCCTGCCATGGGCGCTCGGGACGAGCCGGGTGGAGAGGCGGCGGCGGTGGGGCTTCTGGCCGGCCGCTCTCAGCGCATCACGGAGGTGGCGCAAAGTTCAGGGCCACACGGGCTCCGGCTGCAGCCCCGCCGCACACAGCTCTCCTCCTCCTCCGCCGCCTGCTGCCTGCTGGGCTCCTCCCTTGCTGGCCATCCCCTTCCGCCTGCCCACCATCCTGCTCTGGCCGCCGCTTCCTGGCCGCACCTCACGCCTCTGAGCACATCCAGAGCACCCACAGTTGCACGGCCTCGCTCCGCTGCCCCACCAGATGCCTACACCTCAGGGGGCGCAGGGAGGGGGTCAGCCTGTGTGCCCCCCCACCAGATGCCCTCCAACCAGCGAGGGAAGCGGGTGGCGAGGCAGCCTCTGCGGCGGCTGCGGAGCCAGGAAACGCCGCTAACTCCCCTCCCCCCCCCCCGGTCGATGGTGTCCTGCTTTAGTAAACTTGAGATCTGGTCACCTTATCCATAGCTGCTTTCGTAGGTTAAGCTGTTTGCTGCTTTGGGAGCTCCTAGGATTACAATACAATAATACAATAGCAGAGTTGGAAGGGACCTTGTAGGTCTTCTAGTCCAACCCCCTGCATGGGCAGGAATCTTATACCATTTCAGACAAATGGCTGTCTAACATCTTTTTAAAGACTTCCAGGGTTGGGGCATTCACAACTGCTGGAGGCAAGCTGTTCCAGAGGTTAATTGTTCTTACTGTTAGGAAATTTCTCCTTAGTTCTAAGTTGCTTCTCTCCTTGGTTAGTTTCCACCCATTGCTCCTTGTCCTGCCCCCAGGTGTCTTGGAGAAAAGTTTGACTCCCTCTTCTTTGTGGCACCCTCTGAGATATCGGAACACTGCTATCATGTCTCCCCTGGTCCTTCTCTTCATCAAACTAGACATACCCAGTTCCTGCAGCCGTTCTTCATATGTCTTAGTCTCCAGTCCTCTAATCATCTTGGTTGCTCTTCTTTGCACTCTTTCCAGAGTCTCCACGTCTTTTCTACATCGTGGCGACCAAAACTGTATGCAGTATTCCAAGTGTGGCCTTACCAAGGCACTATACAGTGGCATTAACACTTCACGCGATCTAGATTCTATCCCTCTGTTGATGCAGCCTAGAACTGTGTTGGCTTTTTTGGCAGCTGCTGCACACTGCTGGCTCATATTTAAATGGTTGTCCACTAGGATTCCGAGATCCCTCTCACAGTTGCTACTATTGAGCAAGGTACCACCTATACTGTACTTGTGCATTTGGTTTTTCTTGCCTATATGTAGGACCTTACAGTCCTGCAGTTTGCTGGTTTCCATTCCAGTGGCTTTTTCTTTCCTGCCCTTAGGGTTAGTTTCATCTGTAGTCTTTTTTGGGGGGGGAACTGTTGTTATTCTTTTGGTGTTTTCCTGGCGCTGTCATAGTTTGTGTGTGTTTGTGTGTAATGTCCCACAGATATCTACACATTAATAATGACCAAATACTAATACTACTTACTTATACGTTTTAGTGACCTTTCCTTACATAATTGATGTTTTCTTTCATACGTTTAGATTTCTAACTTCTGTCTCTGTTAGTTAGCCATTGATAAAACAAATCCCATGTTAAAAAGTATTGGAAGCCTTCTCCTTGATTTTAATTGTCAATTTATTCGTTCCTGCACATGCTAATATTTTCTTTATTCATTTTCACACCTTTGTTTTTCCACTGTTATGCAAACACAATTCCAGCAGCTGTTAATGTGTGTAAAATTAAGTGAGTAGTGTATTCCCTTTGAAATACCCAACAAAATATGTCTGGTTTTAAATCCATCACATGACCATCAAGCCATTCGCACCCAGTCACATGGCTGCCAAGCCACGCCCACAAAATAGGCCACGCCCACAAAATAGGTAATAAATTTTTTTGAAACCCACCACTGGTCTGCGGGATGTGGTCAAAAGTTGAGATGGTGCCCCCATGGAGCCAAAAGCGTCGCTGGAATCCAGGTTTCCCTGGCGCTCTTTTCCAACCATCCACGTACCTTCTCTTGTGACAGTCTGTCATTATGGCTGCCAGTCTACTCTGGTCCCTCGTTCAGGCAGCTCCAGTTGCTTTGGTCAGCTGGACTTGGCTGTCATGTCCTTCCAGCCAGTCCCTTATGAAGTCTCCGCCCCCCAGCAGGAAGGTCATGAGGTAGGACAGTGGTCCGATGGCCGATTGGCCCTTCTTCCTCTCCTTCACTGTGTTCTCTTCCGGTTTCTAGGTATCTCCTTCTTTCCCTCCGCTCCTTCATTAATTCCTCTGCCTCCCTCTCTTTCTCTTGGTCTCTCTCTTTTCCCTTCCTCCTCCTTTCCCTATCTTTCCCCTCAGGCCTCTCTCTCTCTCTACCTTTCCCTCAGATTAATTTATCTACTTTTCTCTCAGTCTAATTTCCCTATCTTTCCCTCAGTCTAATTTATTTACCTTTCCCTCAGTTTAATTTATCTATTTTTTCCTCAGGTTAATTTCTCCACCTTTCCTTCAGGTTATTTTATCTATTTTTTCCTCAGTCTGATTCCTCTACCTTTCCCTCAGTCTAATTTATTTACCTTTCCCTCTGATTAATTTCTCCACCTTTCCTTCAGGTTATTTTATCTATTTTTTCCTCAGTCTGATTTCCCAGGGTGAATAAAAATCAATGATTTAAAAAAAAAATCCAAAGAATCGGATTTTTACAATTTTATCAAATTTATTTTAATAAAATGCTTTTGGAATAAAAATCTATTTAAAGATATTTTTCCATTAATAATTTAGTTTATTCAGCATAAAATGGAGTTTAGTTATGTTGCATGAGGCTGTATATTCTGCAATATTTACCATTTTGGTAGTCACATTGAATGAATCCAAGCTCTGCCAGCTAAATAGGAAACCTTCATTTTCCTGTTTGCAAATAATAATATTGTGGTAAATAGTTCACATTCGCATGTGGAACTACACGAGACAATAAATTCAAATTAGCAAAGAATTTTATTAATGTACTAGCTGTACCCACCATGCGTTGCTATGGCCAAGGTTGGTTAAATGAAAACGTTTCCCCTCATAGACCCTCTCAGTGAACCCCTTCCCTCTCTGCCTCAGTTTCCCCTCCCTCTCCCTCCCCTCCCTCTCTTACTCTACCTACCTACCTACCTACTATTTCTCCCCCCCTCTCTCCCTCTACCTACTTACCTACCTGCCTCCTGTATTTCTTCCCCTCTCTGTCTATCACTCTATCTACCTACCTTCCTACTGTATTTCTCCCTCTCTCTCTCTATCCCTCTACCTACCTATCTTCCTACTGTATTTCTCCTTCTCCCTCTCTATCCCTCTATCTATCTACCTTCCTACTGTTATTT
This sequence comes from Rhabdophis nuchalis, assembly GCA_039707465.1. Classification (NCBI taxonomy): domain Eukaryota; kingdom Metazoa; phylum Chordata; class Lepidosauria; order Squamata; family Natricidae; genus Rhabdophis; species Rhabdophis nuchalis. The sequence continues at coordinate 836,569 of CM077647.1, read as the reverse complement.
CTCCCTCTCCCTCTCTATCCCTCTACTTACCTACTGTATTTCTCCCCCTCCCTCTCTATCACTCCACCTACCTAACTACCTACCTACTGTATATCCCCTCTCTACCTACCTACTTGCCTGCCTCCTGTATTTCTCCCTCTCTCTAGCCCTCTATCTACACACCTATCTACTGTATTTCTCCCTCTCTCTCTATCCCTCTACTTACTTACCTGCCTCCTGTATTTCTCCCCCCCCTCTCTATCCCTCTACCTATCTACCTTCCCTCTGTATTTCTCCCTCTCTCTCTATCCCTACCTACCTTCCTACTGTATTTCTCCCTCTCTCTCTATCCCTCTCTACCTACCTACTGTATTCTCCCCCCTCTACCTACCTACCTACCTACCTGCCTGCCTCCCGTATTTCTTCCTCTCTCTCTCCTCTCTATCCCTCTACCTACATAACTACCTACCTATTGATGGTGGCGGGGGAACGGTGGGACGAGTGGCAGGGGGAGCAGTGGCAGCGGGGGGGAACAGCAGCGCAGTGGGGGAGCGGTGAGAGCCGCGGAGGAGAAAGAGGCTGCTGAGGAGGCGACTGTCGCAGATATGACAAAGACCACGTGTGCAAGTGACATGAGCTGAAAAGCGGCCAGGTGGGAGGGGCTATGAAGGGGAGTGGGGCAAGTGAGCGAGCGACAAGTCGCAGTTGTACATTTGTGTGGCGTGCACCTGACACCTGTGTGCCATCCACACAATCTGTATGTATCATTGGTGCTGCACTTGTAAGAAACCTTGTGTGAAAATTTAGTGGCGATTGGTACAGTCGTTTTGGAGATTAGCAGTTTTGAACAAACTCATCGTTATTTTTTTATGTATTTTACAAATGCAGGTAAAGCAGAGTGGACACCTGTCAAGGCACATGTCAGCCCTTTTATCGCCCTAACACTGACCCATTTCCTCCCCCTCCGCGTTTCCTGTTTAGAGCTTCACACTTTTAACCGACTTTTGCTTGGCCTCACCCTGCTTGCAGAGACAGCTGCCACCTTGTGGTTTGACATTTAGCTATTACCTGTTTCATGTTTTTTTATAGACAGCTTATAATTTTCCCACTTGCATGCAATTGAAGCATGTGGTCACCTTTTCTGTTGAGGACTCAGCCCATGCAGTCCTGTCCACTATTAAACCATCTTTCCAAGCAGCCTCCATGTCTCCAGTGTCTCTCTACCTTTCCCTCAGTCTACTCTCTCTATATTTCCCTCAGTCTACTTTCTCTGTGATTTCTTTAGACCTCTTTCTCTATTTTTCCCTCAGTCTAATTTATCTATATTTCCCTCAGTCTATTTTCTCTATCTTTCCTTCAGGTTAATTTCTCTATTTTTCCCTCAATCTACTTTCTCTACCTTTCCCTCAGTCTACTTTCTCTATATTTCCCTCAGTCTATTTTCTCTACCTTTCCCTCAGTCTAATTTCTCTACCTTTCCCTCAGCCTAATTTCTCTACCTTTCCCTCAGTCTAATTTCTCTATATTTCCCACAGTCTACTTTCTCTACCTTTCCCTCAGTCTACTTTCTCTATATTTACCTCAGTCTATTTTCTCTACTTTTCCCTCAGCCTAATTTCTCTACCTTTCCCTCAGTCTACTTTCTCTACCTTTCCCTCAGTCTACTTTCTCTATATTTCCCTCAGTCTATTTTCTCTACCTTTCCCTCAGCCTAATTTCTCTATATTTCCCTCGGTCTATTTTCTCTACCTTTCCCTCAGCCTACTTTCTCTATATTTCCCTCAGTCTAATTTCTCTATCTTTCCCACAGTCTACTTTCTCTATATTTCCCTCAGTCTATTTCTCTATCTTTCCCTCAGCCTAATTTCTCTACCTTTCCCTCAGTCTAATTTCTCTATCTTTCCTTCAGTCTACTTTCTCTATATTTCCCTCAGCCTAATTTCTCTACCTTTCCCTCAGTCTACTTTCTCTACCTTTCCCTCAGTCTACTTTCTCTACCTTTCCCTCAGTCTACTTTCTCTACCTTTCCCTCAGTCTATTTTCTCTATCTTTCCCTCAGCCTAATTTCTCTACCTTTCCCTCAGCCTAATTTCTCTATATTTCCCTCGGTCTATTTTCTCTACCTTTCCCTCAGCCTAATTTCTCTATATTTCCCTCAGTCTACTTTCTCTACCTTTCCCTCAGCCTAATTTCTCTACCTTTCCCTCAGTCTAATTTCTCTATCTTTCCCTCAGTCTACTTTCTCTATATTTCCCTCAGCCTAATTTCTCTACCTTTCCCTCAGTCTACTTTCTCTACCTTTCCCTCAGTCTAATTTCTCTATCTTTCCCACAGTCTACTTTCTCTATATTTCCCTCAGTCTATTTTCTCTATCTTTCCCTCAGCCTAATTTCTCTACCTTTCCCTCAGTCTAATTTCTCTATCTTTCCTTCAGTCTACTTTCTCTATATTTCCCTCAGTCTAATTTCTCTATCTTTCCCACAGTCTACTTTCTCTATATTTCCCTCAGTCTATTTTCTCTATCTTTCCCTCAGCCTAATTTCTCTACCTTTCCCTCAGTCTAATTTCTCTATCTTTCCTTCAGTCTACTTTCTCTATATTTCCCTCAGCCTAATTTCTCTACCTTTCCCTCAGTCTACTTTCTCTACCTTTCCCTCAGTCTACTTTCTCTACCTTTCCCTCAGTCTACTTTCTCTATATTTCCCTCAGTCTATTTTCTCTACCTTTCCCTCAGCCTAATTTCTCTATATTTCCCTCAGTCTACTTTCTCTACCTTTCCCTCAGTCTACTTTCTCTATATTTCCCTCAGCCTAATTTCTCTCCCTTTCCCTCAGTCTAATTTCTCTATCTTTCCTTCAGGTTAATTTCTCTATCTTTCCCTCAGTCTAATTTCTCTACCTTTCCCTCAGTCTACTTTCTCTATATTTCCCTCAGTCTACTTTCTCTACCTTTCCCTCAGCCTAATTCAGGGATGTCCAAACTTGGGAACTTTAAGACTTGTGGACTTCAACTCCCAGAATTTCCCAGCCAGCTATGGTGGTGTCCGGCAACCCGTGCGTCGCGAAAAGGCGACGCAAGGCCCTGACAGTGCTCTCCGCTGTGGTGGAGGTCATAATCGGGAGTACGCGTCCACCACCACCAGGAACGACTGACCGTGGAAGGGGCCCGCAAAATCTATGTGTACTCGGGACCATGGGCACTTGGGGATGTCCCATTCCCTGGGAGGTGCCGTAGGCAGAGCCGGATGGGAAGACTGACAGTTGGGACAGGCCGCGACCCATGTGGCAACCTCCGCGTCCATGCAAGGCCACCAGACATAGCTCCTGGCCAAAGCCTTCATACGAGCTATGCCTGGGTGGTTGGCATGGAGGGACTGCAGCACCTGGTGCCGCAGGGGGGGGGAATGATGACCCGGTCCCCCCAGCACAAGCACCCACAATGGAGTGAAAGCTCCATTTGGCGTGTCTTGTAAGGCCGAAACTCTTCGGCCACACTGCCCGAAGGCCACCCACGCAGAACCCATCTGGAGACCTGGGAGAGGACGGGATCGGCCTGGGTCTGGGCAGCTATGTCCGAAGACGATAAGGGCAGGTTGGAGTCTGCCACGGCCAAGACGGATAGTGCCGGCACCGGTGCTGGGTCCACCTCGGGGAGGGGGCAATGGCTGAGGGCATCGGCATGCCCTATTTTCTTGCCAGGATGGTAAAGCAGCGTATAATCATACGCTGCTAAGAACTCCGTCCACCGGGTCATCCTGGGGGAGAGGATGGAGGGTGGTCGGACGGTCACGGGCCAACAGCCCAAGGAGTGGCTTGTGGTCTGTGACAACGGAAAAAGTCCACCCATAGAGGTATGTGTGAAACTTTTTAATCCTGGACACTACAGCCAGAGCCTCCTTGTCTATGTGGCTGTAGTTTCGCTCGGTAGGAGACATTGTCCGAGAATAAAAAGCGATGGGGGCCTCTGAGCCATTGGGGAGGACATGGCTCAGGACATCCCCCAGGCCGTAGGGGGAGGCATTGCATGCTAAGGTCAGAGGAAGCCTGTCATTAAATTGGACTAGGACAGCCTCTGACGTCAGCATAGATTTGACTCGCGGCTGCCCCAGCGCCAGGCCGTGGATCGGTCGAGCAACCGATGCAGCGGCTCGGCTAGCAATGCCTTATGGGGGATGAATGGCGCGTAAAAGTTCAGAAGGCCGAGGAATGCCTGCAGCTCCGCTTTAGAGGCAGGTATGGGGGTGTTCCTGATTGCCTCGACCTTTGAGGGGGTGGGGTGAATTCCCTGGGCATCCACCAAGAAGCCCAGTAATTCGACCCGCGACGCAGCAAATGTGCATTTGCTGTGTTTTAATTTTAAGCCCACGCCCCTGAAAATCATGAGGACCTTCTGTAGTATTTTGGCAAGTTCTGATAGGCTGGAAGCAGCTATCAGAACGTCATCAAAATATGGAACAACGCCAGGGAGCCCATGGAGCAAGCGCTCCATGAGGCTCTGGAAGATCCCCGGGGCCACGGAAATGCCAAATTGTAAATGGCGACAACGAAAAGCCCCTCGGTGGGTGACGATGGTCTGTGCCTCTGCAGCCTCATCATACACTGGGAGCTGTTGGTAGGCCTACGCCATATCCAGCTTCGTGAAGATGCAGCCCCACCCCAAAGAGTGGAGCAGGTCCTGCACCACCGGAACTGGGTATGGGTTCGCCTGAAACCCACGGTTAATTGTGGATTTATAGTCGGCGCATATGAATAATGAATAATTTGAATAATTTAATTTATAGACCGCTCCTCTCCCCGTAGGGACTCGGAGCGGTGCACAGGGAAAACTAAAACCATAATACAATAAATATACAAATACAATTAAAAACAAATTAAATCTGGGCCTGTGCTAAAATCCCCTTAACCTGCTAAAATACCCAATTAAAACAGCTATACCCTGTAGAGAGAGGCTACCCAAGGCCGGCCAAACGGAAAAGATGAGTTTTTAGTTTCAGACGGAAGGAGCGGAAGTCCGTGGTTGTTCTGATGTCGGGGGGAAGGTCGTTCCAGAGGGCTGGGCCCGCCACAGAGAGAGCCCTTCCCCTGGGCGTCGCCCGCTGACAGAGTCTAGTGGACGGCACCCGGAGAAGTCCCTCTCTGTGGGAGCGGATCGGCCGTGAGGATGTATGCGGCAGGATCCGATCCCGCAGATAGCTAGGTCCCGAGCCATGGAGCGCTTTAAAAATGATGACTAATACCTTGAAGCGCACCCGGAAGACGACAGGCAGCCAGTGCAACTCGCGCAGAAGTGGAGTTATGTGGGCAAATCTGGAGGTACCCAAGATTGCCCGCGCGGCTGCATTCTGAACCATCTGAAGTCTCCGGGTGCACCTCAAGGGAAGCCCCATGTAGAGAGAGTTACAATAGTCCAGTCGCGATGTCACGAGAGCATGAGTGACTGTGCGAAGGGCGTCCCGATCCAATAGGGGGCATATGCCATCTGGCTTAATGGGGACCACAATTGGAGTCTCCCATTTCGCCTGGTCGACAGGTTTGAGCACGCCCTGCACCACTAAGCAATCTAGCTCCGCTTCGACCTTGGTCTTCAGGGTGAACAGCAGCCTGCGGGCCTTCAGACGGATGGGAGCTACCTGAGGGTCTAGATTCAGCGAGACAGGGGTGCCCCTATAGGTGCCGAGGTGGCCGTCAAAAATGTCGCTGAAGTCCTTCAGCACGTCATCAACTGAGGAGCCGGCCGGCACATTGTGCACCCCCTGAACTGACAGCCCCAAAGTGGCAAACCAGTCCAGGCCGATGATCGCGGCCAGGGGGCTGGCTACCACCAAGATGGGCAGAGACCCATGGAAGGATCCATAGTCCACCCGTACAAACCATTGTCCCAGGGTGGGAATAGAGGAGACTTGATAGTCCTTGAGGACTGTTAGGGCAGGAGAGAGATCCCGTTTAGTAAGGGCAGGGCACAGCTTTGTGAGCTGAGCCCATGAAAGAAGGGATCTGGAAGACCCCGAATCAACCTCCATGGCAACCCCCACCCCCTCCAGACAAACCACCGTCGTAAGTCGCGTACTGTCTGAGATATTGTAGCAGACGGCTGGAGGCTCTTCAGAGAGGGCGAAGCAGTCGGTTGGTTGAGACGGGCGACGCTTCGCGTGCTTCTGCGGTGCAGGTTGGTGGGGCTGAGGAGGCCGGTTGAGCGAAGAAAATGTGGTGGCTGGAGCAGCTGCAGGTGTCACAGCTCTGCAAACAGCTGCCAGGTGGCCTTTTTGGCTGCAACGGCGGCAGACATAGTCCCTGAAGGGGCACTCAGGTCTCAGGTGGTGTCCCCCACAACCCAAGCAAGGAGTGTGACCGGGTTGGGCGGCAGGAGGGCGGGTGGTCCTGCGGTCTGTCACATGCTGGCAGGCCACCTGGTCTTCGGCGTCCAAATCGTCCAAGGGGGCGAGCTTGTCCACCAGACAGGCCCTTGGTGAGGGGAAGAGAGGAGGGTGAGCGCGGCCCATGTCGGCAGTTGAGATCTCCGACAGTTCGGCAGCGCGTGCCTCCTCCACAGCCTGTTCTAGGGTTAGGACTGTCTTTGCGAGCAGGTGGCGTTCGAGGATGACATCCCAGATGCCGCAGACGAACTGCTCGAGAAGAGATTCCTCCAAAAAGGTGGCGGGGAATTCGCAAGGTACTGCGGTGGCCCGGAGCACCTGGAGAAATTGAGCGATGGATTGCGTCGGTTGCTGGACGCACTATTGGAAGGCATAACGATGTGCAATTCGGGATGGCACTGGCGCGTAGTGTGCCCGAAGCCGGGCGAGAAGGTCGTCCCAGGGCACTTCATGCACAGTGGCAGGCACGGCGATGGTTCGCGCCCTTGCGAAGAGCTCCAGCCCCCCACACCCAAGGAATATGCTTAGCTTCCTCGCGGGGGACTTCCTTGCGCCGAAGTCATTTGCGATCAGAAAGCATTCAAATTCAAATTAAGATTTCAAATTAAGATTTATTAACCGCACCCTCTCCCCACAGGGACCCGGGGCGGTGCACAGGCATAATTAAAAACAATATACAAAATACAAACATTACTTAAAATAAAATTAAATATATCTACCTATGCTAAAAATATATAATTAAAACCCATTATAATTTGTAATTAAAAGACAGAGAGAACTATTCAAGGCCGGCCAGTCGAAAGAGATGGGTCTTCAATTTTACCCGGAAGGAGCGGAGGTCGGTGGTCGTTCTAATATCAGGGGGAAGGTCGTTCCAGAGGGCCGGGCCCGCCACAGAGAGCGCCCTTCCCCTGGGCGTCGCCCGCTGACAAAGTCTAGTGGACGGCACCCGGAGAAGCCCCTCTCTGTGGGAGCGAATCGGTCGTGAGGATTCAAAACGCCCCAGGAACGAAGCCCATTGTTCCTTTGTGGCGTCGAATGGCGCGAAAGGTGGCATAGTCGTCATGGCAAGGCTGTAGTGCGCGAGACGATCAGAAGCAAAACGTACAGGCCTTTCCCGATGGTAGGGAAGCGAGCAGACTAGTCCTGGTCCCCAGACCTCGTCGCCAGTGTTAAGTCTCTGAGATAGTGAGTCCGACACAGGCTAGTCATTATAAAGAGGTTTATTCGCTTCCAAACATCCAACTATTTACAGTATTTAAAGTGCAGGAAAAGAACCATGCTTTCCCGCTTGACAGCCATTTATATGGGCTGTCAGGCGGAAGGCAATTAACAAGGCTAATAACTCCATTCCGGCCAGTCGCGTCTTAGCCAATCAGACGCGACTGGCTGTTACATTTGTATCAAGTAGACAAGGCAATCAGCAAGGCGGATAACTGAATCCAGCCAGTCGCGTCTTAACCAATCAGACACGACTGGCTGTTAACAAGTAACAAGGTCAAGAAAAGTTTACCAGACTTAGTGACTTGGTCATAAGTCGAGGATTCTACACCCCCAACCCATGGGGCTGCAGGGACGCTCCCCATACATCGCACGCCTTCGTCAGGGAGGGGGCGCAGCCCTTCTCCTCTCAGAGGCCACCCCCTCCTCTTCCTCCTCCTCCTCCTCACCCGGACGCCCCCCGACTCAACCTGGCAGCCTTCCCCCACCCCCCACCCATGCTTCCCGGCCCGCCGGCTCCGCTCTCCCCACCCCCGGCTGGGCCAAGCGACCCCGTGAGAAGCTTTGAAGGAGGGGCTGCTTTGGCGGCGGCCGCCCCAACCGCTCCCCGCCGGCTGCGCAAAAACGCCGAGCTGCGGGCAAGTGTGGAGGCGAGCAGGCAGCAGCCCGCCCGGGGAAGCCCCCACAATCCCCCACGCCCGCCTGCTCCAGCCGCTCGCTCGCTGCCTTCCTTGTCTTTTCGAGGCGTGGGGAGGGGGCCGCCGCCGATTTCCCGGCCCCCTTCAGGCCCCCCTCCCCGCAGCCATCCAGCGCCCCCTTCTCCCAGCCAGCCCCGACCGCCTCCAGGGTCCTAAGCACCGGCAGGCGTCGGAGTGGAAGCTTCGGGTTGTGGGGGGCAGGGGGTGGGAGCGGAAGGCAGAGCTTCAGTCAGTCAGTCAGAATAGAGCTGGAAGGGACCGTGGAGGTCTTCTAGTCCAACCTGCAGCTCAAGCAGGAAACCTTATTCCATTTCAGACAAGGGGCTGTTCAATCTCCTACCTTCACCCGTTCATTCCCCCCATTTATTCTTTCTACGAAACCCCCAAGACAGGGAACGAATCCTAGGGACGTCCCCCCTCCTCTGATCCAGCCCCCCCACAACAGCCCTGTGAGGCGGGCTGGGCTGAGAGAACGCCTGGCCCACCCAGCCAGTTGATCTTCCCTAGGTGGTCCATGCAACACCTGCAAGAAAACCACTCAGCTCAGAGAGCACCAAGGAGCCCACTACCCCCTCCCTCCCTCCCTCCCTCCCTCCCTTCTAGCACTGATGATGTTCCCTAGTTGGGTTGTGAAATGTTTGCAGGACAACTGCCCAGCTCAGAGATACCTAAAGTCCCCTCCATCCTCGTTGACAATCAGTGAGCTTCTCCCATCAGTGGTGGGATTCAATTTTTTTACTACCGGTTCTGTGGGCGTGGCTTGGTGGGTGTGGCAGGGGGAAGTTACAGCAAAATCCCCCTTCCCTCCTGATCAGCTGGGAGGCAGAGGATAGGTGGGGGCGGGGCCAGTCAGAGGCGGCATTTGCCGGTTCTCCAAACTACTCCAAAGTTCTGCTATTGGTTCTCCAGAACTGGTCAGAACCTGCTGAATCCCACCTCTGCCTCCCATGGGTCGTGTTTCTGGAATTTTCCAACACCCCCCCCCCCCAACACCCCCACTCCAAGAAACGTGTTGCTCTCTGGGAGATCTTCCAGGTTTGGCAAATCTCCATCTCTCCGTCCTGAATTCTCCAGCTTTCGTCTGACTTGCCAGGCGGTACCCAGCGGCGGTCAACCCAGAGTGCCCGATGGAGGCTCTAAACAGTGTGATGGGAAAGTGTCACAACTCTCTGCACAACGGCAGCGAGATTCTCAAAATGGTCAGTCCCTGCGCAAGCCTCCGGCTAAACCCCCTCCCCTTACAGTTCATCACCTGCATTTGCCTTTTCCAAGAAACCGCTAAGGAAAAAGCTTTGAGCAATGGAGAACCTGCAGTATGGAGTTTATTCTGCTGACACTTTCGGAGTCTCAAAAGGTGCTTGGAGGAGCCTCTTCTGGCAGGAAGGGAGTCCCAGGAGGGAAGCTGAAGGCGCAGGAGAAGAGAAAGGGGAGGGGAGGCTGTTTTCTGCAGTTTTCCTGTTGTCTTTTTAAAGACCTCCATTTTACAGACAGAAATACGACCTTCTGTCGTTGAGTGAGACATTCGCTAACTGCGTCCTAACCCCATTTCAGGGCCTTTGTGGCCACAGCTTTTAATCTGTTTTTAAAGTCTTATTTTACTGAGAGAAACCTCAGAAATGATATTCTGCAGAAGTCTTTTCACTCCTCTCTCCACATAGCTGGAAAACGGATTGGTGTCTTTAAGGAACTTCCATCAACTATCCTGAAGCTCAGAAGGGATTTTGGTTTTTTGGTGGCGGAGCTGAAGAAAAGAGGGATACAGTACAGCTGGGATGCTCCAATGGGTGTTATATTTAGATATGAAGGGGCGAGGTATTGTTTGAATACTATAGACAAGGCAAGAGATTTTTATTATGAAATACTGAAGCAAAGTGCAACGCCCCCACGTATATCTATACCAACATTAGTAGATTTGGATGTTTCAGAGCAAGATATTGAGATGGAGCAGAAACAATTTGGAAAAGAGATGGAAGAACATACTCAGTTGGATTCCCCTGGGCTTTTTTTAAGCCCTACTCTGGAGGAAATGTCGAAGACTGCTATAGGGGGATCTGTTGGAATGCCAATATGTAAATCAGATGAGCAATGCGAAGCCAGGTCTAGCACCAGACAAATTCAGAAACCGCAGAAGCAGAGGAGGTCTCAATCTCGGCGAGTTAAGAAAGACAAAAGGATTAAAGGAAGAAGCAATTAGTCAACAGTTGGATGCCAGTTATTTGACTATCTAGATAAAAATATACAGATCTCTGCAATGCTGGTTCTCTTGGATGTGGAAAAGGCTTAGGGTTGAAAACTGGAACCGGAGCATTTGCAGTGGATCTGGTTGTTACCCTATCACGATCTTGGAACTTTATAATCCTGATGAAAAGTCACTCGGGGGTTACCTATGTAAAGGGGGTTTTTTATTTTATTTATGGGGGCAGCTGCTTAAACTGGTATTACAAACAGCTATGGATGGAATGGAAGGAGACCTGAAGAGTTGGACTTATGAACATTGACGCGGAAAGGATTAATATTATGTTAGTGTTCTGGGAAAAAACTTGGGCCGAACTTTGAAAGTTAAATGCTAAATTTGTATAGATATAGAACTCATGGGAGGATTTTTATAATATATTTTGCAGATGGTATTTAGATTTGAAGAAATTATCATTATGTATGGGTGTTTACTCCAACAGATTGATGCCAGTTATTTAAGAGGGGATATGTGAGGGAGAATGTAAGGCAACTTATATTTTTCAATTGTCTATCTAGATAAATATATGTAGATCTCTGCAATGCTGGGGTTTTTTTTGGAAGTGGAAAAGGCCTATGAGTGAATGAACCAGAATTCTCTAATCAAGACTTGAGGGGAAAAAATGAAACATGGGATTTGGATAAGGTTTATTATCTCTAATGTTATATATTTTAATCCTAGAAGTCTTGTTGAATATAATTTTGGATTTGAATCTCTTAAATGGCATAGCTATAAGGCAAAAGGGATATAGCACCAGAGCATTTGCAGTCGATCTGGTTGTTACGATATTGCGTTTTTGGTTTGGAATATCTGTTGGAAGAAGTTTATATTATATTTTATAGATGGTATCTACATTCCAAGAAATTATCATCATCTATGTAATGAAGTAGAAATTTTCTTGCAATTTACTGTATCCTTCCTGTGATAGGGATATATGGTTTAAGTTTTATAAGTGTTAGGTTATAAGACACGGTATTTAGATCTTAAGAATTATTTTCTATGTATTTTAATGTTTAACTATAAGGTTAAAGGTGTGGGTGTTTATGTTGAGTTTGTTATAAGGTTTCTAATGGATTGATTATATACAGAATAAATATCAGATTAGGAAGTACTATGTAGCTTTTAGGTAAGAATGCTTAGATTGATAGGTGAATAGAGTAAATAATATTTGGGATGCTGGGAATTATTAGAGTGGTGTATAGCGGAAGTCAGGGGGGTGGGTTTGAATGGGAGGTGGGGGAGGGTTAGGGTGGAGGGTGGGGTAATATATATGTATGATTAATTTAGAGAGGGGAATAATGGGATAGGGTTTTTTTTTAAAGAGAAATTTATATTATGTTTTTTATATCTTTAATTAACTTAGAAGATGGTGTTAATGGGATATTGATATACTAAGAGAAACTTATATTGTGTCTGCTGGGAGGCGAGGGGGTATAATATCTGAATGAGAAACTCATTTTAAGATGGGGTGAGGGGGGGTATAGTATTTGTATGTGATTTATATTATATGTCGGGGGGGGGGTAAAAAGGGGGAAAATCTGTGTGAATAAAACTTTTTCAATAAAAAAAAAAGAAGATATATAGAATTATATAAAGATATTTAAAGAAGATATATAGAATTATATAAAAATATTTAAAGAAGATATATAGAATTATATAAAAATATTTAAAGAAGATATATAGAATTATATACAGATATTCAAAGAAGATATATAGAATTATATAAAGATATTTAAAGAAGATATATAGAATTATATAAAAATATTTAAAGAAGATATATAGAATTATATAAAGATATTTAAAGAAGATATATAGAATTATATAAAAATATTTAAAGAAGATATATAGAATTATATAAAGACATTCAAAGAAGATATATAGAATTATATAAAGATATTTAAAGAAGATATATAGAATTATATAAAGACATTCAAAGAAGATATATAGAATTATATAAAGATATTTAAAGAAGATATATAGAATTATATAAAGACATTCAAAGAAGATATATAAAGCTATACATAAATGGATATAAATCCCTTTGTCAAAGCAAATAGGATTTCAGGAAATGATTGCCTTATCTAATATTTCAGCCAAAGGGAACCTTTTCTCTACTAGCCAATCATAACTCTCATCCTTCGCTCTTAACCAGAAAACGTCCACTTTTACCAGATATAATGACAGGTGTATTTTAACGTTCAACAAGTCAATCCGTTTCATATTCCTTTCCTGTACATAGCAACTTACCATGTGAGCAGAGGGTTGGACTAGAAGACCTCCGTGGTCCCTTCCACCTCTGTGATTTTTCTGTTAACCTGGAGGAGGAGACTTTGTCTGCCGCTCATCTCTGGAGCTCCTCACTCATCCAGGTCATGATGGTCTTTTTTTTTGGAAGACATTTTGCTTCTTATCCAAGAAGCTTCCTCAGCTTCTTGAAAAAGAGGTCAAAGAGGGGCCATCCACCTTACGACTGAACAGCCCTCTCTCAAGGGGGGGGAAGAGTTCGCTCGTGCACGCTGGATGTGTGCTGTGCGTGCATGCGCAGTTCAACTAAAATTGTTCTGCGCATGTGCAGAAGTAAAAAAACAAGATGGCGCTGCCGAACTTCCGAAACGGGAGGCAGCCCCCACTGCTCCCATCCTGTCAGCCGTTCCAAGAAGCCCCCACACCCATTTGCACTATCGGGGTGACCCCGAGGATAGAGATAAACCCTCAGAGCGAGTACCAGCGGCCCATCCTTCCTTCCCCCGCCATTCTGTCCGAAGGAATGGGAGAAGCCGCTGGGTGAGATCATCCGTGGTTTTGGGGTAGAGTACCATCTCTACGCTGATGATACTCAGCTGTATATATCTACCCCAAACCACCCCAACGATGCCGTAGCGGTGATGTGCCAGTGCCTGGAAGCCGTACGGATCTGGATGGGAAGAAACGGACTCAAGCTCAACCCGACCAAGACCGAGTGGCTGTGGTTTCCGGCAGCCCGATTCAACCAGCTCACTCCATCGCTGGCCATTGGGGGCGAACATCTTGCCCCAGTGGATGGGGTGCGCAACTTGGGTGTCCTCCTGGATGCCTGGCTGTCCATGGAAGATCAAGTGACAGCCGTGGCCAGGAGGGCGTTCTACCAGGTTCGCCTGGTTCGCCAGTTGCGCCCCCTATTGGATCGGGACGCCCTTCGCACAGTCACTCATGCTCTCGTGACATCCCGACTGGATTATTGTAACTCTCTCTACATGGGGCTCCCCTTGAGGTGCACCCGGAGACTTCAGCTAGTCCAGAATGCAGCCGCGCGAGCAATTATGGGAACTTCAAGGTTTACCCATGTAACACCGCTCTTGCGCGAGCTGCACTGGCTGCCTGTCGTCTTCCGGGTGCGCTTCAAGGTTCTAGTTATCATCTTTAAAGCGCTCCATGGCTCGGGACCTAGCTATTTGCGGGATCGGATCCTGCCTCATACATCCACACGGGCTATTCGCTCGCACAGAGAGGGACTTCTCCGGGTGCCGTCCACTAGACTTTGTCAGCGGGCGACGCCCAGGGGAAGGGCCTTCTCTGTGGCGGGCCCAGCCCTCTGGAACAACCTTCCCCCCGACATTAGAACAACTACGGACCTCCGCTCCTTCCGTCTAAAACTAAAAACATATTTGTTCTGCTTGGCCGGCCTAGGGTAGTCTCCCTTCTATGGGGTTGTTAATAATTTTAGATTTTTAACTGGGAATTTTTAGCGCAGGGATATTATTTAATTCGTTTTTATTATGTGTGTATATTTATTGTTTTATTTGCCCTGTGCACCGCTCCGAGTCCCTTCGGGGAGAGGGAGCGGTCAACAAATTAAATTTATTATTATTATTTTATTATGAAAAGCCAAAGCTCTTCAAGGACAAAGTCCAGTTGCATTTTTTTTTGGGGGGGGGAAGCACCTTTGGGACCTCTTGAGTGGGCTTAATGGGTTCGGGGGGAAGGGGGGGAGGAGAGGCCCGGAAGATGGCAGGTCTAATGCAAAAGTCCATTAGGAGGTAGAATTTGGAGGAGGCCACCTAAGTCATTATCCGGGTCGACTGGTCTGAAAGCTGAATTAGGGCAGCTGGCTGTTTCTCCAAACCCTTCGGCTGCGTATCCCAGGAGTGTGTGTGTGGGGAGGAATCCATGTATGCCAAGATGGAACCACAGAGGTGGAGGCCTCAGGCACAAACCGATTCCCTGCCTTGCGTTTTTTATGCTGCTCTGGCATCAATTCAGTTTCAATTTGGAATAGAGTCGGGAAGGGAGCTTGGAGGTCATCTAGTCCAACCCCCTGCTCAAGCAGGAGACCCTCTACCATTTCAGACAAGCGCCTGTCCAGCCTCCTCTTAAAAACCTCCAGGGATGAAGCCCCCACAACCCCTGGTGGCAAGCTGGTCCACAGGTGCATTGTCCTTGCTGTTAGGAAGTGTTCCTTAATTCTAGGTTGCTTCTCTCTTGGATTAGTTTCCATCCATAATTTTAATCTTCAGGCCTTTAATCACCTTAGTTGCTCTTCTCTGCACTTTTTCCAAAGTCTCAACCTCTTTTTTTTATAATGGGGTGATCAAAACTGGATGCAGGATTGCAGGCCTTGCTAAGGTGGTTTTTATAATATGAATATCCATGTGATTTTGATTCTGGGCTTCTGTTTATGCCTCAGTCTCCTTCAGAGGTTTCACACTTAACGACCTACTGAAGAGAGGGATGTAGCTGCAATGACCCTTAGCACAGGGGTCTCCAACCTCTGCAACTTTAAGACTTCTGGTAACTTCAATTACCAGAATTCCCCAGTCAGCATTTTCCCCCACTCTGAAGTCAAGATATGTTATGTTCACTGCATGTCCGCCATCCATTAAGTTTCCCTATCAAAATGGGAGATATTTTTGTGATATATATAAATGTGATATATAGGAGCCATGGTGGTGCAATGGTTAGAGTGCAGTACTGCAGCCAACTTCTGCTGCCTGCAATTTGGCAGTTCAAATCTCACCAGGCTCAAGGTTGACTCAGCCTTCCGTCCTTCCGGGGTGGGTCAAACGAGGACCTAATAAATGTTGGGCTCAATATGTTGACTCTCTAAAACTGCTTATAGAGGGCTGCACAGCACTGGAAAGTGGAATGTAAGTCTAAGTGCTATTGCTATGTTATGTTTACCGCATACCCATCATCTATTAATGTAGATTCCTTCTCAAATACGGGATATGTTATGTGCCAGCCTTCCGAGTGACGCATCCGCTTAGAACCAGAACTTCAAGGCAAGTGGGTTCCTCAAAGGACACGTTTTATTGGCTACATCACATCGGCACAGCTAGTCAAAAACCAACTCTCAAAGTTCCCGAGTTGACATTCGGTTCCCTGCTTAATTATCTTCTACTAATAAAGTTAAACTATGCAAAAAATGTGATCAGCATTCGTTCTTGTCTTATCCATTCTGGTTAACCTGGTTGGGGAATTCTGGGAGTTGAAGCCCACAGGTTTTAGAGTTGCCAAGGATGGAGGTGGATCTTCACCATCTCTCGGAGAGCAGGGGGATCCTCCAAGAGAAGCCCCCTTGAGTTTCTTCGGAATAATACGGGGCCTCCTGGTTCTTTCCCACCAGATCCTGGACCATCTGGATCAACTGCTCCACCTGAGCCTCTCCTTCTGCCCCTTCGGCCCTGTTGCTGAAGGCCAGGAAGCGGTTCCCACACTCCGCGATGTGAGCCTTCAGCTCTTTGTCCTGGGCAGAGACGAAGCCCTCCAGCGACTCCCCTTCCAGGTCCTCCTTCCCGGTGAACAAGACGATGAAGTAGCGCAGAGCCTTGGCCTGGAAAATCCTTTTCAGCACCCGGACGGCCTGCTCCTCCTCCGCGGTGAAAGTCCCGATCCTCAGGACGTGGATGATGGCGTGAGGGCCCGGCGGGCACAGCTGCAGGCAGCTCTTCAGCTGGGCAGAGGTTTTGCCCTCGGACAGCTGGGTGCCGCAAACTCCGGGCGTGTCGACCACCACGATCTTTTGGCCCTTCAGCTGCCTTTCCCCCCTTTGGCAGCTCCGGGTGACGGTCTGGAGGCTCATCTTGGAGGGGAAATGCTTCCTCTTCAGGAGGGTGTTCCCGGTGGCGCTCTTCCCAGCGCCCGTTTTCCCCACAAGGACGACCCTCAGCTCTGGCATGAGAACAGAGAAGAAGGAGAAGGGGAGGAAAGAGGGGAGGAGCGAGAGGAGAGAGGGAAAAGAACAAAATAGAATGAAAGAGAAAGGAGAGGAGAGGAAGGGAGTGGAAGGGAGAGAGAGAGAAGAAGAAGAGACAGAAGAGGGGGAAGAGAGGAGAGAAAAGAACAAGAGAATGAAAGAGAAAAGGGAGGAGAGGAGAGGAAGGCAGTAGAAGGAAGCGAGAGAGAGAAGAGGAGACAGAAGAGGGGGAAGGAGAGGGGAGAGAAAAGAATGAAAGAGAAAGAGAAAAGAGAAGGGGAGAAAAGGGGAGGAGAGAGTGGAGAGAGAGGAGAGAGAAAAGAGCAAAAAAGAATGAGAAAGAGAGGAGAGGAAGGGGGAGAGAGAGAAGAGGAGACAGAAGAGGGGGAAGGAGAGGAGAGATAGAAAAGAACGAAAGAGAAAAACAGGAGAAGAGAGGGAGTAGAAGGGAGAGGGAGAGAGAGAAGAGACAGAAGGGGGGGAAGGAGAGGGGAGAGAAAAGAATGAAAGATAAAGAAAGAGAAAAGGGAAGAGGGGAAAGGGAGAGACAGAAAGGAGAGTGGAGAGAGAAAAGAATGAAAAAGAAGAACAGAAGAGAAATATGGGAGAAGAGAGAGGAGGGGAGAGAAGAAGGAAGGAGAAAAGAGGAGAGAAGAGGAGGAAAAGAAGGAAAGAGAAAAAGAGAGGAGAGAGGAAAGGGAAAGAGGTAATAATTACCAGCGGCATAAGGCTGTGGTTCATCTACCGGAGTCCCTGACTTACGACCACAATTGAACCCCAAATTTACGTGATTAGATAAAATATTTGTAAAGTGACTTTTGCCCCATTTTACGATATCTCTCGCCACGGTTGGTAAGCGAACCATTGCCATCTGTTGAGTTAGTCACCCGTTGTTAAGTGAACCTGGCTTCCCCCTTCACTTGGCTCCTCAGAAGGTCGCAAAAGGGGATCGTGTGACCCGGGGACATTTCCGCCGTCATAAATACGAACCGTCTGCCAAGGGCCTGAAGTTTCCTCATATGATCCCAGGGAGGCTGCAATGGTCGTCAGAGTGAACAGCGGCCCTGAGTCCCTTTTTTTATTTAATGCCGTTGTGACTTTGGCTGCTAAGCGAACCGTTGTAAGTTGAGGACCGGGACCCTGTTGGTGGTTAGTTCATGCGTTTCATTTTGACCGCTGGAAAAGGGACCCTTAAAACGCTCAGGATCCCCCGGCAGTCGGGAAGGGCGCCCAGATATCCCGACGGACGTTTCCAATCCCTCCCCGCCTTTTCCCCTCTTGATCTCAACGGCCTACACCGTGTGTGTGTGTGTGACAAACTGAAGGGATCTGGAGGCTGGAGGCGGCCCGTGAGGTGCCACCCTGCTAACAATGACGGGCCTGCCTGCGGTGCCTCTGGCAGTGGAAACGGAGCTCCGTTGTCCCTAGAAGAGGGCTGCAGGAGGCCGTCGCAGCTGAAAACGGAGCTGGACACAACACAGCTGCCACACCTGGCCCAGCACAGGCTTCACCTCCCCAACACAAGTGACATCGATCTGGCCATGCCCCCCGGCATTCCCAAGGCCAAGGCTGATGCGGCCCTCAGTGAAATCAAGTTTGACACCCCTGGTCTACACGCTGTCCCCTGTCCCCCCCACCTCAGCCTCTGAACCTCCTGGCCCTCGAAACCTTCTCCCCGAGCAGGAGGGATGGGGACGTCCAGCCCCCAAAGAATGGGCAGGGAGTGCTTCTAAGCCCTCGAAACAAGGAACTGATTACCTTCTCCTGGTCCGAATTTGGCCCGTTTCCCTCCTGGAGAAGGAGCCTCCTTGGAGAAGAAAGAGAAGATCGTGAGGGGAAGGCCAGGAGGGCGTCCCGCTTAAGCCATGGCCCGGGCCCAGATAATCCCTCCGGAAGGGAAGGCCAGTGGGGCCGCAGGCCGTTCGCGGACCCAGGACGTCCCGGGCAGGAGATGTGTCCAGGGTGCCACCCGAGCCATGGAAGCTGCAGGACGGCCATTTGGGGAGACCACCATTCTCAGGAGGAAGACTCTGAAGCTCAGGGAAGGGGGCTTTCCTCTCCTCCTCCCCTCCTGCTTCTTCCCCTTCCCTCTCATCCCGACCAGACTGAAAGCGGCCTCAGAGTTACCTTTTCGGGTTCCCCCGTAGAACCGTGACAAACGATCTCACTCCATTGTCCGATCCCTACTTGAGTCACGGCAGCACAACGGAACTGGTACTCGATGTTCGGGTGGACGTCTAGGGGGACGCCATGCTCCGGCCCTTTCGTCGGGAGGCCGCTCCACTTGCCCCCTGCAATCCGATATTCCACCTCGTACCTGGAGACGGAGCCCGCCCCAAAGCTCACCGGATGGACTGTGATCCAGACACGGTCAGACCCGTCCGGCTCAACCCCCGGAGGGGCAGGCCTGGAGGGCAGCTCCAGGTGTCTGTTGACCAATGTGCCGTTTTCATAGAGGTAAACCGAGGCTCCGGGATGGCGCTCGTCCCAGACTGAGGAAACAAGGAAACGAATGTCGTCCCTTTCCCGGTGGATCTCGGCAAAGTCCGAAAGGGAAGACACCGCGCACCGGATCCATTGCTTCCTCTCTTCATCCTCAAACCACAGCTGGGATGGTTGCTTCTCCGAGGAGGGCCCCACCGCCATCGCTGGCTCTCCGCTTCCCTCGAAGGGAAGCCAACCTCGCAGGACATCTAACGAGGGCTCCTCTCTAGGCAAGGAAGTCAACACAAACACCACCACAATCTTGTTTCGGCACTCAAACAATGTTTCCTCCAGCTTGTCCGGAGCGGAGACGACTTCCAGCCCTTCGAGGTGGGACAGGCAAAGTTTCACAAAGTCCATTTTCCATTTCTTTCTCGCGAGAAGCTTCTTCAGGGCCTGCCAATGGAAGGGGGACCAGAGCAAGCGTGTTAACAGGCCCCCCAAAACTGCGGCCTCTATCCGTCCCGCACGAATGGCAAGCAACCCCTTCCCGACCTTCTGCCGGAAAACCAGGCCGTGTTGCCGGCAGAGACACCTCAGCTGCTGGACTTGGTCCTTCATCTCGGGGAAAAGAGTCGCGACGGGGGATTTGATCAGATCGTGGCACCAGAGATCGACTTTGATCAGGGCCTGCAGGTGAGCTTCCACCTCCCGGAGCCAGCCCAAGGGCGGGTCCCGCATGATCCGCTCCGCTCTGGGATCCAACTTGACGAGCGGATACAACCAGACTTTCACCGGCACCGACGTCCCACGTTCCCTGAACATCTGGGGGGAAATGGCGTAGATTGCCAAGGCCTCTTGGAAAGTAGCTGGGCTCTTCAGTGGGATGTCGCTATATAATGTAGAGTGGATCTTCCTTTCCATTTCTCTCTCCCTGTCGCTCCATCGGGGGTCGTCTCCAGCGGCAACTTTTGGTATCTTCTCAATCATCCTCAGAAAATGCCGCTGGGCGTCCTGGACGTCTTCAGATGGGGAGGCTTCACAGTCGAAGACAAAGAAGGCCTGGGCCCCGTACAGCACTGCCATGACCACGTGGGTGGCTGAGACCGCCTCAACTGCTTCGTGGCAAGAAACATGGGCCACTTGGACCAGACTCCACGGCAGGGACTTCAGTTCAGTAGTAACGGAGAGGTGGAGGGTCCCCCGGGCGTGGCTCCTGGAGGGCGGATTCCCTTCCAAGTAGGTGGCTGCTCCCCCCACTTCAAAAAGCCCCCCGACAAAACTGGCCTTCAGAGAGCCCTCGAGGTGGAGGGCAGAGGCCTTGCTTTGGAAAGACTCCGAGGGGAGGACCAGAATGTCCATCTGGGGTCGGTCCTGGGTCAGTACCTTCTTCTGCAAAAGGTCAGCGTCCCACAAAGTCACATCTGCAAGGAAGGTTCATTAAAGGCATGGAGCCCGTTTCACACGAGGCTATTTCTCTATTCCATTGCAGTCCCTCCTCCCTGTTCCACTCCGTTCTTTCCCATCCTATTCTATCCATTCCTTCGTCTGTACTGCTCTGCTCCCTCCTTCTCTTCTCTACTCTGCCCCACCCCACATCATCCCATTCTACCCACTTCTCTTCCGCCCCATCCCACTTCCCTCCTCTTCTCCATCCCATCCTACGCTAGCCATTCCTCCTCTTCTCTTCCGCCCCATCCCACTTCCCTCCTCTTCTCCATCCCATCCTACGCTAGCCATTCCTCCTCTTCTCTTCCGCCCCATCCCACTTCCCTCCTCTTCTCCCTCCCATCCTACGTTAGCCATTCCTCCTCTTCTCTTCCGCCCCATCCCACTTCCCTCCTCTTCTCCATCCCATCCTACGTTAGCCATTCCTCCTCTTCTCTTCCGCCCCATCCCACTTCCCTCCTCTTCTCCCTCCCATCCTACGCTAGCCATTCCTCCTCTTCTGTTCTGCCCCATCCCATCCCATCTCTATTCCCATTCCATCAATGCTGAGGGCCGAGGGCGAGTGGCAGACGCAGGCTTCCCTTTTCAGAGAGGATACTCAGTCACCCTCCACATCTCTGGCCCGGAGGAGTCCGCGGGTGTCTGGGAGCACCAGTCCTTCAGGCCCCTGGGAGGCTCCTGGAGCCCCAGAGCGATTGGGGGGGAGGGAGCCGGGGAGAGGCTTACCTGGGATCAGGGAATCCCTGTGGCAGTCGTAGAACGCCCCCAGCTGGAAGGGGCGGCCCAGGGCTGGAATCTGCAGGGCGTCTTCCATTCTGCGCAGGGCGTCTTCCATTCGAGAACGCTGAGGTGGAGGGTGGGGATAAACATGCCATTAGTTTGAGGTCATTCTGCGCTCACAAGAGACCCTTGAATTCTCTTGACCCCCACGCCAGTCCTCTCCTCTCCATTCCTATTCCCACTCCGTTCCCTATTCCCATGAGGGCGAAACTGTGGCACGCCTGCCCAAAGGAGCACATGAAGCCATGTCGCTCTGCATGCTTGGCTTTGCCTGTTGATCTGCTGGGGTTCTGTCGTGCAGGTGTGTGTGATGATCAGCTGTCCTTCACGCGTGCAGCAGTGCCGAAAATTGGCGTACGCATGCATGACCAGCCAGCTGATCGTCGGGTGCGCATGTGTGCCAGAAGTCGGAAGTTTGGCTTTTCTGGAGGGCCGCCCCAACAAGTGTGTGTGCACACGACATTTCCGTGTGTCCCTTTTGGTCCTCGGTTCGCCAGTCTCTTCTGCTCTGCTCCATTCCTATTCATTGAGAATTTAAAACATACAAACACCTTTAAAAGTTTTGTACGTTTCAATCCCTTTTGACAGCACTAACATAACTATTTCCCCTTCAAATACATTTTTATATATTCCTAATTATTCCTCTGTCTATGCATCTATGTTTCTACGCTGTACATTTCATGTTCCTATTATTTATCCATTGATACCATTTCCCCCAAACTGCCTAATAGGTGAGTCTCTCCATCTCTGCGCAACCCGGAACCTTTTGGATTATCCCACAATACCTGTCGGCCTGGTGTCCCTTTTCCAACGTTGCGCAAGCGCTATTCTCGCCCCTGAAATTATGTGGCAAATTAAACATTCTATCTCTTTCGTAATCTTTCACTTCATCATAATGAGGAAAAGTTCTGCTTTGAGCTGATGTCCTGAAACCATTTTTGCATTTTAGTTCAATATTTGTTTGCTTTGGGGCATGACCACCATGCATGAAAGAAGGTACCCAGCTCCTCCTTACATTTTCAACAGTTTGAATTTGCGTTTGGATACATTTTTGCCAGTCTGGTTCCTATTCCATTCCATTCCATTCTCTCCGCTCCTAACTCCAGTCCAGTTTGGAGACCTTCCATTGGGCGGGTCTTGTGTGTCAGCAGGCAATTCAGTGCTTGGAACTGGCCAAATGACCTTCCTGGTTTGATGGCTGCTCACTAGGGCAGCTTCCCCAGGAGAGGGATGGGGTGCTTCGGCCCCCCACCCGTCGCCCAGACTCTGCCCCCTCAGCGGCCTTGTAGGACAGGCAGAGGCGTAGCGTGGGGGGTGCAGGGGGTGCCGGCCGCACCGGGCGCAACATCTGGGGGGGCGCGCTCGCACCGCGCACCCCGCCTGCCTCAGGCCGGCCTCCCGCCTCAGCCCCGTCCCACCGCCGCCGCCCCGACAAAGTTTTGACACTCGCGGAAAGGGAGGCGGAGGCGCCACGGAGCTTCCCCTCCTGCGGCGTTGAGGGAGCGCGGAGAGGCGGGAAAAGGCCAGGCGGCGCCGAACGGGGAAGCCTGGGCGGAGGCGGCGGAGAGAGCCCGGGTGGAAGTCGCTCGCTCCGGCGGCCGGAGGGGTCCCCTGCTCAGCCCACCCGGGGAGGGTCGAGTCCCGGCTAAAGGGTGGGAGCGCCTGAGACGCCGCTGGGAGAATGTCCCCTCCGGGTCGGCGGGACAGCAAGTTTGAAGGCAAAACGCAGCGGCTGGGATCGGCGCGCCTGCAACTTCGTGCTCTCCGAAAAGCCTGCATTCCCGGGAGCAGCGGAAACAGCAGCGGGCGCCACCGCCACCCTCCGGTGTCCAGCGTCGTCCTCGGTCGGGAGGCTCGCGGCCGTTTGCGCGTCTCTCCCGCGCTTCTCTTTCCGTCTCTCCCGGGACTGCGCTGCCCGCGCTGGGAGGAAGCCCGAGCCCGGCATGCGGCGTCCCCTCACACCATGAGAAACAGCGGCCGCAGAAGGAGCCGCGGCGTGCGCCAGAGAGCGTTTCCCCGGCCTTTGGCAAGAGGGGACGAGCCGCAGATTTAATTTATGTTAAGAGATATTAAAATTACATTTCCCAATGTAGAAACTTCTATTAGCCTCTATTATTCCATATGCAGCAGGAATGGATCCAGATGAAATTTAGTAATGTGGACTGGAAGATGAGTAAACTAATTAAAATGCACAATGCTTTGCAACCAAAAATTGATATTGATCATATCTATTTGCCTAGAGCTTATATGAGAAACAAACTATGGAGGAAGAAAAGAATGGTCTGGATGAGCCAAAAACTCTCATTGAAGAAGTCTATCAAGGAAGGCTCTTGAAAACAGGAAAGGTGAAAGCTGAATATAGAAAAGAGACCACTGAAAACTGATTTGTTAATTGGAAGAACAAGCCAATGTTTAGTCAATACTTGAAAGATATAGAAAGAAAAGCCAATAAAAACCAAAATGGAATTGTTTAAAACGAGAAGTGTTAAAGAAAGAAATTGAAGCTTTTATTAAAGTGGCTCAAGAAAACTTTTTGCTAATTAATTGCATGAAAATGAAAATTCATACTATGACGAACAACAGCAAATGTTGCCGTTGTAGTAAAAGAGATGAAACAATTGATTATTTGATGAATGACTACAGTAAAAATTTCACAAGCTGATTAAAAGCATCATCATGACAGAACTGTCAGAATTATTACTGGTGGTTTGGATTTAAAGGTACGAAAAATTACTGGGACCATCAAGTTGAGAAGGTTTTGGAAAATGAGCAGGTTAATACCTTGTGGGCCTTTAAGATTCAAACATAACTGGTATCTTGTTCAAAAGATGCCTGATATAAGAATCACTGAAAACAAAGTCTGTTTAATTGTTGTCGCTCTACAGGGTGATACTAGGATTGAGGGAGGGAAATGGAAAAAATATCAAAATATATTTAAAGTATTTTCTTAATATCTGGAAATATTGAATTATCACACCTGAACATCGCAATTTTCAAAAAAAAGCTATCCTACTTGGACTTATTTATATTCTTAGATGCTATCTTAATAATTTTTAGGTACTTTATTTGGACTTGAATTATTACATTTCTACCAGCCCTACATTGTGAATTTAACTGAACGTAAACCAGTGTGGTGGTCCGAGTGGCTGTCATCAGACTGGGTGCCATAACAAAAAATATTGGATGGCACTTAGAAAATATGCACATTGGCAACATTTCCATATGCCAATTACCAAAGGCCAAATTTTGTATCTGCACATATATGCTGATACGTTATGACATCCTACTTTGTTGGGAAGAACTTGATATGTGTGAAGGCCAACAGCAGTTAAAAAACTGGTAGCTGTGATTTCACACTTTTGTATATGTAATAGTAAAATACCACCAATCAATTGCAAAAGGCAGCTTTCCTTGGAACAGCTTACGTCTTGCGGTAATACCTTTAATACCATCAGAGAACAACTGGAAGCAATGGATCAGCTTCAGGCAGAAATTAAAAAACGTACTACGCAGATGAATACGCTGCACCAGCGATTTGCTTTTTTGCAAATCCAAACATTGTTGGATACTAAAAAAGATGATTTTATTAAGAAACAAATTCAGCACACGTGTGCTCAGTACACGGAATTGAATGCTGCATGAAATAACTCGACTTCGGCACCACATAATCTAGTGGAAGAGACTCGAGTGCTAAAATCCACGGGTTAGGGGGCGCAAATTACTTGCCTTGCCCCGGGTGCTGACAACCCACGCTACGCCACTGAGGACAGGGGTCCCCAACCTTTGCAACTTTAAGTCCGAAGGACTTCAGCTTTGCTGGCTGGAGAATTCTGGGAGCTGAAGTCCTTCAGACTTAAAGTTGCAAAGGTTGGGGACCCCTATTGTAGGGGACGGTCCAAGGAAACTGCAGACCCTAGAGGTCTTCTAATCCACCCCCCCTGCTCAGGCAGGAAACCTCGCCATTGCCCTCCCCATGGGCGGACCCCAGACGCCTCCCTCTCCGCGAGCAGAGCCAAAGGACCCCCCACCCCACCCCCCATCTGCCTATGGGGAACCAATTCCAGCTGAGGATGGGGGAGGGAGCTCCTCTCCTTCCTCCCCCTCCCCCCTCCACGCGGACTTACCTTCCAGCGCCTTTTTCCTGGGAGGGGCCCCGGGAAGGACTGCACAGGGGCCCTGTTCCCCCCCCCCTGAATAGCTGAGTGGGAAGGGTCCGCGGAGGTCTTCTAGTCCAGCCCTCTGCTCAGGCAGGATCCCTCAGCACTGCCTTCCCCGCGGACGGACAGCAAACGCGTCGACCGCCCGAAGCCTCTCCGCAAGCAGAGCCGAAGACCCGGCCGCCCCCGCTCCTCCCTCCCCACCTCGGGCAAAGGAAGCGCTGGAAGGGAGGGGGAAGGGCCCTAAAGAGACCCGGAGACGAAGCGCCTCGCCCTTTTCCTGCGGGTGGGGGTGTCGTTTGGGGCTCTTTCCTTCAATCACGTGGTTTCCAAGCAGCGCCGCCGCCCGCAGACTTTCACTTTCGCTTTCCTGCTTTCCCTGCCCTTTGGAAGGAGGGGGGCTCCTAGCCTGCTCCTGGCTGTTAATGAATGGAGGGCTCCCCCTAGTGATTACTTAACTCCTCAGCGAAGGGCGCCCCTCCTCCACCTCTCCCTTCTGAGGCCTAACAAAGTGGGGGGGGGGGGTCGAGGATCCCTTCACACAGAGGGCAAGCCGTTCTGGGGGAGGCACTCACTTCTTCCCACCCCTCCGTTCATTTAAGGGGAGGGCGTTGAGCCTTTTCCTTCCAGAGACAGATGAGCAGAGATGGAAGGGACCCTGTAGGTCATCTAGTCCAACCCCCTACGGCCATTTCTGACAGATGGGCAGTCCAGTCGCTTCTTGAAATTGGCAGACCCGGCGAACACCTGGCGCAAACCCGGTCAAGTCAGGAAAGCCCACTCGCCAAAAGGTGTAGGTGGAGAAATGGAGCTAAATTTGGATTTGGGTATCGGAGGCCCTGTTTTTAGCCGGTGATCACCCAAAATCTCATCCAGTCGGGAATCAAAGAGATGGAATCAGGGGAACCGAATCCTGAGCGATTGTGGAGGGTCTTCTGCTCGAGCAGGGGGTCGGACTAGATGACCTCCAGGGTCCCCTCCGACTTTTATTGTATCGGAATCTCCTGCTTGAGGGGAGGGGAGTTAGAAGCCATCCACGGGCCCTTCCCGCTCTCTTCTGTTTGGTCCATTGACCTCCCGGCTTGTCCGGTTCTCTGGCCCCCTGGCCGGTGCCCAAAGGAGACGGAGGGGGGAGACCCTCCCCCTCTTTCATTCCTTTTTTTTTCTCTTCTCTTCTTTTTCTGAGCCGCCCAAGGAGAAAGCGAAAGTGCCCAGAAGGAAGGTAAAAGCGCCCGTTGTTTCTGCCGGTTGTCACTCGAGTCCGGAAAGCAGGAGTTGCCGGAGCGTCTGGGCGGCTCCCTCCGACTCAGGTGGGTTCCCGGGGGGCTGCTTCTCCCCCTCCCCCCTCGGGGCCCGTCGGATGGTCCTGCCAATGGCGGGAGGGGGAAGCGCTTCCAGCCGCCTCGTCCTGCTTCCAGGCTGGGCAGCTTCGGAGGGCACCAGGGACTCCCTCCTTTTCTTTGGGGGGGGGGTGTTCCTGTGGGAGGGAGAAGGGTCAAGGGGGGGGGGCTCTGCTCTGTGTCCTCAAGAGGTCCAATTATACTAAAATGTCTGCACCCCAAATGGTTAAATATCCTAAAACAGGACGCTATTTTCTAATTTTTTTGGCATAGAGGCAAAGACCTGACTGATTTCCCAATGTGTTTGTGGCTGTCATCTGTCAGAAATGTTGTAGGGCTTTCCTTGGGGGGAGGGCTGGACTAGATGACCTCCAAGGTCCCTTCCAACTCTGTTCATCTGTATCTGATTTCCCAGCCCATAATATCCCAGTTTCATTGCCGGATTTCTTCTCCAGTCGGAGAGGTGGCTATGGGGTTTTGGGGGGGCTTGGCAGGGACCCCGGATGGGCGAAGGACCCCCCTCCCCCTGGGCGTTCTGGACCCCCATTTTAATCCCATGGCTCCATTTCTGAGTAGAACCTGGGTTTTTCTTCCCTAAATGCTGGCAGTCCTGGACTTATGACCACCAGGGAGCCCCAAATTTCCATTGCTAAATAAGACTTTAAAAACAGCTTATCAGCTGTGGCCACAAAGGCCCTGAAATGGGGTTAGAACGCAGTTAGCGAATGTCTCACTCAACGACAGAAGCTGTGAACTCAGTTGTGGTCGTATTTCTGTCTGCCAAATGGAGGTCTTTAAAAAGACAACAGGAAGGCTCCAGAAAACAGGCTCCCCTCCCCTTTCTCTTCTCCTGCGCCTTCAGCTTCCCTCCTGGGACTCCCTTCCTGCCAGAAGAGGCTTCTCCAAGCACTCTCTCCTTTCTTCCTTCGCTCTTCCCGTAGGAAACCCCCAAGAAGATCGACCGAGGAGCATCCCAGCAACATGGGTGCATCTGGGTCAGGCAACGTGGGTGCAGATGAGTCAGGTAAGTCTCCCTTCGGAGAGGGTGGGGGGTGCCGTCTTCTTAAACTTCCCTGCCAGGACCTTGGCTATTCCCACCAGTTTATTGAACCCATTGTACCTTCCAGGTAGAGTCAGGGTCAGGGTTAGGGTTAGTTTGCTGAGTTTGTAGCAGATTTATTCTGATTGTGTGCAGAGAGAGAAATATCTGCCTCTACCTAGGATTGAACTCTCACCCTCCTGATTGTGAGGCCAGAACCACCTGTAGGTCACTGCACCGCTCACCTGCCAGCTTAGTGTCCTCTCCAAATTGGATGAGTTCCCCTTCCATCCTCTCAGCTGAGTCATTTCTGAAGATATTGAAGAATCCTGGGCCTAAGACGGAGCCCTGTAGTAGTTATTTCCCTCTATATAGACGTAGCTCCCTTTAAGGACTACAAGTTGAGTACCATTTGTCAGCCACTTACAACTCCATCTGGGGGTGATGCTATCTAGGCCACATTTTTTTTTCTAGCTTACCAAGAAGCAGGTTGTGGTTTACTCTGTCAAATGCCTTATTGAAGTCCCAGGAAATTATATGCACAGCATTTCTGGGGTCTGCTAATTTTTTCCACTTCGTCAGAGAAGACATTGTGATTTCTTCAGCATGGTCTGTTTTTGGGAAGCCCATGTTGGCTTTTGGTTACGACCTTGTTTACCTCTAGGCTGATTCGTTGCTAGATTATCTTTCAGAATCTTCTTTGATTCCCTCCACCCACTTTTTTTCCCTTTTTTGATTTCTATTCATTAAGATTTATATCAGTTAAGGTGTTCCCTTAGCATTTTCTCACTTGTCTTAATTTTTTATTTCTAGTCTGTTTTTGACAGTCCTGTTTTTGACTGGAGGGGCTGTTTCTCTCCCTTTGCGGAGAGACGGATGGAAAGAAGGCCTTAAGCCCTCCTGCTTTCTCTCTGCTGCAGGCCCCCTTCTTGCCCTTCTCCCCCCTTCATCCTCTGACCCCTTTGTCCCTCCTCTTCCTTTCAGTTGAAGACCTGAGGGACGTCATGGTTGGCAAAACAGGCAATGGGAAAAGTGCCACCGGGAACTCCATTTTAGGGAGGGAAGCGTTTATATCCAAGATGCAGCCCACATCCATCACCGCCAGATGTGCAAAGGCAACGGGTATCCTTCCAGATGGGAGGACCCTGGCTGTGATCGACACTCCGGGCTTTTTCGATACAAAATATACACAGCTGCAGACTATTGAGGAAGTTAAGAAATGTGTCAGCTTCTGCTCTCCAGGTCCCCACGTCATTATTCAGGTCATCCGTCTGGGACATTTCAGCCAGGAGGAGATGGAGGTGGCCAAGCTGATCAAAGACGTCTTCAGCCTGAATGCCAAGGAATACATGGTCCTCTTGTTCACCCGCAAGGAAGACTTGGAGGGTCGCCCTCTTCAAGAGATGCTGTCCGAGGATGATAAAAGCTTGGCCGCTCTAAGGGAGCAAATCAAGAGTTGTGGGAATCGGTGCCTGGCGTTCAACAACAATGCAGAAGGGAAGGAACAGCAGGACCAGGTGGATGATTCAGATGGTAGAAGACCTCGTGCGAAAGAATTGGCCGAAATACTATTACACCAAAGAGATGCTGGAGGAGGACAAGAAGAAGGCGCCTGGATGGCTATGTACCCTCCTCTGATCCCGGAGGGCCTTCCTCACCGATGGAGACCCTGGGAGACCATGCCCTTCAAACACACCTGCATTAGAGTAGACAGCCATGGCTTTCCTTGGCTGCTTCATCCCCAAAGGTTTCCTTTCAATAAGCCAGTGGACTTCGTTTTTTCTTTGAAGAGGTTTCGCTTCTCATCCCAGAAGCTTCCTCAGATTCTGAAGATGATTCGGGGATAAGAAACGAGGCCTCTTCAGGGAAAAACCCAAGGAAGGCCCAGGTGCCTTTTTTGAAAAAGCGTCTTTGGGACAGCCATTACCTGGAGGATTGGGAATCACCCTAGATTGAATCAGAATAGAGGTGGAAGGGACCCTGGAGGTCTTCTAGTCCAACCCCCTCTCTCCTGGATGAGTTTCCATCCGTTGCTTCTGGTCTTGCCTTCGGGTGATTTGGAGAATATTGTATTTTTAGGATTATAAGACACACCTGAGTATAAAACGGACTTAAATTTAAAGAGGAAAACAACAACAACAAAAGTTTTTGGCCTCCTTGAGCAGCATTTTCGGCCCTTTTGGGGAGCCTTTTTGAGGCTTTTTCAACCCATTTTTGAGGGTTTTTCCAGTCAATCCTCAAGGCTTATTTCAGCCTGTTTCCGAGGCTATTTGGCCCATTTTAAAGGCTTTTTGGGGCCATTGTTCCCTAAAAAATGGGCTCAAAAAAGCCTCAAAAGAGGCAAAAAAGCCTCAAAAATGGGCTAAAAAACCCCTTCACAAATGGGCTGAAAAAAGCCTCAAAAACGCCTGAAAGAATCTTGAAAAATGGGCCCAAAATGCCCTGAAACGGAGCCTGCAGAAGCCAAAAGATGGCTGGCAGGTGGGCGGGGCTTCAGCAATGTTCAATCTATAAGACGCACAGAGATTTTCATCCCCTTTGGGGCGTCTTATAGTCTGAAAAACATGGTCAGTCCCCACTTCTTTGATCCCCTGAAGACCTGGCCCTGGGCTGCAGCCGGAACAATCCTGGTTCCTGCATCCAGTTTTGGTCCCCACTCTATACGAAAAGAGTTGTTGGTGCTCTCGAGAGGAAGAGTGCAGAGAAGAGCCACCAGGAGGGTTAGGAGCCTGCAGGCTGAAACCTATGAAGAACAGTTGCAGGAACTGGGCATGGCTGGCCTAGGGAAGAGAAGGACCAGGGGAGACATGAGGGGAGCCTTCCTATATTGGAGGGGCTGCCCCAGAGAGGAGGAAGGGAGTCCAGCTATTCTCCAAAGCACCCGAAGGCCAGACAGGGAAGAAGGGATGGAAACAAGGAGAGATTCCACCTGGAAATAAGGAGACATTTTCTGACAGGGGGAACCATCCACCCATGGACCAGAAGTTTCCTTCAGAGGTTGAGGGAGCTTCATCACCCCTGGAGGCATTCAGGAAGAGGCCGGACTTTTCACAGTTCAAAGCGCATGGATGGCGTCTCCTCGAATGGTGACGACACGTCTTCAACCGAACTGCTATGCTCGGAGCTCAGCCCAACAGCCCAACTCCCTCACTGAGCTTCTTATGTTCACATCCACTTCAGAGACTGGACACACACACACACAAACACACACACACACACCATCACTCTGCTAAACAACCAGTTCTCACAACGCTGCCTTATGCCCTGGGACCTCAAGCCACCTGTGATAGTATTGCTGTATCCGCTATAATCCTTCTCCTCTTTCCTCTGACCCATTTCCTTGGCTTCTTACGACCCTGATTTGGCTCTGGGTATCTCATGATTTATATGGATTCCTTATTTAGTCTCCTATTATGATTTTATATTGATTCCTTATTTAGTCTCCTATTATGATTTTATATTGATGCCTTATTTAGTCTCCTATTATGATTTTATATTGATGGCTTATTTAGTCTCCTATTATGATTTTATATTGATGGCTTATTTAGTCTCCTATTATGATTTTATATTGATGGCTTATTTAGTCTCCTATTATGATTTTATATTGATTCCTTATTTAGTCTCCTATTATGATTTTATATTGATGGCTTATTTAGTCTCCTATTATGATTTTATATTGATGGCTTATTTAGTCTCCTATTATGATTTTATATTGATTCCTTATTTAGTCTCCTATTATGATTTCATATTGATGGCTTATTTAGTCTCCTATGACTGTCACGGAATGTTCTATCTTATGATTTAGGAGGATTGTGTTTTATGATTGTGATTCATGACTTGTTCCTTGTGGGCCCCCTGAGAGTTGATGCACTGGAGAAAAAATCCTTCTGTGTCCAGTCACACTTGGCTAATAAAGAATTATATTCTATTCTATATTCTTCTTAATCCTTTGTTATTCTGATTATTAGTATTACTTTGTACTTCTGCCAAAATCCTCAGGGCAGCCTTGCCACTGTTCCTCCGTCCGGCCTCTGTGCAACCACCCCACATCCAGCAGGGGGTCATCCCTAGCGGTCTGAGGGGCTCAGGGCTGCCATTCTGCTGGTGGGGAGATTCGCGACGGGCGTTTCGTGGCTTGGATTGCAAACAGGCTTATGAAGATTAGATTGACCACGAATGGCCTGCTTGGTCGTCTTGTTGGTTTCCTTTGCCGGAACGGAACCTGACCTATTCCGGCATGGCTGAGGGGAGGCAGCCTGGTCTGGAGACGGCTGACCTAGCAGAGTCAGAAACCCCAGCGGAAGCCTTGCCTACGCCTCCATCGGCTGCGGGAGTACGGCCCAGAGGGAGGCCAGGGGAGACGCCTCCT
Organism: Rhabdophis nuchalis; assembly: GCA_039707465.1. NCBI lineage: Eukaryota > Metazoa > Chordata > Lepidosauria > Squamata > Natricidae > Rhabdophis > Rhabdophis nuchalis. The sequence continues at coordinate 804,335 of CM077647.1, read as the reverse complement.
CGGCTGAGGGGGTGCAGGAGGGGGCTGCTGGGTAGGCAGCAAGGTCTGGGTGCCGGAGGTGGATGGTGGCCGGGTCCCCGGGGGCCCTGGAGGTTCTGAGGGTGAAGGATCGGATGATGGAAGGACATCCGGTGTTATGTGGAGTATCAACAAAACAACTGGTGGGACTTACTAACCTTCGCCAAAGTGGCGTAGAACAACGCGGTCCACAGCAGCACTGGATTAGCTCCTTTCCAGATTACCAGCGGCATTGAATTGGTTCCCATGCCTGAGCTGCCCAGAGGACCCCCCTCCTCCTCCGTGTCTCCGACTGAATGGATGGACACGCTAAAGAAAGGGTGGGAGAATTCGAAGAAGGCTCCAGCAGATGCAGTGGAAGCCTACAAGAAGAAAGCTGCTAAACACCAGTCGCTCCAACCTCCCTTCTGTGTGGGGGACAAAGGCTTTCTGTCCACCAAATACTTCATCATCATCATCATCATCATCTTTATTGTCATTGCCTGCTTAACACAGGGCAATTCCATCAAGACTGTACGAGAGGGGTAGGTATGGTGGGAGCAGAGGCCCATATCACATTAGGGGAGGGCGCACCCGCTGCTTGCAAGCGGTGGCGCACTCCGGCCCTCATAGCTCCTCTTGCAACATAGGGGGTACTGGATCTCAGGGCCTGGGCCTTCAGCTGATGTTATGCAACACCAGGTCCGTGACTAATAAAGCCCCCCTCATTTATGATCTGGTTTTGGAGGGGGAGGCGGAACTGGCAGGTATTACGGAAACCTGGTTGGGCCACGAGGGGGGAGTACCCCTTGTCGAAATGTGCCCGCCAGGTTACCGGGCATTCCATCAGCCATGGGCCTAGGGTCGGGGTGCGGGGGTGGCAATTGTTATTAAGGAGAGTCTAGATCCGAGGGAGACCACTGTGCCGCAGACTGCCATTTGTGAGTCCCTATGTGTAAAGTGGGGTCATGCGAGGCAGCAGGGCGTGCTGATTGTGTACCTGGCTCCCCGCTACATATCAGCAGCCCTACCCGAGCTTCTCGATGTGATAGGCGAGATGGCAATTGAGACCCCCAGGCTGTTAGTCATTGGGGACTTCAATCTGCCATCGATAGGTGAAGCATCTGAGGCGGCTCAGGAGTTCATGGCCTCCATGACAGCCATGGACCTGACCCAGTTAGTTCGTGACCTCACTCACACTGGAGGACACACACTGGACTTAGTTTTTGTCTCTGGCCAGTGGCTGAGTGATCTTGGTTTAGGGGAAATAGTCATCGAGTCCCTGTCATGGTCAGATCACTCTCTCCTTCGATTGGCCTTTCCAACCGCCACACCTCACCGCGGGGAGGCGGAACTGGAAATAACAACATGGTTCCGCCCCAGGCGCCTGATGGACCCTGAAAGGTTCCAGATGGAGCTTGGGCCAATACCTGAGTCCATGACCCACAACTCGACTGAGGACCTAGTGGTCACCTGGAATAGTGCGACCACGGGGGCCCTGGACCGGGTTGTGCCCTTGCGGCGACTCACCCGATGCCGATCTACCTTGGCTCCCCGGTTCTCCAAGGAGTTGAGGGGGAGGAAGCATTGGAAGAGATGCCTAGAGGACGTTTGGAGGACCACCCGCTCCGAATCTGACCGGACACTGGTAAAATCCCATTTAAGGACCAACCTAGTGGTGATAAAAGTGGCGAAATAGAGCTATTTCTCCGCTCTTATTACATCTGCAGATAACTGCCCTGCCACCCTGTTTAGGGTGTCCTGCTCCCTCTTCCATCAAGGGGCATGGGATCCCCCTCCGCAGGGTCTTGCAGAGGAATTTGGGTGCTATCTGCATGATAAAATCGATCAGATCCGGGACAGGTTATCCTCTAATTGGATTAGTCCAGACGGGCTGACGGAGGCAGGTCTTGAGACCATTATTTGGGAAGAGTTCAATCCTGTGACTCCCGAGGACATGGAAGGATACTGGGGCAACTGAACTCCACCATATGTTTACTGGACCCGTGTCCCTCCTGGTTGGTACTGGCTACCCGGGAGGTTACACAAGGCTGGCTCCAGGGAATTGTCAATGCTTCTTTGCATGAGGGGTTTCTACCGGCCGCCTTGAAAGAGGCGGTGGTGAGGCCCCTCCTCAAGAAGCCCTCCCTGGACCCAGCTGTTTTGGCCAATTACTGTCCTGTCTCCAACCTTCGCTTTCTTGCGAAGGTTGTTGAGAATGTGGTGGCACAACAGTTCCCTCAGCACCTGGATGAAGCTATCTATCTAGACCCGCGTCAGTCCGGCTTCCGGCCTGGGTACAGCACAGAAACGGCATTGGTCGCATTGCTCGATGATCTCTGGAGGGCTCGAGATAGAGGATGTTCCTCTATCCTGGTCCTGTTAGATCTCTCAGCGGCTTTCAATACCATCAACCATGGTATCCTGTTGCGCCGGTTGGAGGGGTTGGGGTTGGGAGGCACTGTTTTACGGTGGTTCTCCTGCCTCTCCGACTGGTCGCAATTCGTGTTGGCAGGAGGGCAGAGGTTGACGTTGAGGTGCCTCACTTGTGGGGTGCCACAGGGGTCGGTCCTCTCGCTTCTCCTGTTCAACATCTATATGAAGCCGCTGGGTGAGAACATCCGTGGTTTCAGGGTGGAATTCCATCAGTATGCGGATGACACCCAGCTGTACATCTCCACCCTGGACCACCCCAACGATGCCGTGGAAGTGATGCCCCATTACCTGGAGGCCATGTGAGTCTGGATGGGGAGGAACAGCCTTCAACTCAACCCGTCCAAGACCGAGTGACTGTGGTTTCCGGTGTCACGGCATAGCCAGTTGGTTCCATCTCTGGCTATCGGGGGTGTATCATTAGCCCCCACTGAGAGGGCCCGCAACTTGGGCGTCCTGCTGGATACTCAGCTGTCCTTGGACGATCATGTGACAGCCGTGGCCAGGGGGGCTTTTTATCAGGTTCATCTGATACGCCAGTTGCACCCCTTTCTGGACCGTTTTAGTTTTATAGTTTTATTCAAATTTATACCCTGCACCTTCTCCAAAAAGGACCCAGGGCCGCGCACAGGAAATTTAAAAAACATAACAAATATAACAAAAGTACAAAATTTTAAAAAGCTATTAAATATTAAATATACCCTGTGCTAAAATAGTATAAAATCCCCCAAATTAAAACTATCTAAAAAGCGGTCAAAACGGGAGGTTATGCTAGGCCGGCTTGATGGAACAGGTGCGTCTTAAGATGCTGGCGGAAGAGGCAGAGGTCTGAGGCCTGAACGTAGTTCAGGGGGTAAGTCGTTCCAGAGGGTGGGACCCACCACAGAGAAGACCCTTTCCCTGGGTGTCGCCAACCGGCATTGCCTGGCCGACCGCACCATGAGAAGGCCCCCTCTGTGGGAGCGGATCGGACGAAGGGATGTATGGGGCAAAAGACAGTCTCGCAGATAACTAGGCCCCGAGCCATAAAGCGCTTTGAAGATGGTCGTCAAAACCTTGAAGCGCACCCGAAAGGCCACAGGCAGCCAGTGCAGCTTGCGCAGGAGAGATTATGTGGGAGTATCTAGAGGCTCCCATAATCACCTGCGCGGCTGCATTCTGGACTAGCTGTAGCTTTCGAGTGCACCTCAAGGGAAGCCCCATGTAGAGAGCGTTACAGTAGTCAAGTCGGGACATCACAAGTGTTTGAGTGACTGTGCGAATGTCAGCGCAGTCCAGTAAGGGGCGCAATTGGCGCATCAGGCGTACCTGATAGAATGCCCCCCTGGCCCAGTCGCCACATGGTCCTCCATGGACAGCCGGGAATCCAGGAGGACACCCAAATTGCGCGCCCTCTCCACGGGGGCCAGTGTTTCGCCCCCAATGGCTAGAGATGGAGTTACCTGGCTGAACCGGGGTGCCGGAAACCACAGCCACTCAGTCTTGGACGGGTTGAGCTTTAGTTTGTTACTACGGGTGAGATCATCCGTGGTTTTGGGGTAGAGTACCATCTGTACGCTGATGATACACAGCTGTACATTTCTACCCCAAACCACCCCAACGATGCCGTAGCGGTGATGTGCCAGTGCCTGGAAGCTGTACGGATCTGGATGGGAAGTAACGGACTCAGGCTCAACCCGACCAAGACCGAGTGGCTGTGGTTTCCGGCTGCCCGATTCAACCAGCTCACTCCATCGCTGGCCATAGGGGGCGAACATCTTGCCCCTGTGGATGGGGTGCACAATTTGGGTGTCCTCCTGGATGCTCGGCTGTCCATGGAAGATCAAGTGACAGCCGTGGCCAGGAGGGCGTTTTACCAGGTTCGCCTGGTTCGCCAATTGCGCCCCCTATTGGATCGGGACGCCCTTTGCACAGTCACTCATGCTCTCGTGACATCCCGACTGGACTATTGTAACTCTCTCTACATGGGGCTGCCCTTGAGGTGCACCCGGAGGCTTCAGCTAGTCCAGAATGCAGCCGCGCGAGCAATTATGGGGACCGCTAGGTCCACCCATGTAACACCGCTCTTACGCGAGCTGCACTGGCTACCTGTCGTCTTCCGGGTGCGCTTCAAGGTGTTAATTATCATCTTTAAAGCGCTCCATGGCTCGGGACCTAGCTATCTGCAGGATCGGATCCTGCCCCATACATCCTCACGGCCGATTCGCTCCCACAGAGCGGGGCTTCTCCGGGTGCTGTCCACTAGACTGTGTCAGCGGGCGACACCCAGGGGAAGGGCTCTCTCTGTGGCGGGCCCGGCCCTCTGGAACGACCTTCCCCCCGATATTAGGACGACCACGGACCTCCGCTCCTTCCGTCTCAAATTGAAAACCTACTTTTTCCGTCTGGCCGGCTTGGGATAGCCTCCTTGTCCTGGGGTTTTAGGGTAATTTTAATTATTTCTAGTGTTTAGGGGTTTTAGGGACAGTTTTTTAGTTTTTTATAGATGTTTTTAGCGCAGGATTTGTTTAATTGTGATTTTAAATTATGTATTCTGTTTGTGTTTATTGTTTTTTAATTTTCCTGTGCCCCGCCTCGAGTCCCTCTGGGGAGAGAGAGCGGGTAACAAATAAAATTTATTATTATTATTATTATTATTATTACCTATCCAGATCCATACGGCCTCCAAACACCAGGACAACACCTCGGCGGCATCGTTGGGGTGGTCTGGGGTGGATATGTACAGCTGAGTATCATCAGCGTACAGATGATATCCCACCCCAAAACCACGGATGATCTCGCCCAGCGGCTTCATATAGGTGTTGAACAGGAGGGGCGAGAGGCCCGACCACTGAGGAACCCTGCATAAGAGGGGTCTCGAGGCTGACCTCTGCCCCCTGCCAACACACATTGCGACTGACCAGAGAGGTAGGACGAGAACCACCGTAATATGGTACCTCCCAGCCCCAACCCCCCCAGTCGGTGCAATAGGATACCATGGTCGATGGTATCAAAAGCCGCTGAGAGGTCTAATAGGACCAGGATAGAGCAACATCCCCTATCCCACACCCTCCAGAGATCATCCACCAACGCGACCAATGCCGTCTCGGTGCTGTGACCAGTTCAGAAGCAGGACTGGCGCAGGTTTAGATAATCAATTTCCTCCAGGGTCGCGGAAACTGTTGGGCCACCACACTCTCTACAACCTTTGCTAAAAACTGAAGGTTGGAGACCGGTCGGTAATTTTCCAGCAATGCTGGGTCCAGGGACGGCTTCTGGAGGAGGGGACTCACCACCGCCTCTTTCAAGACGGTAGGCAAGGACCCCTCACTCAAAGAAGCAAGCGTTCACAATATCCTGGAGCCAGCCTCGTGTCGTCTCCCAGGATGCCAGTACAAGCCAGGAGGGACACGGGTCCAATAAACATGTGGTGGCCTTAAGTCTCCTTGACAACCTGTCCATATCCTCGGTAGTAACAAAGTCAAATTCCTTCCAAGATGGTGTCTCAAGAAAAGCCTCGGAACGCTTTACGCATGGTCACTCAAGCCATCGTCATCTCCCACCTGGACTCTCTACATGGGGCTTCCCTTGAGGTGCACCCGGAGGCTCCAGCTAGTTCAGAATGCGGCCGCGCGGGGGATTCTGGGAGCCTCCAGATGCTCCCATGTAACATCTCTCCTGCGTGAGCTGCACTGGCTGCCTGTGGCTTTCCGGGTGCGCTTCAAGGTGCTAGTAACAACCTTTAAAGCGCTCTATGGCAAGTGACCTAGGTACTTGCAAGACCGCCTCCTACCAAATACCTCCCTTCGACCAGTCTGCTCCCACAGAGAGGGCCTCCTCAGGGTTCTGTCAGCCAGTCAATGTCCGTTGGTGACCCCTAGGGGGAGAGCCTTCTCTGTGGCAGCTCCTGCCCTCTGGAACGACCTGCCCCCTGGCCTCCGCACAGCTACGGACCTGCACCTGTTCCACCGAGCCCTGAAGACCCATCTTTTTCATTCAGCCGGCCTGGTGTAGCTTTTAATCTGGTGTTATTGGGGGTTTTATTGTGCATTTTAGAGCAGGCTTAGTATTTAATTTATTTTTAGCATAGGTATTTATATTGATTTTTTATTATTGTTTTTTATCATTGCCTGTTCACCGCCCTGAGTCCTGTAAGGGAGAAAGAGCTGTATACAAATTTGAATATAATTACAATTACAAATTGTACTAAAATTACAATGAAATTGGTTTTAACTTCACTGGTGCAAAATTATAATAGAAACAAAAAAGAGAGAGAAAAGAAAAAAGAAAAAACTAGCGTGCATGGAGTGATTGTGGTTGAATTTAAAAGTCTCACAGCCCAAGGATAGAAGCTATCTTTAAACCTGTTCATTCGGCTGGCTATACTTTGATATCTTCTGCCTGATGGTAGAAGGGCAAAGAGACACCAACCAGGGTGTGAATCATCTTTGAGAATCTTCCTTGCTCTGCTAAAGCAGCGAGATCTGGCGATGTTATCCAGTGATGTCAGAGGGCAACCGATGGTTTCTTGTGCCGAATTGATCACTCTCTGTAGTGCCTTCCTCTCCGCAACTGTTAAACTAGCATACCACACTATGATACAATATGTGAGGACACTTTCTATGGTGGACCTATAGAAAGAGGTCATCAGCCGTTGTTCCACCTGATTTTTCCGCAGGACTCTAAGGAAATGAAGTTTCTGTTGGGCTTTTCCAATCACCAGAGACGTGTTGTTTTTCCAGGTGAGATCTTGGCTAATAAGCACTCCTAAGAATTTAAAAGAGGAAACCCTCTCCACACAGCCCCCCTCAATATACAGTGGGGCAGGTTCCTCTCTGTGCTTCCGGAAATCTAGCACCATCTCCTTTGTCTTGCTAGTATTTAGACCTAAGTTGTTTCTTGAGCACCATGCGGATCCCTTCTGGACTTCTTCCCTGTATGCTGATTCGTCCCCTCCAGTTATGAGACCCACCACCGTTGTGTCATCTGCAAACTTTATTATGATGTTGGATGGATCAGAGGATATGCAGTCATATGTATACAGTGAGTAGAGGTAGGGGCTGAGCACACAGCCCTGAGGGGAGCCTGTGCTGAGCTTCAGTGTGGAAGATGTAAAGGACCCAACCCTTATTGTTTGTGGACGATCGGTCAGGAAGTCTTTGATCCATTCACAAGTAAGGGGAGGGAATTTCAGGTCAGTCAACTTTTCAATGAGAATGCCTGGTAGGATGGTGTTAAAGGCCGAGCTATAGTCTATAAAAAGCATTCTGACATAATTCCCAGATTTCTCAAGGTGGCTCAGTGCGATATGGAGAGCAGTGGTGATGGCATCCCCTGTCGACCTGTTGTTTCTATACGCAAACTGGTGTTGATCAAAACTTGGTGGAAGACAGGACCTGAGGTGTTGTAGGACCAGTCTCTCAAAGCACTTCATCACTATAGAGGTCAGTGCAATGGGTCTATAGTCATTCAAGCTTTTTATGGCTGCTGTCTTTGGAACTGGGATAATGGTGGCTGCTTTCAAGCATGATGGGACTCTAGCCTGTTTCAGGGAGAGGTTAAAAATCCTTGTCAGAACCCCTGCTAATTGGTCAGCACAGGTTTTTACCACTTTCCCCAACACCCCGTCTGGACCTGCAGCTTTGTTGGGATTTACAGCCTTCAGCTCAGCTCTCACTTGATGTTCATCCAGGGTGAGTGGCTGGATGTTAGAGGGCCTTTGGGATAAAGCCACAGAGACTGATCTTTGCGCCATGTGTTTTCCTCTTTCTGGGTAGGGGTCCCTTCAAATTGGGGTTTTACTTCCTCCCTCCTTGGCAACAACCAATCCCGAGGGTCGAGGGCCCCTTTTCCCTTGATTTCTCTGCTGCGTTCTCTGCTGTGTTTCATCTCATCAGCTTCTGCAATTTATTTCTGCGCTTGTTGTCTAAGAAGAAATTCCTCTTCTGGCATTTCCCAGGAAACGGGAGGGGAGTGGGCCCGTCTGTGTCTAGTATTTACTCCCCAAGGGGTTTCTTCAAAAATTCCTTTCTCCCCACTCCCTCGGACCATCGGTGACGAACTGATTTATCTTCAGATTTTTCTTCACCCTCTAAATTAACATCCATTAAGAGTTCAGTAACTGACCTTGTATCTTTGGGTTTAGATTCCTGGATGTCTGTAGTGAAGGGGGAGGCTGTATCGGGCGGGGCAGCTCCCAGTAATTCTTTTTTCTCAGCGTCCCACATAATTTGAAGTTTTTGGTTTTTTCTCACTCGCTGCTGAAGCTATTAACTCAGAGACGAGTGAATTTTTGATTCCTTGCTTTTTGTCAGATCTGCTTCCATCATAAATCAGGAAAGAACACTCTCAAACTCATTTGGAAAGTTTAAGGTTACTTTTACTGAATATAATGAGACTGCAGCGAAAGTCAAGCAAGGAATGAAACATTTAGGCGCACAACACACGTATCAAAGCATAACCACACTCTTAGCTTCTTGATCCCAGCATATTGTCCAATGCAAGGCCTTTCCCAACATCAGGTGTACTCCCTGCCCAGGGTCATCATCAGAATGGAATGCAGACCGTTAACCGAGGTGATAATAGTCCGTGGCCACATCCTTCTCTCCTGCTCCTTTGTATCCTAGCAACCCCACCCCCCCCCCCGTTTCAATATACAATACAATACAATAATACAATACAATAGCAGAGTTGGAAGGGACCTTGTAGGTCTTCTAGTCCAACCCCCTGCATGGGCAGGAACGTTATACCATTTCAGACAAATGGCTGTCTAACATCTTTTTAAAGACTTCCAGGGTTGGGGCATTCACAACTGCTGGAGGCAAGCTGTTCCAGAGGTTAATTGTTCTTACTGTTAGGAAATTTCTCCTTAGTTCTAAGTTGCTTCTCTCCTTGGTTAGTTTCCACCCATTGCTCCTTGTCCTGCCCCCAGGTGCCTTGGAGAAAAGTTTGACTCCCTCTTCTTTGTGGCACCCTCTGAGATATCGGAACACTGCTATCATGTCTCCCCTGGTCCTTCTCTTCATCAAACTAGACATACCCAGCTCCTGCAGCCGTTCTTCATATGTCTTAGTCTCCAGTCCTCTAATCATCTTGGTTGCTCTTCTCTGCACTCTTTCCAGAGTCTCCACGTCTTTTCTACATCGTGGCGACCAAAACTGTATGCAGTATTCCAAGTGTGGCCTTACCAAGGCACTATACAGTGGCATTAACACTTCACGCGATCTAGATTCTATCCCTCTGTTGATGCAGCCTAGAACTGTGTTGGCTTTTTTGGCAGCTGCTGCACACTGCTGGCTCATATTTAAATGGTTGTCCACTAGGATTCCGAGATCCCTCTCACATATGACAGCCGAAGCGAGCAAAAGCAGAAGCTGACAAAGGGAAAATTTCCACCATGTTACAGAAAGGGGCAATAGGAGGAGAGAAAGAGAAACGACTAACACTTGATGACATAATGAGAGAAATACAAGAAATGCGGAAAGGCTTGATGAAAGATTTCTCGGATTTAAGAACTGAACTGCGGGTGTCACAAAAAACTATAACAACTAATCAACAGGAAATTGGAGAGTTGAACAAGGGGGCAGCCGAGATGAAGGACGAGTTAAAAGAATTGCAAAAAGAAACGTCAGAATTTTCTGGGCACGTCTAAATTTGAATTTGAAAGAATGTCTTTCTTCCTTAGGGTTCAGAACGTTCCTGAAAGGGAAGGTGAAGATTTAAGAGACCAATGAGTGGAATCTTAGCAGATTATATTAAAGAAAGGAAAGAATACCTTTGGGGGGAAATAGATTTAATTTATAGAATTAATTCAGCATATGCTAGAATAAATGAAGTCCCCAGAGAGATTCATATTACATTTTTAAGAAGGTACACACGGGAGGAGATACTGAGGGCACAACGGGAGGGTCCGTTGAAATATGAGCAAAAAGATATTGCCATACTAAAACAGATTCCAAAAAAGATTAGAGAAACGAGAAGAAAATTTTCCTTCTTGTCTAAAAAGTTATATAAAAATTGAATCTGGTTTAAATGGTTAATGCCTGAAGGAATGTTGGTATTCTGGGAGGGAGACAGAATTAGAATTAAAACAATTGCAGAGGCCGAGGTCTTTCTTAAAAAACACTCCTCAATCCTGGGAGATGAAGAAGGAGGAACAGGAGGAGCCACGGTCCCGCCCTCTGAGGGGAGGGAGAAAGAAGGTGCGATAGCAAAAAGGCTCAGATCCCAAAAATAATTAATTTTGAATTATTGTAATTCTTGAAATGGATGAAAATGTAAAACTAAAGATCGAATGTATGAATTTAAAAAATGTGCTAAATCTATACATCTCCTAACACTATTTGTTTAACATGATATTGTATGAGGACCTGATTGCAGTCACCATCTCTGGTATGGAAGCTCTAAAATGTATAATATAAACGCTAATTACCCTTTCCCTACATTATACAATTGTAAAATCAATAAAAAACTTTTATTAAAAAAAAACAATTGTCGGACCTTGGAAAAAAAGAAACCCTGGGCGCCACCACCCCTGATGCCGCCGTTCCAAAAACAGAGAAAGAAGATACCAGGTCAGTTATTGAACTTTTGGCAGATATCAGTCTGGGTGATAAACCTGAGGAAAAATCAGTTCGTCACCGTTGGTCCGAGGGAGTGGGCAGGAAGGGAACGTTCGAAGAAATCCCTTCGGGAGTCACTACCAGACTCAGGCGGGCCCCCTCCACCCCCTTCTGGGAAGTACCAGAGGAAGAATTCCTTTTAAGACAACAAGCACAGAAGCTAATTAGAGAAGCGGATGAGCTAAAATGCATCAGAGAAAACAAGGAGGGGGGAGCCCCTGAAAGAAAAAGCAAGGAAGGGAGGGAGGGAGGGAGGGAAAAACAAAACAAAAACCGGAATCAGCCAAGAAGTCTCCGACCCCCACCCAGGGAGGAAACAGAGGGGCCCTAACAAGAGGACTTCCCCACTGATCCTGCGCCCTCCCCCTCCCCAGCCCCTTTTACAGATCAACAGAGTAGGAAGGGACCTTGTCGGTCATCTAGTCCAGGGATTGGCAATCTTAAACACTCAAAGAGCCATTTGGACCCTTTCCCAACAGAGAAGAAAACACCGGAAGCCACAAAACCCTTCCCATACCTGACTATTTCCTGAGCAGCCACAAAACTAGCCTATTTATTTATTTATTTATTTTATTAAATTTATACCCCGCCCTTCTCCTTGTTAGGACCCAGGGCGGCGCACAGGCATTATTTAAAAACACAAAATACAATAAATAAAAATACAATAAAACTAGCCTATGTAGTTGAATGAAACATTCTGTTTTCTTCTGAAACTTTTCTTTTCTTCGATTTGTCCATGGTTGGCCCACCAGGGTGGAAAACCTGAATAAATTATGCCTTGGGCAGCTGCGATGCATGTTTTGATTGACAAGCGATGCATGGTTTGATTGACAAGGAGCTGTAGCAGAGGTATGAAAGAGCTACATGTGCGGCTCCAGAGCCGAAGATTGCTCACCTCTGATCTAGTCCAACCCCCCACCCACCCACCCCCAATAAGGAGCCCTTCAATTTTGGGGACCTTTGGAGAGTTTTTAAGGAAATGGGGAGGGGAGATACGCGTTGAAGCGCAAAGGGACGGGACCCTCTTCTCTGGGGCTTCCAGCTGCCTTCCTGGGAGGGGGGAGGGAGGGAGGGGGAGGGAGGGAGGGAGGGGTGTATTCCTGAACTCATGGATCCCCCCTCCCCTCTTTCTCTCCCCGGAGAGTCTCCACTGGATGGACACCAACCTGAGCGGCTCCTTCTGGCGGAGGGGGAGGGATGCGATCACCGCTTCTCTTCGCTCCACAAGTCGCTTCTGTCTATCCGCCTTGGCAGAACCGCAAGAGGGGAAGTGGGGGAGGGAGGGGGCTGCTGGGGGGAGGACGGAGTCTCCAGCGGAGAACGGGGGTGGGGGGGTGGAGAGGCGTCTGCCGGAATCCCAGCCCCCCCTCTTCATCCCAGACTCCCTCTTCTTTGGGGCAACCCCTGAGATATTGGAAGACTGCTATCATGTCTCCCCTGGTCCTTCTTTTCATTAAACTAGAAATATCCAGTTCCTGCAACCGTTCTTCATATGTTTTAGTCTCTAGTCCCCTAATCCTCTTTGTTGCTCTTCTCTGCACTCTTTCTAGAGTCTCCACATTCTTTTCTACATTGTGGCAACCAAAACTGGATGCAAATATTCCAAGTGTGGCCTTACCAAGGCCTTATAAAATGGTATTAACCCTTCAGGTGATCTTGATTCTCTCCCTCTGTTGATGCAGTCTAGAACTGGGTTGGCTTTTTTGGCAGCTGCTGCACATGGCTGGCTCCTATTTAAATGGTTGTCCACTAGGACTCCAAGATCCCTTTCACAGTTGCTGCTATTGAGCAAGGTACCACCTATACTGTACCTGTGCATTTCATGTTTGTTGCCTAAATGTACAACCTGACTCTTTTCGCCATTGAATTTCATTTTATTAGATAGTGCCCAATGTTCACGTTTGTCAAGATCCTTCTGTATCTTAAGCCTATCTTCTGGAGTGTTGGCTATTCCTGCCAGCTTGGTGTCGTCTGCAAATTTGATGAGTTTCCTGGGTCCTAACAAGGAGAAGGGCGGGGTATAAATTTAATAAAATAAAATAAATGAATAAATCCCCTCATCCAAATCATTGATGAAGATGTTGAAGAGTCCTGGGCCTAAAACAGAGCCTTACAATACAATAATACAATACAATAGCAGAGTTGGAAGGGACCTTGTAGGTCTTCTAGTCCAACCCCCTGCATGGGCAGGAATCTTACACCATTTCAGACAAATGGCTGTCCAACATCTTCTTAAAGACTTCCAGGGTTGGGGCATTCACAACTGCTGGAGGCAAGCTGTTCCAGAGGTTAATTGTTCTTACTGTTAGGAAATTTCTCCTTAGTTCTAAGTTGCTTCTCTCCTTGGTTAGTTTCCACCCATTGCTCCTTGTCCTGCCCCCAGGTGTCTTGGAGAAAAGTTTGACTCCCTCTTCTTTGTGGCACCCTCTGAGATATCGGAACACTGCTATCATGTCTCCCCTGGTCCTTCTCTTCATCAAACTAGACATACCCAGTTCCTGCAGCCGTTCTTCATATGTCTTAGTCTCCAGTCCTCTAATCATCTTGGTTGCTCTTCTTTGCACTCTTTCCAGAGTCTCCACGTCTTTTCTACATCGTGGCGACCAAAACTGTATGCAGTATTCCAAGTGTGGCCTTACCAAGGCACTATACAGTGGCATTAACACTTCACGCGATCTAGATTCTATCCCTCTGTTGATGCAGCCTAGAACTGTGTTGGCTTTTTTGGCAGCTGCTGCACACTGCTGGCTCATATTTAAATGGTTGTCCACTAGGATTCCGAGATCCCTCTCGCAGTTGCTACTATTGAGCAAGGTACCACCTATACTGTACTTGTGCATTTGGTTTTTCTTGCCTATATGTAGGACCTTACTTTTTTCACAATTGAATTTCATTTTATTAGACAGTGCCCAATGTTCAAGTTTGTCTAGATCCTTCTGTATCTTAAGCCTATCTTCTGGAGTGTTGGCTATTCCTGCCAGCTTGGTGTCGTCTGCGAATTTGATGAGTTCCCCATTTATCCCCTCATCCAAATCGTTGATGAAGATGTTAAAGAGTCCTGGGCCTAAAACAGAGCCTTGGGGGACTCCACTGCATACTTCCTTCCATGTAGATGCAGTTCCATTGAGGACTACACGTTGAGTGCGGTTGGTCAGCCAGTTACGAATCCATTTGGTGGTGGTGCTGTCTAACCCACAATTTTCTACTTTATCTAATAGTAGGTTATGGTCTACTTTATCAAATGCCTTACTGAAGTCCAGGTAAATTATATCAACAGCATTCCTCTGGTCCACTGATTTTGTTACTTTGTCAAAGAATGCAATTAGATTCGTCTGGCATGATCTGTTTTTGACAAACCCATGTTGGCTTTTGGCTATTACTTTGTTTGCTTCTAGGTGTTCACTTATTTGTTGTTTAATTATCTTTTCCAGAATCTTTCCTGGTATTGAGGTCAGGCTGATGGGTCTATAGTTTCCTGGATCTGTTTTTTTTCCTTTTTTGAAGATGGGAACCACATCTGCTCTTTTCCAGTCTTCTGGCAGTTCCCCGGTGCTCCAGGATCTCTGAAAGATATAGTTCAGTGGTTCTGAGATCTCGTCTGCCAGTTCCTTCAGAACCCTGGGGTGTAATCCATCCGGTCCTGGTGATTTGAACTCGTCCAGGGCAGACAGGTGCTCACTTACCATTTTCTTCTCTATTTCAACTTGTGTTCCTAATCTGATATTTGTGGTGCTGTTTTTGATTGATTGGACTGTTTTATCCCTTTGTGTAAAGACAGATGCAAAGAAAGAGTTAAATAGTTCTGCTTTCTCCCTGTTGCTTATCATCTTCTTGGGGGACTCCACTGCATACTTCCTTCCATGTAGATGCAGTTCCATTGAGGACTACACATTGAGTGCGGTTGGTCAGCCAGTTGCCAATCCATTTGGTGGTGATGCTGTCTAACCCACAATTCTACTTTTTCTAGTAGTAGGTTATGGTCTACTTTATCAAATGCCTTACTGAAGTCCAAGTAAATTATATCGATGGCATTTCTTTACTTCACTTCACTTTACAGTTTACTTTACTTTACCTTTACTTTATACTCTGTATCTTTACTTTAATATTAATTTTAAAACTTCCGCTCATCTTTTGCATTGAGCGCCCCCCCCCCACCAGCATGCCCCATCCCCAACCTCCTTGGGACCTTGGAGGTCTTCTAGTCCAACCCCCAGCTTGAGCAGGAGACCCTTACAGAATCACAGTTGCAAGGGACCTCAGTGGTCATCTAGACCAACCCGATGCTCAAGGAGGAGGAGACTTGAAGAATTAAAAGACTTGGAGGGGACCATGGAGGTCATCTAGTCCAACCCTTGTCAAGCAGAAGACCTTACAGAATAACAGAGCCGTAAGAGATCTTGGCGGCCATCCCTGGAGCCCAACATTTATGTCGCTAAGTGAGGCATTGCTCAAGTGAGTTTCATCCTGACGTTCCTTGCCAGTTGTGAAGTGAATCCTCTGGCGGTTCATCAAATGAGGCTCCCTCTCTGTCACCAGGTCGCAAAAGGGGATGAGGCAACCCCGGGATGTTGCGACCGTCATAAATAGAAGTTCCTTTGCCAGTGTCTGAATTTTGATCACATGACCTCATTGAAATACTAAAATTCCCAGTTAAAACAACTAAAACCCCATAGAGAGAGACTACCCTAGGCCGGCCAAGCAGAAAAGATGTGTTTTTAGTTTTAGACGGAAGGAGCGGAAGTCCGTGGTCGTTCTAATGTCGGGGGGAAGGTCGTTCCAGAGGGCTGGGCCCACCACAGAGATAGCCCTTCCCCTGGGTGTCGCCCGCTGACAGAGTCTAGCGGACGGCACCCGGAGAAATCCCTCTCTGTGGGAGCGAATCGGCCGTGAGGATGCATGAGGCAGGATCCGATCCCGCAGATAGCTAGGTCCCGAGCCATGGAGCGCTTTAAAAATGATGACTAATACCTTGAAGCGCACCCGGAAGACAACAGGCAGCCAGTGCAGCTCGCGCAAGAGCGGTGTTATGTGGGTAAACCTGGAGGTTCCCAGAATTGCCCGCGCGGCTGCGTTCTGGACCATCTGAAGTCTCCGGGTGCACCTCAAGGGGAGCCCCATGTAGAGAGAGTTACAATAGTCCAGTCGGGATGTCATGAGAGCATGAGTGACTGTGCGAAGGGCGTCCCGATTATTTATCCTAGCATAAAGTGAGTTAATTCTATAAACCAGGTCCATAGCCCACCAGAGCTGATCTCTTTTTTTGATAAATTCAGCGTCTGAATTTTGATCACATGACCACAGGGATGTTGCCAGGGACCTGAATGTGAAAGTGGTTGTAACTCTTGTTTTTTCAGTTGCAACTTCGAATGGTCACTAAGCCAACTGTTGTAAGATGAGGATTACCTGTATTTCCCCCTCTCCTCTGCCTTTTAAGCGCATGGTGGCATGGTGCCCATTGGGCTGAGTGGACCACCTTCCCCAGTGTCCCTGGGTCAGACTGGCCTCGGCTTGAACCTCCAGGTGAGAACTCCATTCATCGATGAAGGTAGCCTTTCCTTCATCAGGTCAAGAGAATTGCAGCAGGGCAAAGCCAGAACTGAAAACTAGGCGCTCAAATCCCCCAAGTCTTAACTCTTCCTTCAATTTCTTGCCTTCCATCACTGGGCTGCCCCGTCCAATCAGATTCACACAAGAAGGTTTTAAGAGCGGGGCATTTCCGTTCCCATCCGGGTGTCCTTGAAGCCCATCTCGGAGAGCCCAAAGCATCCCCCCTCCCATCCGCCCACCCCACCCCCTAGATTTCATGGCATCTGCTATTAAATAGTTGCAAAGAGCAAACAAGAGCTTCCTGACCCCCACCACACACACACACACACACACACACAAAACCCACACACAACCTTTTTGATAAGAGAAGAGATTTATTGTGATGTAGAAAATAGGTGGCGGCCATTAAGAAAACATGAATTAGCCCCAGGAAAACGGGAAGGGGTGAGGAAATACCTCAAGGCTCTCCTGCCTTGAGGCTCTTTGGTGCCAGAGGGAGCGACAGGGAAACGTTTTCCAGATTTTGTTACTATTAGCAAAAGGGGAGGGAGGGAGGGAGGGAGGGAGGGAGGGAGGAAAGGAGGAAGAAAGGAAAGGAGGGAAGAAAGAAGGAGGGAAGGAAAGCGGGAGGAAAAAGGGAAGAACGAAGCAAGGAAAGGAGGGGAAGGAAGGATGGAAAGAATGAATGACAGGAGGGAATCCTTTCACCCGAGGGGAGACACCAGGTTCTCAGGAAGACAGAATTGGGTCAGGGAGACTCAGTTACCAATTTCTCACATGGGTTTTCGGGAGGGAAGCGGAAAGCTGAAGGGAGAAGAGCAGAGCGGGGACCTTTGACTGAGTTGCCACCGTGAGGCCAAGGCTCAGAGAGAAATAATTTGGGGGGAGGGGCATCCCCTATAACAAGGAACACAACCAGGAAAGGTTTTGGTTTTTCTTGAAGTTCTCCTTGTCGGCCTTCATCATGTCTTCCGTGTAGCAAGGAGCCCCTTTGTTCTTCTCCACCAGCTCATCAATCATGGTCATCAGCTGGGCCACCTGAGCCTCTCGTTCTTCTCCTTCCGCCTTGTTGTTGAAAGCCAGGAAGCGGCCCCCACAATTGAACACCTGCTCCTTCAGCCCGTTGCACCCCTGGGCGATGAATCTCTCCAGAGGATATCCTTCCAGATCTTCTTTCCGGGTGAACAAGAGGATCATGTAATTCTTGGCCTTCAGGCTGAAGATCTCCTTGATCAAGCGAGCCATGTCCTCCTCCTCTTTGGTGAAACAGGTGGGACGAATCACCTGCAGAATGACGTGGGGACCCGGGGAGGAAAACTGTATGCACTTTCTCAATTCATTGGCCGTTTCTAGCTCGGGTCGCCCGGTGTCGAGGAATCCGGGCGTGTCCACGACCACCACCTTCCTGCCGTTCACCTCGCCCTCTTCCTTTTGGCAACACTTGGTGACGGAACCGAAAGCAATCTTGGATTCATAGACAGGCTTTCCCAGGATTGTGTTTCCTGTCGCGCTTTTCCCGTTGCAAGTTTTGCCCACCAGGACGATCCTCATTTCCTGCCCTACAACCGAAAGGGGGAGAGGAGACAAGAAGGGGAGGGGTCAGGAGCATTGTAGACGATGAGACTGTGGCCTGAGGGAGGGGGGAGTCAAAGGTGTTATCAGTCCTGAATCCCTGAGTGCTCACAAGCGATCTCTATCCAACCCACCATGAATGCCTTTCTTCTCTCCCGCTCATTTTTCTTGACCGTTAGTAGGTCCGATTCTTGTAGTGAGCTTAAGCTTGCAATCAATCTTGATACTCATTTGAACTGCTGAACCTCCTGATTTTCCTGGCACTTGGCATCTCCCGCTCTCTTTCCTTTCCTTCCCTCCTTCCTCTCTTTCTCTATCTATCTATCTATCTATCTATCTATCTATCTATCTATCTATCTATCTATCTATCTATCTATCTACCTACCTACCTACCTTCCTACCTACCTATAATCTTTCTATCAATAATCTTTATCTATCTATCTATCTATCTATCTATCTATCTATCTATCTATCTATCTATCTATCTATCTACCTACCTACCTACCTACCTACCTACCTACCTACCTACCTATCTATCATCTGTCTGTCTCTGTCTGTCTATCTAATTATCCACTCATTCATTCATCCTGTCTGTCTATCATCCATCCATCTGTATCAATCAATCATCAATCATCACAGCCAGCAGAGACAAGAGGCGTATTCTTAAGATAGTCAAGAATGCAAGTAAGGACTGTGAAGTTGATGCTATTATACATCTTGGCACAAATGATCTGTCCCAAAAAGATGTAGCTTCTGTGCAGAATGATTTCCAGAGTTTGGGGTACGAACTTAGTAGTACAGGTTGTAGGTTTATCTTCTCAGAGGTTATACCAGTATACAAGGAACAAAAAGGAAAGGGCCAGCGTAGCAGAGTTTAATGTGTGGCTAAAGGAGTGGTGTAAAAAGGAAGGCTTTGGTCTTATTAGTCACGATGCCTGCAGCTGGTCCAATGATAAACTGTACAAAAGAGATGGTTTGCACCCATCCAAGAAAGGGACTGAGTTACCTGGCATTAAATTCACAGATTTCCTGGCTAAACATTTAAACTGAATAGTGGGGACAGAGAATCAACAGATAAAGAACATTTCTGTCCCCAGCAAACTAAAATTCATAGGGTTATCAGTGCATGTAACATAGATATTTGTGCGGGTAATATTATCAACACTGCTGTCAAGCAAAACAAAACAATTAACAGTGAGTGCCATACCATGTACATGAACCATACAAGTGGCAAAGAAATAGGGGCAAAGAGAACCATAGTCAGGCATAACACAGGTTTCGTAGACAGAAAACACAGGGTCAATCAAAATGGACTCAAATGTCTATACACCAATGCACAGAGTATGAGGAATAAACAGGGTGAATTAGAAATGCAAGTAAATGAGGGCAGATACGATATTGTTGCCATTACAGAAACTTGGTGGGATGAAACCCACAAATGGAACATACAGCTAGAAGGATTTAAATTATTTAAAAGAAATAGACAAAATAAAAGAGGAGGTGGAGTTGCACTATACATAAAAAATAATTACATCTCTACAGAAATAGAGCACAACAATGATGAGAACTATCTTGAATGTATTTGGGTCAATATTAAAGGTTGGGGGGGAATGATATTGTCATAGGTCTATACTACAGGCCACCCAACCAAGCAGAGGAAGTGGATGAACTTTTTGCTAACCAGCTAACTAAGGTATGTTGGAAGCACACTGCAATAGTAATGGGAGATTTTAACTACCCTGACATCAATTGGGAAACAAACTCTGCACCAAGTGGAAGATCCAACAGGTTCCTAACAAACCTAGCAGACAACTTTGTTTCCCAAAAGGTAGAGAAGGGAACAAGGGGATCAGCAATATTGGACTTAATTCTCACTAACAGAGAGGAAATGATAGAAGGTGTAGAAGCTACAGGAACTTTGGGGGCAAGCGATCATGAAATACTAGAATTCAACATTATGCAAACAAAAGTAGTTGAACAAAGTCAAACTAGAGTCTTAGACTTTAAGAGAGCTAATTTCAATAAACTCAGAGAGAGCTTGAGAAGGATTCCATGGATGAGAATCCTCAAGGGGAAAACAACTCAAGAAGCTTGGGACATTTTGAAAAATGAGATTATAAAAGCCCAGTCCAGCGCAATACCAATGAAGAAGAAAAATAACAGTTCCCAAAAGAAACCAGCATGGCTGCATAAAGATCTCTCTGACAAATTGAAAGACAAAAAAGATAAATATAAAAAGTGGAAAAAAGGGGATATAACTAAGGCAAAATATCAGCAAATAGCCCGAGCCTGTAAAGATGAAGTGAGGAAAGCTAAGGCTCGCAATGAAGAAAGGCTTGCCAAAAAAGTAAAAAATAACAAAAAAAGCTTCTTCCAACATGTTAAAAATAAGAAAAAAGTTAAGGAAACAATTGGTCCACTGCTGGGAGAAAATAGCAAGAAGATGATAAGCAACAGAGAGAAAGCAGAACTATTTAACTCTTTTTTTGCATCTGTCTTTATACAAAGGGATAAAACAGTCCAACCAATCAAAAACAGCACCACAAAAATCAGCTTAGGAACACAAGTTGAAATAGGGAAGAAAATGGTAAGTGAGCACCTGTCTGCCCTGGACGAGTTCAAATCACCAGGACCGGATGGATTACACCCCAGGGTCCTGAAGGAACTGGCAGACGAGATCTCAGAACCACTGAACTATATCTTTCAGAGATCCTGGAGCACCGGGGAACTGCCAGAAGACTGGAAAAGAGCAGATGTGGTTCCCATCTTCAAAAAAGGGAAAAAAACAGATCCAGGAAACTATAGACCCATCAGCCTGACCTCAATACCAGGAAAGATTCTGGAAAAGATAATTAAACAACAAATAAGTGAACACCTAGAAGCAAACAAAGTAATAGTCAAAAGCCAACATGGGTTTGTCAAAAACAGATCATGCCAGACGAATCTAATTGCATTCTTTGACAAAGTGACAAAATCAGTGGACTAGAGGAATGCTGTTGATATAATTTACCTGGACTTCAGTAAGGCATTTGATAAAGTAGACCATAACCTACTATTAGATAAAGTAGAAAATTGTGGGTTAGACAGCACCACCAGCAAATGGATTCGCAACTGGCTGACCAACCGCACTCAACGTGTAGTCCTCAATGGAACTGCATCTACATGGAAGGAAGTATGCAGTGGAGTCCCCCAAGGCTCTGTTTTAGGCCCAGTACTCTTTAACATCTTCATCAACGATTTGGATGAGGGGATAAATGGGGAACTCATCAAATTTGCAGACGACACCAAGCTGGCAGGAATATCCAACACTCCAGAAGAGAGGCTTAAGATACAGAAGGATCTAGACAAACTTGAACATTGGGCACTATCTAATAAAATGAAATTCAATTGTGAAAAAAGTAAAGTCCTACATATAGGCAAGAAAAACCAAATGCACAAGTACAGTATAGGTGGTACCTTGCTCAATAATAATAATATAATAATAATAATATATTTAATTTCTAGACCGCTCCCTCTCCCCAAGGGGACTCGGAGCGGTGCACAGGGAAATTAAAACAATAAATATACATAGATATACAAAACAGTTAAAAAACACATTAAACAATAAGACCCTGCGCTAAAATTCCCCAAAACCAATCACTAAAACCCTAAACCCTATAAAACTATGGTAAGAGGCTACCCTAGGCCGGCCAGGCAGAAAAAGTGCGTTTTCAATTTCAGACGGAAGGAACGGAGGTCCGTGGTAGTTCTAATATCGGGGGGGGGGGAGGTCGTTCCAGAGGGCAGGGCCCGCCACAGAGAGAGCCCTTCCCCTGGGCGTCGCCCGCTGACAAAGTCTAGTGGACGGCACCCGGAGAAGTCCCTCTCTGTGGGAGCGAATCGGCCGTGAGGAAGTATGAGGCAGAATCCGATCCCGCAGATATCTAGGTCCCGAGCCATGGAGCGCTTTAAAGATGATGACTAGCACCTTGAAGCGCACCCGAAAGACTGCAGGTAGCCAGTGCAGCTCGCGCAAGAGCGGTGTTACATGGGTGTACCTTGTGGTACCCATTATTGCTCGCGCGGCTGCATTCTGGACCAACTGCAGCCTCCGGGTGCACCTCAAGGGGAGCCCCATGTAGAGAGAGTTACAATAGTCCAGTCAGGATGTCACGAGAGCATGAGTGACTGTGCGAAGGGCATCCCGGTCCAATAGGGGGCGCAACTGGTGAACCAGGCGAACCTGGTAAAACGCCCTCCTGGCCACGGCTGTCACTTGATCTTCCATGGACAGCCGGGAATCCAGGAGGACACCCAAGTTGCGCACCCCATCCACAGGGGCAAGATGTTCGCCCCCTATGGCCAGCGATAGAGACAGCTGGTTGAACCGGGCAGCCGGAAACCACAGCCACTCGGTCAATAGTAGCAAATGTGAGAATACACTTGGAATACTGCATACAGTTTTGGTCGCCACGATGTAGAAAAGACGTGGAGACTCTGGAAAGAGTGCAGAGAAGAGCAACCAAGATGATTAGGGGACTGGAGGCTAAAACATATGAAGAACGGTTGCAGGAGCTGGGTATGTCTAGTTTGATGAAGAGAAGGACCAGGGGAGACATGATAGCAGTGTTCCGATATCTCAGAGGGTGCCACAAAGAAGAGGGAGTCAAACTATTCTCCAAGGCACCTGGGGGCAGGACAAGAAGCAATGGGTGGAAACTAATCAAGGAGAGAAGCAACTTAGAACTAAGGAGAAATTTCCTGACAGTCAGAACAATTAACCTCTGGAACAGCTTGCCTCCAGAAGTTGTGAATGCCCCAACCCTGGAAGTCTTTAAGAAGATGTTAGATAGCCATTTGTCTGAAATGGTATAAGGTTCCTGCCCACGCAGGGGGTTGGACTAGAAGACCTACAAGGTCCCTTCCAACTCTGCTATTGTATTGTATTGTATTTATCTTTCTGTATTTATCATCCATCCATCCACCCATCTATATCTATCCGTCTGTCTGTCTCTGTCTGTCTGTCTGTCTAATCATCCACTCACTCATTCATCCACCCTGTCTGTCTATCATCCCTCCATCTATATCCCTCCCTCCCTCATCTATCTATTGTGGGAGATGACCAGACTGAGCCTAGGGGAGGGGATCAAAGCCATCATGTCGTGAATCCCTGCGCACACATAAGCCACCTAAATCCACCCCACCCGGAGTGCCTTTCTTACCTCCCACTCATTTCCCCTGACGGTTAGTAGGTCAGATTCTTGTAGAGAGCTTAACCTTGCAATAAACCTTTATACAGGCACGTATACTCGATGTAGTTCATTTAGTGACTATTCCAATTTAGAAGGGCACTGACCATTTTTCAGATTTATGACCCTTTTCTTGAAGTTCTCCTTGTCGGCCTTCATCATGTCTTCTGTGTAGCAAGGAGCCAGGTTGTTCTTCTCCACCAGCTCATCAATCATGGTCATCAGCTGGGCCACCTGAGCCACTTGTTCAGCTCCTTCCGCCTTGTTGTTGAAAGACATGTAGCGGCCCCCACAATTGAACACCTGCTCCTTCAGCCCGATGTTCCCCTCCTCGATGAAGTTCTTCAGAGCATTTCCTTCCAGATCTTCTTTCCGGGTGAACAAGAGGATCATGTAATTCTTGGCCTTCAGGCTGAAGATCTCCTTGATCAAGCGAGCCACCTGCTCCTCCTCTTGGGTGAAACGGCCAGGACGAATCACCTGCAGAATGACGTGGGGGCCGGGGGAGGAAAACTGTACGCACTTTCTCACTTCATTGGCCGTTTCTAGCTCGGGTCGCCCGGTGTCGAGGAATCCGGGCGTATCCACGACCACCACCTTCCTGCCGTTCACCTCGCCCTCTTCCTTTTGGCAACACTTGGTGACGGAACCGAAAGCAATCTTGGATTCATAGACAGGCCTTCCCAGGATTGTGTTTGCCGTCGCGCTTTTCCCGTTGCCAGTTTTGCCCACCAGGACGATCCTCCGTTCCTGCCCTACAACCGAAAGGGGGAGAGGAGACAAGAAGGGGAGGGGTCAGGAGCATTGTGGACGATGAGGCTGTGGCCTGAGGGAGGGGGGGGTCAAAGGTGTTATCAGTCCTGAATCCCTGAGTGCTCACAAGCAATCTCTATCCAACCCACCATGAATGCCTTTCTTCTCTCCCGCTCATTTCCCCTGACGGTTAGTAGGTCAGATTCTTGTAGAGAGCTTAACCTTGCAATAAACCTTTATACAGGCAAGCATACTCGACGTAGTTCACTTAGTGACTATTCCAATTTAGAAGGGCACTGACCATTTTTCAGATTTATGACCCTTGTAGCGTTCCCGTGCCATGGCCACGGAATTTACATTTGGACCCTTGGCAATTGGTTCGCATTTATGACGGTCGCAGCGTCCCGGGGTGCATTTGTGTCCTGCGATCTCCTTTGGCGGCCTTCTGACAAAGCAAGCCTATGGGGAAGCCGAATTCACTTACTGACTGACTTAACGACGGCAATGATTCGCTTAATGGCGGTGGGAAGAAAAGTCATCCAAGGGGGCCAAATTCCTTTCAACGCCTCCCTTAACAACCTAGGTTTTGGGATCCATTCTGGTCGTCAGCCGAGGACTCCATGGGCTCATTTGAACCACCTGGATTTCTCTGGCTCGGGACGAGCCTAAGGTCATCATAGCCTGACCCTCCACCCCGTCCCACCCTCCCAGGAGCCAGGATTTTACCTTGAAGGCTTCCAGCCATTGCCCGGTACGTTGAACTGCACACAGCTCAGATTTCTGGATGAAAAGCAAAACGGAGCCAGCCGAAGGACAGGAACTCACTTCAAAAGACACAAGCAAGAATGGAAGGGGTGGGGCTTAAAAAGGACCCGCCCCCTTCCTCACCACCCAGGGGGCTGGCCCATCTGATCCTCTCCCCGCCTCCTGGTCAACCAGCCCCCTTGGCATCAGGCCGATGAGCTTTGAAGCCGGAAAAAGCTGGTGACCCCCCACTCCGTACAGGCAGTCCTCGAGTTTTGTGGCTGGTGAAACCGCCTCAAATGTATGTTGCTGAAGTCAGTTTTGACCCATTTTATGGCTGTGCTCGCCGCTGTCGTTAAGGAAGGAAGCCAGTCGCATAGGGAATCCGGGCTTCCCCCTGGAACATGGGACACTCAGCCTCCCCCCACCCCCAGGACAGCGGCCATGGTCATAAGGGTGAAAAGGGGATGTCTAGAATGGGGGCACCTTGGAGGTCATCCAGTCCAACCCTCTCCTCAAGCAGGAGATCCTGAGAGAATCATAGAATGACAGAGTTGGAAAGGACTTTTGGAGATCCTCTAATCCATCCCCCTGCTCAAGCAGGATGACAAGGATCAGAAGGGACCTTGGTGGTCCTCTAGTCCAACCCCCTGCTCAAGTAGGAGACCTGGACAGAATCATAGAAGGACAGCTGGAAATTGTGAAGGTGGGTCTTTAAGGACCTGCCTGAATTCTTATTCCTTCTCCCTTCCCTTCCCTATCTCCTTCACATCCTCCCTCCCGCCCTTCCTTCCTTCCCCCTCCCTCTGCTTCCCCCTCCCTCTCTGCCTCCCCCACTTTCCTCTCTCTGCCTCCCCCTCCTTCCCTCCGCCTCTCCCACCTCACCCTTATTGCCCTCAATCCTTCCCAGGGACAGCGAAAGCCACTCTGTCTCAAGAGCCTGAAAGCGAAAGTGGTTTGTTCCCGGGGCCTGGGAAGCGCTGCCTGGAAACCACTGATTGAATATAAAAGCCCATATGAGTCACAGCTCTTCTTCTCTTCTCTTTTCAAAGCAGAAGGGCCTCGCTTCCTCGCTTCCTTCCCATTTCCTCCTCCCCCCTGCAGCCAAGTTCAAGGGGGGAGAAAAGCCCCCTGGTGGGGTCCTCCCCCCTCCTAGATCCTCTCCGAAGACACACACAGACCCCGTTGAAAGACGGACTAGGTTGAGAACAGGCGGCGGATGGAGGTTTGGTGGAAACTCCATGACCCCCCCAAGAATGCTGAGCCCCCCCACATCAATTTACACTGTGATGGAGGAAGCAAACCTCCTCTTCTGAAGCCCAGAATCCCAGGGATGGAAGGGATCTAAGAGGTCTTCTAGTCCACACCCCTACAGTAAACCATCCGATACATCTTATATACCTTCCCAGTCAGATGGCTGTCCAGTCTTAGGTGTATATACAGGTCGTCCTTGAATTACAACCGTTCCTTTGGGGACCGTCTGTAATTCCCATGGCAGTGAAAAAAAGGGCCGTTATGTACACTCACAATGCTAAATTCATACTTATGACCATTGCCGTGTCCTAAGGTCCTGTGATCCCCCCTATTTTTGTGACCTTTAGACGAGCGAAGACGATGGAGAAGCCAGATTCACTGAAAAAACTGGAGGACGCGCTTAGCAACTGCCATGATTTGCTTAATGACGGAAGCAAGGGTGGTCATAAAATGAAGCAGGGCTTACTTCAGAACGGTCTCGCTTCGCAACAAACATTTGGGGCTCAATCGTCATCATGCATCGAGGATTTACCCATTAGTGATGTAATCCCTAAACGACCTTAAGTTGTTCGTAAGTCGAGGACTACAGGTGTGTGTGTGTGTTGAAGATACTGCAGTGACTCGCTTAACAACGGTGGCAGGAAAGGTAACACGGGGCCAAGCTCACTTCGCAAATATGGTCACTAAATGAACCATATTCATTTAGTGACCATAGATGAACTGCACCTACATGAGTCCTGCACCTAGATGAGTTCTTAAGCTGAGGGGACTGCAGTGCTTCGCTTAACGACGATGGCATGAAAGGTCACAAAACGGGCCCCAATTCACAGGGAAAGTCTCACTGAATGCCTGAAACGTCGGGCACCATTATGGTCATAAGTTGAGAACCTGTATATGCATAAAGGGTGCCATATGTGTGCCGGAGAGGATGCCGTTGTATGGGAATTGTAGTCCCTCATCACAGGGCCGGGAGATGGCCCTCCGGGGACAAAGCCCGCAGGGTTTACGCATTGGAGGCCCTTAGGCAGCGGCTGAACGTGAGGTTGTGGGTTCAAATCACGCTTTATAGGAGGATCGGAGAGTCAAAACGGGTCCCATTCTCCTACAAAGCGTGACTTGAACCCCGAGCCCCCATTTCCTCTCGTGGCAGCACAGAAAGGCTGAACTGGGGAAGGGATGAAGGTTAAACAACAGCTCAGAGGCCCGATAAATAAGCCAGGTGTGCAAACAGGGAGACCGTTGGATAGCCACGCCCGTGGCTTTGGGGCCAGGCAGCAAAGCTGGAAGAAAGAAGAACAACGGCGGTAGTCCTCGGCTTACAACCGATTGGCATAGCGGCCATTCGAGGTGACACCGGCACTGAAAAAGAAGGAAGTAGTGTCACACTTAATTACAGTGTGATATTTATTTATTTTTCTTACACTTTTAGACATTTGGTAACTTGTATTTATGACGGTCGTAGCGCAATTACTCAAGGACAGCTGGAATGTTCAAGCAGGAGACTTTTACAGAATGACAGAACAATAAGAGTTGGAAGGGATCTTGGGGGTCATCCAGTCCAACCCTCTGCTCAAGCAGGAGACCCTAACAGAATGACAGTTGCAAGGGACCTCAGAGGTCATCTAGACCAACCCGATGCTCAAGGAGGAGGAGACTTGAAGAATTAAAAGACTTGGAGGGGACCATGGAGGTCATCTAGTCCAGCCCCCTGCCCAAGCAGGAGACCATTACAGATTCAGAGCCGGAAGGGACCTTGGCGGCCATCCCTGGAGCCCAACATTTATGTCGCTAAGTGAGGCATTGCTCAAGTGAGTTTCATCCCCACGTTCCTTGCCAGAGTTGTGAAGTGAATCCTCTGGCTGTTCATCAAATGAGGCTCCCTCTCTGTCATCAGGTCGCAAAAGAGGATCACGCAATCCCAGGACGTTGCGACCGTCATAAACAGGAGTCTGTTTGACAGCGTCTGAATTTTTTTTTTTTTTTTAAGAATTTTATTGGTTTTTAAAATTTTTACAGGGAAAAGGAGTATATGGTATAATAAGATTTTGGCATCCTCCCTGCCGTTGGTGATATCTCTCCCCCCCCCCCCCCAAACTTCATACATATTCAGTTTTGACAAATTAAGGATAAGCCTATAGAAGAAATCAGATCTTATAATCCGTCTAATCAATCATTTTTCCCTTTGCCATCTTCTTGTGTCTCAACAATCACAATAGGTTTCCAAAGAATTCATTTTTGAGACCTAAGTCTTGTAGCAATTGACTCTTCCCTCCCGTCTCCAGGTGGGGCCGTCGCTCCCTCCGTTCCCCCATCTTCCCCTCCCAACTGGAGGGAGTGTTTTTTTTAATAAACGTCTCCGTCTCGGTTAATGTTTTGATTTCTACCCTATCCCCTTCCCCAAATATCAACCATTCCTTCTGGCATTAACCGTTTGAACCAGATCCCTTTCTTATATAATTTCTAAGACAAGAAGGAAGACTTCCTTCTAACTTCTCTAATCTTTTTCGGAATTTGTTTCAAGGTGGCTATTTCTTTGTCTTGGTATTTTAAAGTCCCTTTGAGCTTTTATTTATTTATTTATTTATTTATTTTATTTTATTTTATTTTATTTTATTTTATTATTTTATTTTATTTTATTTTATTTTATTTTATTTTATTATTTTATTTTATTTTATTTTATTTTATTTTATTTTATTTTATTTTATTTTATTTTATTTTATTTATTTATTTATTTAAATAAATGAAATAAATAAATAAATGAGCTCTTAATATCTCACCCCTTGTGGATCTCCTGAGAAATTTAACATGAATTTCTCTTGGTACATTATTTATAATAATAATAATAATAATAATTTTAATTTGTTGACCGCTCCTCTCCCCACAGGGACTCGGAGCGGTGCACAGGGAAAACTAAAACAATAAATATACAAACACATTAAAAAACAAATTAAACATATACCTGTGCTAAAATACCCCATTGAAATACTAAAATTCCCAGTTAAAACAACTAAAACCCCATAGAGAGAGACTACCCTAGGCCGGCCAAGCAGAAAAGATGTGTTTTTAGTTTTAGACAGAAGGAGCGGAAGTCCGTGGTCGTTCTAATGTCGGGGGGAAGGTCGTTCCAGAGGGCCGGGCCCGCCACAGAGATAGCCCTTCCCCTGGGTGTCGCCCGCTGACAGTGTCTAGTGGACGGCACCCGGAGAAATCCCTCTCTGTGGGAGCGAATCGGCCGTGAGGATGCATGAGGCAGGATCCGATCCCGCAGATAGCTAGGTCCCGAGCCATGGAGCGCTTTAAAAATGATGACTAATACCTTGAAGCGCACCCGGAAGACAACAGGCAGCCAGTGCAGCTCGCGCAAGAGCGGTGTTATGTGGGTAAACCTGGAGGTTCCCAGAATTGCCCGCGCGGCTGCGTTCTGGACCATCTGAAGTCTCCGGGTGCACCTCAAGGGGAGCCCCATGTAGAGAGAGTTACAATAGTCCAGTCGGGATGTCACGAGAGCATGAGTGACTGTGCGAAGGGCGTCCCGATTATTTATCCTAGCATAAAGTGAGTTAATTCTATAAACCAGGTCCATAGCCCACCAGAGCTGATCTCTTTTTTTGATAAATTCAGCGTCTGAATTTTGATCACATGACCACAGGGATGCTGCCAGGGACCTGAATGTGAAAGTGGTTGTAACTCTGTTTTTTCCATTGTAACTTCGAATGGTCACTAAGCCAACTGTTGTAAGATGAGGATTACCTGTATTTCCCCTCTCCTCTGCCTTTTAAGCGCATCGTGGCATGGTGCCCATTGGGCTGAGTGGACCACCTTCCCCAGTGTCCCTGGGTCAGACTTGCCTCGGCTTGAACCTCCAGGTGAGAACTCCATTCATCGATGAAGGTAGCCTTTCCTTCATCAGGTCAAGAGAATTGCAGCAGGGCAAAGCCAGAACTGAAAATCACGCAGCCAAATTCCCCAAGTCTTAAGTCTTCCTTCCCTTCCTTCACTGGGCTGCCCTGTCAAATCAGATTCACACAAGAAGGTTTTAAGAGCGGGGCATTTCCGTTCCCATCCGGGTGTCCTTGAAGACCATCTCGGAGAGCCCGAAGCATCCCCCCTCCCATCCGCCCACCCCACCTCCCAGATTTCATGGCATCTGCTACTAAACGGTTGCAAAGAGCAACAAGAGCTCCCTGACCCCCACCACACACACACACACACACACACAAAACCCACACACAACCTTTTTGATAAGTGAGGAGATTTATTGTGATGTAGAGGAAAACGTGTATATTTATTCTGATGTAGAAAATAGGTGGCGGCCATTAGGAAAACATGAATTAGCCCCAGGAAAACGGGAAAGGGTGAGGAAATACCTCAAGGCTGTCCTGTCTTGATGCTCTTTGGTGCCAGAGCAAAAGGGAAATGCTTTCTAGATTTTGCTACTATTAGCAAAAGGGCAGGGAGGGAGGGAGAAGATAGGAAGGAAGGAAAAGAGTGGGTAAAGAAGGAAGGAGGGAAGACAGAAAGGAAGGAAAGAGGAAGGAAAGAATGAAGAAGAAACAGAAGAATGAAGCAAGGAAAGGAGAAAAAGAAGGGAGGAGGGAGGGAGGAAGGGAAAGGAAGGAAGGAAAGATGGGAATCCTTTCATCCAAGGAGAGAAAGCAGGTTCTCAGGAGACAGAATTGGGTCGGGGAGACTCGGTTACCAATTTCTCACGTGGGTTTTCTGGAGGGAAGCGGAAAGCCGAAGGGAGAAGAACCCACAAACACAGAGCAGGGACCATTGGCCAAGTTGCCACCATGAAGCTGAGGCTCAGAGTCTCCCCTAAAACAAGGGACACAACCAGGAAAAGCCTTGGTTATTCTTGAAGTTCTCCTTGTTGGCCCTCATCATGTCTTCCGTGTAGCAAGGAGCCCTTTTGTTCTTCTGCACCAGCTCATCAATCATGGTCATCAGTTGGGCCACCTGAGCCTCTCGTTCTGCTCCTTCCGCCTTGTTGTTGAAAGCCAGGAAGCGGCCCCCACAATTGAACACCTGCTCCCTCAGCACGATGTTTTCTCGAGAGATGAAGTCCTCCAGAGTCATGTCTTCCAGATCTTCTTTCCGGGTGAACAAGAGGATCATGTAATTCTTGGCCTTCAGGCTGAAGATCTCCTTGATCAAGCGAGCCACGTCCTCCTCCTCTTGGGTGAAACGGGTGGGACGAATCACCTGCAGAATGACGTGGGGACCCGGGGAGCAAAACTTTATGCACTTTCTCACTTCGTTGGCCGTTTCTCTCTCGAGACGCCCGGTGTCGAGGAATCCGGGCGTGTCCACGACCACCACCTTCCTGCCGTTCACCTCGGCCTCCTCCTTTTGGCAACACTTGGTGACGGAATGGGGAACAATCCTGGTTTCAAAGACTTGCTTTCCCAGGATTGTGTTTCCTGTTGCGCTTTTCCCGTTGCCAGTTTTGCCCAACAGGACGATCCTCCGTTCCTGCCCTACAACCGAAAGGGGGAGAGGAGACAAGAAGGGGAGGGGTCAGGAGCATTGTAGACGAATAGGCTGTGACCTGAGGGAGGGGGGGGGTCAAAGGCGTTATTAGTCCTGAATCCCTGAGTGCTCACAAGCGATCTCTATCCAACCCACCATGAATGCCTTTCTTCTCTCCCGCTCATTTCCCTTGACCGTTAGTAGGTCAGATTCTTGTAGTGAACTTAAGCTTGCAATCAATCTTGATACTCATTTGAACTGCTGAACCTCCAGATTGGCATCTCCCTCTCTTTCCTTTCCTTCCTTCCTTCCTTTCCTTTTTTCTTTTTTCCTGGCACTTGGCATCTCCCTCTCTCTTTCCTTTCCTTCCCTCCTTTTTTTCTCTCTCTCTACCTATCATTTCTCTCTGTCTCTCTTTCCATATCTATTTATCTGTCTATCTATCTATCTTTCTATCTATCTATCATCTCTCTCTCCCTCCCACCCTCTGTCTCTTATCTATCTACCTACCTACCTACCTACGTGACCTACCTACATCCATCCATCCAGCCTTTGTGGGAGATGACCAGGCAGAGCCGAGGGAGCGGGTCAAAGTCATCATATATCACGAATCCCTTGGTGCTCACAAGCGATCTAAATCCAGCCCATCTTAAAATGTTGCAATTCACTTAAGGTGGCAGCAAGGAAAGTCATCAAAGGGAACTCCCTTCAACAAATGTCTCACTTAACAACATACAAATTTTGGACTCCATCTTGGTTGTAAGTCAAGATGTACATGTGTGGGTCCAGATGGGAAGGAACAGACTCAGACTCAACCCATCCAAGACCGAGTGGCTGTGGTTTCCTGCGCCTCGGTTCAACCAGTTTGTTCCATCGCTGGCCATTGGGGGCAAACATCTAGCCCCCGTGGATAGGGCGCGCAACTTGGGCATCCTCCTGGATACCCGGCTGTCCATGGAAGATCAAGTGACAGCTGTGGCCAGGGGGGCGTTCTACCAGGTTCGCCTGGTACGTCAGTTGTGGGCCTTATTGGACTGGGATGCCCTGCGCACAGTCACTCATGCACTCGTGACATCCCGTCGGGACTACTGTAATGCTCTCTACATGGGGCTCCCCTTGAGGTGCACCCGAAGACTACAACTAGTCCAGAATGCAGCCGCGCGGGTAGTTTTGGGAACCTCTAGGTTTGCCCACGTAACACCGCTCCTGCGTGAGCTGCACTGGCTGCCTGTGGCCTTTCGGGTGCGCTTCAAGGTATTGGTCACCACCATTAAAGCGCTCCATGGCACGGGATCTAGTTATCTGCAGGATCGCATCCTGCCCCATACATCCCTTCGACCGATTCGCTCCCACAGAGAGCGACTTCTCCGGGTGCTGTTCACCAGGCAATGCCAGCGGGCGACGCCCAGGGGAAGGGCCTTCTCTGTGGTGGGCCCAACCCTCTGGAATGACCTACCCCCTGAAATTAGAACAACGACGGACCTCCGCTCCTTCCGCCAGAAATTAGAGACTCACTTCTTCCATCAGGCCGGCCTGGCCTAATGTTACATTCCTAGCCGCAGAACGAAATTGTGTAAAAAAATTTAGGGGTATTGTTAGGGTTTTAAGGGTTTTAATAGTGATATTAGCACAGGGGTTAATTTAATTCGGTTTTAACATTTTGTACTTGTATATTGTTGTATTTTTGGATTTTTAATTTCCTGTGCACCGTCCCGAGTCCCCCTGGGGGAGAGGGGGCGGTCTATAAATTAATAAATTATTATTATTATTATGTACTCTCCAATCCGATGAAGCCCAGAGTTTCCCTTAACAACTGTGGTGAGAAAAATCATAAAATGGGGCAAAGCTCTCTTCGATATCTCACTTAACATCATAAGTGTTGGGTCTCCATGTTGGTCATAAAGCCGAAAATTTCCTGTAGCCTGAATCTCCTGATTTCCCCAGCGCTTAACAAGCGTAAGGTCATCATCGCCCATCCCACCCAATCCCCCAGGACTGCAGCTTTACCAACTACCCCCTTCAGCCCAAAATATTTACCTTGCAAAAATCCAGGCATTTCCAGAGAAAATGCACAGTGCAAATCTAGAAGTTTCTGTGAGGAAAGCAAAAAGAGAATCAGCCAGTCTCCCCACCCCCAGGACACAGGGAGAGATCAGTGGGAGGGAGAGAAGGAGGGAGGAAAATGAAGGGAAGAAGGAGCAAGGCAAGGAGGGGAAGGAGGAGATAGGAAAGGAGAGAGGGGAGGGAAATAAGGAAGGAGAGAGGGAGGGGAGGGAAGGAGAAGATAGGAAGGGAGGAAAGGAAGGCAGGGAAATAAGGAGGGAGGGAAGGAGGTGGGATGGAGGAGAGAGGGAGGGGAGAGAGATGGGAAGGGAGGCATGGAGGGAGAAAAGGAAGGGAGGAAAGAAAGAAGGAAAGAAAAAGGGAGAGTGGGAGGGAGAAAGAGTGGGAGGAAAATGAGAAGGAAAGGAAGAAAAGAAGGGAGGGAAGAAGGAGAGAGAGAAGGAGGGAGGGAAATGAAGGGAAGAAGGAGCAAGGCAAAGGAGGGGAAAGAGGAGATAGGAAAGAAGGAGAGAGGGGAGGGAAATAAGGAAGGAGAGAGGAAGGGGAGGGAAGGAGAAGATAGGAAGGGAGGAAAGGGAGGAAAGGAAATAAGGAGGTGGGATGGAGGAGGGAGGGAGGGGAGAGAGATGGGGAGGGAGGCATGGAGGGAGAAAAGGGAGGGAGGAAAGAAAGAAGGAAAGAAAGGGAGAGAGGGAGGGAGAAAGAGTGGAAGGAAAATGAGAAGGAAAGGAAGAAAAGAAGAAGGGAGGGAAGAAGGAGGGAGGGAAATGTAGGGAAGAAGGAGCAAGGCAAGGAGGGGAAGGAGGAGATAGGAAAGAAGGAAAGAGGGGAGGGAAATAAGGAAGGAGAGAGGGAGGGGAGGGAAGGAGAAGATAGGAAGGGAGGAAACGAAGGCAGGGAAATAAGGAGGTGGGATGGAGGAGGGAGGGAGGGGAGAGAGATGGGGAGGGAGGCATGGAGGGAGAAAAGGGAGGGAGGAAAGAAAGAAGGAAAGAAAGGGAGAGAGGGAGGGAGAAAGAGTGGAAGGAAAATGAGAAGGAAAGGAAGAAAAGAAGAAGGGAGGGAAGAAGGAGGGAGGGAAATGTAGGGAAGAAGGAGCAAGGCAAGGAGGGGAAGGAGGAGATAGGAAAGAAGGAAAGAGGGGAGGGAAATAAGGAAGGAGAGAGGGAGGGGAGGGAAGGAGAAGATAGGAAGGGAGGAAACGAAGGCAGGGAAATAAGGAGGAGGGATGGAGGAGGGAGGGAGGGGAGAGAGATGGGGAGGGAGGCATGGAGGGAGAAAAGGGAGGGAGGAAAGAAAGAAGGAAAGAAAGGGAGAGAGGGAGGGAGGGAGAAAGAGTGGAAGGAAAATGAGAAGGAAAGGAAGAAAAGAAGAAGGGAGGGAAGAAGGAGGGAGGGAAATGTAGGGAAGAAGGAGCAAGGCAAGGAGGGGAAAGAGGAGATAGGAAAGAAGGAGAGAGGGGAGGAAACGAAGGCAAGGAAAGAAGGAGGGAGGGAAGGAGGTGGGAGGGAGGGGAGAGAGATGGGGAGGGAGGCATGGAGGGAGAAAAGGAAGGGAGGAAAGAAAGAAAGAAGGAAAGAAAAAGGGAGGGAGGGAAGGAAGGAACAAAACAAAAACCGGAGTCAGCCAGGAAGTCTCCGACCCCCACTCAGGAGGGAATGTTAGGGCCCCTCCCCACTGATCCTGCGCCCTCCCCAGCCCCTTTTACAGTTCAACAGTCGGAAGGGGCCTTGTAGGTCATCTAGTCCAACCCGCTCTCCCCCAACCAGGCAGCCCTTCAATTTTGGGGACCTTTGGAGAGTTTTTCTGGAAATGAGGTGGGGGCGGGAGACGCGTTGAAGCGCAAAGGGACGGGACCCTCTTCTCTGGGGGCTTCCAGCTGCCTTCCTGGGAGGGGGGAGGGAGGGAGGGAGGGGTGTATTCCTGGACTCATGGATCCCCCCTCCCCTCTTTCTCTCCCCGGAGAGTCTCCACCGGACGGACACCAACCTGAGCGGCTCCTTCTGGCGGAGGGGGAGGGATGCGATCACCGCTTCGCTCCACAAGTCGCTCCTGTCTCTCCGCCTTGGCAGAACCGAAAGAGGGGAAGCGAGGGCGGGGAGGGGGCTGCTGGGGGGAGGGCGAAGTCTCCGGCGGAGAACAGGGGGGGGTGGAGAGGCGTCTGCCGGCATCCCAGCCCCCGCTCCATCCTCCCCCTCCTCCCTCTGCCCGCAAAGCCCCAACTAGGCTAAAGGGGGCATCTCCCACCCACCCAAATTTGGCTAGTGCCTCACTCTACCCCCCACTACCGATGATCACCCGGAACCCCTTCCCCAAACACGATCTGGGTTGGAATCCCGGCCCAAGGGGCTTGGGGGGGGGGGCGTGGGGTGGGGGTTGGACTAGATGACCTCAAAGGTCCCTTCCTAATCTTTTTTTTTCTTTTGTTCTATTCTGTCGGAATCCTTGTGGGGGGCGTGATGGAACTGTCGCTTGGGAGAAGAGCCGATGGTGCCCGCGACCCCTCCCCACTCACACACAGACCCGCACCCGCAGAGGCAGCCCGCCCCGTGGGAACTCTTCCCTTTTGCCGCTTCCCCCCCCCCTCCCTCAAAAGCGAGGCAGACTTCGGAAAGAGGTTAGGGATTGGGGGGGGGGGGTGTTTCCTAAAGTCACGTGCTTTCAGCGAAGCCCATCCCCCCCCCCGACCGAAGTGGGGGAGGGAGGGGGAGCCTGTGGGGGGGGGAAGTGTCTTCAGATTGGCTGCCCCGGCGGAGGAAAGGGGGGGGAGGCGTCCCCAGGCATCCCAGCCCCCTCCCCATCCTCCCCTCCCCGCCTCCCCACCAAGCCCCAACTTGGCTAGTAAAGGTGGCATCTCCCACCCACCCAAATTTGTCTAGTCTCTCTCTCTACCCCCCCCCCCACCTTCCGATGATCACCCTGACCCCCCCACACACAAACACGTCCTGGGGCTTGGGCGGGGGTTGGACTAGATGACCTCGAAGTCCAACACTTTTTCATCAGTGCCTGTCCAACTTTTATCCCAACTTTGATGTTTTAGGTTCCGTTTGTCTTTCTCTGCCTCAAAATAATAAAAATAAACACTTTTACCCCCCCCCCAAAAGGAAAGGTGTTAGGGATTGAGGGGGGGGGGGTTATTCGCGTTATACTCGAATAAATACGGTATATCTTTCAGAGATCCTGGAACACTGGGGAACTGCCAGAAGACTGGAAAAGAGCTGATGTGGTTCCCATCTTCAAAAAAGGGGAAAAAACAGATCCAGGAAACTATAGACCCATCAGCCTGACCTCAATACCAGGAAAGATTCTGGAAAAAATAACCAAGCAGCAAATAAGTGAACACCTAGAAGCAAACAAAATAATAACCAAAAGTCAACATGGGTTTGTCAAACACAGATCATGCCAGACTAATCTTATTGCATTCTTTGACAAAGTGACAAAATTAGTGGACCAGAGGAATGCTGTTGATATAGTTTACTTGGACTTCAGTAAGGCATTTGACAAGGTAGACCGTAACCTACTACTTGATAAAGTAGAAGAATGTGGGTTAGACAGCATCACCACCAGATGGATTCGTAACTGGCTGACCAACCGCACTCAACGTGTAGTCCTCAATGGAACTGCATCTACATGGAAGGAAGTATGCAGTGGAGTCCCCCAAGGCTCTGTTTTAGGCCCAGGACTCTTTAACATCTTTATCAATGATTTGGATGAGGGAATAAATGGGAAACTCATCAAATTTGCAGACGACACCAAGCTGGCAGGAATATCCAACACTCCAGAAGATAGGCTGAAGATACAGAAGGATCTAGACAAACTTGAACATTGGGCACTATCTAATTAAATGAAATTAAATTGTGAAAAAAGTAAGGTTCTACATTTAGGCAAGAAAAACAAAGTGCACAGGTACAGTATGGGTGGTACCTTGCTCAATAGTAGTAACTGTGAAAGGGATCTTGGAGTCCTAGTGGACAACCATTTAAATAGGAGCCAGCCGTGGGCAGCAGCTGCCAAAAAAGCCAACCCAGTTCTAGGCTGCATCAACAGAGGGATAGAATCTAGATCACGTGAAGTGTTAATGCCACTGTATAGTGCCTTGGTAAGGCCACACTTGGAATCCTGTATTCAGTTTTGGTCGCCACGATCTAGAAAAGATGTGGAGACTCTAGAAAGAGTGCAGAGAAGAGCAACAAAGAGGACTAGGGGACTGGAGGCTAAAACATATGAAGAACAGGAACTGGGTAGGTCTAGTTTAATGAAAAGAAGGACCAGGGGAGACATGAGAGCAGACTTCCAATATCTCAGAGGTTGCCACAAAGAAGAGGGAGCCAAACTATTCTCCAAGGCACCTGAGGGCAGAACAAGAAGCAATGGGTGGAAACTAATCAAGGAGAGAAGCAACTTAGAACTGAGGAGGAATTTCCTGACAGTTAGGACAATGAATCAGTGGAACAGAAATTGCCACCAGAAGTTGTGAATGCCCCAACACTGGAAGTCTTCAAGAAGATGTTGGATAGCCATTTGTCTGAAATGGTATAAGGCTTCCTGCCTAGGCAGGGGGTTGGACTAGAAGACCTCCAAGGTCCCTTCCAACTCTGCTATTGTATTGTAACCGAGTTAGAGTTCAACTCAGTCTACCCAGAAGCCTAGGGGAAATTGAGCCAGAAGTTCATTGTAGCTGGTTGAAGCCAGCAAATGGGTCCAGCATAAGACTGTCCACCCAACCTCCCCCTCCTCCTGCAGGGACAGAGGGGGAGACACATTATGAGGAGGAAAAAATCGTAGACTCCAGGCTGTATAGGGGTCGCTTACAGTATTTAGTGCATTGGAAGGGGCGCCCTTTGGCCGAAGCTACGTGGGTGAAAAGCTGGGACCTATAAGTGGAGAAGTTAGTAAAGAAATTCCATGAGAAGTTTCCCTATAAGCCGAAGGGTTAGGTGGTTAATTCTGTTATGTTAACCCTCATGCTATCCTCTTTCCAGGGAACGTGTCTCTTCTGAGGAGAGGCTGCCTGTCAGGCCTGCAGCCGGTTCCTTTTGGGATCTTCGGCCTGACACACTAATGTCCTCTTCTCCTCTGCTGTTTCCTTGGTGGGGAGTTGGGAGGGGGAATAGTAAGGAGAAGGATGGGTTGTTGCCAAAATGAAAGCCCTTTCTGGAAAGCCAAGGTCATCCTTTCTTTCTACCCCTCTGCACCTGACTGGAACTGGACGGGTGGAAGCTGCCAGCGTGGCAGTGGGAGATGGGCTTCCATGGGATGGACTCGGGGGGTGGGGGGGTTGGGGGCAGGATCTTGAACTCTCCACTGGGTGGGGAAACCACTGAAAAGCTTTCCGATTGGGGTTTTCCACAGAGGTCCCAACTTGGCTCTCTCTTAATCAATAGAGGAACTTTGAGGAATCCTTTGCCTTGGGCTCTGATTTGATTTTGGATGATATTTGGGATCCTGACAACTGGACTATTTGGGGTTCAGAATATCATCTAAGGCTATAGAGATGGACCCAGGAAAAGTAAAGGCGAGGATGGATTGGCAAGCCCCAAAAACACGCAAGGAATTGCAAAGCTTCCTGGGGTTTGCAAAGTTTTATCGCCAATTCATCCCGTCCTTTGTCCGTGTAGCTCTGCCCCTAACGGATTTATTGAAGACCAAACGGTTGATTTGGAAGCCGTGGAACGGCCAGCCCATACAGGGGTCACTGCCCTGTCAATGACCGTTTCAACACTTGATTATTCGCCCAAGAACCGGTATGGAAACCCCCGGAGGCCTCCAAGCCATCCACTGTGCAGGCCGAGGCTCGTGATGTGGTGGTGATGGCAGTTCCGTTGCAGGCCAACGAGGATGGAGGTCTACGACCTTGTGCATACACGTCTCACAAACTCTCTGATACCGAATGTAATTGGGCCACCTGGGAGAAGGAGGATTTTGTGGGTCGATTGGCTTTTCTGACCTGGCGACATTTGCTGGATTATCATTTGGAGTCTGGACAGACCATAAGAACTTAAGAGACCCTCCAGGGTTGATTCCCTAAGCGGCAGGCAGAGGCCTCTCTGTGTGTGTGTGTGTGTGTGTAGGCAGCCAATCCGGACATGCCGCACAGGCCAGGGGAAAACCAAGTCAGAGGGCCGGAGTGGGCAAGCGGCTGTGGGAGGCTTCTTTCTGTGTCTCTCACTCGGCCTGTGGCCCTTGCGGTGCATTGAGATCGCCTGCCTTCCACACGGCCTCCCTCTGCTGCTGCTACTGCCACACTTAGAGGAGCCTCCTGCGGCTGCCCACCTCGGCCCCTGACTCAGCTTTCCTGCGGCCTGTACATGTGCCCAGAGCATCTGCCAGCAGCCCTCTTACCCTCCTTACACCTCTGCTTCCCTCCCATGCAGTGACCGCCCGTCCTGGACGCTGGGAGGGTGGCTGCTGGAGGGAAAGCTGGAGTGATGGCCAGGTCTCCCCGAGAGGCTGCTGGAAAGTCACCCTGCTGGGAGGAAAACGGGGGGAAGAAGGCAGCTTCCTATCCACCAACACCTGAAGGGTTTGAAGCCATGTGGCTTGGGCCTCATCTGTCATGGGGGCAGGGTCAGCGGTGGGAGGCCCAAGAGAAGGAAAAGTTGAGCCTAGGGATCTTGGCACACGATCCTCAGAATATCTGGGATACAGAGATTCCCATCCGTTGGCAAAAAGGCACCACCATGATTCTTTGGAGAAAAGCTGGGAAGACGTAAAGAGACACCCCTGGAAGAGAAGATGTCAAAGTGGGGGATGCCCACTCTCCTACTCTCCTTCCCCCCCCCCCCAACCACGGCATCTTCTGCTCCCTCCTATATGCTCCTTATTCCTATAATAAGGACTAAGGGAAGAATACGGCAGGGTAGAATGCAGAACAAAAGAGAACATTCTTTATTGGTCAAGTGTGGTTGGACACACAAGGGATTTGTCTCCATTGCAGAAGCTCTCAGAGGAAAGACAAGCATGAGGTGAGAGAAGCACCATAATCATACAATACAATCATCGTAAGGCACAACACTCGGGGATGCTCCTAGGCTACTCAAGGAGCAACCGACAGCCATCCTAGTAGGAGACTAAATAAAGCCACAGAAAGGCTAAGATACAAGCCATGAGGTTATAATCGTAGGAAGATAAGCAGACCCTTAATAGGAAAGACAAGAAGGACTTACTTAGTATTTTGACCCTGTGGTGGGAATTAGTTGTTCAGCAGAGGGATGGCACAGGAGTGGGTGGGTGGGATGCTCCCCCTGTGTCTACCGTGTTTTTCAGAGTATAAGGCGCACCTTTTTTCCTCTAAAAAGAGGCTGAAAATCTGGGTGCGTCTTATACATCAAATACAGCAGTTTTTGCCTCCTGAAACCCTTCACCAAAATGGCCGTGCGCATACCCTTATGGAGGCTTCCAGAGAGTTCCTGGGGGCTGGGGAGGGCAGAAATGAGCAAAAAACTAGGCATTTTAGCCCCCCCAGCAGCACTCTATAAGCCTCCATAAGGCTATGCATGCTATTTTTTGACCAAAAAACGGGCCATTTTTTCTCGTTTTGCCCCTCCCCCCAGGAGCACTCTGCAAGCCCCCCCAAGGCTATTCATGCCTTTTATTTGAAAAAAAACAGGCCCATTTTCGCAAAAAATGAGCCATTTGGGGGAGGTTTGCACAGTGCAAAAAGGGATTTCCCTCCCCCCCTTTCGGAAAGCTGTTTAATTAGACTGATTGATGAGAATTACGTTGGTCAAGTCCTGTGCCTGCAGAAAGAAAGATTTGTTCCAAATGTGGTCAGTGATTTCCTTCTCCAGCACATGGGTAAATACACCTGGAAACATCTACCTACCTACCTACCCTCTCTTTCTCTACCTACTGTATTTCTCTCTATATATATATTTCTCTCTATCCCTCTACCTACTTACCTATCTACTGTATTTCTCTTTCTTTCGCTCCCTCTCTATCCCTCTATCTACCTACCTACTTTTTAAAAAATAATTGCCTCTTCAAAACCTGGGTGCGCCTTATACTCCGGTGCATCTTATACTCCGAAAAATACGGTAGTTGTTTGGGCATACAATGCCTTGTAGCAGGGGTGTCAAACTGAAGGCCAGTGGGACGGATCTGGCCAATGGGGTGCTTAAATCCGTCCCATGGGGCTGGCCTGGAAATAGCAGAGGACCAGCCCTCAGTGTCTCTGGCAGCCAAAAGGGAGCCCACCCGGGCCCTCCCACCCCCCATGTTTGCCGGCAGGGTATTGCAGGCAGAGTCTGTCCGGTCACTCCCCCCACCCGAAAAGCCCACTGAGGATAACTCCAATGCTGATCTGGACCTGGGAGAAATCCAGTCTGACCCCCCTGCCCTCTAGTGCTGCCTTTTGGGGAGAAATCCAGAGATTCTGTCCAGGATGGGAGGGGCCTGAAGCTATTTTCACAGCCCTCCTTCTGCCCCATGGAATTGACAGGTACTCCAAGGAGGGGAGAAGCTGGTGGCGGTGGTTGTTTCTGCAGGCCTAACTATCTGTTGATGTCTGTATCCATCCTGTTTGGTTGCGGGCCCCAGCCAGAAGGTTACAGAGGAAGAACGAAGGAGTCCCCTCACAAATAGCAGACCATGACAATAATGGCAATCACAGTGGCCACCAACAAGCAACACAACACAGCCACTGTGACAATTTCCATGGAGCTCCAGGATCTCCGGGCCGCAGTTCCTCTGCCTGTTTTGTTCCTGAGCAAGAAGGTTCTGATGTCCTCGTCACGAATGTTGGGAATTTTGTACAGCCGGTTGGTGTAGTATCTGCCCCCATTCGCCGAAACCGTTTTCTGCACCATCTCCATCAGCTCTGAGACCTGAGTCTCCCTCTCGGCTCCCTTGGCCCTGTTGTTGAACCCACAGACGCGGTTCCCGCACTGCCGAATCACTTCCCGCAGATTCCTGTTGTTGGACTTTCGGACGTACTCCTGCAGGGGGTCCCCACCCAAATCCTCCACGCAGGTGAACAGGACGATCGTGTGCCTGGCGGACTCGGCCCCAAAGATATCCCGGACACACTTAGCGGCGGTCGCGTCTTCGGTGGTGAAGCGTCCCACCTGGCTCACCAGAATCAGGGCGTGGGGGCCAGGCCGGGAGAGCTCCACGCAAGCCCTGATCTCCCGTCGTACATTCTCATCATAGTTTTCTGATTCAAAAAGGGCGGGCGTGTCGACCACAGAGATCACCCGACCCTGGCAATCCCCCTGCCCTTTTTGGCAATGCAGGGTGGTGGTCTTTGCCTCCAGGACGGACCTGAACTCCTTCCGACCGAGGATAGTGTTGCCTGTGGCGCTTTTCCCGCCTCCGGACTTTCCGACGAGGATCAGCCGGAGTTCGCCATCTTCCCCTGTGAGTTCGGGAGACGACGTTACACAAAGGAATTGAGAGATTCCTCAGGTGGCCAGGAAGAAAAGGGGAGCTATATTCCAACAGGCTGGGGCATCACTGGGACATGCTGGGCCAGCAAAGGCTCTCTCTGCCCACCATGGGGAGAGACCCACCTGGTGCAGACCCACCTCTGTCCCTCCAAGTGCATTGCCCCCCCCCCAGACTCCCACTCAAATTCCAGGCGTGGCCTCCTCACTTACCCAGCGCAAGCTCCTCATCCATGGCTTCCTGGAAGAGCAGAAAGGAAACACAGGTCAAGATGTAGCTCTCGACACCTGGAGGGCTTGACGTGTCAGCTGCCCCCTCCCCAGAAGCCACAGCCAGGTCCCCCACCCCATTCCAGGCTCTGCTCCTCCGAAGCGGCTCTGGAGCCCCTGAAGGGAGCCAGGAAGGGAGGGAAGGAGGGGCAGGGAGGGAGGGGGAAGAGGGAAGGCAGGAGGGGGGCACCAAGGGGAAAAGGGGGAGGGGGAAGTGGGGCTGGGGGACCCCCATTCTTTGGGGGCAATTTGGGGGCAAGGA
The DNA here is from genome assembly GCA_039707465.1 of Rhabdophis nuchalis. Taxonomy (NCBI): domain Eukaryota; kingdom Metazoa; phylum Chordata; class Lepidosauria; order Squamata; family Natricidae; genus Rhabdophis; species Rhabdophis nuchalis. The sequence continues at coordinate 760,756 of CM077647.1, read as the reverse complement.
ACCTCCCTTGCTGCCTATCGTAAGAAGAAGGGGGCTGGTTGGGAGAAGGAGGGGGGGATCCCAAACCAGCCTTGGAGGCTTCTCAGGACTCCAAATTCTTTCTTTTTTTTAATTAATTATTATTTTTATTATAATTTTCCACAAATTATACATCTACACATAAAATTTACTTTTTTTTTAAACAATAATCCACCCAGTGCTATACAAAACGAAAGGAAGAGTTGGTTCTTTGGATATCTTCAATTGTCTTTAAGATCTCCAAAATCCGCGTTCTCTGGGTACAGGTGTCGAGGCATCCAAAGTTCCAAGTGCATAGTCCACAAATGGGTTCCAAGTCTTCCAGAAAATGTCTTTTTTATAGACCCCCTCTCTGAATTTAATATCACATGTCATTTTATCATTTAAGGCTAATTTCCACATTTCACAATACCACTCTTCTATTTTAATATTTACCTCTATTTTCCAGTATCTTGCTATTATAATTCTACCCATTATAATCATAATTCTAATCAGTTCTTTCTCATATTTTGTTAATTCTAATTCCTTAATTATCAGTAATAATATAGTTTCTGATCTCAAAGTTATTCTTTTCTTCATCATTTCAAACATCATTTCCTCCAATTGTTGCCAAAACTTTTTAATTTTTTCACATTTATACCACATATGTTCATAAGTTCCCACTTCCATATTACATCTCCAACATTTATTACTGATTTTTTTGTCCATCAATGATAACCTTAATGGAGTCCAATACCATTTCCAAACAACCTTAAAGTTGTGCTCTTTAATCCTTATAGACAAAATCCTCATAATTCGACTCTTCCAATTCACATTCCAATCCGACTCCAAATTCTGAGCATTTCCCCCTTTCCCAAAATATTCAAACACACACACAGACACCAACCCTTTCAGAAGCTCTCCTGAGATCTCCCCTGGCTGTCTGCATAGTTGACTGGTAGGTCATCCTTGGCTGCCGGTGGTTCCAGGCGGACTGTCTTGTCCTGGGAGGGGTGGGTGGGAAAGAGAAGGAAGCAGAATCAGAAGAGAGCTGAAAGGGACCCCAAAGGTCATCTATTCCAACACCCCCCGCCCTCCATCTGCCCACAGACCCAAGGGGAGCCCTCTTCTCTCTAGCCTTTCAGCGCTGCTTTTGCCCCCTTCTAGCTGGAGGGGGGGTCTCGACCTAAGTCCTGTAACAGTAACAGAGTTGGAAGGGACCTCGGAGGTCACCTAGTCCAACCCACTCCCTTCCTCCCCCCGCCTCCCCCCTCTGCCAAACTCACCTTCCAGCGGCTCTTTCCTGGGAGGGGGACGGGAAGCACTGCAGAAGAGCCCCGCTCCCCCCTGAATAGCAGAGTGGGAAGGGTCCGCGGAGGTCTTCTAGTCCAACCCTCTGCTCAGCCGGGACATCTTAGCACTGGCCTCCCCACGGACGGACACTAAACGCGTCTATCGCCCGAAGCCTCTGCAAAGACCCGCCCGGGCGCCCTTCGCCCCCTTCCCCATGGCCAAAGGAAACGCCTGGAGGGCGGGGGGGGGGGGGGAAGGGCCCAAAACATAATCGGAGACAAAGCGCCTCGCCCTTTTCCTGCGGGTGGGGTGGGGGTGTCGTTTGGGGCGCTTTCCTTCAATCACGTGGTTTCCAAGCAGCGCCGCCGCCCGCAGACTTTCACTTTCGCTTTCCTGCTTTCTCTGCCCTTTGGAAGGGGGGCGAGGGAGGGGGGCCGCCTCCTCCTGCCTGTCAAGGAACCTGGGGGCGAGGTGGGGGGTTGGCAACCCCTAATGATTGTGCAACTCCCCCCTCCCCTCGGAGGCTGAACCAAGGGGGGGGTCTTCGGGGGGGAGGATCCCTTCACACACAGGGCAGGACACTCAACGGGGCGCCCTCCCTTCTTCCCACCCCCTCCGTTGATTTTGAGGGTGGCGGAGCCTTGGAGCCTTTCCCTTCCAGAGACAGAGGAACGGAGCTGGAAGGGACCCTGCAGGTCATCTAGCCCAACCCCCAAGCAGGAGAGCCCAGGGCCTTTTCTGACGGATGGGCAGCCCAGTCGCTTCTTGGAGACCAGGCAAACCATGGACGCAAAGGCGGTCAAGGCAGGAGAACCACTGGGCAAAATCTGTCCATGCAGAAATTGAATGAAGTTTTTAGTCCCTGTTTTCAGGCGGAGCCCAAAGGCCTCACCCACCCGGGGATCAAAGGGGCCTCATGAGGGGCACCCAACCCTGAAGGGTCGTAGAGGGTCTCCTGCTGGAGCAGGGGTTGGGCTGGATGGCCTCCAAGGTCCCTTCCAGCTCTCTTCTGATCGGTGGATTGACGTCCCGGCCTACCTGACTCTCCAGTGCAACTGAGGAGATGGATCGATGAGTCCCGCCCTTCTTTCTTTCTTTCCTTTTTCTTCTTCTGTTCTTTTTCTGAGCCGCCCAAGGCGAAAGCGAAAGTGCCCAGAAGGAAGGTAAAAGCGCGCGTTGTTTCTGCCGGTTGTCACTCGAGTCCGGAAAGCAGGAGTGGCCGGAGCGTCTGGGCGGCTCCCTCCGACTCAGGTGGGTTCCCGGTGGGCTGCTTCTCCCCCTCCCCCCTCGGGGCCCGTCGGATGGTCCTGCCAATGGCGGGAGGGGGAAGCGCTTCCAGCCGCCTCGTCCTGCTTCCAGGCTGGGCAGCTTCGGAGGGCACCAGGGACTCCCTCCTTTTCTTTGGGGGGGGATGTTCCTGTGGGAGGGAGAAGGGTCAAGGGGGGGCTCTGCTCTGTGTCCTCAAGAGGTCCAGCTGCTTTGTCCACGTTTTGTCTTCCTCTTCAGGTCTGCTCCCTTAACAGCGCTTAAGAGCAGGAAGACCATTTGTATTAAAATGCCTGCACCCCAAATGGTTAAATATCCCAAAAGAGGACGCCTATTTTTATTTTTATTTTTGGCATAGAGGCAAAGACCTGACTGATTTCCCAATGTGTTTGTGGCTGCCATCTGTCAGAAATGTTGTAGGGCTTTCCTTGGGGGGAGAGCTGGACTAGATGACCTCCAAGGTCCCTTCCAGCTCTGTTCATCTGCATCTGATTTCCCTTCCCATAATATCCCAGTTTCATTGCCGGATTTCCTAAACTTCTCCCACTGCAGAGACAAGGAGGCCGTGGGTTTCTTTTTGTGTGTGGGGGGGACACCTGGATATGGGAAGGACACCCCCCCCCACCCAATCCAGACTCCCCTTTTAACCCTGGCAGCTCCAGCCTTTAGCTGAGCCCAGCCCTTCGTTTCCTTTTGTCCCTAAATGCTGGCGGTCCTCGACTTACGACTGCCAGACAGCCCCAAATTCCCCTTGCCAAGTGAGGCCATCGTTAAGTGAGCTCTTGCTCCATTTTGTGGCCTTTCTCACCGTCGATGTCAAGTGAATCTCTGCAGTCGTTAAGCGAGGACCACGGCCGCAAAGCACCTCTAGCTTCCCGCAAAGCGGGATCGCTTATTACTCCTTTGCCAAGGGTGGGAATTTTGATCTCGTGGCCGTGGGGAATGCTGCCACAGTCGTCAGTGCGAAAAGCTGTCCTAACTTTGCATGGTCACTAAACGAACCGTTGCAATTGGAGGAGAACCCCGAGACACAAAATCCGAATGTTATTTTTTTAAATTCGGAGCAAAAGAGGGCAGGGAAGCAGAGGTTGTGACTCTCCTCTAAGCCCTTGGGACCGGATGAGAGTCCCATCATTCCTGATTCCTCTCTGGGGGCCCCAACCTCTGGCACCGAGCCGTGGGCCCTTGGGAACTGGGTCTCCGAAGCCCTCTCCCCCCTCCGGGCAGCTGGGCAGGGCCTCCACGGAAAGCCTCTGCAGCCACTTGAGGCTACCTGGGCCTGGCCCTCCGGGGTGTACGGGGAGGGGCGGTCTCCCTTGGCAGCCCAGGGGGGGGGAGGGGGCAGGAGGGAGATGGCCACCAGGATGCAGGATTTTCCCTGCTGGATTCAGAAAACTCCCAGGAAGCTCTTTGTCCCTTGGGGGAGTCCAGAATCCATGGGATTCAGGTGAACCTTTGAAGCAGGAGTGGCAAACTCAAGGCTCAGGGGCCGCATCTGGCCCTCCGGTTGCTTCAATCTACGGCCCGTGAGGCCTCAGCTGACCAAAGTGGGCCATGGAAGGGGGGAATGTGCGGCCCCCATGCAGCCCGTTCCCACTGCCACACTTCCGGCTTCTCTACGCCCATCCCCCCCCCCCTCAACCCACTTCCTGTCTTCGGAGGCTTAAAAAAACCCCAAAACATAGTATACAGTTTCCATCTTAAAAACTCTGTGCAAAAATGCCTCAAATTGTGAAAACTGCACCATTCACATCATTAGAGCCAGTCCTCGGCTTGCAACCATTTGTTTAGCGACCGTTCAAAGTTACAACGGCCCTGGAAGCATGTTTCAGGTGTACGGCCGTGGCAGCCTCCCTGCGATTACCGGATCAAAATTCAGAGGTTTGACGAGGGGTCCCTGGTTACATCCGGGGGTCACGCGATCCCCTTTGGCCACCTTCGGACAAGCAAAGTCCACCGGGGGGGGCAGGGGAGGCCAATTCGCTTCACAACTGAGGGATCAACATATCCGCTGCGGGGTTCACTTAACAGCGGTGGACAGAAAGGCAATAAAATCGAGTTAAAACGCATTTAGTGAATGCCTTGCTTAACGACAGAAGTGCTTAATGACAGAAGTGTTGAATTACATTACGGTCGTAACAAAGTGTCCGTATTTCTCTTTGCAAAATGGAGGCCTTGGAAGTCCCAAGAGGAAGACTCCAGAAAAGAGCCCAGCCTCCCCTCCGCTTTCTTTCCTGCTTCGTTTTCGCTCCTGTGACGTCCTTCCTGCCAGAAGAGGCTCCCTCCCTCCTTAGAGACCCTGAAGATCGACGGAGGGGCACCTGGGCAACATGGGCGCAGCTGAGTCAGGTATATCTGGGCGCGGGGAGTGTGGGAGGGGCTGTCTTCTGAAGCCCCCCCTTCCAGGCCCTTGGCTTCTCCTCTCCCCTTCGTGTCCTCCGCACATTTGACGAGTTCCCTTCCATCCCCTCACCTGCGTCATTTCTGAAGGTACTGAAGAGATCTTGGATGGAGCCTGGTGGGACCCCACTGCTTACTTCCCTCTGCTGCATGTACCGTCTTTCCCCCCAAATACGACATGGCCGGAAACTAAGTATTTCGGGTGGTCAAGAAATATTAGCCCCTCCCCCAAAAATAACCCCCCCCCCCAGCATGGACGGGCCACCCTGTCAGGCCGGGAAAGGAGTAGGCTCACTGGCGCCAAGGGCCGCCCTACTTGTCAAAAGGGCTGCACCAGCTCTGCCACCGCAGGAAACTCACCGGCTCATCCTCGCTGCTGACCAGCAGCAGGACCCGTGTGGGGCTATTGGCCCCGGCTCCGTCTGCGTGGCACCTCCTGGGCCTCCCCAGGAGGAGGAGGAGGAGCCGCTGCTGCCGCCTTCTCTCACAGCCGCCGCCACCAGCTCCAGCCCAGCAGGTTCCCCAGGGTGGTGTCTGCTGCTGTTCGCGCCACCTTCGGAGGCAGCCCAGAGCAGCAGCTGCGGCGCCAGAGGCAAGACCCGTGTGCGGCTGCCAGTCCTGGCTTCCCCCGCACAGCACCCGCCAGGCCGCCCCAGAAAGCGTCCCAGGACTAGGAGGAGCCGCCGCAGCCGCTGCCATCCTTAAACACTGAGAAGTGTTTAAATCCTCCACCAGCCTTGTGCCGCGGGCTGAAGACGCTGGTGGAGGATGTAAACACTCCTCTCAGTGTTTAAGGATGGTGGCGGGAGAAGGTGGCAGCAGTGGCTCCTCCTCGTTGTCCTGGGCCGCAGCACAGGTCTTGCTGCTGGCGCCGCAGCTGGTGCTCTGGGCCGCCTCCAGAGATGGCGGGAACAGCAGCGACGGCAGACACCACCCTGGGGAGCCTGCTGGGCCTCAGACTCCATCTGCAGACTCCCCCAGCAGAGCATGAGCCGGTGAGAGTCCCTCAGCGGCGCACAGCAGAGGCGGCACGGCCCTTTGGACAAGGAGGGTGGCCCTTGGCGCCAGTGAGCCCGCTCCCTTCCCAGCCTGATGGGGTGGCCTGTCCACGCGGCAGGAATCAGGGTGGAAGTGAAAAAGCCCCCAGATGCCCCCAACCAACGACCCTCCATTCTCTCCAGCCAAGCAGAGGGAGGGGCATTCTGAAGGCACTGAGCTGCAGGAGCCAGAGGGTGGCAAACAGGCACTCCCGCGGCTCGGCGCCTTCAGAATGCCCCTACCTCTGCTTGGCTGGGAAGGGGGGTTGCCGGGCGGCTGCTCCCAAGCGTGGTCACCTCATGGCCGCTGTGTTGCTGCTGTGACAGCCCAACACAGCTATTCAACCCTGAGTCCGCTCGCAAGAGAGCAACCTCCCGGCAAGCCCTCCACCCCCGCAATTATAAGACCAAGGCCACATTTAGTGGCTTAAAAACAATATAAGACATGTCTTACTTTCGGGGAAACACTGTAGACGTAGTATCATTTAAGGACTACTCTCTGAGCCAGTTACAAATCCATCAGGGGTGATAGTATTTATCCCACATTTTTCCTAGCTTACCAAGAAACAGGTTGCGGTCTACTCTGTCAAATGCCTTACTGAAGTCCCTGTAAATTATATCTTAAATTCTATAAGTTATAAATTATAGTTTCCAGGATCCCCTTTTTCCCCTTTTTGGAAGATGGGGACCACATCCGCTCTTTCCCAACTTTCAGGGAGTTCCCTGGGGCTCGAGGGTCTTTGAGGAATATGGGACAATGCAGTGGTGGGATTCAAATAATTTAACAACCGGTTCTCCCGAATAGGTGCGAACTGGCTGAATCCCACCACTGGTGCAATGGTTCCGAGATCATTTCAGCCAGTTCCTTCAGATCCCGGTGATTTATATTCGTTCAGATTTATATTAGCTAAGGCAGGGATGTCAAAGTCAAGGCCCAGGGGTTGGATCTGGCCCATGGGGCCGCCCTGGAAAGAGCCAAGGACCAGCCTGTGATGTCTCTGCCAGCAAAACCGGAGTTCTTCCGAGCTGCCACGTCACTGGCAGAGGGTTGCGGGAGGCCATCACAGCTGAAAATGGAGCTCGGGAGCCTGTTTCACTGGACGAGCACTCAGGCCACCTCAGGCCCCCCAACATGCGTGACATCAAGCTGGCCACACCCACCCCAGTGCCATGAGGTCAAACACGACCCTGATGCAGCCCTCAATGAAATCGAGTTGGCCGCCCCTGAGTTACGGCGTTCTCCTACCATTTCCTCACTTTCATTAATTTTTGATTTCTAGCCTGTTTTTTGACAGTCCTGTTTTTGACCGGAGTGCCTGTTTCTCTCCCTTTGTGGAGAGACGGATGGAAAGAAGGCGTTAAGCCCTCCTGCTTTCTCCCTGCTGCAGGCCCCCTTCTTGCCCTTCTCCCCCCTTCATCCTCTGACCCCTTTGTCCCTCCTCTTCCTTTCAGTTGAAGACCTGAGGATCGTCATGGTGGGCAAAACGGGCAATGGGAAAAGTGCCACCGGTAACACGATTTTAGGGAAGGAAGGGTTTATATCCAAGATGGAGGCCACATCCGTCACCAACAGATGTCAAAAGGCAAAGGGTATCCTTCCAGATGGGAGGACCCTGGCTGTGATCGACACTCCGGGCTTTTTCGATACAAAATATCCACAGCCAAAGACTATTCAGGAAGTTATGAAATGTGTCAGCTTCTGCTCCCCTGGTCCTCACGTCATTATTCAGGTCATCCGTCTGGGCCACTTCAGCAAGGAGGAGATGGAGGTCGCCGAGATCATCAATAGCATCTTCAGCCTGAAGGCCAAGGCCTATTTGATCGTCTTGTTCACCCGGAAGGAAGACCTGGAGGGTCGCTCTCTTCAGGAGGTGCTGTCCGAGGATGACAAAAGCTTGGCCGCTCTAAGGGAGCAAATCGAGAGTTGTGGGAATCGGTGCCTGGCCTTCAACAACAAGGCAAAAGGGAAGGAACGGCAGGACCAGGTGGATGAGCTGATTCAGATGGTGGATGACCTTGTAGGAAAGAACAAAAACAGTCCCTACTACACCAAAGAGATGCTGGAGGAGGACAAGAAGAAGGCGCCTGGATGGCTATGTACCCTCCTGTGATCCAGGAGCTTCTCTACGACCGATGGAGACCCTGGGAGATGCCCTTCAAACACACCTGGGTCAGCGCAGGCAGCCATGGCTTTCCTTGGCTGCTTCATTCCAAGGCTGCTTTCCCCTCCCCCCAAAGGCCACTGGACTTTTTGCCCTGAAGAGGTTTCACTTCTCATCCCAGGAGCTTCCTCAGATTCTGAAGAAGCTTCGGGGATAAGGAAGGAAACCTCTTCAGGGCAAAAGCCAAAAAAGGCCGCCAGTGGTCTTTTTAAGAAGCCTCTTTGGGGCAGCCGTGAGCCAGAGGACGGGGAATCACCCTAGAGCAGCGGTTCTCAACATGTGGACTTCAACTCCCAGAGTCCCCCAGCCAGCATCGTCACCGAGGTTGAGAAACTCTGCTCTAGGCTGAATCAGAATAAACCTGGAAGGGACCTTGGAGGTCTTCTAGTCCAACCCCCTGCTCAAGCAGGAGACCTTATACCATTTCCTGTCCAATCGCTTCTTTAAAGCCTCCAGTGATGGAGCTCTCACCACGTCTGGTGGCAAGCAGTTCCACCGGTTAATTGTTCTCATGGTTAGGAACCTTCTCCTTAATTCCAGGTTGAGTTTCCATCTGTTGCTTCTTCTCCTGCCTTCTGGTGCTTTGGAGAAAGAGGTGGCCTCCTTTGCTTCGGGGCAGCCCCACCAGCACTGGGACGTTGCTATCACGCCCGCCCTGGCCCTCCTTTTCTCTAGACTGGCCACACCCAGAGGTTCTTCCGATGTTTTCATTTCTGAGCCTTTGAATCACCTTCGTTTTTCCCAGGCATTTGGCAGTTTCCGTTCTCTCGGCTTTTACGTCTGCGAGTAAAGGAACAAAACGGCGTTTCGGGCTCAGCTACTCGCTAGCTGTTGACAGGGACGGACGGACGGACAGAGAGTTGATTGGAGATTGTGAGTCACAGGGGGGAAAGTTTCCACGTTTTCGCTTTTCATTGGGTGGAATTCTGGATCCCGGCCAGAGTCAGAATTACATCCTTTGCCAATTTGATACGTTTCTGATCAACAGACTTCAACAGAAAAGGGATGCCTTGGGCTGGATTTCAAGGGACGTGTTACTTGGAAGCGTGAGAGAGGGGCTGCCCCAGAGAGGGGGGGGGGAAGTCAAGCTGTTTTCCAACGCTCTGGAAGGCCAGAGAAGGAAGAATGGATGGAAACTGACCAAAGAGATTCAAACTAGAATGAAGGAGACATTTCCTGAGAGGGAGAAGAATCCACCCAAGGAAGAAAAGTTGCCTTCAGAAGTGGTGGGAGCTTCATCACCACTGGAGGCATTCAGGAAGAGACTGGACTGCCCTGTGTCAGAAATGGTATAGCTAGGGTCTCCTGCTTGGGCAGGGGGTTGGGCTAGATGACCTCCAAGGTCCCTTCCAACTCGGTTAATCCGTTAAGCCTGGATAAAAGTTCCCTTCATACAACACACCACACAATGCAACAACCTCCAGCCCACAGCCCTTCAATCTCGCTCCAAAACGGCGGTGGGAAGGGGGGTCCCGGGGGGGCTGGATCACCATGTTTTCCTCCTCCTTCGTGACCCTCAACGGTTACCGTCCGGTGGCTCTGACGTCCATCGTCAGGAAAACCTCTGAAGGTTTGAGTGCAGGCCCACCTGAGAGCCATCAGCCGTCCGCTGCTCTTCGCCTGGCAACCATCACACAACAAAACAAGCAGACACAAAGGTGGGTCGTCCCTCCCCCCCCCCCATGCCCTGGGACCTCAAGTCACCTGTGACTGTGGGGCTGTATCCCCTATAATCCTCCTCCTCTTTCCTCTGACCCATTTCCTTGGCTTCTTACGACCCCGATTTGGCTCTGGGGATCTCATGATTTATGTGGATTCCTTTTATTTAGTCTCCTATTATGATTTTATATTAATGGCTTATTTAGTCTCCTATTATGATTTTATATTGATTGCTTATTTAGTCTCCAATTGTGATTTTATATTGATTCCTTATTTAGTCTCCTATTATGATTTTATATTGATTCCTTATTTAGTCTCCTATTATGATTTTATATTGATTCCTTATTTAGTCTCCTATTATGATTTTATATTGATTGCTTATTTAGTCTCCTATTATGATTTTATATTGATGGCTTATTTAGTCTCCAATTGTGATTTTATATTGATTCCTTATTTAGTCTCCTATTATGATTTTATATTGATTCCTTATTTAGTCTCCTATTATGATTTTATATTGATTCCTTATTTAGTCTCCAATTGTGATTTTATATTGATTCCTTATTTAGTCTCCAATTGTGATTTTATATTGATGGCTTATTTAGTCTCGTATGACTGTCACCAAGCATTGTATCTTATGATTTAGGAGGATTGTGTTTTATGATCGTGATTCATGACTTGTTGCTTGGAGGCCCCCTGAGAGTTGATGCACTGGAGACAAAATCCTTGGGTGTCCAATTATACTTGACCAATAAAGAATCTATTTTATATTGTATTCTGTGTTGTGTGTTCTGTTCTCTTCTGTTCCATTCCATTCTAAATTCTATTCTAAATTCCATTCCATTCTAAACTCTATTCTTTTCTAAATTCTATTCTATTCTATTCTCAATTCTATTCTATTCTCAATTCTATTCTATTCTCAATTCTATTCTATTCTATTCTAAATTCTATTCTATTGTATTGTATTCTCAGTTCTATTCTCAATTCTATTCTATTCTCAATTCTGTTCTATTCTAAACTCTATTGTATTCTAAACTCTATTCTCTTCTGTTCTGAGGCAGGACGTAAAGTGAGAATTGGACATCAAGTGTGGAACCTACTGGGTCAGGCTAGACAGCATCTTAGGGCCCCTTTTACTTCTATATTCAAATGCGACGGGCAGAGTTGCAGCTTGCAAAAGAACGGGAAATGAGTGCTTAACCACAGAGTGCAATAGTTCTCACAAAACCGCAAGGTTCAGCTAAAGTTGCCTTAGAGACAAAAGGAGAAGTAAGACCCCGTCTACTTAATGAAGCTCATTCCTCAACGTAACCAATCAGAGACGAGTTAAGCATTTCCTTTTGTAAGGTTTGGCTAACGCTTAAGCCAAAAACGAAGCAAAAGAAGACTTAAACGGAGGCTTGGAAAACAAAGAAACAGACTTTATTCTTTGATCAAAGTTAAAGTTCTGGGTGAGAAATCTCCATACACATGTACAAGAGACATGGTAGGAAAGTTCTACAAAACTCAAACCCTCAACTACTCCTCAACCCCCCTCCTAAAACTCCTCCACACACCCCTAAACTCAAGGGTGTAGTGTCCTTTCTTATACACGAAAATATGTTTGATCTTCAAAAGGATCTTTGTTCTTCGAATTCTAATTACTCTAGCTATTCTAAATCATTCTAATCAACATTGTAAACTTCAACCTTAAGTCATATAAGTCATATTGTAAAACTTAGATTATATATCCTAACTCAATTTGCATCCTTCCTGGCTCAAAAGGTTTATCTTTTCCCTTCTCTGTTTGCTTAATTGCCCACTTACCAAATACAAAAAGGTGTGAAACTTGTTCTGAGCCCGAGGGAACCAGAGGTGGCAAAGGAAGATTTCAGATCTTTCAGATCTTATCACAGGAAGGATGCAATGGACAGCAATATAACTTTGTCTAAATACTAAACAGAACATCTCTAGAATAACATAGGAAAATACTTTCACACAATATATCATGTCCAAATACTAAACAGAACAGATCTCCAAAATACTTTCACAGCAATATAAGATGCTACAACATAACAGATATCTTACAGACCCCAATAACAGGATCCCAGGAAATCAACCCCAGGATACAAAGGAATCCACACATGCAAGCATCTACATTACAAATACTAGGCCTAATATATATGTGTTACAGAAAGTAAATGTTTCTATTAATCAACAAGTTTGTATCAGTATTACCATAACTCTACACTTTGTTTGCAGTTGGAAGACTGTTCAGGAGTTCCAGGCTGGCCTTGCACGAGCTTTTCTGAACCTGGCAGCCATAACGAACTTTTCCTTCAGCCTGAGAAGGCCAAATTTCCCTGCAACAGTTCTGTTCTATTCTATTCTATTCCACCCGAGGGCTGGAGGGGGGGGGGGGGGCGGGGGGAGGTGTCCAGCTCTGGCTGGGGAAAAGAAACAGAACTGAGGGATATTTGGAGCTTCATCCCTGCAGCTTCTGAAGGGGTCGTCCTCCCCCCCCCGCCCCTTCCCACAATGCACTTGTGACTTTTACAAACTTTGTAGTAGTTGCAAACTTGCAAAAGGAAGGAACGGGGGGGGGGGGGACCTGAGTAGGGGATTCTGCTAAGCCAGGACCCTTAGCACTGGCCTCCCCACGGACGGACGGACCCCAAGCGCCTCCATCGGCCGCAAGCAGAGCCAAAGACCCCCGCCCCCCCCCCTTGGGCAAAGGAAGCGCTGGGAGGGAGGGAGGGAGGGAGAGAGGGGGGGCAGAAGGAAGGAGCCTGGGATGGGATGGGGGGGAAGGAAGCCCCACCCACCCCGACGGCCCTTAAGAGAGCCGCAGACAAAGCGCCTCGCCCTTTTCCTGCGGGTGGGGGTCGTTTGGGGCTCTTTCCTTCAATCACGTGGTTTCCAAGCAGCGCTGCCGCCCGCAGACTTTCGCTTTCGCTTTCGCTGCCCGTGGGAAGACCGCCTGGAGGGGACTCCCAGCCTGCTCCTGTCTGTTGAGGAGTCTGGGGTTTTTTTTGCAACCCCCCAATGATTACGCAACCTCCCCGTTTGGATGCCCCTCCTCCCCTTTAGAGAATGTCAGAGTCGGAAGGGACAGGGGAGGTCATCTAGTCCGACCCCCTGCTCGAGCAGAAGACCCTCCACAATCGCTCAGCATTCGGCTCCCCTTCATCTCCTGGATGAGTTTCCATCGGTCGCTTCTTGTCTTGCCTCCTGGGGCTGTGGAGAATGCCGCATTTCTCGGATTATAAAACGCACCTCAATGTAGAAAAGGAAAAGAAGAAGAAGAAAAAGGTTTCTGGCTTCCCTGTGCCGCAATTCCAGCCCTTCTGGGGAGCCTTCTTTCGGCCTTTTTAAAAGCAATTCTCGAGGTTTTTCTTCAGGCCTTTTTTGAGGCTTTTGGGGGACCATTTTCAAGGGTTTTTCAAGCTGGGCTGGGAAAAAAGGCTCAGAAACAGCAAAAAAGCCTCAAAAACAGGGTGAAAAAAAGCTTGGAAAATGGGCTGATAAAAGGCCTGAAACACACACACACACACACACACACACACACACACAGTGCCAGGGCACAGGAGGGCTTTAAAGGGTGGAGGGAAGTACCAGAACTTCTAAAGGTTACATTGACCACGAACGTCCTGCTTAGTCAACGGGTGTCGGCATGGCTGAGGGGAGGCAGCCTGGTCTGGAGACGGCTGACCTAGCAGAGTCAGAAGCCCCAGCGGAAGCCTTGCCTACGCCTCCATCGGCTGCGGGAGTACGGCCCAGAGGGAGGCCAGGGGAGACGCCTCCTCGGCTGAAGGGGGGCAGGAGGGGGCTGCTGGGTAGGCAGCAAGGTCTGGGTGCGGGAGGTGGATGGTGGCCGGGTCCCCGGGGGCCCTGGAGTTTCTGAGGGTGCACAGGGGCCCCCTTCCCTCACGCCCACCGGAGGGCATTTTTCACAATGGAGGGAAAGAAGGATTTTGGAAGACGAATGGAGTTATTCAACTGCAGAAGGTAAACACACTCTGGATGCTTTAAGAGAAATGTTCAGGCCGCCTGTGTTGAAGGAGCCGGTTCTTGGTGGTCGTTGGCGTAGAGAGATCAGGAGCCACCCCGTCTGTCCCGGGGGACGCGTGACTCAGATGAAGGATCCCGGCGGCATGGGGACCACCCTGGAGTGCTACCACCCTATGGATTGGGCCAGGGGGTAACTGGGGAACAGAGACCGGCAGCTCAAGCCATAGCACGGACGGGCACGTCCTGTGACAGTCGAGGTATGGTCACAGGGGAGAGGGGGCATGAGGGCTCCTCAACAAGGCCTCCTTGGCCTAGGCCGCTGGGCTACGGACCGGTTCCAGTGGGTCCTTGGGATCCGCCAGCTGTCAGAGTATCTTGATGGAAGCCCAGATAGGGTAGCCCTTTCCATTGGACAAGTGATTAACCATCTGGATAAGTACGGGCATTCATACGTATCACAGTGGTCTATGGTTATGGCCGTAGTGGCAGTCATGGAGGGGGAGGTGGCTGAAAGGGTCCCTGACCTGTATAGCGACCATGCGAGAGAGCTGGGAGACATTGGCCTGTTCCTGGCCGTGTTCCAGGAACGATTTGAAGATAGTACTGGGGCACAATGGGCAGAGGGAGAGTTGCTGGCAATCAATCAGAGGGGCAGGCCACTGACTGATTACATCAGAGAATTTTAACAACTTGCTGTGAACATCGGGCGCTGGTCAGAGAGATTGGTCGTATATCAGTTCAAAGTTGGTCTCCATCCTGGGTTAAGGAGGGCAGGTGTAAACCGGGGTCTGGGACCTCGTCTTATAAACTGGTTCCAGGTGGGGACTGAGTTGGGGACTGAGTTGCAGGATGATGGACGGGTTGGACGCAACGAGGTCAAAGAAACGGTTCCCACACTGCCGAATCACTTCCTGCAGATTCCTGTTGTGGGACTTTCGGACGTACTCCTGCAGGAGGGTCCCACCCAAATCCTCCACGCAGATGAACAGGACGATCGTGTGCCTGGCGGACTTAGCCCCAAAGATATCCCGGACACACTTAGCGGCGGTCACATCTTCGCTGGTGAAGCATCCCACCTGGCTCACCAAAATCAGGGTGTGGGGGCCAGGCCGAGAGAGCTCCAGGCAAGCCACGATCTCCCACCATACAAGCTCAGCATAGTTTTCAGAATCAAAAAGGGCGGGCGTGTCGACCACGGAGATCATCCTTCCCTGCCAAGCCCCCTGCCCTTTTTGCCAACGCAGGGAGGTGGTCTTTGCCTCCAGGATGGACGTGAACTCCTTCCGACCGAGGATGGTATTGCCGGTGGTGCTTTTCCCACTTCCAGACTTTCCGACCAGAATCAGCCGAGTTTGGCATCTTCCGTTGTGCCTTTGCAAGAAAATGTTACAAAAAGGTGTTAAGACATTAATCACGTGCCCAGGAGGAAACGGGAGGCTATATTCCAACCTGCCAGGGCTTCATTGAGCAGGAAGGAAATGGGGAGGATTTTGGAACAGAATCACCGCTGACCATAACGTGGTTCAATGATGGTTTTTGGGGACTCTCCCGGAATTGCTAAATTGGGCTGCTCAGCCATGCAGATTCTCACAACCCAGAAAACCCGAGTTTAGCAAAACTCCACGGATTAAACGATGAAGCCCAAAATGGCAAAACTGCCCACTGGTTTCAGAGGGCAGCCTGGGTCCCAAGGGTGAGCCCCACCTCAGCACCCCAACACCGTACGTCTGAATACGGCCACTGCCTCCGGTTGCTACCATCAAAGCTGGGCTCAAGTAAGCTGAATAGGCTCAGGACCGCTGACAAAGGTTTGCGGGAGGATCTCTGACCCACTGGGCTGGAGGGGGGAGGGCAGGATACAGAGACTGGCTTGACCAACCAGGCTTGACCCTCTCCGTCTCCCCCCAAAGTTTGCAAGCCATCTTCCAACTTGGTTTCTTTCGGACAGAGTGAGATCGATCCTACAGGGAGGACAATCTGAGTAGAGTAGGGGAATCACAAAGGATCCTTTCCGGTCGACCCAGAGAGTTTGTGGGTGGAGGCCGGAGGGGACCATCTGTGGGCAGCAGAGACCCTGAGGGAGGGAGGGGGGGCAGCCCAGGAGTGGGGAGGGGTCTCCACAGGGGGCCTACCAGCAAAGGCTCTCTCTGACCGCTATGGGGAGAGACCCCCCAGTGCAGACCCACCATTGGCACTGCAAGTGTGTCGACAGCCCCTTAAGACCCCCCCCTCAAATTCCAGGCGGGGCCTCCTCACTTACCCAGCGCAAGCTCCTCATCCATGGCTTCCTGGAAGAGCAGAAAGGAAACACGGGTCAAGATGTAGCTCTCGACACCTGGAGGGCTTGATGTGTCAGCTGCCCCCTCCCCAGAAGCCACAGCCAGGCCCCCCACCCCATTCCAGGCTCTGCTCCTCCGAAGCTGCTCCGGAGCCCCTGAAGGGAGCCAGGAAGGGAGGGAAGGAGGGGCAGGGAGGGAGGGGGAAGAGGGAAGGCAGGAGGGGGGCACCAAGGGGGAAAGGGGGAGGGGGAAGTGGGGCTGGGGGACCCCCATTCTTTGGGGGCAAGGAACCTCCCTTGCTGCCTATGGTAAGAAGAAGGGGGCTGGTTGGGAGCTGATGGGGGGGGGCTGCCCTAAACTGGCCCCAGAGGCTATTCGGGGGGGGGGGGGGGAATTCTGAGCATCTCTCCATTTCCAAAATAGACACACACACACAGACACACACACACCCTTTCAGGAGCTCTTCTGAGATCTGAGATCTGCCCTGGCTGTCTTCATAGTTGACTGGTAGGCCATCCTTGGCTGCCGGTGGTTCCAGGCGGACTGTCTTGGCCTGGGAGGGGGCGGGGGGGGGGGGGAGAAGGAACCAGAATCAGAAGAAAGATGGAAGGGACCCCAAAGGTCATCTATTCCAACTCCCCCCCTCCATCTGCCTAGGGACCCAAGGGGAGCCCTCTTCTCTCTAGCCTTTCAGCGCTGCTTTTGCCCCCTTCTAGCTGGAGGGGGTGGGGGTTGACCGAAGTGCTGTAACAGTAAGAGAGAAGGAAGGGACCCCAAAGGTCATCTAGTTCAACCCACTCCCTTCCTCCCCCCCCCCCCCCCACTCCCTCCTCTGTGGGGATTTATCTTCCACGGCTCTTTCCTGGGAGGGGGACGGGAAGCACTGCAGAAGAGCCCCGCTCCCCCCTGAATAGCAGAGTGGGAAGGGTCCGCGGAGGTCTTCTAGTCCAACCCTCTGCTCAGCCGGGACACCTTAGCACTGGCCTCTCTATGGACCGACACCAAAGGCGTCTATCGCCCGAAGCCTCTGCGCAAGCAGAGCCGAAGACACCCCCCGCCCCCCCTTGGGCAAAGGAAGCGCCGGGAGGGAGGGGGGGCAGAGGGAAGGAGCCTGGAATGGGGAGGGGGAGGAGGAAGGAAGCCCCCCCCACGGCCTTTAAGAGACGCGGAGATAAAGCGGGTGGGGTGGGGGTGTCGCTTGGGGCTCTTTCCTTCAATCACGTGATTTCCAAGCAGCGCCGCCGCCCGCAGACTTTCACTTTCGCTTCCCCGCCTTCCCTGCCCTTTGGAAGGAGGGAGAGGGAGGGGGGCCGCCTCCTCCTGCCTGTCAAGGAACCTGGGGGCGAGGTGGGGGGTTGGCAACCCCTAATGATTCTGCAACTCCCCCCTCCCCTCGGAGGCTGAACCAAGGGGGGGTCTTGGGGGGGAGGATCCCTTCACACACAGGGCAGGACACTCAACGGGGCGCCCTCCCTTCTTCCCACCCCCTCCGTTGATTTTGAGGGTGGGGGAGCCTTGGAGCCTTTCCCTTCCAGAGACAGAGGAACGGAGCTGGAAGGGACCCTGCAGGTCATCTAGCCCAACCCCCCAACAGGAGAGCCCAGGGCCTTTTCTGACGGATGGGCAGCCCAGTCGCTTCTTGGAGACCAGGCAAACCATGGACGCAAAGGCGGTCAAGGCAGGAGAACCACTGGGCAAAATCTGTCCATGCAGAAATGGAATGAAGTTTTTAGTCCCTGTTTTCAGGCGGAGCCCAAAGGCCTCACCCACCCGGGGATCAAAGGTGCCTCATGAGGGGAACCCAACCCTGAAGGGTCGTAGAGGCTCTCCTGCTGGAGCAGAGGGTTGGGCTGGATGGCCTCCAAGGTCCCATCCAACTCTGTTCATGTGTATCTGATTTCCCTTCCCATAATATCCCAGTTTCATTGCCGGATTTCTTCTCCAGTCGGTAGAGGTGGCTATGGGGTTCGAGTCTGTGTGTGTGTGTGTGTGTGTGTGTGTGTGTGTGTCGGTAGACACAGAATGAGAACCGTTCTTCTAATTCAGAGGAAAACGGGCAGGGGGGGTTGGAGGAATGGGTTTTCCCGTGGTCGGTGGTGTCTCTTCTCCAACTCCTGGGAATCGGGGGATAATATCATATTCCCATTCCTGATTCCTCTCTGAGATTTTATTATTTTATTTATTGATTCGATTTGTAAACCGCACCAATCTCCTTCGAGACGGACTCTGGGCGGTGCACAGGACATTTAAAAATATACAATAATAAATAACATATATACAAAAGTTAAAAAGAAATTAAATAATAACCTGTGCTAAAAATAATTTAGCTAATTTAGCTGAGGCTTTATCATTCCTAAATTTAAATTCTATGCCAGTCCAGCTTGCTGAAAAAGATGTGTCTTAAGTGAGTGGCGGAAGAGGGGAAGATCCGTGATAGTACGAAGGTCGGGGGGGGGGTGACGTTCCAGAGGGCCGGCCCTGCCACAGAGAAGGCCCTATTTCTGGGCATCACCAGCCGGCATTGACCGGCAGTCGGCACCCTGAGGAGGCCCTCCCTGTGGGAGCGGATCGGTCGATGGGAGGTATGTGGCAGGAGACGGTCCCGCAAGTAACTAGGCCCCGGGCCATGGAGCGCTTTGAAGATGGTAACAAGCACCTTGAAGCGCACCCGGAAGGCCACCGGTAGCCAGGGCAGCTCGCGCAGGAGAGGTGTTACGTGGGAACTCCGAGATGTTCCCGAAATTTATTTATTTATTTATTTTTTATTTATTTGATTTGTAGACCGCACCCTCTCCCTGAAGGGACTCGGGGCGGTGCACAGGACTTTAAAAACATATATAAATACAATAATACAATATTAAAATAAAATTACATAATTTACCTGTGCTAAAAATTTTAAATTTTAAAATCTTAAAACGTTAAAACCCTTTATATTAATCCCAGCAATCCCTATTAAAACAATTTAAATTTAAATTACAACCTAGGAAGGATAGATTAGGCCAGGCCGGCCCGATGAAAAAAGTAAGTTTTTAGCTTTTGGCGGAAGGAGCGGAGGTCCGTGGTTGTTCTCAGTTCGGGGAGTAGGTTGTTCCAAAGGGTCGGCCCCATCACAGAGAAGGCCCTTCCCCTGGGCGTCGCCCGATGGTCCTGCCTAGTGAACGGCACCCGGAGAAGTCCCTCTCTGTGGGAGCGAATCCCCCGTGCGGCTGCGTTCTGGACTAACTGGAGCCTCCGGATGCACCTCAAGGGGAGCCCCATGTAGAGAGCGTTGCAATAGTCAAGGCGGGATGTCACGAGTGCTTGAGTGACTGTACGGAGAGCGTCCCGGTCCAGAAAGGTTCAACTGGCGTACCAGTCGAACCTGGTACGAGAGGAGGGGGGGTCTCCAATGTCCGGCACTGAGCCGTGGCCCCCTGGGAACTGGGCCCTGGACGTCCGCAGGGCCAGAGAGGTTGGGCCACTGGTGGCTCCACGGCCCCATTAAGGGTGTGCAGATCTTCTCTCTTCCAGCTCCTCTCCTCCCACGCCTTGGAGGCCTCCAGGGCAGGCTTCTCGAACTCAAGGCCCGCAGGGGGCTTAAATCCAGCCTGCAGGGCCGGCCTGGAAATATCAAAGGACCGGAAGGTTGGTGCCTCTGGCAGCTAAAATAGGCTGCCTGCCGACCCCTGCGCTTCACCCCCCCCCCCCCCGCCTTCATGGCCTCCTGCAGCCCTCTGCCAGTCAAGAACCGCTGGAAAATGGGACAGAAAATGAGACTGGAAAAAGGGGCCAAACCCTCCCCCCAAATAGGCAGGAAACGGGGGTGGGGGGGACAGCTGGAAAATGGGCCTAAAGTCGGCCATGCAGCCCATTTTCGGCCCACAGTGTTGCAGGAGGCCATAGGGGGGGGGAATGAGGCACAGGGGGGCTGCATGCAGACCCCGCACCCTGTTTGGCTGCCATGGTACTGCAGGAGGGAAGGTCCCGTCCACCCCACTCCCTCACCAGCCCATGGAGGAGAACTTCAATGCTGCTCCGTCCCTTGGAGAAATCCAGTTTGAGACCCCGGCTCTACGGAAAGCACCTCCAGCCATTCCAGGCCCTCCGGGGCATATGGGGAGGGGCGGTCTCCCTTGGCAGCCTTGGGGAGGGGAGGGGCAGAAGGAAGGGGCTCCTGGGGGCAGAGGGAAGCTGGCCACCAGAAGGCAGGATCTTCCCTGCCCCATCGTCCCTTTTGGGGTGGAGCCTGGGCAACTGAACGGAGCTGAGGGTTTAGTGGCCGGATGCCTTTCCCGACACCAATGCAGAGTTCTATTCAGCAGATAGAGATACATAGATATATAGATATTCTCAGCCCCGAGAGAGAAAAGATCTGCCTCTACCTAGAATTGAACTCACAGCCTCCTGACTGTGAGGCAAGAGCTCCACACCTCTAGGCCACCACTCCATGGGCTCCGTTTAATTCTTGAAAGCGAATTAAGGCCGGAGTTCTATTTATCACAAGGAAGCCCTGCGGGATGAACGATTTGGCTTAGGAAAAATACACAGGGAACGTTTTCCATGTTAAAAATACATTCAAGCCAGGGAAAAACACATCAAATTATTAAAACGCATGCCACTCTCACCACGACAGGCAGTCCTCGAATTACGGCCGTTTGTTTAGCGACCGTTCAGAGTTACGACGGCCCTGGAAAAAGTGACTTAGGGCTGTTTCTCACGTGTACGACCATTGCAGCTTCCCTGTGATCAAAATTCAGACGCCAGACATTGGGTTCATACTTACATCCAGGGGTCACAGGATCCCCTCTTACGACCTTCGGACAAGCAAAGTCCACGGGGGCAGCCTGATTCGCTTAACAGCGAGTGACTAAGCTGCCCATGGCAGGGATTCGCTTAAAAGCTGTGGCCAGAAAGGCCCTAAAATTGGGTTAGAACGCAGTTAGCAAATGTCTCACTTAACGACAGAAGCGTTGAACTCAGTTGTGATCGTATTTCTGTCTGTAAAATGGAGGTCTGTGAAAAGACAACCGGAAGGCTCCAGAAAACAGGCTCCCCTCCCCTTTCTCTTCTCCTGCGCCTTCAGCTTCCCTCCTGGGACTCCCTTCCTGCCAGAAGAGGCTTCTCCAAGCACTCTCTCCCTGCTTCCTTCGCTCTTCCTGTAGGAAACCCCGAAGAAGATCGACCGAGGAGCATCCGAGCAACATGGGTGCATCTGGGTCAGGCAACATGGGTGCAGATGAGTCAGGTAAGTCTCCCTTCCAGAGTGTTGGCTATTTAGTTTAAACGCTCCGTAATCCCTTGGTGAGTTTGATGAGTTCCCCTTCCATGCCCTCTTCTCTGAAGATATGAAGTCCTAGGCCTTCATCTCAGTCAGAGCCTTCAGGGACCCCACTGCTTACTCCCCTCTGCTGCATGTGGACGTAGAGCCATTTAAGGACTACAACTCCATCTGGGGGTGATGCTATCTAGCCCACATTTTTTCTAGCTTACCAAGAAGCAGGTTGTGGTTTACTCTGTCAAATGCCTTATTGAAGTCCCAGGAAATTATATCCACAGCATTTCTGGGGTCTGCTAATTTTTTCCACTTCGTCAGAGAAGACATTGTGATTTCTTCAGCATGGTCTGTTTTTGGGAACCCCATGTTGGCTTTTGGTTATGACCTTGTTTACCTCTAGGCTGATTTGTTCCTTGATTATCTTTTCCAGAATCTTCCCAGGGGATGATATAAGGCTGGTGGGTCTTTGATTCCCTCCACCCACTTTTTTTCCCTTTTTTGATTTCTATTCATTAAGATTTATATCAGTTAAGGTGTTCCCTTAGCATTTTCTCACTTGTCTTAATTTTTTATTTCTAGTCTGTTTTTGACACTCCTGTTTTTGACCGGAGGGGCTGTTTTTCTCTCTTTGTGGAGAGACGGATGGAAAGAAGGCGTTAAGCCCTCCTGCTTTCTCTCTGCTGCAGGCCCCCTTCTTGCCCTTCTCCCCCCTTCATCCTCTGACCCCTTTGTCCCTCTTCTTCCTTTCAGTTGAAGACCTGAGGATCGTCATGGTTGGCAAAACAGGCAGTGGGAAAAGTGCCACCGGGAACTCCATTTTAGGGAGGGAAGCGTTTATATCCAAGATGGAGGCCACATCCGTCACCTCCATATGTCAAAAGGCAACAGGCAACCTGCGGGATGGGAGGACCCTGGCTGTGATCGACACTCCGGGCTTTTTCGATACAAAATATACACAGCTGCAGACTATTGAGGAAGTTAAGAAATGTGTCAGCTTCTGCTCTCCAGGTCCCCACGTCATTATTCAGGTCATCCGTCTGGGCCCTTTCAGCCAGGAGGAGAGGGAGGTGGCCAAGCTGATCAAAGCCCTCTTCAGCCTGAATGCCAAGGAATACATGGTCCTCTTGTTCACCCGCAAGGAAGACCTGGATGGTCGCCCTCTTCAAGAGGTGCTGTCCGAGGATGACAAAAGCTTGGCCGCTCTAAGGGAGCAAATCAAGAGTTGTGGGAATCGGTGCCTGGCCTTCAACAACAAGGCAGAAGGGAAGGAACAGCAGGACCAGGTGGATGAGCTGATTCGGATGGTGGATGACCTCGCGCGAAAGAATTGGCCGAAACACTATTACACCGAAGAGATGCTGGAGGAGGACAAGAAGAAGGCACCTGGATGGCTATGTACCCTCCTCTGATCCCGGAGGGCCTTCCTCACCGATGGAGACCCTGGGAGATGCCCTTCAAACACACCTGCATCAGAGTAGACAGCCATGGCTTTCCTTGGCTGCTTCATCCCCAAAGGTTTCCTTTCAATAAGCCAGTGGACTTCGTTTTTTCTTTGAAGAGGTTTCGCTTCTCATCCCAGAAGCTTCCTCAGATTCTGAAGATGATTCGGGGATAAGAAACGAGACCTCTTCAGGGAAAATCCCAAGGAAGGCCCAGGGGCCTTTTTTGAAAAAGCGTCTTTGGGACAGCCATTACCTGGAGGATTGGGAATCACCCTAGATTGAATCAGAATAGAGGAAGGGACCCTGGAGGTCTTCTAGTCCAACCCCCTCTCTCCTGGATGAGTTTCCATCCTTTTCTTCTTGCCTTTCCTTCGGGTGATTTGGAGAATATTGTATTTTTAGGATTATAAGACACACCTGAGTATAAAACAGACTTAAATTTAAAGAGGAAAACAACAACAACAAAAAGTTTTTGGCCTCCTTGAGCAGCATTTTTGGCCCTTTTGGGGGGCCTTTTTGAGGCTTTTTCAACCCATTTTTGAGGGTTCTCCCAGTCAATCGTCAAGTCTTATTTCAGCCTGTTTCCGAGGCTATTTGGCCCATTTGTAAGGCTTTTTGGGGCCATTTTTCACTCACAAATGGGCTCAAAAAAGCCTCAGAAGAGGCAAAAAAGCCTCAAAAATGGGCTGAAAAAAGCCTCAAAAACGCCTGAAAGAATCTTGAAAAATGGGCCCAAAATGCCCTGAAACGGAGCCTGCAGAAGCCAAAAGATGGCTGGCAGGTGGGCGGGGCTTCAGCAATGTTCAATCTATAAGACGCACAGACATTTTCATCCCCTTTGGGGCGTCTTATAGTCTGAAAAACATGGTCAGTGGGTCCCCACTTCTTTGATCCCCTGAAGACCTGGCCCTGGGCTGCAGCCGGAACAATCCTGGTTCCTGCATCCAGTTTTGGTCCCCACTCTATACGAAAAGAGTTGTTGGGGCTCTCGAGAGGAAGAGTGCAGAGAAGAGCCAGCAGGAGGGTTAGGAACCATCATAGTGCCTTGGGGCTGATAGGGACCCTTGGAATGATATCCTATTCAAGGTTCAATCTCCTTTGCCTGTGAGAGTTTCCCCTCTCGCAGGCCTGGCCCCCTGAACTAACACGGGCCCACCTCGAGGATGGATTGGTTAATCCTGAGAGGTGGGGGAAGCGCAAACTCAGGGGGTTTCTGTGTAAATATTTAATTCGGTTTTTAGGGGGTCCCAGGAAGGAGGGGGGGAGAGTCAGGTGGGGGGACGCCAAGTGATAGGGCCGGCAGGAAGCGGAAGTAGAGAAATGGAGGAGGGGGAAGGGGGGTCGTTTCCACTAAGGTATTTTCCATCAATTCGGTCTTGGGGAGGGGCAGGGGCAGTGGGGGAGGGGATGGATATACCAGTTGGAGGACCGTGGCCGCTGGTTACGGGTGGTCATGCGCTCCAACTCCCCTTGTTCCCATCGCAGACTAGGTGGGCAAGAACCACAGACCCAGGGCCCTAGGATGATGCTATGCAACGCCAGGTCCGTGGTACAAAAAGCCCCCCTCATCCATGAACTTGTGTCAGAGGGGGACCCGGATCTGGTGGGCATTACGGAAACCTGGTTGGGCCACGAGGGAGGACTTCCCCTTGTAGAAATGTGCCCACCAGGATACCGAGCCTTCCATCAGCCTAGGGCCCTAGGGAGGGGTTGGGGGGTGGCGATTATGGTTAGGGAAGGTCTTGAGCCAAAGGAGACCACGATCCCTCAGACGACCGGGTGCGAGTCCCTCCTTGTGAAGTGGGGCCTAGGGAGGCAGTTGGGCGTGTTAGTTGTATACCTGGCTCCTCGCTATGCAACAACAGCCCTGCCCGAGCTCCTAGAGGTGATAGCTGAGGCGGTGGTTGAGACCCCCAGACTTTTGGTCATGGGGGAATTTAACCTGCCGTCGGCGGGCGAAACCTCTGGTGTAGCTCGGGAGTTCATGGCTTCCATGACAGCCATGGACCTGACCCAGGTAGTTTTAGGCCCTACTCACGAGGGTGGACACACCCTGGACTTAATCTTTGTCTCGGGACAGTGGAGTAGTGATCTGGGAATAGGGATCTAGTCATCACACTCCTGTCATGGACAGATTGCGCTCTCCTTCGGCTGGACTTTCCGATCGCCGCACCTCACCGCGGGGAGGCGGAACCTGACATTCCTATATGGTTCCGCCCCAGGCTCCTGATGGACCCGGTAAGGTTCCAAAGGGAGATTGGGCCAATTCCTGTGGACTTGCCCCGCGACTCAACTGAGGACCTAGTGGCCGCATGGTTAAGTGCGGCCATGGGGGCCCTGAACCGAGTCGCGCCCTTGCGGCCTCTCTTGCAGCGATGAACCATCCAGGCTCCTTGGTTCACCGAGGAGCTTAGGGAGATGAAACACCACAAGAGACGCCTAGAGAGCAGATGGAGATCTTCTCACTCCGAAGCCGACCGAACACTAGTGAGAACCTATATTAGGACTTACTTGGTGGCGATAAGAGTGGCCAAACGTGAGTATTGTGCCACTCTTATTGCATCCGCAGATAACCGCCCTGCCGCCCTGTTTGGGGTGACCCGCTCCCTCCTTCAACAGAGGCCGCGGGAAACCCCTTTACAGGGTCGAGCAGAGGAATTTGGGATTTATCTGCAGGAGAAAATCACTTGCATTCGGAGCGATCTACCCTCCATCGACAGTGGTCCAGTCGAACGGTCCGAGGCTGTTCTTGAGACACCATTTTGGGAGGAGTTTGATTTTGTTACCACCGAGGATATGGACAAGTTGTCAAAGAGACTTAGGGCTACCACATGTTTATTGGACCCATGTCCCTCCTGGCTTGTACTGGCATCCTGGGAGATGACACGAGGCTGGCTCCAGGGCATTGTCAACGCATCTTTGAGTGAGGGGTCCTTGCCTGCCGTCTTGAAAGAGGCGGTAGTAAGGCCCCTCCTCAAGAAGCCGTCCCTGGATCCAGCATTATTAGAGAACTATCGTCCCGTCTCCAACCTTCACTTTTTAGTGAAGGTTGTAGAGAGTGTGGTGGCTCAACAGTTTCCGCGACACTTGGAGGAAGTTGATTATCTAGACCCGTGCCAGTCCGGCTTCCGACACGGTCACAGCACCAAGACGGCATTGGTCGCATTGGTTGATGATCTCTGGAGGGTGCGGGATAGAGGATATTCCTCTATCCTAGTCTTATTAGACCTCTCAGCGGCTTTTGATACCATCGACCATGGTATCCTATTGCGCCGACTGGGGGGGGTTGGGGCTGGGAGGCACCATTTTGCGGTGGTTCTTGTCCTACCTCTCTGGTCGGTCGCAATGTGCGTTGGCAGGGGGGCAGAGGTCGGCCTCGAGGCCCCTCGTATGTGGGGTTCCTCAGGGATCGGTCCTCTCGCCCCTACTATTCAACACATATATGAAGCCGCTGGGCGAGATCATCTGTGGTTTTGGGGTGGGATATCATCTGTATGCTGATGATTCTCAGCTGTACATATCCACCCCAGACCACCCCAACGATGCCATCGAGGTGATGTCCCGGTGTTTGGAGGCCGTACGGATCTGGATGGGTAGTAACAAACTCAAGCTCAACCCGTCCAAGACTGAGTGACTGTAGCTTCTGGCACCCCGGTTCACTCAGATTATTCCAACTCTGGCAATTGGGGGCGAAATACCGGCCCCCGTGGAGAGGGCGTGCAATTTGGGTGTCCTCCTGGATTCCCGGCTGTCCATGGAGGATCATGTGGCGGCCGTGGCCAGGGGGGCGTTTCATCAGGTACGCCCGATGCACCAATTGCGCCCCTTACTGGACCGAGATGCCTTACGCACAGTCACTCAAGCATTCGTGACCTCTCGACTCGACTACTGTAATGCTCTCTACATGGGGCTTCCCTTGAGGTGCACTCGAAAGCTGCAGTTAGTCCAGAATGCAGCCGCGCGGGTGATTGCGGGAGCGCCTAGACACTCCCATATAACACCAGTCCTGCGCGAGCTGCACTGGCTTCCTGTGGTCTTTCGGGTGCGCTTCAAGGTTCTGAAGACCATCTTCAAAGCGCTCCATGGCTCGGGGCCTAGTTATATGTGAGACCGCCTCCTGCCCCATACATCCCTTAGACCGATACGCTCCCACAGAGAGGGCCTTCTCAGGGTGCCGTCGTCCGGACAATGCTGACTGGCGACACCCAGGGAAAGAGCCTTCTCTGTGGCGGGCCCAGCTCTTTGGAACGACTTACCCCCTGAACTTCGCACCATCTCCGACCTCCGCCTCTTCCGCAAGTGTCTAAAGACACATCTGTTCCATCTAGCCAGCCTAGGGTAACCTCCATAACTGACCTCTAGATAGTTTTAAATTTGGGGATTTAAATTTGGTTTTAGCGCAGGATTTTATTGAATACATTTTTTAAATTTTATATGGTTTTGTATGTATTTTAATATTCCTGTGCGCCGCCCTGGGTCCGTTTGGAGAAGGGCAGGGTATAAATTTAATAATAATAAATAAATAAATAAGCAGCCTGCAGGCTGAAACCTACGAAGAACGGTTGCAGGAACTGGGCATGGCTGGTCTAGTGGAGAGAAGGACCAGGGGAGACATGAGGGCAACCTTCCTATATTGGAGGGGCTGCCCCAGAGAGGAGGAAGGGAGTCCAGCTATTCTCCAAAGCACCCGAAAGCCAGACAGGGAAGAAGGGATGGAAACAAGGAGAGATTCCACCTGGAAATGAGGAGACATTTTCTGAGAGGGAGAAGAATCCACCCATGGACCACAAGTTTCCTTCAGAGGTTGAGGGAGCTTCATCACCCCTGGAGGCATTCAGGAAGAGGCCAGACTTTTCACAGTTCAAAGTGCATGGATGGCGTCTCCTCGATTGGTGACGACACGTCTTCAACCGAACTGATAAACTCAAGAGCTCAGCCCAACAGCCCAACTCCCTCACTGAGCTTCTTATGTTCACATCCACTTCAGAGACTACACACACACACACACAAACACACACACACACACACACACACACACACACACACACAGAGCCATCACTCTGCTAAACAACCAGTTCTCACAATGCTGCCTTTGCCCTGGGACCTCAAGCCACCTATGATAGTATTGCTGTATCCCCTATAATCCTCCTCCTCTTTCCTCTGACCCATTTCCTTGGCTTCTTACGACTATGATTTGACTCTGGGTATCTCATGATTTATATGGATTCCTTATTTAGTCTCCTATTATGATTTTATATTAATTCCTTATTTAGTCTCCTATTATGATTTTATATTGATTCCTTATTTAGTCTCCTATTGTGATTTTATATTGATTCCTTATTTAGTCTCCTATTATGATTTTATATTGATTCCTTATTTAGTCTCCTATTATGATTTTATATTAATTCCTTATTTAGTCTCCTATTATGATTTTATATTGATTCCTTATTTAGTCTCCTATTGTGATTTTATATTGATTCCTTATTTAGTCTCCTATTATGATTTTATATTGATTCCTTATTTAGTCTCCTATTATGATTTTATATTGATTCCTTATTTAGTCTCCTATTATGATTTTATATTGATTCCTTTAGTCTCCTATTACGATTTTATATTGATTCCTTATTTAGTCTCCTATTATGATTTTATATTGATTCCTTATTTAGTCTCCTATTACGATTTTTTATTGATTCCTTATTTAGTCTCCTATTATGATTTTATATTGATTCCTTATTTAGTCTCCTATTACGATTTTATATTGATTCCTTATTTAGTCTCCTATTATGATTTTATATTGATTCCTTATTTAATCTCCTATTATGATTTTATATTAATTCCTTATTTAGTCTCCTATTATGATTTTATATTGATTCCTTATTTAGTCTCCTATTATGATTTTATATTAATTCCTTATTTAGTCTCCTATTATGATTTTATATTGATTCCTTATTTAGTCTCCTATTGTGATTTTATATTGATTCCTTATTTAGTCTCCTATTATGATTTTATATTGATTCCTTATTTAGTCTCCTATTATGATTTTATATTGATTCCTTATTTAGTCTCCTATTACGATTTTATATTGATTCCTTATTTAGTCTCCTATTATGATTTTATATTGATTCCTTATTTAGTCTCCTATTACGATTTTATATTGATTCCTTATTTAGTCTCCTATTATGATTTTATATTGATTCCTTATTTAGTCTCCTATTATGATTTTATATTGATTCCTTATTTAGTCTCCTATTATGATTTTATATTGATTCCTTATTTAGTCTCCTATTACGATTTTATATTGATTCCTTATTTAGTCTCCAATTGTGATTTTATATTGATTCCTTATTTAGTCTCCAATTGTGATTTTATATTGATTCCTTATTTAGTCTCCTATTACGATTTTATATTGATTCCTTATTTAGTCTCCTATTACGATTTTATATTGATTCCTTATTTAGTCTCCTATTATGATTTTATATTGATTCCTTATTTAGTCTCCTATTATGATTTTATATTGATTCCTTATTTAGTCTCCTATTATGATTTTATATTGATTCCTTATTTAGTCTCCTATTATGATTTTATATTGATTCCTTATTTAGTCTCCTAAAACTGTCATCAAATGTTCTATCTTATGATTTAGGAGGATTGTTTTTTCTGGTCGTGATTCATGACTTGTTGCTTGGAGGCCCCCTGAGAGTTAATGCACTGGAGACAAAATCCTGCTGTCACCGAGCACTGTATCTTATGATTTAGGATGATTGTATTTTATCATTGTGATCATGATTCATCACTTGTTGCTCACACTGAGAGTTTATGCACTGGAGACAAACTCCTTGCTTGTCCAATCACATTTGACCAATAAAGAATCTATTTTATATTGTATTCTGTGTTCTGTTCCATTCCATTCTAAATTCTATTCCATTCTAAATTCTATTCCATTCTAAATTCTATTCCATTTTAAATTCTATTCCATTCTAAATTCTATTCCATTTTAAATTCTATTCCATTCTAAATTCTATTCCATTTTAAATTCTATTCTAAATTCTGTTCTAAATTCTATTCTATTCTAAATTCTATTCTAAATTCTATTCTATTCTAAATTCTATTCTAAATTCTATTCTAAATTCTATTCTATTCTAAATTCTATTCTAAATTCTATTCTATTTTAAATTCTATTCTAAATTCTATTCTATTTTAAATTCTATTCTAAACTCTCTCCTAAATTCTGTTCTATTCCATTCCACCCGAGGGCTGGGGGGGGCGGGGCGGGCGGGGGGAGGTGTCCAGCTCTGGGGAAAAGAAAGAACTGAGTGATATTTGGAGCTTCATCCCTGCAGTTTCTGAAGGGGTCGTCCTTCCCCCCCTCCCCCCTCCCCCCTCCCCCAATGCACTTGTGACTTTTACAAACTTTGTAGTAGTTGCACAGGCGAATGCAGCGCAAGGTGAGTTGATTCCCTAAGCCCGTGATGGCCAACTTATGTTATGTGTGCCCAAAGTGGCACATGGAGCCATGTCACCTGGCACGCCTGGCGTTGCCCGTTCCTCTTCTGGGTTTCGGGCATGCATGCGCACGCAACAACCGGACGGTGATTTGTGCACGCAGCCCTGACGTAAACTGGAAGACCTGGTCTTCTGTTTTCCGGCGTGAGCATGCATGCTAGCCAGCTGATCAGTGCATGCACATGAATGACAGTAACCGGAAGATTTGCTGGGAAAGCAGTTCATTTTCTGGCACACACATGCCCTCTGGGCAGCTCCTCTTGTGGCCCAGATGAGCACATGCATGCGCCCGAAGCTTATGCGCACACGTGAAATGCTCCCTTTTCGGCACTCGGTGCCAAAAAGGTTTGCCATTACTACAGGCAGAGGCTCTCTCTCTCTCTCTCTCTGTGTGTGTGTGTGTGTGTATAGACAGGCAATACAGATGTGCCTCACAGGCCAGGGGAAAGCCAAGTCAAGTGTGTTGCAGTAAGAGAGCAGCCATGGGAGGCTTGTATTCATGCCTCCCAGTTTTCCTGTGGCTGTCATTAGTCTATTTCTCCTAATACTCAAGAAAGACCACTCTTAGACATTATTTGAAATGAATAAGGCTACTATTACTGAGTACCGGAAATCAACAGACCATAGGAAAGCAGGAAGTAACTAGTTCAGGCGCGAACATTGAGTATTAAAGCTTAAGCCCATCCCAAGACCCCTAACCCCTTTGTGCAGTGTCCAATATACGTTCTTCTCCGACATCAGGTGGACAGGTCATCACCAGCATGGAATGTGAGACCGTTAGTCCAGAGATAACACCAGCCGGCATCATCCTCCACCAATCCACCACCAGCATAACAATTGAATCCCAGCGCCCCACCCTCCCCGTTTCCATGGCAGCTAAGCAGTCTATGCGAAGGCTGACATCCGGACCACCTCCAGGAGCAGGCAGAAATCCCGGATGTTTCTCAGAAAGCGAGATGCTAGACCTGAAAAACAGACAAAACGAGACAAAACAACACAGAGGAGAGAGGGAAAGGGTCAAGGTTTGTGTGGATTTTTTGGCATAAAACTGGCGTATAAGTTTCGGGGCCTTGAGATGCTCTTTATCCACCCATTCATTGTGAGAAGGAGGAAAATCTTTCCACATGACCAAGAATTGAGTTTTATTTCTACGGACTCTGGAGTCCAGAATGTCATGAACTTCATAATGCTGGTGACCATCAACCATCATTGGTGCAGGGGCATCAGGAGAGGGTTTGCGGAGATGCGATGTGCGTTCAGGCTTTAACAGGTGAACATGGAATACCGGGTACAAACGACGGTAGGTTTTCGGGAGATCCAAACGGACAGACACTGAACTTATTATCTTAGTTATAGTGAATGGACCAACAAACTTGGGACCCAGTTTTTTGCACTTCTGCGGGCTGTCCAAATGCTTAGTAGAGACGTATACTCTATCACCAACCTTGTAGGCCGGAGGAGCAGCCCGTTTCTTATCAGCATACAACTTATGCGACTGGTGTGCATCATCCAAAGTCTTTCTTAAGATAGGTCAAACGGAAGACAGCCTAGTGGACCATTCATCCAAGGAGGGAACTTTAGGCGAGTCGTGAGGCAATTCGGGGATGGGTACAAAGTCCTGACCATAGACAATCCTAAAAGGGGTCATATTTGTACTAGAATGAACAGAGTTATTATAAGCCACTTCGGCATGTAGCAGGAGATCAGCCCAATCATCTTGTTGAAAATTAATGAAACAACGAAGGTATTAGCCCGTTCACAAGAACCGTTCGTCTGGGGATGGTAGGAGGAGCTTAAGCCCTGGGCGGAGCCTATCAATTTCAAGAATTCCTTCCAAAAGAGAGATGTAAATTGAGTACCTCTATCCGAAATGATACGTTTAGGCACACCATGAAAGCGATAAATATGGGTCAGGAACAACTTGGCCAACGATTTGGAGGATGGAATTTTCGAACAAGGTACAAAATGAACTTGCTTGGAGAAAAGATCCGTAACAACCCAAATGACGGTATAGCCTTGGCTGGTTGGAAGGTCAACAATAAAGTCCATCGAGATCTCCTTCCAAGGAGCCTCCGGCCTCGCTACAGATTGGAGAAGGCCATGGGGCTTACCAGGGGTACGTTTCGAAGCAGCACAAACAGGACAGCTGGCAATGTATGATTCCACATCCTTCTTTAGTGAAGGCCACCAGAATTTGCGCTTAACTAGGTGTATAGTCTTGACGAATCCGAAATGTCCCGCTAAACGTGAGTCGTGTGCTCGCTGCAGCACAAAAGGACGAATTGTAGCAGGGACATAAATCTTAGAGCCAATCCAAGGGAGATTATCCCTAATAGTGCAGTCACCCGAATGTGCAGAATACCATTCATCAGTAAGCAATTCAGATTTAATGCGAGCAATGAGCTCATCCGGCGGAGCAATTTGGACAATAGAATGGCTTCTGGTAGACGCAGGAGAAGCAGGTAAAGCAAGCGGCATCATGGGTTGTACAATAGTAAGTTTAGAAACATCATATTGGGGTAGTCTGGAGAGGGCATCAGCCATGAAAATTTTTCCACCAGGTATATATTTGAGGCGGAAATTGAAACAATGGAAGTAGTGTGCCCAGCGTAGTTGCCTTGGGGAAAGTTTGCGAGAGGAAGTGAGAGCTTCTAGATTTTTATGGTCCGTCCAGACTTCAAAAGGATGAGGTGTGCCCTCTAAAAAATGACGCCAAGTCATGAGGGCCCAGCGAACAGCAAACGCTTCCTTTTCCCAAATGGCCCATCCATGCTCGGCAGTGGAAAGTTTACGAGAGGTGTAGGCACAGGGTTGTAGCTGGCCACGGTCGTTGAGCTGCAGCAAAACCGCTCCCACAGCGACATCGCTGGCATCCGCCTGAATCACAAACGGGGAGTTGACGTCGGGATGCTTCAGAACAGGCTCAGCCGCAAACAGACGTTTAAGTTTCTCGAAAGCTGCTTGGCATTCCATGGTCCAGTTGAGAGGGGTCCCAGGTCAAGGTTTAACTTCCCCTTTGGTTTTGAGAAGATTCGTAATGGGTAACGCAATGCTAGCAAAAGATGGAATAAATTGGCGGTAAAAGTTGGCGAAACCCAGAAAACTTTGGAGCTGTTTACGAGTGCGGGGAGGAGCCCATTCTGTTACAGCTCTCACTTTGGCAGGATCCATTTCAACGCCCTCCGAGGAGATACGATAACCCAGATAATCAATCTTCTCCTGGTGGAACTCACACTTAGATAATTTGGCGTACAGTTCGGCGGAGCGGAGTTTCTGAAGGACGGAACGCACAAGCTTGACATGTTCGTCGCGTGTTTGTGAGTACACGACTATGTCGTCAATATAAACTAAAACTCCCTTATACAAGTGTTCGTGGAGGACTTCATTGATCAGTTGCATAAACACAGAAGGAGCACCCTGAAGACCAAATGGTAGAACCTTAAACTGGAAGCATCCAAGGGGACAGTTGAAAGCAGTTTTCCATTCGTCACCCTCTTTAATTCTCACTCTATAGTAAGCTTCACGTAAGTCCAGTTTAGTAAAAATTTTGCCAGTAGCCAGGTTGGCAAGCATGTCCTTCATTAGGGGAAGCGGGTAGACATTGTGCTCGCAAATGGTGTTAAGGTAAGAGTAGTCTTGAACTAAGTGAAGAGTGCCATCTTTCTTTTCTCTAAACATCACCGGTGCGGCCACACGGGGCCTAGCCGGCTCAATGAAACCCCTTTGTAAGTTCTTGTCAATAAATTTACGCAACTCCTCCATTTCACGTGGAGTCATGGAGTAAAGACAAGGCTTAGGTAATTGCACTTCAGGAAGAAAATCAATGGAACAATCAGTAGCCCTATGGGGAGGAAGTGAGTCATAAGACTTTTCACTAAAGGCGTCTTTAAGGTCCCAATATTCTTCGGGAATTTTTTCCTCACCAGGGATGATTTCCGAAGAGGAAAGAGCTAATATGGGACCAGCGGGTTCAGTGATAGGAGTCATGTTAAGGGGAGAATCATGCTGGTGCTTTGATAGTACAAAGTCATTATCAGGTAGCAATAAAGGTATTCGCACCCATCCCTCTTTCCAATTTATAAGAGGATTCCATTTACGTAGCCAGTTAACTCCCAAAATGACAGCATTATCAGCTATGGCAGCTACGATGAAATTAATGGTTTCATTATGACCTTCACCAATCGAAACTTGAAGTGGTTCGGTAACAAAAGATGCAGGAGTTCCACCCGCCACAGAACCGTCCATCTGGCAAAAAGCTATGGAGGTTTTTAAATTCTTCAAATGAAAACCCATGCCGTAGACGAGATCTTGGCTGATTAGGCAGCGAGAGCAACCAGAATCAATGAGGGCTTGTACATTGCAAGTGCGACCACTAGATGGAGCCAAAAGCTTTAAATTAATATAAAGGGGCCCGGAACGGCAACTTACCAAATTGTCATCAGAATCCGCCTTCCAATCGTCGGGCGGGGTGTCGGGCTGGTCAACAGAGAGGTCTAGAGGCTCCACCCCACTCATTGCAGGTTTACTGCACACGTTCGGAGCCTTCGCAGGCCTTCTAACTTCGGAAAAGGAATGTGGGCGTGGAGGCTGTCTTGACCTGCAATTGTTTGCCCAGTGGCCCTCCTTTCCACAACGATAACAAGAGCCTGGACGCGCTGGAGTTGATCTTCGCCCTCCCCTCTGCATGGGGGAATCTTTATCAGGAGACCGGGGCCTGGGGCTTCCCAAAGGCTTCTTTTTTTCAAAACGGACTGGGTCTTGTAAGTGGGCCTGGTCCAACTCAACATCGCCTGCCAGGTCTATCCAATCATCTAAGGTTTCGGGACGGAACCTGTTTATGCATATCTGATAAATGTCTTTATCAAGTCCCTCTGTATAGAGGTCCATCAGTGCCCTGTCACTATAACCGACCATAAACACAGACAGCTCTTGAAAAATTTGCGTGTATTCTTGCACAGACATATTCCCCTGGCGCAAATCTCTCATTCTCATTTTAGCTTTCCTTTCAACTCGGGGGTCTTCAAAACGTCTTCTAAGAGCAGTCATAAAGCGTTCAAAATCTCGCAACATGGGTGAGTGGCTATTATGCAAAGAAACCAGCCATCTGGAGGCTTTGTTTTCCAAAGCCAATGAAACAATTCTAATTTTGACGTCATCTTCATAGTCATCTGCGTAATGCTGCACAAAGTTATTAACATGAAGCAGAAAAGATGCTAAATTTTCGCTGTCCCCGTCAAACTTAACGCCCAGGGGAGGAAGTTTTGCAGGCCGGCGAGGGGGGGGCGGGATGGTTTTCCCTCTGTAAATCTCTGCTGGCTGTTGGAGGGGGGGAAGGGGTGGTGCCTCTGCTTTCTCGGGCCTCTGCTTCTTTTAACGGTTTGCATTCCCGACGCCGCCCCCCTTCCAAAAGGTTATTTAGGGCTTCCCTCTTCTCACTTGCCTGGCGGAGCAGTTCATGGGCCATCTCCTTCAACTCCCTTTCTTCCCTTAAAAGCTCCGGAATGAATGCCTTGGGGGAAGGGCGGCGTCTTGTGGTTGTAACGCCTGAGCTCACCCCCCCTCCATTCCCACTCCTTGAGACCAACGGAGGGGTTTTGTTGTATCTTCGGCTGTCAAGTTTAGATCTAGGCCGGCTAAACAATCCAACAGTGACCTCAGATCCTCTTTTGGAGCAGGAATATTTGATGCAGCTTCTCCCATATCGACGGCAGGCAGGACCTCCACAAGTGGAAGCTCCTCTTTAGCAGGATCCGACATCAGGAGTGATTTTTTGTGACTTCCTGCTTAATGTCATTAGTCTATTTCTCCTAATACTCAAGAAAGACCACTCTTAGACATTGTTTGAAATGAATAAGGCTACTTTTACTGAGCAGACCATAGGAAAGCAGGAAGTAACTAGTTCAGGCGCGAACATTGAGTATTAAAGCTTAAGCCCATCCCAAGAGCCCTAGCCCCTTTGTGCAGTGTCCAATATACGTTCTTCTCCGACATCAGGTGGGCAGGTCATCACCAGCATGGAATGTGAGACCGTTAGTCCAGAGATAACACCAGCCGGCATCATCCTCCACCAATCCACCACCAGCATAACAATTGAATCCCAGCGCCCCACCCTCCCCGTTTCCATGGCAGCTAAGCAGTCTATGCGAAGGCTGACAGTGGCCCACATTGTGCGTAGAGATTGCCTACTTTCCGCACTGCTCCTCTGCCTCCATCTGCTGCCGGTAAATCGCGCCTCCTGCGGCTCCCCACCTCGGCCCCCTGACTCAGCTTTCCTGCGGCCTGCACATGCCTGGGCCACCTGTCCCTCCCCCCACGCTTCTGTCTCCGCCTTCTGTTTGGGAGGGAATCAGCTCACCGGGGCTGCGTGGGCTGCACAGCCCCAGAGTGCCCTGATGACGGGGCCAGAGGGCCCCATGTGCTTGTCGCCTCTTCTGGCGCTCGGAGGGACAAGGTGCCCAGCCGGGCTGATCGCCCTGAAGCCGCCCTCTCATGCTCCTTACACGGGGGCTTCACTTCTGTTGCAGGAAATAACGGCACTTGGACTGCAGGCTGAAGGAAAAGTTCATTATGGCAGCCAGGTTCAGAAAAGCTCGTGCAAGGCCAGCCTGGAACTCCTGAACAGTCTTCCAATAGCAAACAAAGGCCGCCTCACCCGGAAATGCTTAACTCGTCTCTGATTGGCTAGGCTCCTAATTGCTAGGCAGAGAAGCATGCAGGAAACACTCGTTCCACTCTGACTGACTGTATGTGGTTAAGCCCTCCGCCTGACTCGCAAGGGGCTTGGACCTCCAACTGACCCAACCTACTTACAGCAGGTGTTCGTGCTTTGACATTTGATTTCCTGCGTTCCAGCTTCCTGTCTCAAAGATGCTTTTTGTGGAAAGCGGAAAGATAAGAACGACTAAAGATCATCTGGTCTGACCCCGACTCATCTCACTCTTATGTCTAAAACCCGCTTTATGCCCTGCCTCACTACCACGCAGAGACGGTCCCTCCTGGACTGTGGGAGGGTGGGTGCTGGAGGGAAAGCTGAAGTAAGCGCCACGTCTCCCTGAGAGGCTGCTTCAAGGAGAAAAATGGGTGAAGAATGCAGTTTGCCCTGGGTTCTGGGTTCAACCCCACCTGAGCCCAGACTGGAGGCCCTTGTCCGTTAGTCCTTGTAGTAGCCGCTTCTTAGGCTTGTAGGAAGCAAATTTCAGCTGCTTCTCCTTGATTGGTGTAGGACCCACCCTCCAGCTGCCCAGGCCCAGGATGGCAGCTGTGAAGGGGAACCTCCCAAACAAGGAGGTCAATTCCCTTTCCTAACTCAGGGGTCTCCAAACATGCTGAGGAATTCTGGGAGTGGAAGTCCACATACACAAGTCTTAAAGTGGCCACGTTTGGAGACCCCATGTGGTAAAGAGGCCGAGTTTTGTTTTGGTGAAATGGGATGAGATGTTTCTGCTCCCTCGGTAAATCCGAAGGTATCATCTACGTAGAGTAAAATTTCAGGTTCAGTTCGCCCAATAATTTATAATTTATCAATTATAATTTCAGAAAACATTTGGGATTCAGAGGTCTGTCTCTCTCTCTCTCTCTCTTTAGAGAAGGAATGTGTGAATGGGTCCCCTGCAACATTATCCTGGGATAGAGATTCCCATCCGTTGGCAGGAAGCCCCCCCCCTCAAGGCACAACCATGATTCTTTGGAGCAAAGCTGGGGAGACGTAAAGAGACACCCCTGGAAGGGACGATGTCAAAGTGGAGGGTGCCCACTCCCCTACTCTGCCTCCCCCCCCAACCACGGCATCTTCTTCTCCCTCCTATATGCTCCTCATTCCTATAATAAGGACTAAGGGAAGAATACGGCAGGGCAGAATACAGAACAGAATACAAAACAGGACAGAACAAAAGAGAACATTCTTTATTGGTCAAGTGTGGTTGGACACACAAGGGATTTGTCTCCGTTGCAGAAGCTCTCAGAGGAAAGACAAGCAAGAGGTGAGAGAAGCACCATAATCATACAATACAATCATCGTAAGGCACAACACTCGGGGATGGTCCTAGGCTACTCAAGGAGCAACCGACAGCCATCCTAGTAGGAGACTAAATAAAGCAACAGAAAGGCTAAGATACAAGCCATGAGGTTATAATCGTAGGAAGATAAGCAGACAGTTAAGAGGAAAGACGAGGAAGACTTACTAGATAGTTACTTACTAGATGCACCGAGGTCCTCCCGCGCCCCCTTTTGGCCAACAAAGTGCTGCAGGAGGCCGTTCAGGCTGAAAACGGGGCACGGGGACCCCACTGAGGAGAACTACAGTGCTGATCTGGGCCTCAAAAAAAATAAATCCAGTTTGACACCTATAGCAGTGATGGCTAACCTTCTTGGCATCAGGTGCCAAAAGCAGGGGGGAGCACGGGGAGTGTGCATGCCCACACCCATAATTCTACGCATCTGCCCCCCGCACATGCTCCCTCCTGCTTTTGGCACGCAATGGCACAGTGGACCTGTTTTTTGGCCTCCCAAGGCTCCAGACCCTTTTGAGGAGCCTGGTGGGCCAACAAGGCCTCCCCCACCCCCAGGAGGCCAGAAACGGCCCATTTTCGGACCTCCGGTCAGACCAGAAGGTCCATTTTTTACTCTCTCCAGGCTCCAGAGGCTTTCTAGGAGCCTGGAGAGGGCAAAAACAACCTCCCCGCGCCCTGGAAGCCCTCCAAAGGCCAGACACGGGCCGTTCCTGAACTTCCAGTTGGGTGGGTTTTTTTCTTTTACATTCTGGGGATATTTTGTCCCTGTCCTATGTGTGGCTACTGCCTGTCAGGCTTACTCACCACCAGTTCCCTCCCCCTGCCCACGGAGCCTCTTCAGCCCCTGGGAAGCGCTCCGGTAGCCTCCCCAGCCAGCATGCCGGCCACTTGTCTGCTTCCCAGGGGCTGAAGGGGCTCCGCGGGGGTGGGAGGGAACTGACTGCTGGTGGGTGAGCCAACGGAGCGTGCGGGCAGGGAATGTTGCTGGGCCCCACCGCCCCGGCGGCCAGTTCCCTTCCTCCCCCTGCAGAGCTTCTTCAGCCCCTGGGAAGCAGACGAGTGGCCGGCATGCTGGCTGGGGAGGCTACGGCTGCCTCCTTGGCCGAGGGGCAGCCAGAGCAACCCTGGAGCCCAAGGAGTCCCGCTGTCAATGAGGGTGGAGGAAGAGCTGCACTCAGGGGCCAAAGAGCTACTTGTGGCTCACGAGCCGCAGTTTGCCAACCACTGCCTTAGGTTCACCATCCCAGCCCTATAGCATCAACTTGAGGGGAGAAATCCAAAAAGATTCTGTCCAGGATGGGAGGGGCCTGTAGATATTTTCACAGCCCTCCTTCTGCCCCATGGAATCGACAGGTCGTCAAAGGAGGGGAGAGGCTGGTGGCGGTGGTTGTTTCTGCAGTCCTAACTATCTGTTGATGTCTGTATCCATCCTGTTCGGTCGCGGGCCCGAACCAGAAGGTTACAGAGGAAGAAAGAAGGAGTCCCCTCACAAATAGCGGACTATGAGAATAATGGCAATCACAATAGCCACCAACAAGCAACACAATGCAGCCACTGTCACAGTTTTGGTGGAGCTCCAGGGTGTCTGGAACACCCTCCCTCTGCCAATTTTTTTCTCGTCCAGGAACGCTTTGACATCTTCATCCCGAATGTTGGGTATTTTGTACAGCCAGTTGGTGTAGTATCTGCCCCCATTCGCCGAAACCGTTTTCTGCACCATCTCCATCAGCTCTGAGACCTGAGTCTCCCTCTCGGCTCCCTTGGCCCTGTTGTTGAACCCACAGACGCGGTTCCCGCACTGCCGAATCACTTCCCGCAGATTCCTGTTGTCGGACTTTCGGACGTACTCCTGCAGGGGGTCTCCGCCCAAATCCTCCACACAGGTGAACAGGACGATTGTGTGACTGGCGGACTCGGCCCCAAAGATATCCCAGACACACTTAGCAGCGATCGCGTCTTCGGTGGTGAAGCGTCCCACTTGGCTCACCAGAATCAGGGCGTGGGGGCCAGGCCGGGAGAACTCCACGCAAGCCTTGATCTCTCGTCGTACAATCTCATTATAGTTTTTGGAATCAAAAAGGGCGGGCGTGTCGACCACAGAGATCATCCTTCCCTGCCAAGCCCCCTGCCCCTTTTTGCAACGCAGGGTGGTGCTCTTTGCTGTCAAGATGGACTCGAACTCCTTCCGACCGAGGATGGTGTTGCCTGTGGCGCTTTTCCCGCCTCCGGACTTTCCGACGAGGATCAGCCGGAGTTCGCCATCTTCCCCTGCGAGTTCGGGAGACGACGTTACAAAAAGGAATTGAGAGATTCCTCACGTGCCCAGGAAGAAAACAGGGGAGGGGTATAATCCAACATGGGCGTCACTGAGCAGCCTGGAAATGGGTGAGGATTGTGGAAAAGAGTCACCCCTGCCCTGAAGTGATTCAATGACTCTCCCAGAATTGCTAAATTGGCCAGCTCAGCCGTGCAGATTCTCACAACCCAGAAAACCCGAGTTTAGGAAAACTCCGTGGATTAAACCACGAACCCCAAAATGGCAAAACTGCCCTCTGGTTTCAGAGGGCAGCCTGGGTCCCAAGGGTGAGCCCCACCTCAGCGCCCCACCACCGTATGTCTGAATACGGCCCCTGCATCCGGTCGTTACCAGCAAAGCTGGGTCCAAGTAAGCTGAATAGGCTCAGGAAGGCTGGCAAAGGGTTGCAGGAGGATCTCTGACCCACTGGGCTGGAGAGGGGAGGGCAGGATACAGAGACTAGCATGATCAACTAGGACTGACCCTCTCCGTCTCCCCCCAGGAAGTTTGCAAGCTGCCTTCCAACTTGGTTTGTTTAGGACAGACAGATCTAAGCTACATAGAGGACAATCTGTATAAAGTAGGGCAATTGGGAAGGATCCTTTCTGGTTCATCCAGAGAGTTTGTTGAAGTGGGTCCATCCTAGACCCAACACCCTCCACCCCATTCTTCCCGCCTGCCTGATCTTTGTGGCGCACCAGTGAGATGGCTGCCTTCTGTGGCTGTCCTGCATATCCCCCCCCCCCCGAAACAGACACAGTCCAAAGGGAATCTCCTTGACCCTAAAGACTAACAGATTGTGGGTAGAGGCCGGAGGGGACCATCGGTGGGCAGTAGAGAGCCTCAGGGAGGGAGGGAGGGAGGGGGCAGCCCAGGAGTGGGGAGGGGTCTCCACAGAGGGCTCAAGGCAGCCCTTCTCTGGGCCTACCAGCAAAGACTCTCTCTGACTGCTATGGGGAGGGACCCCCCAGTGCAGACCCACCACTGGCTCTGCAAGTGTGTTGACCCCACCCTTAAGACAAATTCAAGGCGGGGCCTCCTCACTTACCCAGCGCAAGCTCCTCATCCGTGGCTTCCTGGAAGAGCAGAAAGGAAACACGGGTCAAGATGTAGCTCTCCACACCTGGAGGGCTTGACGTGTCAGCTGCCCCCTCCCCAGAAGCCACAGCCAGGCCCCCCACCCCATTCCAGGCTCTGCTCCTCCGAAGCTGCTCTGGAGCCCCTGAAGGGAGCCAGGAAGGGAGGGAAGGAGGGGCAGGGAGGGAGGGGGAAGAGGGAAGGCAGGAGGGGGGCACCAAGGGGAAAAGGGGGAGGGGGAAAGTGGGGCTGGGAGACCCCCATTCTTTGGGGGAGGGGCCATGCACAATTTGGAAGCAGAACCTCCCTTGCTGCCTATCGTAAGAAGAAGGGGGCTGGTTGGGAGCAGGATGGGGGGGGGGGAAGGATCCCAAACCAGCCTTGGAGGCTTCTCAGGGACTCCAAATTCTGAGCAAATTTCCCCCTTTCCCAAAATATTCACACACACAAACACACACACAGAGACACCAACCCTTTCAGAAGCTGTCCTGAGATCTACCCTGGCTGTCGTCTCCAAAGTTGACTGGTAGGCCATCCTTGGCTGCTGCTGGTGGTTCCAGGGGGATTCCTTTAGCCTGGGGGGGAAGGAGAGGCAACCAGAATCAGAAGCGAGTCGGAAGGAGCCTCCGAGGGCATCTAGTCCAACCCCCTCCTCGAGTAGGATACTCCCCCCCCCCCACCATTCCAGACAGACGGCCGCCCAGCCTCT
The DNA here is from genome assembly GCA_039707465.1 of Rhabdophis nuchalis. Lineage (NCBI taxonomy): Eukaryota > Metazoa > Chordata > Lepidosauria > Squamata > Natricidae > Rhabdophis > Rhabdophis nuchalis. Next base: position 718,386 of record CM077647.1, on the reverse strand, counting down.
CCTTGAAAACCTCCAGTGTTGGCCATCCATACCATTTCCTTTGGCCAGCCTAATTACCAATGGTTAATGAACCCCCGAACTGCTTAATGGTTCTGAGTCTTAGAAAACTCCTTCCTTCCAGGTTGAAGACGGGGCAGACCTCCCCCCTCCCCCCTTTCTGAGTGGAAGGAGGGGCCGGGGGGCGCGGCTCCTGGGGGGGGGGGTGAGAGAAAGGGGAGCGCTGCCCGACGGCTGCGCCTCTCCCAGCGGGTCTTCTGGGGGCAGCAGGGAGAGGCCGGCTCCCCCTCCCAACACATTCAGGAGACCCCCGGCGCTTTTGAGCCTAGCCCTCCGTCCCCGCAAAGGGAAGGGCGCTGCCCCAGCCGTCCCTTCCCTGCCCCACCCAAGGGGAAAACAGCTCCCCGGGACGCAAAGGGGCGCGGGGCGATCCTGGAGCAGGAAGGGAAGCGGGCGCAACTTTGCCCGCGGTCGCTTTTTTTAGGGGAGGGGGGCGCCTTTCCTTCCCACGGCCCCTAAGCAATCGGGGTGAGGGGAGCGGAGACCTCAGGCCGAGCGGAGGGAGCTGGGTGGGTGGGTGGGCTTCCCGCGGATCTGGAGGGGGGAGGGGTCTCCCCCTGCGGGACCCCCACCCCCCCCGCGAGACCCTCCCCCTTGCCTGCGCCGTGGAGGGGCCTCCTCTCGCTCTGCGACCTCGGTTTCCTTCCCCGCGGTGCTACGTGGCGCCTGCAGCGAAAGTCCCTGAAAACGAAAGTGAAAGGGAAGACGGGCAACGCCTGGCCTCGCCCCCTCCTCTCTTTTTCCGCCCCGCCTCGTTGCGCGCTGCTGCGAGACAATAGGGGCTTATCTCTCCCCCCCCCCTCATAGCAAGCCCCCCCCAACAAAATGCCCCCCCAGCGCCTGCGCAATCTTTCTCTGCTTGCTCTGAAGCCCCCCCCCCCCTTTAACCCCTCTGGGCCCCCGGGTGGGTGAGTGGGAGGTCTCGCCACCGCCGAGCAGAGGCGGATGAGCCCCCGCCCCACACCGCACCCCCGGCAAAGCCCCCTCCTCTTCGGCTCTTTCTTCCCCTCGACCCCTCCTCAAGCCCTTCGCGGGTGGGGAGGGGGCTTTCAACCCGCCTTGTAAAGTGTCCTCAGTGTCCTACCCTCCCCTTCCCCAAATCTAATGCCACACTCCTCCGCCCTCCCAGTACAACCCCCCCAGTTTGAGGGGGGGGTCTTGTTCTTTGCACCGGTGGGCCCTAAAGGGGGAGGGGGAGGGACCCCAACTCTTGAAAACGCTCCTGCCCCCTTGGAGGGAACCGCCCCCTGCCTAAAGCCTAACCCCCCCACCCCACCCCGAACAAACCCGAGTTCATGTCCCACCGCCGCCTCGCTCTCTCCCACCCCGATGGATGGCCCCGTTCCATGGGTGGGAGGCGGCTCCCGTCCCCCCCCCCCCCCCCTCCGCAAATAAGGAAGTGGTGACACCCAAAGCACGGGAGGGGAGGGTGGGTTAAGGGGAGGCGACATCCGCTGCTGGGAGCGGTTGAAAAGTGGACGCAATCAACGCCCTTGGCCATTTGGCAGGAGGCCGAGGAAGGAGAGGGCGGAGGGGGAGGCTGGGCCCCTGGGATCACGACCCCAGTTGGCTGAAGGGCCCAAGAGACACACGTGTCTCACCTCTCTCTCTCTCTCTCTGATATCTATCTATCTATCTCGATCTATCATCTCTCTCTCTCTCTCTCTATCTATCTACTTCTCTTATATCTATCTATCTATCTATCTATCTATCTATCTATCTATCTATCTATCTATCTCGATCTATCATCTCTCTCTCTCTCTCTCTATCTATCTACTTCTCTTATATCTATCTATCTATCTATCTATCTATCTATCTATCTATCTATCTATCTATCTATCTCGATCTATCATCTCTCTCTCTCTCTCTCTATCTATCTACTTCTCTTATATCTATCTATCTATCTATCTATCTATCTATCTATCTATCTATCTCGATCTATCATCTCTCTCTCTCTCTCTCTATCTATCTACTTCTCTTATATCTATCTATCTATCTATCTATCTATCTATCTATCTATCTATCTCGATCTATCATCTCTCTCTCTCTCTCTCTCTCTATCTACCTCTCTTATATCTATCTATCTATCTATCTATCTATCTATCTATCTATCTATCTGTCTCGATCTATCATATCTCTCTCTCTCTCTCTCCATCTATCTATCTATCTATCTATCTACCTCTCATATCTATCTATCTATCTATCTATCTATCTATCTATCTATCTATCTATCTATCTACCTCTCTTATATCTATCTATCTCGATCTATCATATCTCTCTCTCTTTCTCTCTCTCTCTCTATCTATCTACCTCTCTTATATCTATCTATCTATCTCTCTCTCTATCTATCTACCTCTCATATCTATCTATCTATCTATCTATCTATCTATCTCTCTTTATCTATCTCTCTTTATCTATCTATCTATCTATCTATCTATCTATCTATCTATCTATCTATCTATCTACCTCTCTTATATCTATCTATCTACCTATCTACCTCTCTTATATCTATCTATCTATCTATCTATCTACCTCTCTTTATCTATCTATCTATCTATCTATCTATCTGTCTGTCTATCTACCTCTCTTATATCTATCTATCTATCTATCTATCTATCTACCTCTCTTATATCTATCTATCTATCTATCTATCTATCTATCTATCTCTCTTATATCTATCTATCTATCTATCTACCTCTCTTATATCTATCTATCTATCTATCTTATATCTATCTATCTATCTATCTATCTATCTATCTATCTATCTATCTATCTATCTATCTATCCTCTATCATCTCTCTAATCTCTCTCTCTCAATCTATCTCTCATCTATCTTATCTCTCTTTCATCTCTCTCACCTCTCTTTCGATCTATCATATCATCTCTCTCATCTCTCTCTCTCATCTCTCTTATCTCTCTCTCTCTGATCTATATCATCTCTCTCTCTCTCTCACTCTCCATCCATGCATCTCTCCATCTCTCCGACGTTTCCCTCTTTTCCCCACAACAGCCCTGTGAGGCGGGCTCGGCTGAGAGAGAACAACTGGGCCAAAGTCAGCCAGCCAGCTGATCTTCCCTAGTTGGGTCACGAAACGTCTCCCAGGAGCCCCTCCAGGCGCCAGGCCCTAAAGCAGGAGTGGGGAGCCCAGCTGCACAACGCCCGCATCTGCCACAGTGGGCCGGCCAGCCACGGGTCAGGGGGTGGGGACTGCCCGGGATGACTCCCCAGGGGCCCCCTCCCACCCCCCCTCCCTCCACCCCCCCTCGGGCCTTTCTGGTGCTGTGAAGGGGGGACAGAGCCAGCCCCCCCCCCCAGAAAGCCCCCTCCCTTGCCCCCCCACCCACCAGGGAAAAGAAAGGCCTTATCCGGATCAAGAGTAAGAACAGGCAGCCGTTTTATTGGGCACGGTTAAGGCACAAAGATTGTGGATTCCCGGGGGCTCCTCCTGGGCAGCCCCTGAACTGGGGGGGGGGGGATTTACATCTTCCCATTCCCCCCCCACCCCGGAAGGAAACATCCTGCCAACCCTCCCCTCAGCTCATCCTCAAAGGCCGAAGGGGGGGGGGGGGAGGTTTGCAGCAAGGCAGGGGCCCTCCAGCAGTTTCTCCGGAGGAAAGGCCCGCTCAGGCAGGGGGCTGCACTACATGACCTCCGAGGCCCCCTCCAAGCAAGAGCAGCTGGATGGACCCCAAGTCTCCGCCTGGCACGTCTCTCTCACTTTCACTTTAATCGGATTTTTATACCGCCCTATCTCCCAAAAGGGACTCAGGGCAGTGCCCAGAAAGAATAAAAGCAGTAAATACAATGGGAATAGAAAAGTTAAAAATGCATTAAATATAATGTGTCTGTGCTAAAAGCTATACTTCAAAACCATTAAAATTATTATAATTGGGACTATCCTAAAAGCTATGCTAGGCCAGCGACATGGAATAGGTCTGTTTTTAAAGTTCGACGGAAGAGGAGAAGGTCCGTGATGGTGCGAAGGTCGGGGGGGCAGGTCGTTCCAGAGGGCCGGACCCGCCACAGAGAAGGCCCTTCCCCTGGGGGTCGCCAGCCGGCATTGTCCGGCGGACGGTCGAAGGGAGGTGTGTGGTAGGAGGCGGTCCCGCAGATAACCAGGTCCCAAGCCATGGAGCGCTTTAAAGATGGTTACTAACACCTTGAAGCGCACCCGGAGGGCCACAGGCAGCCAGTGCAGCTCGCGCAGGAGAGGTGTTACATGGGAGTATCTAGGGAGTATCTTCTCCACCTCCGGAGAGGCGAAATCTCCAAGCCGGCTGAGGCATCTCCCTGGTAGCACCCGGGAGGGATGCGCCACCTAGTCGCCGGGCTCTTCCTCATCCGCTGGAGACAAGACCCTCAGGCGGCCACTCCGGACGCGGGCGAGGGTCGGGCAGGCGGCCACCAGCTCGGCCACACCGGCAGCCGTCACCCCCGAGCCTTCGACATTGAGCTGGACAAGGGGCAGCCGAGCCAGGAAGCGGAGCCCTGGAAGGATTTGGGGAGGGGACGTTGAGGGAGGAAGGAAAGAAGGAAGGGAGGCAGGATGAAGGAAGGAAGGAAGGAAGGAAGGAAGGAAGGAAGGAAGGAAGGAAGGAAGGAAGGAAGGAAGGAAGGAAAAAGAAAGGAAAGAAAGGGGTCTGGCTGTAGGGAGGGGTCCCGTAACACAGGGGTGGGGATGGGGTGGGAGTCCCACACGTTCCCTACCTTGGTCGGTCAGGCGGGTATCGCTCAGGTTGAGCTTGAGCAGCTGATGGTGCTCTGCGAGGCCCAGCCTGGCTACGGGGTCTCCAACGGCTGTGCCAGCCAGGCTCAGCACCTAGGGAAGAGGGGCCCAATCGCAGCACTGGCCAAAGACCCCCCTCCCCACAACGCCCCTAACCCAATGATCCAGCCTCAACTCCGCAGGCAGTCCTCGAATTACGACGCCAAGGGAGCCCCAGGTTGCTCATCCGCGTGAGACATTTGTTAAGGGAACCTGGTCCCATTTTACGACTTTTCTTGCCGCCGTTCTTAAGCGAGGCACGGCCGTTCTGTGTCCCACGGTTGTTAAGCGAATCGAGCTTCCCCATCGACTTGTGGGAAGGGCATTGCGTCACACACGAGACGCTTGGGCCCGTCGTAAACGCGAGGGGGTTGCCCAGCGTGGTCATAAGCGTGAAAAGGGTGGGAAGTCCCTCTGGTGACGTCAGAGAGCCGTTGAAGGAACAGTCGTAAGTCGAGGACTCCCCGGGGGCCCTACCTGCAGACGGGGGAGGCCCGTGAGGCAGTGGGCCACGGCCGCGCTGGAGACGGGCAGGCGGTCCAGGCGCAGCTCCTCCAGAAGCCGCAGGGGCCGGACGTGGGGCAGGCCCTCATCCGTCACCCGCGTGTTGGCCAGCGACAGGCGCCGCAGCCTGCAAGAGAGCCAAGCCGGGGGCCCTGAGGCTCTGGGTGCGAGTCCCGACAGGGATGGGCATCCTCTGGCCTGGGGTGGGGGTGCCTCATAGATGGGGGGCCATGTTCTCTTTCTTTCTTTCTTTCTTTCTTTCTTTCTTTCTTTCTTTCTTTCTCTTTCTTTCTTTCTCTTTTTTCTTTTTGCCTTTCCTTTCTTTTTCCTTCCCTTCCTCCTCACTTTTTTATGCCTTCCCTCCTTTCTCTTTTTTTGTCCTTTTCTCTTTTTTCTTCCTCTTTTCCTTTTTCCTTTTGTGTCTATATTTTCTTTTTTCCTTTCTTCTGTTCTCCCTTCCTGTCTTTTTTCTGTTTCTTTCTTTCTTCCTCCCTTTTCTTTCTTCCTTTTTTCTTTTCCTTTATTCCTCCCTCCCTCCCTCCCTCCCTCCCTCCCTCTTTCTTTCTTTCTTTCTTTCTTTTTCTTTCTTTCTTTTTCTTTCTTTCTCTCTCTCTCTCTCTCTTTCCCTTTCAATCTCTTTCCTCTTCTTCCTCCTTCCCTCCCTGCCCTTTCTATCCCTCCTGCTCAGCTAGGCAAAGGCTGCCTTCCTGGCCCTCTAAGTAGGGATCCAATTTGGGGGGCAGAGACCCCCCCCGTCCCGGTCTTTAAGGAGCTCCTGTGGGGGGGGGGAAGCTCACCTGCCCAGCCCAGGCAGTGGCCGCAGCCCCTTGTCCGTGATGTGGATGTAGTCGGTCAGGTCCAGCTCCAGGAGGCCGGACAGTCGGCAGACGGCAGCCAGGCCAACGTCGGTCACCGTGTGACGGCTCGGCAGCCCCAGCCAGCTGAGGGGCAGAGCTGGGGAAGGGGGCACCGGAGGCCTCAGATGCACGACCCCCCCCCCAACAAAACCTGGGCTGACCCTCCCTCCCTCCCCTCCCTTTCATTCTCTTTCTCTCTCCTTTTCCATGTCCTTCCCTCCCTTCTCTCTTCCTCCAACGGATCTCCTTCCCTTCGTCCCATCTCCTTCCTCCCCTCTTCCTTCCTTTCTTTCCCTTCCTCCCCCTCCTTCCTCCCTCTCTTCTTCCAATCTCCTTCCTTTATTCCTCCGTCTCTCCTTTTTTCTTCCCTCCCTCCCTCCTTTCCCTCATCCTCAGTGTCCCTCCCTCCATCCCTCTTATTCTTCCTCCCTCCCTCCAATCCATCTGCTTCCTTTATTCCTCTGTCTCCCTTCTTCCCTCTCTCCATTCTTCCTCTCTCCTTCCTTCCCTCCTTCCCATTCTCACTCTCTCCCCCACCTCCCCACTGAAGGGATGGGGGGGGGGGCTGTTGCAATTCCTCCTGCCCTTCCCCCTAGCAAGGCTTCCCCCCCACCTCTCCACCTCCAACTGCTGCCCCCTGCTGGCCGCTCTGACAGATGCCCCCATTGGCACCGGGGGGGGGGGGGGGGGCGGCATCCAGACGAGCCCACCTCCGGCCCGTACCTGAGGCCAGCTCCAGAGCCCGATCCCCATCGACCGACTGGACGCCGGAGAGGGTCAAGCAGCCGAGGGCCGGGTGGGAGGCGAGGGTCCCCAGGGAGGCCTCACTCACGGGGGTCCCGTCCAGGAACAGCCTCCGCAGGGCCTCCGAGTGCCGCAGGGCAGACACGTCGCTGATCTGAGGACAGAGACAGCCGGACGCTAAAAGAAACGTGTCTCCCCAATCCAGCCCCTGAATCCCCCCCCCCCCACATACACATAGGGTGGGCCTCTGGAGGGGGGTCAGTGGGCTCCTCCCACTTACGCCGGTCTGCTTGAGGCCGAGTTCGCAGAGTTTGGGGGCGCAGTGGGGCAGGAGGTGAAGGGTGCGCTCGGTGACCCCCGTCCGGTTGAGGCTCAGGTGGGAGAGGGTGGAGGGAGGCCCCAGCAGGAGCTCCCTCAGGCCGACATCCGTCACTCTGGTCTGGTCCAGCGCCAGGTGGGACAACTCCGGCAGCCCTGTGGGGAGGGGAGGGGAGAGAGGAAGGTGGGTGGGATCCCCCCTCCACTCCTCCTTCACCAGCCACTCTTCCCACCCCACCTGATGGGTTTAGGCCCCTCAGGTGGGGGGGGGGGGCAATGGGGCTTCTCAAGGCTAAGCGCATCCTTCCTTCCTCTTCTATTTTCCTGCTTCTTTCTCTTCTTTCCCTACTTCCCTTTTCTTTCTTTCTTTCTTTCTTTCTTTCTTTCTTTCTTTCTTTCTTTCTTTCTTCTTCCTTCCTATCTTTCTCTTCCTTTCTTATCTTCTTTCATTCTTTTTTCCTTCTTTCTTTCTTTTTCTTTCTTCCCTCTTTCTTTCATTCCTTCTTTTACTTTCTTACTTTCTTATTTTCTTACCTTTTTTCTTTCTTTCTCTTTCCTTATTTTCTTTTCTTTCCTTCCTTCCTTTTCTTCTTTTTAACTTTCTTTCCTCTTTCTCTTTCTTTCTTTCTTTCTTTCTTTCTTTCTTTCTCTCTCTCTCTCTCTCTCTTTCTTTCTCTCTTTCTTTCTTTCTTTCTTTCTTTCTTTCCTTCTTTCCTTCCTCCTTCCTTTCTTCTCTTCTTTCCCTCTAAGGTCCCTTCGTACCCTGTCCTCCTGTGCTTCTCTAGGGTCTCCTGCTTGAGCAGGGGGTTGGTCTAGAAGACCTCCAAAGTCCCTTCCAACTCTATTCCAATTGATCGATTCAGTCTCTCTCTCCCTCTCCCCATGTGTGTGGGTGTGTCGGGCAAACCTTTCACGAACGGCAGGCAGTTGTCGGTCAGCTTCACACAGGCCGAGAGGTTCAGCTGCTGCAGGTGCGAAAGATGGCGCACTACGGACAGACCTTGGTCTGGGAGGGGATAAGAGGGGTGGGGGGCTTCTCAGATCAGCCCCCCCCATCCCGAGCCCAACTTCTGCTTCTGGGGGGGGGGGGAGTGAGGACCCGTCTAAACCCACCCTCCCCTTCCTCAATTTTCCTCCCAAGGCCGGCCGGAGACTCAGGCCGCGCAGGCCACGTTCCGGTCAGTTGCCAAGAGATCCCCTCTCACCTGTAATAAGAGAGCAGCCAAAGAGACTCAGCCGCTGTAAGCCGGGAAACGCTGGCAGCCCGGAGAGCAGCCGGTTGGTGGCGTAGGGGTAGCAATCCAGGCAGAGGGTCCGCAGGGGGCAGCCGGAGAAGAGCCGCAGGCTGCCAGGATGGAGGCGAGCCTCTCGCACCAGGTGCTCCAGCAACACCTGGGCCAGCCCGGGGGGCAGCGAGGCCAGGCTGCCCAGGTACTGCTTGCTGGGGGCTGGAGGGGCAGAGAGGCCGGTGGGCAATTCGGAGCCTTGGGGCAGGGGAGGGGGTTAGAGAGGGAGGGGGCTTCTACCTGAGAGGAGGCTGGCTGTCCCCTGAAGACACAGCCTGAACAGCGGAGGCACCGAAGGGGAAACTGAGGCCCTGGGGGTTCCTGATCCAAGCTGCCCGTTCTCCCCCCGGACGGGCGTTCGGCGTTGGCGCTGCTCGGCCGCCCAGGCTACGGCAAGAGGCAGCTCCAGGGGTGCCAGGCTGCTCCCCTCGGCTTCCCTCCTGGGGGCAAAGAGATCCTTCAAACGGGCTCCGGCTCAACTCCCCCCACCCCAGTAACAGCTGGCACACCCACCCACCCACCCCAGGCTGAAAATGCCCTACCGCAGCCGGTGGCCCTCCTGTGGCCACTGATGGCTAGACTCCGCTGGGTCGTCGCGGACAGCAGGCAAGACGGCTGCGAACAGGAAGGAGAGGAGTGGGTAAGAGGGCCTCCCAGTGCTGTCATTCTAGGATTCTCTGAGGGTCTCCCGCTCAAGCAGAGGGCTGGACTAGAAGACCTCCAAGGTCCCAACTCTGTGATTCTAGGGTCTCCTGCTCAAGCAGGGGGTTGGACTAGATGACCTCCACGGCTTTTTCTCTCTCACACTCTGGATCAGGAGTTGTGAACCTTAAACTCTCGAAGAGCCATTTGGGTCCGTTCCCCACAGGAAAGACCGGGAGCCACAAAACCCTTCTGGGGCTTCACTATTTCCCAAGAGGCTACAAAACTAGCCTATATCGTTGAATTAAAAGTTTTCTTCCGGGACTTTTCTTGGCGTTATCCAGGGTTTTCCTACAGGGGGTCAAAAGCTCAGTAAATCGCATGCCAGCGGGTGTCGCACATTGGCAGTTGTGACGCCTGTTTTGAGTGACAGGGAGCCGCAGCAGAGGGATGAAAGAGCCACATGCGGCTCCAGAGCCACCGGTTGCTGCCCCCTGGTGTGGATGGTTGGCACAGCACAGGAAGCTCCAGACCAACCAGCCCCGCCCCCCTCCCTCCAGACTCACCTGGCTCTCTCCCCAGCGCCTGCTGCCCCCTGCTGGCGGCCGGCGGGTCCTGCTCCATGGGCTCTGCAGAGTCCAGCTTCTGCCCCCTGCCTGTCGGAGACCCCCCAGAGCGGAGAAGGTTAGGGGAGGGAGGAACCAGCCCCCTCCCTCCCTGAAGCCAAGGGGGGGGGGTCCCACCCTTTCAGGCCAGGGGCAGGGGGAGGGAGCAGGGGAAAGCAGAGACCCTCACCCAGCTCTTCTGCAAGGCCAGCCTGGGGAAAAGCCTGCAGCCCCCAACCCAATCCTTCCTGCCCCAGGCCCAAGACCCCGCTACCTGCAGCTCCCCTACTGCAGGACGGACCCTCCTTTGCTTAGACGAGGGGCAAAGCCCCCTCCCCATGGAGGGAGGAATAATTGAGGGGGGCAGGTGTCAGTGCATTAAAGAGGTTCAAATCCCGGCCCACCCACCCAAGCCCCAGTTCGCTCACCCCATCGATGGGGGTCCCGGGAGGGAACCTCCCCCTCTCGGCTTGAGAGACCCTCCTGCGGGGTGCCAGGGGGGCCTTCCGCCTCCTGTCCCGCCCCCTGCGAGCAGGGGCTCCCCTCCGTTGCGAGGGGCTCCGGAGGGGCGGGGTAGGGCGAGGCGCCCCCGGACGCCGGCTCCAGGACGCAGAGGGTGGCCCCGGGGAGCAGGCCCAGCGCCAGCAGCGAGAGCGGCAGGTCTGCCGGTCCGAAGCGCCGTTTGGGGGCGGCCTGCAGGAAGGAGGAGGCGGGCGAGAGCTCCGGGTGTTGCGACCGGAGGAACCGCTGGACGCTCTGCAGGGAGGCCTCGGCCGGGAAGGTCCGGCGGAGAGAGACCCCGCTGGGCAGGCGGATCTTGGGGTGGGGGTGGAGGGGGAGAGAACGAGAAAGAGATAGATGAGAAAAGTAAAAGAGAGAGAGAGAGAATGAAAAGTGAAAGTGAAAGAATAAAAAGAGAAAGAATGAGAAAATAAGAACGAGAGAAAGAAAAAGATCATCTTCAGCCTGGGGGACCCCGGGACCCCCTCCCTCCCTCCCTCCTCCTCCTCCTCCTCCTCGGCGCTGCCCCGCTGCCCCTTTCCGCCTCATTTGGCGGGAGGGATTCGTCGCGTCTCCTTACCACCAGCAGGCACTGCGCGCGTCCGGGCGGCTGGATCGCCTCTGCCTGCGCACATCCCGGGAACGGCCGAGAGGTTGCCGTCGCCCCGGCTCGGTGCTGCCGTCGGTCGTCCGCGATCCTCTGCAAGGCCAACTCGCGCTCCTGGGGAAGGCAGAGCCGGGGAGAAAGTTGCCGCGTGAGTCGGGCTTTTGGATCGGTCGCAAATTCCACCACCCCCCCCCCCGTCACCCTCCAAGCGAAGCTCACCCGCTGCTTCGTCCTCTTCTCGGCTTTCAGCTGCTGGACCAGCTGCGAGCGATCCTCCAAATCCCGGGATCGCGCCTGACCGTCCCACACCGGCGCGGCCGGGACCCTCTCGGGGGTTTCAGCTGCCCCCGGCCCGTCCACGAGAAGGGGCGCCCGGGGGCCTTGGAAGGCGTCCGTGGCGCGGGGCTCCGAGACCCCCGGGAGGAGCCGGAGACGGGGAGGGGGCGAATGGGGACCCCCGTCCGGGCGATCGCGCAGCAGCCTGAATCCCGGGGAAGGAGAGACGATCAGGGGGAGGGGCTTAAGAGGACCCCGCCCACCCCCAAAGCCCCCCACCCAAAGCCCCCCACTCACCAGTCCGCCGCCTCCGGGACGCTCAGGCAACCTGCGCCCAGGGCGGCCCCCACCTGCCCCTCGCCGAAGCCCATCTCCCGCAGGGCCCGCTGCAGCCCCCCGACCGTCTGCAAGGCGAGAGGCGGCTAAGGCTCGACCGGTTGAACGGCTGCCCAGCCCGCCCGCCCGACCACCCACTCACCCCCTCCCTTTTCCCCCACCAGCGCCCAGCCACCCACCGCGGGCTCCATGCTCGGGCAGTCAGGCGGAAGAGGAAGCCTCGCCTCCTCCCATTGGGCCGGGACGCGACCCGCCCCCCACCCGCCCCCGCCCCGCCTCCCCCCGCCCCCAAGAGCAGGCAGAAATGCGTCCCGACAGCTTTCCCGGGGCTCCTTCGCAGCTGCTCGGAGTGGCGGAAGAGTTCGGGACAGGAGTGGGAGGGGGGAGATCGGAGGGGGGTCGCTGGGCGCCCGCCCCTCCCCCCAATTCCTCGGGGTGTGTGCAGGGGGGTTGGACTAGATGACCTCCAAGCTCCCCTCCAACTCCGTCCTTCTGTAAGGGAAGAGAGACATGGCCAGGCGCCTGTTTTAGCGGTTCCTGCCCACCCACCCCTGAAACAGGAGGGACCCCCAATTCCTCGGGGTGTGTGCAGGGGGGTTGGACTAGATGACCTCCAAGCTCCCCTCCAACTCTGTCCTTCTGTAAGGGAAGAGAGACATGGCCAGGCGCCTGTTTTAGCGGTTCCTGCCCACCCACCCCTGAAACAGGAGGGACCCCCAATTCCTCGGGGTGTGTGCAGGAGGGTTGGACTAGATGACCTCCAAGCTCCCCTCCAACTCCATCCTTCTGTAAGGGAAGAGAGACATGGCCAGGCGCCTGTTTTAGCAGTTCCTGCCCACCCGCCCCCGAAACAGGTGGGACCCCCAATTCCTCGAGGCGTGTGCAGGGGGGTTGGACTAGATGACCTCCAAGCTCTCCTCCAACTCCGTCCTTCTGTAAGGAAAGCAGACGTGGCCAGGCGCCTGTTTTAGCGGTTCCTGCCCACCCGCCCCTGAAACAGGAGGGAGACCGGGGCGGATCCTGAGAGAGGTGGGCAACGCCGGTGCTCCCTGCCCTTTGCCCGGGCAGCCGGGGGGGGGGGGAGATGGGGGCGGATGGGTTAATGAGTACCCGGGTAGGAGGGGATGGACGGTCCAGGATTCCCTCCCTGCGCCCCCTCCCTCCAAAGCCCCTCCCCCTTCAGCGCAACCTCCTCGGCTGGAGAAATGTGGGGGGTGGGCTTCTCCGTGGCCCTGGCCGCCCTCCTGCAAGGGAAGCTGGGAATCGGCGGCGGGCGCGGCGCAGGTGAGTGTCCGGATAGCGCGCAGAGCTCACCTTCTCCGCCCGCAGGAAGGGGAAGGAGGGGGGGAAAGACCCCCCCCCCGCCTTCCCTCCCCGCCCCGAGCGACCGAGACGCATCCGTGGGGCAAAGCGGCCGCCCTCTCGGGTTTCCCCCCCCCCCCCCGGGACGATCACGCAAACTTTCCCGGGGGCGCAACGCGGGCGAGGCAGGAGCTGCGCCCGATCCCGGAGATTGGCTCGGCTAAAGAGGGTCCGTTTACCCCCCCCCCTCTCCATCGGGGATCCCTATTGGCAGGGAGGGAGGCGCCCTTTCGTTCTCCCTCCTCCCCGCCCTCCCCCTGTCTCTGACTGCCTCGTTCCCGACGTTCAGAAAGTCTTAACTCGGGTTTGTTCCATTTCACGGTTCAGACGCCGCCTGGGTCACGTGAGTTACGGACGTTCCGTTATGTGACTTGCACGTGGGATGTCATGCAAATAGCTCGTCTTTTTTGTTCCTGGGGTGTCTTTTCGACCCGGGGAGTTGGAAGGGGCCTCGAAAGGCCATCTAGACCAACCCCCTCCTCAAGCAGAACACCCTCACAGAATGACACCATAAGAATAAGCTTGGAAGGGGCCTGGGAGGTCATCCAGTCCAACCCCCTGCTCCAGCAGGAGACCTTACCCTATGTGGACCAAGACTTTGCCCCCGTTCTCTTTTCAGAAGCCCCCCAAGGGACAGCAATTAATCCCCCCTTTTCCTCTTTCAGTGAACCCCCCCTTCTCCCAGGAGGAGACCCTCCCCACAACAACCACGATCAACTGGACCAGTGACGCACCAGAGACGGGTAAGGGGAGCCGGGACCCTTTTGTGCTGAAAAACAGACCCCTCCCCAATTGCCCCAAAAGAGGAAGGGCACAAGGGGACCCCACCCTACCCCCTCCCTCACTGCCTTCTCCCCCCCCCCCCACATTCCCTGGGCCCTGCCTTGTCTCCACCCCACATCTTTTTTAGAATCCAGGACGATGGGGTTGGAAGGGACTGTAGAGGCCATCTAGTCCACCTCAGCCCTAACCCTCACAGAATCATAGAATGACATGGTTGATCATCTAATCCCAATTATGGGGGTAGAGGCTACAAAACAGCTCCCCCCCCTCACAGATCCCCGGCAGCCATGATGGAACCTGGTACAAGCCGTCCTCGATTTGCAACGCTTTGCTTAGTGACCGTTGAAAGTTGTGACGGCACTGAAAAAAAGGGGCTTGGGACTCCTTAGACACTTAGGACCCTTGCGACATCCCCAGGGTCGCGGGGTTTACACAGGACGGCAGACTCCCCGTTATTGACGGTCGCGGGATTCCACCGAGTTTCCGCCGAGCCACGTCAAGGGGGTAGCTGGGTTCGCTTAACGACCGCGTGGCTAACTTCACAACAACTGAACCAACGTGGGGAGGGATGTCGTTGGACGGAGCGAAGCTGACTTCAATGCCTCACTTGGCGACAGACGGTCAGGGCTCCGTCGTGGTCGTATGTCAAGGACGTACCCCGCTCCACCTCCAGAGCCCGTGGGATGCCCTCCTTTCCTCTCAGGCTCCATTCCTCCCCCTTTCGCAAAGGCGGGGTTCCAGCGTCACAGCCCATGGCCCCCCCTTCCCTCACAGGGCCCCCGGCCTGTCGTGGGAAGCAGGACTGCCCCCCCTGGAGCTCCTGCGAGGAAGACCACGCCGGGCGCCACATTTGCCGCTGTGGGCTGGGCTACCACCTCCACCCTGTGTTTGGCTGCCTGCCAGGTAAGGGGGCAACTTTCACACACACACACCGGGACTGATTCTGTCCAAGGCAATTTGCCCAGGGACTTAGGAATAGGGACGTGCCATCTCCATCCCGCTGCTTTGGAGGCTGAAGCTTCGCTCGTTGGTGAGGCCTGGTTCCACAACCGGAGGATAGGGGTCCCCTTGTCCAAAGGAAGCGGGTGGGGGGAATCCTTCCGTAGCTCCTCCCAGGAGACCCAGACAAGGATCCCACCAGAGACTCTCGGCTGCTTCTCTTTTCCGGGAGGGGCTGCGCCCGCCACCCTCACTGCCCTCCTCCCGGCTGGCAGCCAGGTGAGTGTCGCGCGGGGCTCCTGCATGCATGCGCCAAGTGGCACTGCCCGTCCCAGCCTTGGTTCGGCTCGGCTTCAGCAAAGGGTGTAGGGAGAAGGGGGAGGGAGGGAGGGCTTGGGGGGAGTGAGAAGAGTCCAGTCTGAAAGGGGAGGGAGGGAGGGAGGGAGGGCTTAATGGCGGGTTGACGGCTATTTCCTTCAGCACACAGAATGAAGTGGCAGGCCCTCCATCGCCATAACGTCCTTGCCTCCTGGTGGTGCCTTGTCCCCTCCCCACCCCCAGGGCTGCCCCTGAGCCAAGATGGGGCCGGGAGGGCAGGGGGTCTGGCTCACACCCTGGAGCCCCAAATTGACGGGCAGGGCCACCGCTACCATCTTGCAGTCAAAGTCTTCCCTGCCCGGCTGACGGTCTGCAACCTGGAGCCCCCGGAGTCGTCATCCTCGCGGGTTGCCGGCCAGATCCGGCGCTTGGTAAGCCCCCCCCTCCCTCCCTCAAAGGACGGGGGCTGCCCCCTTGGCGGCCATGAAGCCACATGCCGGTGGGGCTAAGGCGGAGGCAAATTACCCATCCCTTCTGATTGGGACGGGGAGCTGTTGGGTTGGAGTTCCTGCTGTGATGCCGCTGGCCCCCCTGCTGCCTGAAGGGTAGCAAGCACCCTTGAGGCTGGGAATGGAGAGAGAGTGTGTGTGTGTGGGGGGGTGTGTGTGAAACGACACACTGGAGAGCCGCAGGGGCAGGAATTGTGCCCCCTGCCTTCTTGCCATGCCTGTCTGTCTCTCTCGGTAGTTCCAGTGCGTCCTGGGCCATTTGGAGGGGTACCTGGACTCCCCGGTTCACGCGCTGAAGTGAGTGCGTGGAAGGGGGTGGGGCAGGAGGGGAATGAATCTGTGGGCTTCCTAGGACACGGACCCACAACCTTTGGGGTGCGGCGGAGCAAGAGCAGCTTTTCTGCACCCCGGGTTAGTTTCGGGGGTCCGCAGGCGCATGGATGGGGCTCCGCGAGAGGATGGGAAGGACCTTGGGGACTGTCTAGTCCAGTCATTCCCCAACATTTTAGGAATTGGCAGCCCGGCAGTGACAGAGGATGGTTCCGCGTGAGTGGAGCTGGGCTTTTACGGCTGTAGCGCCGTGCGCACGCCGTCTCGCCTGTCACTCACACAGCCCGGTTCCAAACCAGCCGCAAACCCCGGGGGTTGTGGACTCCTGCTGTCGTCCACCTCCTTACGGCTCCCGGACAGAGATCCGGCCACCCTCTGCATGGCCCTGCGGCAACCTCCACTCGCCCCCCCCCTCCCCGAAGGGAACCAAACCTGTTCCTGGGAGGAAAATTGCTCCGCTGTCCCGCCCAACTCCGCATCGAGGACAATGGAACCCGAGGTCCCTCGCCCCCCCCCCAAAACGTCTCATAGGAATGATGAACCCTTAAGGGGAGTCCCGGGTGGGAGGAGTCGTGCACCAGCTGACCCCAACCTCTGGCTCTGCAGCCTGTCCAGCCGAGAGGTGACCCTCCTGCACCACTTTTCTGCTCGGGGGTCGGTCACAATGCACGAGGTGGAGGCGGCGGTGGAGGCCTTCCGAGCGCAGTGCCACAACAGCAGCCTGCAGGATGCGCCGTTTTGCGACCACGTAGGCGCCTACCAGGGTAAGCTGCCACGGGAGCTCAGGCCTCAGCCCCAGGCCTGGCAAGGAGGGAGGGGGCCGGAGAGGGCTGCCAAACGGCCCATCCCTGAGGATCCTGCAAGGCAGGGCCAAAAAGTCCATCACTGACCGGAGCCCTTCCTTTGCAGCCTTGAACCTCTGCCAGTTGGAGGTCTGCGACCCCCTCTCGACCACCTGCTCCTCCTCCTCCGATGGTTTGGCCGGCTGCACCTGCCGTCCGGGCTTCTTCCGGGCACATGTCATGGACCACACCTGCACAGGTGGGCTCCCTTGGGCTGGCCTTGGGGGATCCCTCCCACCCCCCAACTACAGGTGGGGCACTCCTTTTTTTCCACTTCTCATTCTTTCTCTCTTATTCTCATATTCCCTCATTCTTTCTCTCATTCTTTCTCTCCGTCTTATTCTCCCTCTCTATCTTCTAATTTTCTCACTTTCTCTGTTCTCCTTCTCTCCTTCTCTCTTTCATTCTTTCTGCCTCCCTCTTCTCATCCTCTCGGTCTTCCCATTCGCTCTCTCATTGTCTCTCTCTTTCTTTCTCTCTAATTTCTCTCTCTCATTCTCTACTTCATTCTCATTCTCATTCTCTCTCTCATTCTTTTCTCTTTCTCTCATTCTCTCTGTCCTCATTCACACTCTCCTTCTCTCTTTCATTCTGTTTCTTTCTTCTCCTTCTCTTCTCCTTCTCTCTCACATTCTCTCTCCTCTTCCTCTCTCCCATCCAGCTTGTGAGAGTGGATTTTGGCTGCAGAACGGCACCTGCCTCAGGTGAGTTTCATTTATACTCAGCAGAATGGGGTCCTGGATTCTAATCCTGCCTCCGGGGACTCTTCAAACCCCACTCCGGGAATTGCAGGTCTTCCATCGCAGGTCCTTTTGAAGAGAATAAAAGGCGAGCCTTCAGCCTCTGGGGGTTGGACTAGAAGGCCTCCCGGGTCCCTTCCGGCCCTAAGAGCCTATGATGAAAAAGAAGCAGATCGAGGCCACTAGAGGCCACTAGAGGGCAGCAGTGCCCATGTCCAGGGCTTGGCAAAGCACAGATGCCCCCAGTGCAGCTCAGATGGCAATTCCGGTGCCCCCCCCCATTTCTGCCAGCGGGAGGAGCCCCCGCTTAGCCCTCCCTCCTCTCCCTTCCCTCCCAGGTGTCCCTTCGGCTTCGGTGGTGCCGCCTGCCAGGACCGTAAGTGCCTCCCCTCCCTGGGTGGGGGCTTTCCTCGCCCCCCCCCCCCAGCGGCCGATCCGACAGAAGCCGTGGGCCAAGGGATAACGGGGGGAGGGGTGGGGGAGGGGTGGAGGGGGTGAAGAGCCTGGGGGGGTGTGTGTGGAGGGGGGCAGGGGGTCTGCTGGAGGATTGGAAGCCCCGCAGGGCAACCTGGCTGGATAGCGTGCAGGGGGACGTGGGAACTCCTTGCCACAGGCACTTGGATTAGGAAGGTTGTGGAGGAGAGGGGGCTGCTTCCTCCGATTGGGCCCGATTCTGGGCTCGGTTGATGGGGAGGGGATGTACTGAAAGCCCAGCCCACCCACCCACCCACTCCTTGGGAGCGAGACCCTCCCTCTGAGGCAAGGAGGAGTGCAGAGGCCCAGGGACGGCCCTGGGAAAGACCCCCATCATCTGCCCACAGCCCTGTCTGGGGGTCTCTGAGCAGTGCAGGGGAAGACCTGGAGAGAGGGAGAGAGGGAGAGGAGGAGGAAGGAAGGAAGGAAGGAAGGAAGGAAGGAAGGAAGGAAGGAAGGAAGGAAGGAAGGAAGGATAAGGAGGTAAGACAGAGAAGAGAAAGGGAGGGAGGGAGGGAGGATGGAAAAGGAAGGGAGGGAGGGAGATAGAAAAAAAAAGAAAAAACAAAGAAAAAGAGAAAGAAAGAAAGAGCAAGAGAGAGAAAAAAAAAAGAGAAAGGGAGGGAGGGAAAGAAAAAAAACAAAAAAGGAAGAAAGGAAGAACAGAAGGAAAGAAAGAAGAGAAAGGGGAAGAAGAAAAACAAACAGAAGGAAGGAAGGAAGGAAGGAAGGAAGGAAGGAAGGAAGGAAGGAAGGGAAAGAAAAAACAGAAAGGATGAGGAGGGAGGGAAGGAAGGAAGGAAGAATACGGAAGAAAGACAAAGAAGAGAAAGGGGGAGAGGGGGAGAGGCTGGGAAAGGAAGGAAGGAGGGAAGGGAGATAAAAAAGAAGGAAGGAAGAGAAAGAATGAAAAAAGAGCAAGAGAGAGAGAAAGAAAGAAAGAAAAAGAGGGAGAGAGGGAAAGAAATAAACAAACAGAAGGAAGGAAGGAAGGAGGGAAGGAAGGAAGATGGGAAGGTCTCCTATGGGTCCCCTCAGACAAGGACACAGCCCCCCCCTCAAGAACCCCCAGAGGCCAGGTGGGGTGCTGCCATCTTTGCAATGCTTGGGGCCTAGTGGGGAGGGGGCTCCTGTGTGTGCAGGGCTGAGCAGGGAAACGCCAGATTTGAATTGGGGAGGGTGGGGGTGGGTTCTCCAGGCTGACCTTTGACCTCCCCTCCCACAGCTCTCCTCTTGGCCCTGGTGGGGGTCTCCTGCTTAGCGGGTCTCCTGCTGTGCCTGCTGCTGGCCCTGCTGCTCTTCCGGTAAGAGGAAGGGACCTCGGAGGTCATCTAGTCCCACCCCGTGCTCGAGCAGGAAAAACCTGAAAGGGAAGGCAGCCGTCATTGATCACCAAAGAATTGTTTGGCCGGCTGGTGGTAGGGCCAGCCTTCGCCCCACTGAAGCCCACTCCTGGAATGGGCCTAGGCGGAGCCCACTGTGGGTAGGGCTGCCCCCCTTCAGTGGCTTCTCTCCCCACAGAAGAGGCCCCCCCTCCCAGGAGAACCCGGTGGCCCTGCCCCTGCCCCTCCGCTCGAGGGTCCTGAGCCTTCCTCGGGTGCGGCCGCCACAGCCAGAAGACTTCCCCCCTTCGGCCCTTGACCCAGTGAGTGTTATGGGGGGCTGTGGGGGGAGGGAGGGAGGATGCAGCTCAGGGTTTGGGGGCCCAGCCCCCCCCCCAGATGGACCCCCTGTGAGTTCAGCCACTGTCATCCGTTTGCTTTCTGTGCCTTGCAGGAGAGGGAGGGGCCGCCCGTCGGAGGAGCCCCTCGGATGAAGACGTTTTGGGGGTCTCGGGGTCCTCCTCCCTCGGCCCCACAGACAACGGGGGGCTGCCGCAACCTGGTCTTCATCGGGGACGCGGGAGAGCCAGCCGAGCGGGATCGCTTCTGAGGAGCTGGAAAGGCTGTCAATCAATCGGAATGGGGCTGGAAGGGTTCTTGGAGGTCATCTAGTCCAACCCCCTGCTCAAGCAGGAGACCCTTACAGAATAAGAGAGTTGGAAGGGTTCTTGGAGGTCATCTAGTCCAACCCCTCCTCAAGCAGGAGACCCTTACAGAATAAAAGAAGGACAGAGTTGGAAGGGACTTTGGAGGTCTTCTAGTCCAGCCCCCTGCTGAAGGGCTGCAAGGTGGATCGATTACCTTCCTTTTAGATCAGGGATGTCCAACCTTGTCCAATTCCCCAGCCGGCTATTTTGTTCACTCGGTTGAAGTCAGGCTCTCTTAGGTTCCCTGCATACCCCCCATCGACTAATAAAGTCACCCTATCAAGAAATGGGACAAAGCAGTCCGTTCTTCCTGCCCTTTCCCTTCCGGTCAATCCTTGCTTGCTAGGGAATCCTGGGAGTTGAAGTGGATGGGGCACGCAACTTGGGCGTCCTCCTTGATACACGGCTGACCATGGAAGATCAAGTGACGGCCGTGGCCAGGAGGGCGTTTTACCAGGTCCGCCAGTTGCGTCCCCTATTGGATCGGGGTGCCCTCTGCACAGTCACTCATGCCCTCGTGACATCCCGACTGGACTACTGCAATGCTCTCTACATGGGGCTCCCCTTGAGGTGCACCCGAAGGCTTCAGCTTGTCCAGAATGCAGCCGCGTGGGCAGTTATGGGAACCTCTAGGTTTTCCCATGTAACACCGCTCCTGCGCGAGCTGCATTGGCTGCCTGTCGTCTTTCGGGTGCGCTTCAAGGTGTTGGTTATCATGTGGTGGGCCCGTGATCCCGGGACCACGAGGGAGACGCGATCATGTGGCGGGCCCGACCCTCTGGAACGACCTTCCCCCCGATATTAGAACAACCACAGACCTCCGCTCCTTCCGACAAAAATTAAAAACACACTTCTTCTGCTTGGCTGGCCTAGGG
Organism: Rhabdophis nuchalis; assembly: GCA_039707465.1. Lineage (NCBI taxonomy): Eukaryota > Metazoa > Chordata > Lepidosauria > Squamata > Natricidae > Rhabdophis > Rhabdophis nuchalis. The sequence goes on along the minus strand of CM077647.1, from coordinate 697,686 downwards.
TAATTAAACTGTTTTTAGGGGTTTTTAGGGTTTAGTTTTAGTTTTATATGGGCTTTTAGCGCAGGGTTAGTTTAATTTGTTTTAATATTGTACTTGTTCGTGGTTTTTAATTGTATTTTTAATTCCCTCTGCCCCGCCTCGAGTCCCTTTGGGGAGAGAGAGCGGGTTATAAATTAATTATTATTATTATTTATTATTGGTCTTAAAGTTGCCAAGTGCTGAAAACGATCCGTTTTCAATTGTAAAAACCAATAAAACTTTTTCAATATAAAAAAAAAAGAAAACGTTCCGTTTTCTCATGCGGAAACTTTTGGGATCAATTGGATCAACGCCCCTCGCTTGGATCCGGATCTGGGTCAGGAAGCCAAGGAATAAAAAAATAAAACGAAAGAAAAGGCCACCCTTTTTCCATTCCTGGCTTCCTGCGCCGTCAAACGGAGTCGGGCGGGCCCTTATTGTCCTGTCCTCTGGGTTGAAATCCAGATTTCTGACAGTCCCACCGACATCTAAACGCTGACCTCTGGCGACGGTCGGTGGGCCGTAGGGCACGTGGCCGGTGGGGACTTTTGCTCAACCACTGCTGTATGGTTGACTTTGTCCACGGGGACATGTGACGCAAACAATTTCAACACATTGGTTTTATCGATCTCATTTTCAACATCTCCCCAGGTGGGAATCCAACTTTGGCCGTAAACCTTTCGGATCATCAGCTCTGCCAGAGCAAAGGTGACCACACAGCAATTCTCATTAGTTACTCATTGAGCCGTCTGCTTCTCCCCAACATTAATATAATATAATATAATATAATATAATATAATATAATATAATATAATATAATATAATATAATATAATATAATATAATATAATATAATATAATATAATATAATATAATATAATATAATATAATATAATATAATATAATATAATATAATATAATATAATATAATATAATATAATAATATAATATAATATAATATAATAATATAATATAATATAATCTAATCTAATCTAATCTAATCTAATCTAATCTAATATAATATAACATAACATAATATAATATAATATAATAATATAATACAATACAATACAATATAATTAATATAATATAATTAATATAATATAATATAATTAATATAATTAATATAATATAATATCTATATTATTTTACACACCCACACACGTGACCACAATTGAGCCCAACATTTCTGTTGCTAAGGGAGACCCTCAGCAAGTGAACTAACAAGGAGAAGGGCGGGGTATAAATTTAATAAAATAAAAAATAAAATAAAATAAACTATCTCCCATTTGAACCTCTTTCTTGCCCTGGCCGTTAAGTGAATCACTGCCGATGTTCAATTAGGAACAGGTTCCTGAAGGGAATCGGGCTTCCCGGTGGAATTTGCTGGTCGGGAGGTCCCCCAAAGGGGATCCTGTGACTCCCCCCACGGGATGCTGCCACCTTCATAAATACCAGTTGGCTGCCAATTTTGATCCCGGGACCACGAGGGAGATGCGACGGTTGTAAGTGTGGAAAATGTCCCTGGTGGTCCCCACGGATGCATGATCAAAGTCGAGGCTCTTGGCAACTGACTCGTATTTATGACGGTTGCAATGTCCCGCAGTCCGTGACTCCCTTTTCGCAACCGTCAGATCAGCAAAGTCCATGGGGAAGTCTGATTCGCTTAGTGACCATGTTATAATTTAACAGCTGCAGTCACCCGCTTAACAACAGGGACAAGAAAGGTGGTAAGATGGAGCAAAATTCACTTAGCAATGGTTTCCCCCCCCAACGTTGTAACTTCAAATGGCCACTAAATGAACTGTTGCAAGTCCAGCATTACCTGCAGAAAACCACATATTAAAAAAAAAAAATATCACACAACGGAACTCTTGGCTTTCTGTCTAGATGGTCTCTGGTGATGAGCCGAAAGGCAGAAAAGGGAACCATACAATACAATACAATAGCAGTGTTGGAAGGGACCTTGTAGGTCTTCTAGTCCAACCCCCTGCGTGGGCAGGAACCTTATACCATTTCAGACAAATGGCAATCTAACAGTATGTCTCCTCCCTTAATTGGGGCCTCTTAACAGGGTGTTGTGGAACAATTATAGATACTAATCCTCCTGTCTCAGCTGATGCAATGGGAGAGCCTGGCTGGCTGAATGGCTAAGGCTCTCGCCTGGCATGTAATACAGCCCCGGTTCAAATGCCAGGAAGGGTATGGCTAGCTGATGAGAGCTAAAAAGCTCGAAATACTGTAGATCTATCCTATTCTCTCTGACTTATTTATTGATCAGCTCAAAAACGTAACATACACACACACACACATACCTGGAAGAATTCTCCCAACAATGGAGACACTTTGCAAAGTGCTGTTACTAAAACGGAAACTCCCAGGGGAGGACTTACGAAGGTCCGGCCAATTTAGGGGGTCCCGTTGCATTCGATTTCGTAGGGGAGTTTATATTAAAATGATCCTTGCTCCGGGATTTGCCATTTTCATTCGGGGGCGATGCTGCGCCAGCCCATCCTCCCCGTATAATTGGACTCGACACACAGGTGCATTTTTTGTGGTTGCCAACTTTCAGGTCCACCGTTTGGACTTCCCACGCTAGCTTCAGAGGTGGGTTTCTACCGGTTCGCACCATTTTTGGGGAAGCAGTCGTGGTCATTTGGCCCTGATTGCAGAGCCGGCAGCGATCCAGGCTGGCCACGCCCCTGAACCAGTTTGTAGTGGTTTCCCCCTCCTTCGCCCATGCGGAGAAGAATTGACAGTGAACTGCGCAGGCAAAGCGAACCAATGGCCCAGGCCATTAGGAACCCACCCCTGGCCAGCTTGCATCCTAGGGCTGGGGCTTGGGGGGGGGGGTTGATGTGGGGTAGGGTGAGGCAGGGGTCTCCAAGTATTAGTCAGGTCCCATCCTGGTTTGTTTCTAAGAGCAGTTGCCGGGATTGGGGATGTCTCCTCGAATGAAAAGAAGGGGGGGCATGATAGCACTGCTCCAATATTTCTTTTGGAGGGTGGAACCTATTCTCCAAAGAGCCCCAGAAGGCCAGGCAAGAAACAACGGGTGGAAACTAACCAAGGGGAGAAGCTACCTGGAATGAAGGAGAAACCTCCTCACGGTGAGGACAATGAACCACTGGAAGGGGTGGTTGCTCCATCACTGGAGGCTTCGCAGAAGAGCCTGGGCAGCCACTGGCCTGAAATGGTACTAGGGCCTCCTCCTAGAGCGGAGGGTTGGACCAGATGACCTCCAAGGTCCCTTCCGATGTTGTGATCCTGGGATTCTGGAAGGGTCTCCTGGAGAAGAAAACAGCCCAAGCTCAGAGAGCATCCAGGACCCATCTTCTCAATCTGGAGCTACAAATATTGCCTTCTAATGGCAACACCGTGACGGTACAACAACAACACACACACACACACACACAGAGGATACTACAGCCGAAAGTTGGCCCTTGGTGTCCGGAACGACCGAGAGCATCACCGGGAATCGCCTAACGTTTATTTTATTTTATTTTATTTTATTTTATTTTAATCATATTTATATCCCGCCCTTCTCCACAGAGGACCCAGGGCGGCGCACAGGAATTTAAAAGCATACAAAAAATAAATACATAATTTAAAACATATTAAATTATTCTAGTCCTATGCTAAAACCAATTCTAAAATCCCCAATTTAAAACTCTCTAAAATAGTCCCCACGGGAGGTTAGGCCAGGCCGGTTTGTTGGAAAAGATGTGTCTTTAGACACTGGCGGAAGAGGCGGAGGTCGGTGATGGTCCGGAGTTCAGGGGGTAGGTCGTTCCAAAGGGCAGGGCCCACCACAGAGAAGGCTCTTCCCCTGTGTGTCGCCAGACGGCATTGTCCGGCCGACGGCACCCTGAGAAGGCCCTCTCTGTGGGAGCGGATCGGCCGAAGGGATATATGGGGCAGGAGGCGGTCTCGCATATAACTAGGCCCCGAGCCATGGAGCGCTTTGAAGATGGTTGTTTGTGGCAAAGGCAGCTTCCCGGGGGGCCACTGTGCAGAAACCCCGGATCAGAGGCTCCACTGTGGCCCAAGTGAGCAGAGTCAGCAGGAGGGGAGCAAAGCCGGAGTGCTGACTTGGCTTCCCAAACTCCGATTTCCGTTCCAGAAGGGAAACCAAATAAGGCCAGGATGTTGCGTACGAGGCCGTCGCGAAGGCCCGGAACAAAATTGACGGGGGACGGCTGATAAAACCTCTGCCCCCAGGAGACCTCTGGACCGACATTGGCAATATCCTCCAAGGTGGAGCAACTCAAGCGTTGCAGGTTGCACAACGTCCAACCGAGGGCAAAGGCTGGCCTGGCTCTTACGGAACCACAGAGTGGGAAGGGACCTCGGAGGTCTTCTAGTCCAGCCCCCTGCTCCAGCAGGAGACCCTTAAAGAATCATAGAATAGCACAGTTGAAAGGGGCCTTGCAGGTCATCTAGTCCAACCCCCTGCTTGAGCACGAGGCCTTTACAGAATGATAGGATAAGAGAGGTAGAAGGGGCCTTGGAGGTCATCTAGTCCGGCTTCCTGCTTGAGCAGGAGACCCTTAAAGAATGATAGACTAATGAAAGGGACCTTGGAGGTCATCTAGTCCAGCCCCCTGCTCAAGCCATTTTAGACAAGTGGCTGTCCGGTCTTTCCTTCAAAGCCTCCAGCGATGGAGCACCCACAGTGTCCAGTGTCCAGCAGTTCCACAGGTCAATTGTCCTCCTTCATCCCAGGTTGCTTCTCTCCTGGATGAATTCGCACCCGTGTCCTCTTCTCCTGACTTTGGGTGCTTCTCGGAAACAAAGCCTAGTCGTTTTTTAAAAAAATGTAATTTACATTGCAATGAAATTTTATTTCATTTTATTACGTGGAATTGACGGAGTCAATCAAATTCTTTCATTTCTCCACGTTCTCCTTCGGGGCAGCCCCTTAAATAGTGGCAGGCGGGCCCCACCCCCCACCCCTTCGGTTTCGGGCCTCTCTGAGCTTCTCCCAAAGCGGCTGCTGGATCTCCCCCCCTCCGGACCCCAAAGCCTCCAGGGATCTCTCTTTCCCCGCTCTTCAGGATCCCTCGACGGTGGGAAGCAAGCGCCCTGGGATCGATCGATCCATCTTTATCGATCGCCAAATAAGAGCTGGCAACGTCCCCTCTCGCCCTGGCTCCGTTCGGGCACTTTCCAGGGCAGGAGCCAGGTGCGAAAGGCGACGGAGCCGTCCCAAGTCACCCACCACCGACGCGGATCTATCTTTCCCATCGGCCTTCCTCTTCCCCATCTGATTTCTCCTGGGGTTTCTATTAATCTCTCCTTCTTAACGGTACATTCTGTCTTTCTTGGTTAATCTATAACTCTTCCTGAGGCAGCCGGGCATGCCGGCCTTGTGGAAAGAAGGGTGGCTGGGATCCCTCGGGGGAAGCCCTGAGAGGAGGATCTAGAGCTGGAAGGGACCCCGGAGGTCATCTAGGCCAACCCCCCTGCTCAACCAGGAGACCCTTACAGAATTGGTCTGTGGGTTTTGAATCTTATGAGAGGCCAAATTATTTAATATATTTTTTAAATTGTTTTTAACTTTTATATATCTGTTTTACTTTGGCTGTACACCGCCCTGAGTCCTTCGAGAGTAGGGCAGTAAATAAATAAATAAATAAGAGCTGCAGGGGACCTTGGAGGTCATCTAGTCCGCTCCCCTGCTCAAGCAGGAGGAGGCTTGCAGAATTAAGTATAATCTTTATTGTCACTGTACTTAAATACAACGAAATTGGTTAAATTCAATTAATTAAAGGGTTGAAGGGGACCTTGGAGGCCATCTAGTCCAATCCTTGTCAAGCTGGAGACCCTTACAGAATGACAGAGTTGGAAGGGACCTCGGAGGTCATCTAGTCCAACCCTCGGCTGAAGCCAGGGACCCTTGCAGAATCATAGGATGAGAGCTGGAAGGGACCTCAGAGGTCATCTAGTCCAACCTCCTTCCCGTAGCTGCAGCCGTGAGCGCGAGTGGGCCCACAAATTCCCCCTTTTGAGGCTAGCCCAACGCCCGGCCATTTCCATTGGACCCTCTTCCTTATCCAGCTCTTTCCTTGTGATGCCTGAGCTTAATCCGTCCATCTGTCCCTTCGCTCCGCCCAACCATCGACACAGAATTCAATCTGATTCCATATATGGGAAGAAATATACTCTTCCCCCTGGCGGGCTGGGTGGGTTTCCCTCCTGTGCCAGGGCACGCTCCTTCCGCACAGTTCGGTGGCTAACTTTAATAGACGGGGAAACCATCCTACCATACCGGTTCCAGATCTGGCACGAACTGTCCATGCCAAATCCACCGATTAAAAAGCAAATGGTTTCATGGCTGGCTTAACCATGGTTTCCAAATGGTTTTGGAAGATTTTCATTGCCTGTTTGGAAATGGCCAATGGCTTCCGAAAATGGGCCTCTCTGGAAATCAAATAATCCATATGTCTCTGTCTGTCTGTCTGTCTCCGTTTGTCTGTCTGTCCATCTGTCCATTCATCCATCCTTCCACCCACCCATCCACCTAGCCTTCCTTCCTTCCATCCTTCCTTCACTCCCTCCCATTCTTTTTTCCTCCTTCCCCCCTTTTCCTTCCTTCCTTCCTTCCTTCCTTCCTTCCTTCCATCCTTTCCATCCATTCTTCCTTCCTGCCATCTATCTACCCCTCCTTCATTCTATCCTTCCTTCTTTCACTCCCTTCCTTACTTCACTCCCTCCCATTCTCTTTTTCCTTCCTTCCTTCCCCTCTTTTCCTTCCTTTCTTCCTTTTCTTCTTTCCTTCCTTCCACCTGTCCTTCATTCTATCCTTCCTTCATTTTCTTCCTCCTTCCTTTCCTTCACTCTCTACCCTTCTCTATTTTTCCTCCCTCCCTCCCTCCCTCCCTCCCTCCCCCTTCCTTCCTTCCTTCCTTCCTTCCTTCCTTCCTTCCTTCCTTCCTTCCTTCCTTCCTCCCAACCACCCATCCAACTAGCCTTCCTTCCTTCCATCCTTTCCATCCATTCCTTCCTGCCATCTATCTACCCTTCCTTCCATCTATCCTTCCTTCCTTCCTTCCTTCCTTCTTTCCATTCTTTCCATCCATTCTTCCTTCCTGCCATCTATCTACCCTTCCTTCATTCTATTCTTCCTTCCTTCCATCCATCCATCCATCCATCTATTCTATTCTATTCTATCCCTTCCTTCTTTCCATCTATCCTTCCTTCCTTTCTTCCTTTTTTCCATTCTTTCCATCCATCCATTCTTCCTTCCTGCTATCTACCCTTCCTTCCATCTATCCTTCCTTCCTTCCTTCCATCTATCCTTCCTTCCTTCCTTCCTTCCTTCCTTCCATCTATCCTATCCTTCCTTCCCTCCCTCCCTCCCTCCCTCCTTCCTTCCTTCCTTCCATCTATCCTTCCTTCCTTCCATCTATCTTTCCTTCCTTCCTTCCTTCCTTCCTTCCTTCCATCCATCCATCCATCCATCCATCCATCCATCCATCCATCCATCCATCTATTCTATTCTATCCTTCCTTCCTTCCTTCCTTCTTTCCATCTATCCTTTCTTCCTTCTTTCCATTCTTTCCATCCATCCATTCTTCCTTCCTGCTATCTACCCTTCCTTCCATCTATCCTTCCTTCCTTCCTTCCTTCCATCTATCTTTCCTTCCTTCCTTCCTTCCATCCATCCATCCATCCTATCCTTCCTTCCCTCCCTCCCTCCCTCCCTCCTTCCTTCCTTCCTTCCTTCCTTCCTTCCATCTATCCTTCCTTCCTTCCATCTATCTTTCCTTCCTTCCTTCCTTCCTTCCTTCCATCCATCCATCTATCCTTCCTTCCCTCCCTCCCTCCCTCCCTCCCTCCCTCCTTCCTTCCTTCCTTCCTTCCTTCCTTCCTTCTTTCCATCCATCCTTGATGAGCACAGTCAAAGTGGGAAGCTGGATGTGTTTAATGACGGGGTAGCTGATTTAACAACCCTTAAATCATTCCATTAACAACGGTGGTGACAAAAGGGGAAAATTCACATAACAAACGCCACGCTTAGTGACAGAAAGGTGGGGCTTGGTTGTCGTCGTGAGTCGAGGACTTTCCCCATTGACCGCTGCAGGCTGCCTGCACTGGCTTTTCAAACGGGAGCCATAAACCAAGCAAGGCAACCACCCCACCGCGGGGAGGCGGAACCGGAAACACCAAGTTGGTTCCGCCCCAGGCGCCTGATGGACCCGGAAAGGTTCCAGAGGGAGCTTGGGCCAGTACCTGTATCCCTGCCCCGCGGCTCGACTGAGGACCTAGTGGCCGCATGGTATAGTGCGGCCACGGGGGCCTTGGACCGAGTCGCGCCCTTGCGGCCTCTCATGCGGCGTCGAGTCACCCAGGCTCCTTGGTTTACCGAGGAGCTTCGGGAGATGAAACGCCGCAAGAGATGCCTAGAGAGTAGGTGGAGATCTTCTCGATCCGAAGCTGACCGAACACTAGTGAGAGACCATATTAGGACTTACTTAGTGGCGCTAAGAGTGGCCAAACGTGAGTATTGTGCCACCCTTATCGCGTCCGCGGAAAACCGCCCTGCCGCCCTGTTTGGGGTGACCCACTCCCTCCTTCATCTGAGGCCGCGGGAAGCCCCTTTGCAGGGTCGAGCAGAGGAATTTGGAGTTTTCCTGCAGGACAAAATCACTCAGATTCGGAACGAGTTGCCCTCCACTAGTGGCCCGGTCGAGATGCCCGGTGCTGGTCTTGAGATAACACCTTGGGAGGAGTTCGACTTTGTTACTACCGAGGATATGGACAGGTTGCGGAGGAACCTTAGAGCCACCACATGTTTATTGGACCCGTGCCCCTCCTGGCTTGTACTGGCATCCTGGGAGGTGACACGAGGCTGGCTCCAGGGTATTGTGAATTCATCTCTGAGTGAGGGGTTCTTGCCTACCGTCTTGAAAGAGGCGGTGGTGAGTCCCCTCCTCAAGAAGCCATCCCTGGCTCTTCCGGTTCCGGCTCCAGCGGCGACGGGCGAGCCTAGCGCTCGCTCGCCGTTTTGTTTCTTTTTCTGCCCCCCCATGGGGGCGAGACGCCCCTTGTTTGGGGGTCTCCCGTAAAGCCGGCTCGACTGGGACGTTCCCCCTCACGGCGGTGGGGGAAGCGACCCTTGTTGCGGCTTAGGTGAAGGAGAACATGCTGCGGGGGGTTCTCCCTTCGCCAAAGGAAGACGGCGCCATTCGCAATCATGAAGAGGGCTAAACATCTGAGTCGGAAGGCTTCCCGAGGCTTCAGCTGCGAGGGGAGAGTGAGTGTTTAAAAACTTTTTTTTCTGCTGTCAGCCGGGCTGAAAGGACTGGGAGGGGGATGTTTGTTTTTTAAAAAAAACCCTCGGACTTAAGCGGCACTCGGAAATGGCTTCTCGTGGCGAGAAAGCGGAAATCTTTAATCCTGACTGTTTGCAGCAAGGGAAAGTGATCTGCGGTTGTTTGCAACAATGTTTCTAGGTCTGGCTGAAACAATTTATTTTACCACTCTCTCCTCTGGGCTCTGAGCTTGGGTGTGGAAGATGGCTTCTCTTTGTCCCTGCCTGATTATTTCACTTATGGAAAATTCCCAGCGTCTCTTTGCAATTTGGACTTCCTCTGAATATTAATGAAGAATTTTTTTTTCTTTTTGGATTTGTGATTTCTTTTCTGGAGTACCTTTTCTGGAGTACAACTTTACAACCCTGAACTGAACTTTTGGCTCCTGAATTGCCTCACCAGCCCCACCCAAAAAAAACGCCATTTTAGTGGCATTGATTTTAACAAATAATCATGGCACAAGAAACAGCACTGGCAAGTTTGGAACAAAGGATGGCTTCTCTTGAATCTGTTATACAAACTTTGGTACAAGAAATTAAGGCCCAGAGGGCAGAAAATATTAACTTTAAGAAGGAGTTATTGGATACACGGAAACAGGTGCTGGAAAACACACAGAAGAACGAAGAATTGGAAGGGGGGCTGGTGGGGGCTAAGGGAGAGATTAAAAATGTTACTAATGAAGCTGTGGAAATAAATGGGCATGTGTCTAGGATTGATATGGAAAGAATGACATATTTTTTGAGATTTCAGAATGTTTTTGAGGAATCTGGTGAATGCCTCCCTGATCTTATGAGCACAATTTTAGCAGACTATTTACATAAACCTAAGGATGAGATCAGGGGGGACATTGACCTAGCCTACAGAATTAACTCAGCATATGCCAGGATAAATGAAGTACCTAGAGAGATACATGTGAAATTTGTTAGAAGGTCAACCAGAGAAGAAATCCTGAAAGTGCAGAGAGGTAGTCCATTAATCTACCAACAAAAAGAGGTTGCTATCTTGAAGCAGATCCCTAGAAAGATTCGAGAAGCAAGGAGGAAATTTTCCTTCTTGTCTAAAACATTGTTTGATCACGGGATTTGGTTCAAGTGGGTGACACCCGAAGGGATGCTGGTGTTCTGGGAAGGAGGAAGAGTGAGGATTAAAACAGTTGCTGAGGCGGAAGCCTTTCTTAAAAAACATTCCTCTATCCTGGGGGAAGATCCAGGGGGGACGGAGGGGGCCACGGCCCCGCCCACTGGGAGCCAGGGAGGAGAAAAAGAAGATACAATTGCCAAGAGACTTAGATCGAAAAAATAACTTTGCCTTGATTTTTCTGATTAATTTTGCATAATATTTGTATTTGGATTTTTTGTAAATGTCTGACAGCATAGAACTGAGAATTTAGGTATATGTACTTGCTCTCACTTTGTAGTGTTATGAAAAATGTTTTTTTTTATTGTTATCAATGTATTTTGAGGTCCCGGAAGGGCTGACGACTTTGACGTGAATGCTCTCAAAATTTCTTTGTATCCCTTACCCCACCCTATAGAAAAAATGTAAAACCAATAAAACTTTTTCAATATAAAAAAAAAAAAAAAAGAAGAAGCCATCCCTGGACCCGGCTTTATTAGAGAACTATCGTCCCGTCTCCAACCTTCACTTTTTAGTGAAGGTTGTTGAGAGTGTGGTGGCTCAACAGTTCCCTCGACATCTGGAGGAAGTTGATTATCTAGACCCGCGCCAGTCCGGCTTCCGGCCCGGTCACAGTACCGAGACGGCATTGGTCGCGTTGGTGCATGATCTCTGGAGGGCTCGGGATAGAGGTTGCTCCTCTATCCTGGTCCTGTTAGACCTCTCAGCGGCTTTCGATACCATCGACCATGGTATCTTATTGCACCGATTGGGGGGGGTTGGGGCTGAGAGGCACCGTTTTACCGTGGTTCTCATCCTACCTCTCTGGTCGGTCGCAATGGGTGTTGGCAGGAGGGCAGAGGTCAGCCCCGAGGCCCCTCACATGTGGGGTTCCTCAGGGGTCGGTCCTCTCGCCACTTCTGTTCAACACCTACATGAAGCCACTGGGCGAGATCATCCGTGGTTTTGGGGTGGAGTACCATCTGTACGCTGATGATACTCAGCTGTACATATCCACCCCAAACCACCCCAACGATGCCGTCGAGGTGCTGTCCCGGTGTCTGGAGGCCGTACGGATCTGGATGGGTAGTAACAAACTCAAACTCAACCCGTCCAAGACCGAGTGGCTGTGGTTTCCGGCACCCCGGTTTAGCCAGATAAATCCAACACTGGCCATTGGGGGCGAACATCTTGCCCCCGTGGAGAGGGCGCGCAACTTGGGCGTCCTTCTGGATTACTGGCTGTCCATGGAGGACCATGTGACGGCCGTGGCCAGGGGGGCGTTCTATCAGGTTCGCCTGATACGCCAGTTGCGCCCCTTACTAGACCGGGGGGCCCTTCGCACAGTCACTCAAGCGCTCGTGACATCTCGGCTGGATTACTGTAACGCTCTCTACATGGGGCTCCCCTTGAGGTGCACTCGAAAGCTGCAGTTAGTGCAGAATGCGGCCGCGCGGGTGGTTATGGGTGCCTCAAGGCAAGCCCACGTAACACCTCTCCTGCACGAGCTGCACTGGCTGCCTGTGGCCTTTCGAGTGCGCTTCAAGGTGTTGACCACCATCTTTAAATCGCTCCATGGCTCGGGGCCTAGCTATATACGAGACCGCCTCCTGCCCTATACATCCCTTCGTCCGGTCCGCTCCCACAGAGCGGGCCTACTCCGGGTGCCGTCGGCCGGGCAATGCCGGCTGGCGACAGCCAGGGGAAGAGCCTTCTCTGTGGCGGGCCCGGCCCTCTGGAACGACCTACCCCCCGACCTTCGCACTACCTCGGACCTCCGCCTCTTCCGCCAACGTCTTAAGACGTACTTATTCCAACAAGCCGGCCTAGGATAGCCCCCCGCGTCTGACTTTTAAATATAAATTATAATTTGGTTATGGTCTTAATAACGGGTTTTAGCACGGGTGAATTAATTTAATATATTTTTAATTGATGTATATTGTATTTATGGTTTTATATAATGCCTGTGCGCCGCCCTGGGTCCTAACAAGGAGAAGGGCGGGGTATAAATTTAATAAAATAAATAAATCCAGGCTGCCGGGCAGCCCATGTGCTGCCAAGGCCCACCCGTCTGACGCTGGCTCTCCTCTCACCCTCGGCTGGGCCTGCCCAATGGAGCCAGAGGGCGGAGCAGCCCCAGAGCCCAGAGGGAGGGAGGGGAGGGGGAGGGGAACATGCTCTCCTGACCTCCCTGCCCCTGAGGGCACCCAGCCTGGGGGGGGAGCCAGCAGCCCCATTATCCACAGCCATGCCTGGAGAGAGAAAGAGAGAATGACAGGTAGGTAGGTAGGTAGGTAGGTAGGTAGGTAGGTAGGTAGGTAGGTAGGTAGATAGGTAGATAGATAGATAGATAAATAGATAGATATAGGGTAGATAGGATAGATAGATAGATAGATAGATAGATAGATAGATAGATAGATAGATAGATAGATAGATAGATAGATAGATAGATAGATAGATAGATAGATAGATAGATAGATAGATAGATAGATAGATATAGGGTAGATAGGATAGATAGATAGATAGATAGATAGATAGATAGATAGATAGATAGATAGATAGATAGATAGATAGATAGATAGATAGATAGATAGATAGATAGATAGATAGATATAAATATGGATGGATGGATGGATAGATAGATAGATAGAAAGATAGATAGATAGATAAATAGATAGATAGATAGATATAGGGTAGATAGGATAGATAGATAGATAGATAGATAGATAGATAGATAGATAGATAGATAGATAGATATATAGATAGATATAAATATGGATGGATGGATGGATAGATAGATAGATAGATAGATACTGGCAGGAGAGAGATTAGATTGATATAGATACTTTAGAGATGGATGGATGGATGGATGGACGGATGGATGGATAAATAGATATAGAGATACCGGAGAGAAACAGAGAAAGAGATTGATAGATTGCTATAGAGATACTTAAGTGTAGATAGAGAGATTGAGAGAGAGAGATTAGATTGATATACGGAGAGACTTTAGAGTTGGAGGGATAAAGGGATGGATGGACGGACAGACGGATAGGGACAGAGAGTGACAAAGGCAGACCTCACTCTGGGGATCAGTGGCCATATCCTTCCAGCTCCTGTCGCTGCCCCATTGAACTGGCCAAAGGCAGCCAACCCTTCCCTCTGGGGAAAGCTGGCGGGGAGCCAGCGTTTGTTCTCAATGGGCTCCTGATCTCAATGCCTGACTGTGGAACAAGCCAGGCCCATTTCATTTGTGGGGGGGGGAGCCCTCCTGGGGCGGCAGCCACCCTTCCTGGATCGCCAGGCCCTTGCAGACTTCTGCTCGCCCCACTGCAATGGAGGGGGGAGTGCTGCCCCTCCCTCCCTCCCGCTGGGCACCTTGCGCCCTGCTCGGCTTGAGAAATCCCCGCCTCCCTCGGAAGGGACTTTGGCCACCTGAGGCCAGAGTCCCTCGGGCTGTTTGTGGACTCAAGCCTTGGCACCCGTCAGGCACTGCCCACCCCCGGCCCCGTGCCCTGGGACAGCCAACGGCTCCGCTCGGCCAGGACCTGCCCCCTTCCACCTGCCGGGATAGATAAATAGGGGCAGCCCCATTGCGGGAAGGACTGCTGAAGCAGGCGCCACATCCGAAGCCAGAGCCCAGCCGGCCCAGAAGTGAGGGGCGCTCGGGGGCAGCCTTGGGGGAGGGAGGGAGGAAGGAGGGATGGGGAAAAGAAAAGAAGCAGGAGAGGAGGAGGAGGAGGAGGCAAGGAAGAAGAAAGGGAGGCAGAGCAGGAGGAGGACAGAGGGAAGGGAGGGAGGAGGAGGAGGCAAGGAAGAAGAAAGGGAGGCAGAGCAGGAGGAGGACAGAGGGAAGGGAGGGAGGAGGAGGAGGACAGGATGGGTGGGAAAAAGAAAAGGAAGGAAGGGGCCTGGGGAGGGGGGTGCAGGTGAGGCTCCCCGAGAGATGCTGGTTGAGCACTTGGTGAGGAGGGGGGCTCCTCTCTCTAGAGGTCAGGGATTCTAACCCTCCTGCCTTCCAGAGGGAGGGAAGGGCTTCAAGGGAGAGGGGGAGGGCACTTGGGATAACCCTAACCTTAACCCTAACCCTGGCACTTACCCTCTGCCCCCCCCCCCATACACCTGTTCTTTAAAGGGGAGGGGGTCTCTGCCAAAGGGGAGGTGGCTCCAGGGGTCTGCGGGGAGGGAACGGGCGGGGGGGGGCTTGCCTGTAATTGAACTGGGTGGGGGATCAGAAAGATGCCCCCCTCTCCAGCAATAGGGGCCCCAAAGAGTAGTCAGGGCTGTGGGGAAACTGTCCCAGGGGACACAACTTGGGTAAGAGCAGAGAGCTTGGCCCAAAGTCATGCCAGGAGGACCTGCTGCCCACTGGGCAGTGAAAACATGGCATATTTTAAGCCATGAAACAGATGGCTTCCTACAGCTCTCCTTCTTCCTTCCTTCCTTCCTTCCTTCCTTCCTTCCTTCCTTCCTTCCTGCCTCCCTCCCTTTCTCCCTTTGTCTTCCTTCCTTCCTTCCTTCTTCTCCTTCCTTCTTCTCCTTCCTTCCTGCCTGCCCCCTCCCTTTCTCCCTTTGTCTTCCTTCCTTCCTTTCCTTCCTTCCTTCCCCTCCTTTCTTCTTCTCCCTCCTTCCCTCTCTCCTTCCCTCCCCTTCCTGCTTGCCCCCTCCCTTCCTCCCTTTGTCTTCCTCCCTCCCTCCCCTTCTTCCCTCTCTCCTTCTCCCTTCTTGCTTCCTTCCCTCTCCTCCCTCCCTCTCTCCATTTCCCCCTCCCAGCCCCCTTGGCTCCATCAGCCGGAAAGTTGTTGCCTCCGGTGCAGCTGAGGTCCATCAGAGGCGAAGGGCAGGCAGTTTGCAGCTGGGAGGGAATAAACACTTAGCGTCAGCCACGTCTCTCTGCCGTGAGTGAGTCCTTCCCACACGCCTCTCCTTCCTCCAACAGGCCCGTCGCAATGAGGATGCCACTGGCCTACGTGGTAGGCATGTTCTGTCTTACTGCCCAAGCCGTCTGGGGTACGCTGCCCCCGCTGAGCCAAAAAACGGCCTCCATTTTCTCCGACTTGAGCCCTGCGGAGCTTCGGGCCGTCCGGACGTTCCTGATGAGTCGTCCCGAACTGGGACTCCAACCGAGCAAGGGGGGCTCCCTTGCCAAGAACAGCCTCTTCCTGATCGAAATGCTCCCTCCGAAGAAAAGCCAGGCCTTGTGCTACCTCAATACCGGCACGCAGCCCCCGCGTCGGCGCGCCCGAGCAGTGGTCTACTTTGGCACCGGTGCCAAGCCCAACATCACCGAGTACATTGTGGGGCCGCTGCCCGTGCCGACATTCTATCGCCCATCTGGCCAGTCGGTGGATTTCAGCGCCAGACCCATGACCCAAGTGGAGTACAAGCTGGTCTTCAAAAAGCTGCCTGAACTTCTGGCCCCCCTGAACCAGTTCCTGAAGGACATCTCCGGCTTCAGCCTCCGGGACTGCCAGGACCGATGCCTGACCTTCACCGACATCTCCCCACGTGGTTTGGCCTCCGGGGAACGGCGGACGTGGGTCATTGTACAGCGTGCCATCGAGGGCTTCTACCTGCACCCCGTTGGACTGGAAGCCCTGATCAACCACAGGGAGTTGGACCCTGCCCGCTGGTACTTCGAGAAGTTGTGGTACAATGGGAAGTACTTCAGCACTCCGCAAGAACTGGCCCAGCAGTATGCGCAAGGCAAAGTGCCCATCATTCGGCTGGTTTCCCATCCAGAAAAAACCCTCTTCTCCAGCTATTTGCCCCGCGGGGAATTCAACACCGGTCCCCCGACCAATGCCCATGGCGCCAAAGTGTGTGAACCGCAGGGACACCGATACTCCGTGCAGGGCAACCTTGTGGAGTACAGTGGATGGAGCCTGGCCTTCCGGTTACGCAGCTCCACAGGCCTGCAACTTTTTGACGTGCGATTCAACGGGGAGCGCATCGCCTACGAGGTGAGCGTGCAGGAGGCCATTGCCTTCTACGGCGGAAACTCCCCGGCCACCATGCAAACCAAGTACATCGATGCCGGATGGGGTATGGGAAGCGTCACTCACGAACTGGCTTCGGGCATCGACTGTCCAGAGACAGCCACCTTCATCGATGCCTACCACCACTATGACGCCGATGCACCGGTCCGCTACCCCCGTGCCATCTGCATCTTTGAGCTGCCGACGGGTGTGCCCCTGCGCCGTCACTTCGACAGCAACTTCCACGGGGGTTTCACCTTCTACGCGGGACTGGAGGGTCATGCCCTGGTGATCCGGACCACTTCCACCGTCTACAACTACGATTACATCTGGGACTTTCTGCTCTTTCCTAACGGCATCCTGGAGACCAAGATTCATGCCACGGGCTACGTCCACACCTCCTTCTACACGCCTGAGGGGATGTCCTATGGCACCCGTCTCCATACTCACTTGATGGGCAACATCCACACCCACCTGGTGCACTACAAGATTGACCTAGATGTTGCAGGTGGGTTCTCTCTCCCATGGCAGATGGAGTGGTGGGTAACCCTGGGTTCAAATCGTCACCATAACGGACGAACTCTTCTGGACAGAAGTTATTTGTCCAGTTGGCCGTGTATGTGGAAACAAAATCATCACCATCTTTTAATGACCCCATGATCCAGGGGTGTCAAACTCGATTTAATTGAGGGCCATATCAGGGCTGGGGTTCACCTTGGGGGGCTGGGTGGTTGTGTTGCCCCAGGTGGGATCCATTGTCTCCATGGGATGGTGGCTGGCTCTCACTGACTCCAGGGCAGCCCCGCAGATCTAAAGCTGACCGTGTTCGGACCCCGATGGCTGCCACCAAGTTTTAGATCAGTGTCCTGCTGACCTGAGGTGCTGGGGGCCGGTTCTTCACTGTTTCCAGGGTACCTTCCTGGGCTGGATCTAACTACATCACAGGCTGCATTCAGCCCTCGGGCCAGGAGTTTAGTTTTTTAGTTTTTCCCTGTGGGGTGGAGTCTGGGCAACTGAATGGAGCTAGCAGAGTGTTTTAGTGGCTAGATTCCTTTCTGGTTACCAAGGCAGAGTTTGGTTCAGCAGATATATTCCCCTTGTGCCCAGAGAGAGACTATCTGCCCCTGCCTAGGATTGAACTCACAGCCTTCTGATTGTGAAGCTAGAGCTCCCCCTCTCACCCACCGCACCACTCCGTGGAAACCAAATAGCCTCCGGGAATAGTTTCCCTTGAAATAACTTTTAAAGCTCTCCATCTCCAAGAGGTCCCATCTACATAAGGTTGTCCTCTTTCTTCTGTGGGGATGTGTGACATTGTAACCCTCTCCTCTCCAAGGCCTGACCATCCCCACGAAGGAAGAACGTAGCATGGGCTGGGTCTAGGGCCCAAGTCGGACCTGTCTTTACGTCCAAGAATTATGGGGTTCCCCTCTAGCTACCTTTACAGAGTCATCTCTGTAAATGGGGTCAGCCACAGCCAATTCTGAGCCAAAGCTCATTTGCTGGGGGGGGGCAGGCTCTTTGTCCTGCCTATGACTACAATGTCCATCACTGTAACCCAGGTGGTTTCGTCATACCCTCCCGGTTTCATCTTTAAACCCCAGGCAACCAGGAGTTCCTCCTGCTTCTTGGGAGATCAATCAATCAACCAATCAGATTCGAGCCAGAAGGGACCTTGGAAGTCTTCTAGTCCCACCCACCGCTCAAGCAGGACACCCTGTACCATTTCAGACAGATGGTTGTCTAGTAATCACCTCCCATGATGGAGCACCTACCACTTCTGGTGGCAAGCAGTTCCACTGGTTAATTGTCCTCCCTGTTAAGAAATTTATCCTTAATTCCAGGTTGTTTCTCTCCTCGGTGAGTTTCCATCATCCATTGTTTCCTGCCTTGCCTTCTGGTGCTTTGGAAAATCAGCTGCCCCACCTCTTTGTAGGGGCGGCACCTCAAATCCTGGAAGATTGCTACCCTATCCCCACTAGTCTGTCTTCTCCCCTGACTACCCAAATCCTGCAACCGTTCTTCATGAGTTTTGGTCTCCAGGCAGTGGTGGGTTTCTCTCCCCGTCGCTACCCGTACGCTGCTCACGGAGCTGGGCATCCTGTGCACGCCTACGCAATTGGCCAGGTGCTTTAAAGACAGGTTATCTAGACCCGCGCCAGTCCGGCTTCCGACCCGGTCACAGCACCGAGACGGCATTGGTCGCGTTGGTTGATGATCTCTGGAGGGTGCGGGATAGAGGATGTTCCTCTATCCTAGTCCTGTTAGACCTCTCAGCGGCTTTTGATACCATCGACCATGGTATCCTATTGCACCGACTGGGGGGGTTGGGGCTGGGAGGCACCGTTTTGTGGTGGTTCTCGTCCTACCTCTCTGGTCGGTCGCAATATGTGTTGGCAGGGGGGCAGAGGTCGGCCTCGAGACCCCTCACATGTGGGGTGCATCAGGTGTCGGTCCTCTCGCCCCTCCTGTTTAACACATATATGAAGCCGCTGGGCGAGATCATCCGTGGTTTTGGGGTGGGATATCATCTGTACGCTGATGATAGTCAGTTGTACATATCCACCCCAGACCACCCCAACGATGCCGTCGAGGTTATGTCCCGGTGTTTGGAGGCCGTACGGATCTGGATGGGTAGTAACAAACTCAAGCTCAACCCGTCCAAGACTGAGTGGCTGTGGTTTCCGGCACCCCGGTTCAGCCAGATTACTCCAACTCTGGCCATTGGGGGCGCAACACTGGCCCCCGTGGAGCAGGCGTGCAACTTGGGTGTCCTCCTGGACTACAGCTAGTCCAGAATGCAGCCGCGCAGGTGATTATGGGAGCCCCTAGACACTCCCATATAACACCGATCCTGCGCGAGCTGCACTGGCTTCCTGTAGTCTTTCGGGTGTGCTTCAAGGTTTTGACGACCATCTTCAAAGCGCTCCATGGATCGGGGCCTAGTTAAATGCGAGACCGTCTCCTGCCCCATACATCCCTTCAGCCGATCCGCTCCCACAGAGAGGGCCTTCTCAGGGTGCCGTCGGCCGGACAATGCCGACTGGCGACACCTAGGGGAAGGGCCTTCTCTGTGGCGGGCCCCGCCCTTTGGAACGACCTACCCCCTGAACCTCGCACCATCTCGGATCTCCGCCCCTTCCGCCAGTGTCTAAAGACACATCTGTTTCACCAAGCCGGCCTAGCGTAACCTCCCGCTGGGACTATTTTAGACAGTTTTAATTTGGGGGGGGTTTAATTGGATTTTAGTATAGGATGGGAATTTAATATGTCTTTTAAATTTTGTATTTTGTCATTTTGTATGTTTTTTAAATTCCGGTGCGCCGCCCTGGGTCCTCTCCGGAGAAGGGCGGGGTATAAATTTAATTAAAATAAAATAAATAAAGGTATAGAATGCGAGTGGGCAGGTGGGCCAAAGTGGCCAATGTACCGGTACGCTGTCAGCTGCTCCTGGCTACTACTGGTATAGCCGTACCAGTAGTACCGGCTGGAACCCACCACTTCGATCCCCTTCGTTGCTCTTCTCTGAACTGTTACCAAAGTCCCTATATCTGTTTTGTAATGTGGGGACCAAAACTGGGTGCAGGATTCCAGCTGTGGCCTTACTAAGGCTTGACAAAGCGGTACCAATCCTTCCCGCCATTTGGATTCTGAGCCTCTGTTGATACAGCCCAGGATTGTGTTACTTCGAGACAGGGCCCCCCCTCACCTCCCTCCCTAGCGGTCGTGGAAGAGCGACAATATACATGCTGGTCTTGGCTTCCTCCGCAGGGACCGCCAACAGCTTCGAAACGATGGACATGACCTTCGAGAACATATCGCTTCCCTGGCAACCGAGCCACCGGCTGGTGCAGCCACGCGTGAAGCGGGAGCCACGCCTCCGCGAGCGCCAGGCCGCGTTCCCCATCGGCAAGCCCGCGCCTCGCTACTTCCTGGTCTACAACCCCAGCCAGAAGAACCGCTGGGACCACCCGCGCAGCTACCGCATCCAGATCAACTCCCATGCCGGCATCGTCTTGCCGCGTAACTGGAAGGAAGAGAACGCCGTCTCCTGGGGCAGGTGAGCCGGGATGGTGCAGGGGCCGTGGCCTTTCTAGATTGCCACCCCTAAGCCTTCCCAAAGGAGGGTGTTCTGACCCAGCCCCCCAAACACGAAAACCCCTCGAAAGTTAGCTCAGATTCCTTTATTCAGAGCAAAATGCTTCTCTCTCAATGGCGGCTGGCTGGAAGATGAATAGTTCTCTGCCACATCTATTCATCTCTGCCCCCTGTCTTTAAATACCCAGAGACAGGGTGGGGCTTCGCTAGCAGCAGTGGCTTCTGTCCCAAGGACCGGCCCATAGATTTCCACTGCTCTCCTCTCCTCTGCTTTCTGTGCATCCATGCATCAGGCACTGGGCCCAGCTGTTCCTCCTCTTCCTCATCAGCCATCTCCTCACCTGGGGGCTGACAGACAGCCCAGGCTCACCTCTGCCAGCTCCATTCCCTCTTCCCTCTTGGAGCTCTCAGGGTGCCTTGATGCTGACCCTGAGTCCCATGCCTCCTCCTCCTCCTCCTCCTCCGATTTGGCTGCTGGAGGGGCTGGCGGCCAGCAGAGCTTCATGCAATATCCCCAGACAGAGCGAGATCAGAGCAGGGCAGGGCTGGGGATCTCCTTTCCATAGGGCCAACTTTAGAGTGCCAGAATAAGAGATCTCTGCCCTCTATTTATTTATTTGCATTTATTTTTTCTATTTATATACCGCCCTATTTTCCCTGGGGGGACTCAGGGCAGTGCACAGAAAGATAAAAACCCCAACAACGCATACAAAAATATAAAAAACAATTAAATTATTAACTCTGTGCTAAAATTTAAATACTATAAAAGATTAAAACCAATAAATATTAAAATTTAAAATTATATCCTTGGTCTATGTCAGGCCGGCTAGATGGAAAAAATGTGCTTTTAACATCCTCTAGCATTCTCTTCAATGGGGTGAGCCAACCAAATGGGGAGGCGGCGACCACAGGCACTTCGGATTCAAGGCTGGGTTGGAGGGCAGCGTGGGCCGAAAAAGCAGAGCTGGATTTAGGGAAACCACCAAGGCAGCGTCCCCCAGTTCTTGTGGGAAGGCTCAACAGCTGCATGGTGTGGGGAACATTGGGGAATGGAAGGGGGGCACCGTAGTGGAGATGTGGGACAGGACCAGGGAGGCCTCCGGGTTGCTGGATGGTTCTACGGTACGGAGTTGACAACACAACGCCGATGCTTCATGCTGCAGAGACGGAGGGAGGGAATTGGGGTATTCGGACCCAGGTGTTTTGCCTAGGCAGGTGGGGCAGGTGGGTCACCCTGGCCACACTTGGAGCTTGAGGCAGGACGTCCTCTTGGCAGGTACCATTTAGCGGTGACTCAACACCATGAGAACGAAGGCGTCAGCAGCAGCTTGTACATCCAGAACGACCCGTGGAACCCCAGCGTGAACTTTGAAAACTTCCTTCGGAACGACGAGAGCATCGACAAGCAGGTTGGAGAGAGAAGGTTGCGTGTTTGTGGGTGTTGTGTCTGTATCTGTGCATTTCTGACCGGAGATTTCTTCCCGACAGGACCTGGTGGCCTGGGTGACGGTGGGCTTCCTCCACATCCCCCACTCGGAGGATATCCCCAACACGGCCACGCCTGGCAATGTAGGGGGCTTCTTACTGCGCCCCTTCAACTTCTTTGACGAAGACGCCTCGTTGGCGTCCCGTCGCACGGTCATTGTGCGTCCCAGAGAGGCTGGGGACGGGGTGCAGATTCAGCGCTGGACTCCAGAGACTCCGGGACACTGCGTGACGAAGGTGCCCTTCAGCTACAATGGCACCTACAGCCCCACCTAGCTCAGCTGGGACCTTCTGATCATGGAACGCCACCGTCGCCGGTTCGAAACACACCCTCTGAAGGACCTCGTCTAGTGATGCCCCTGACCAGGCAGAGGGTCTGTGGGCTGAAAGACTGAGGAGGACCCTGGCCATGCTGCCTCCTCCCCCCCCCCTTGGTGTTCTCTCCACTCCAGGTCCTTTCTGGGACTGGCTGTCCCTCAGCTGCCAGCAGATGGCGCTGATTCTGCCTCACTTGCTCCCCCTCCTGGCCCATTACTGACTCTACAGCAAGGGCAAGGAGCCACAAGGGGACCCGTGTAGTCCCGCTTCTCCAGAGGGTGGCTGTCGGAGTAAGGCTCCCCCTGTGGGCCATAGGAATCCTCCTCCCTACCCACCAGGGCTGTCATGAAAATAAATTGAGATAAATCTTTCGAAGCGCCGTCTGTACAAATGGTGCCACACACAAAACGCTCTTTCAAAGGGCAGCTTGGGATGTAGAGGGCCAAGAATATTCAGCCCCTGGACCAGGGATGGCGAACCTTTTCAGTACCGAGTGCCCAAACGGGAACATGTGGGAATGTGGGTGTGTGCTGGAGTGCCAGAAACCCCAAAACCAGCCGGTCGCCACGTGCATGCTTGGTTTTCCTGACATTTTTTGGGCCGTTTTCAGGCCATTTTAAAGGCTTTTTCTGGTCATTTCTTGGGTATTTTTGGCCATTTTCAGGCGCCTGCAAAGACATACACACCAGAGAGAAGAAGAGCAGCTGGCAACGGCGCGTGTGCTTACAGAGAGGGGCTCTGCGAGCCACCTCTGGCATGTGTGCCATAGGTTCACCATCACGGTCCTAGACCCCCCCCCCAAGCCCATGTGCCACTGAAGGCCCCGCCCACAGCACCAATCAGCAACTCCCCTACCCATGTGGCTCCCGCAGGCCCAATACTCACAGTGGCCCTGCCGGGGAAGTCGCTCTGCAACACTCTGCCCCCAAACCAACCCATACGGGTAGTCTTCACCTTACAACAATTTCATTTGTGTTGCTAACCGAGACGGAGGTTTTGCCGTTTCCCGACCTTCCTGGTCACAGTTGCGAAGCCCATCCCTGCCGCTGTTCAGTTAGTGACATGGGTTTGCTTCGCCACCATGTTACTAACTGAACAATGGGAATCCCTGTGACGTTGCTCGTCAGAGGGCTGGGACCCTGGGACCCTACGACCATCGTACATACCAGCCAGTTGCAAAGCATTTTTCATCATGCCACAGCAACGGTCGTGTGGAAAAACGGTCACCGGTGACCGCCCTTCTCCTGAATCTTCTCGGGGGACCTCCGTGTTTCCCAAGATGGGGAGCTCCCCATCTTCCCCACAACTCCTCCCGTTTTAGAGCGCCACCTACAAAACGGCATCTCCACACTGAACAGCCTCTGTTCCGGAGTGAAACCAGCAGCTGTTGTTCCTTTGACGGTCAGTCTGTTGTGTTGCCTGTCACTTGAAGCAGGTACCCAGGACTATGTCCCCCCACCAGACACACAGGCAGGTCCTCAACTTACTACTGTAATTAGGCCAAAAGGTTTAAGTGGCTAAGTCAGACATTTGTTGCATTTTGCCTCCTTTTGCAACCTTTCTGGCCACTTCAGTGAATCAGTCTTAAATTACTCACAGGGGTTGGAAGGTCGCATGACCCCCAGGACGCTGCGTACATTGTAAATGTGAGCCGGGGTTGTGCTAAAGGCCGCCCTGGGTCCTTTTGGGAGAAGGTGCGGGGTATAAATCTAATAAAATCAAATCAATCAAATGGCCACGGGGATCCTGCAGTGGCCGTCAGGGTGAAAAACAATCCTTTTTTCCGGTGCCCGCTGTCACTTTGGTCACTATACAAACAGTCGTCAATCAAGGACTTCCTGTAGATGTGGGGCTTGGCTGAATGGGGCCCTTTGGGGAGGGACCAGGTGGGGCCGCTCTGTGTTGACCGGTTGTGGGGCCGTTCCCTCGCAACAAGGCCTCGAGATCAGTACAGAAAGCGGGGAAGGGGCAGAATTGGTTGCCCCTCCTGGATGCTTTCTCTCCCAGCCCCCTTTGCTCCCCCACTGCAACAAATATATGCAGGCAGTTCTCAACTTACAACAGTTCACTTAATGATGGTCCAGAGTTATGACCAGTGGTGGGTTCCTACCAGTTCGGACCGGTTTGGCGGAACCCGTAGTGGTTTGGTGGCCTAGGATCATTTTTTACACTTACGACGGGTCACGTGATCCAATTTCGGATGCTTGGCAACTGACTCCTATTTATGACGGTCGCAGTGTCCCAGGGTCACACGATCCGCTTTTGCGACCTTCTGACTCTCAACGGGGAAGCCAGATTCACTTAATAAGTAGGTTACTAATTTAAGAACTGCAGGGATTCACTTAGCAACAGTAGCAAGACCAGTTGCAAAAAGGGGCCCACTGAAACAATGACTCGCTTTGAGACAGTTTTGGGCCTGCAGCGGGGTCATAGGTCAAAGACTGCCTGGACTCTCCAGCCAGCTCTCTTCTTTTCTAGGCAACCTTTGCAACTCCCAGGCTGACCCCCACAGCCCTCCCCTCTGAAACACCCCTCCCCCCACAAAGAGACGGTTTAGGGGAGGCGGTTTAGTCATCCACTCCAAGTTTAATGGGCATTGGTTGCTACTGCCGAGGACAGCATGCGCGTGAGGGGGGAGGGATGTCATGTGCATCATTCAGATGTGTGGGGCAAGCTTGGAGAAGACAGGGGGTCTGGAAACCTGCAGTGTGGGGGGGGCTGCGTCAGCACCCCCATGATGGAACCTAGCCGCCTGCTACTGAGAGGGACCGGTGGGGAAGGACCGGAGAGGGGTTGCATCCAGCAGGCTGCTGCTTTAATGGGGAGGGGGATGCTATGCAATGGGGCATGGGGAGGGGACCTCCCCCCATTCACCACTGTGTCTCCCTACACCTCGTTTTCCCATCAGCGGGAACGTTAAGGAGTGGCTGAGAAAGTGGAGTGCGCCGTGCAGAGAACACCCCCCTTACAGAGATGGGAAGTGATGTGCTGCCTGCAGCCCCATGTGTAATGGCGAGAGGCTCTGAACACAGCCCGGTTTCTAAGATGGGGGGAGTGATCCAGCAGTAAATGACCCACACCCACCTGTTCACAATTCTCACAACTTCCAATCTGATCTCAGCCCTCCCATGTGGGCTGCTCCGATCCCGAACGGTCCCCCCTGATGGACTCAAGGGGCCTGGAATTATTGCTCAGCTGGAGCCTCCCCACACCACCGAGAAATCGCTTTGGTGAAGCAAAGGTTGGATTATGGAAGTCCTGGAGGGGAGAGGGCCTCTCAAAAAAGAAAGTGGGATACGGGGGCCCTCCGAGTATCACAAACACTCCCCATAATGAGATGGGGTGGTGTCTCGCTGCCCTCCTCAGGGGTTCCAGCTTGGGGTCCCTGTAAGAGTGCCCCTTTTCCTCCTGGACTCCACGCTCAGCCACCCAGGTTGATCGAAACCCCGGGACCCATGAAGGATGGTACAACACAATGTTCAGATCCTTGCCGTCAGTGTCCTGTCTGCTCCGTCTACATCCTCCACATGTCCTTCATGCCATGTCATCATCCAGTTTTTGCAGCCCTCCTGCCAGTTCCCCGGGCGTCCTCCGGGATCTGCCCATCTGTTAGGCCAGCTAACATCGTCATGGGAGAGTGGCTAGCCCTGCTCGGCCATGCCAGGCAGCTGCCCCTCAGGTGGGCCACGCAGGCGCCTGGCAATCTTTGTCCACTGTCTGCTCCCCATCGCGAAGAGACCCTCGTCTGGGTCTCCATCCAGAGTCGATTAACTGCCGGGGTCCGAGCAGTGTCTGTGCAAATCAGGAGGCAAGTCCGGCCCCCCCGTGGCAGCCAGCTGTCCCGGGAGAGAAAGGCGCCGAGGGGCCACACAGGGCGGCTCCAGCAGCAACACCACCTCATCACTAGACTCGGTGGGGTCCACTCGGAGAGCTGGAAAATGAGGCATCTGAGAAGGGATGAGAGGAAGACCAGCTGTAAGTGACATGGGGGGAGGGGTGTCCAAGCCCCCTTTAAAGGGAAGGGATGGGCAGCACCCACAAAGGCAACGGCTGATGAATCTGGTCCACCTGACCGACTCCTGTCCATTCGTGAGGCTGGGATCCTGGAACACCAGGCGAGAGTCCCGCATGGGTTTTAGATGGTGCAGATCTGGGGACAGGGCTCAGCTCTCTGAGGGGACACTCACCTGTGTCCGGGTGCAGAGCGCCTGGGCCAGGATGGGGGGGAGGGCCAGGGGATGCTCCCCTGAGGAGGGCTCGGCGTTCGACGGGGGCTGCGGAGAGGAGACGGCGCTGTAGGCGGGAGGCACCAGGATGGCTTGGCGCTGCAGCAGCTGCAAGATGGAGGCCACGTCCGTTGTCAGGCGGTTCTCCAACCTGGGTGGAAGTGACGAGAGGAAGGTGAAGGGCTGGCAAGGCTCGGCTCCCCCTGCCAAGTGGCCTGAGAGGGCAGGGACCCAGGTGGGCAAACAAGGCATGTCTGTCCGTGTGCCTCCACATCCATCTGCAGTGCCTTTGTACAAGGAAGAGACATCGCCTGTCTCATGGCTTCCTTGTTCCACCCATCCATTTTGGCTTCCTCTGGGCATGAAGGGTTCTCCGTTGTTTCCCCCTCCCCTCCTTCTAGCCAGCTCTTTGGGGGGAAGAGTGCCTGTTTTTCCAGAAGGGGCTGGGGTCTTGGAAAAGTGAAGAGGACACCACCAAGAAAGGCCCTCTTGGCCTTGAAGGAGGAGGAGTATCCTTCAACCCTCCCCCTTCTCTTTGCCAGCAAATACACAGGAATGATTCTGCTGAGTTTACAGGGCACAACTCCCCCCCCCCCCACACTCTCTCTCTCTACCTGTTGAGCTGCTTCTGGAGCAGGTCCAGGCGGCCTTCCAGCTCGGTGCGATGCCGCCTGCTGGAGGGGAGGCTGCTGCTGCTGGCCAGTGGGAGGTTGAGAGCGGGGCGGGCAGGAGTTGGGCATCGGGGCAACTCCTGGTACTGACGTTCTCGGCTCTCGCTCCAGAAGCTGAAGATATTTGACATGCCTGAAAAGGCTCCTGGGAGGGGACACAGGAGGGGGGCATCAACCCCAGGGGTCACTGCAATACGGGCAGGCCAGCCTCCTACCAAACCGCCCCCCCCACCCCCAGCCGCAAAGATGGGCTCTGCGGCCGTGGCTCCTTGCAGGCTGCGAGAAGACAACAGCCCAGCCTTCCCACAGCGTAAGACAGGAGGGAGGTCCCTTGAGATGTGCGAGGCCAAACCCCCTCCCCCTTCTGTCCCCTCTCCCCATTGACAATGTGGGTGATGAGCGCCCCCAACAGGCCTTACCGGAGAGCGGGTTGCAGGAGTCGCTGCTCGGCTCCTCAGGGAGGGCTGCGGAGGGCGGCACAGGCAGGGGCCCCATGGCCACGTGGAAAGGCGACAATTCAGTGGCCCTGGAGATGGGGACGGGGGTCTCCTCATCGCTGGAGGCGGGGCTGGACGCAGCTGAGCTGCTGAGGCAGGGCTCCCACCTGGCGGCAGCGGGCGCCTGGCAGTTCTGGCCCAGATGCGGCACCTTGGGCTGGGACCTCGATTCCCCCAGGTGTTCGTCTGCGGAACACGGAGGACAAAAGTACTTTAGGGCTGCAGGTGTGTCTCGGGTGACGTCTCCAGGCTGGCGGGTCTAGGGCGGGGTTGTCAAAGCCTGCAGCATTATAGTTCTCCTCCATGGGCCAGCCGTGGGTGGGTGGGGAGAGATGGGATGGACACCTCCTGCAGAATCCTACCAGCTAAAATGTGGCACGGTGATGTACATGTGTCCCCCCGTACCCCATTTTTGGCCTGGATGGGCTCCTGCAGCACCCTGCCACCCTCACCCTATATACGAGACCGCCTCCTGCCCCATACATCCCTCAGACCGATACGCTCCCACAGAAAGGGCCTTCTCCGGGTGCCATCGGCGGGGCAATGCCGGTTGGCGACACCCAGGGGAAGGGCCTTCTCTGTGGCGGGCCCGGCCCTCTGGAACGACCTACCCCCCGACCTCCGCACTATCTCGGACCTCCGCCTCTTCCGCCAACGTCTTAAGACGTATTTATTTCAGCAAGCCGGCCTAGGATAGCCCCCCCGCTTCTGACTTTTTAAAAATAAATTATAATTTGGGAAGGTTTTTAACATGGGTTTTAGCACGGGTTAACTAATTTAATATATTTTAATTGATATTTATTGTATTTTGTGGTTTTAATAATGCCTGTGCGCCGCCCTGGGTCCTAACAAGGAGAAGGGCGGGGTATAAATTTAATAAAATAAATAAATAAAATCACCCTTCCATGCCCCATTTTGGCCAGTAGGATGCTCCAGGAAGCTGTGAAGGCCGAGAATAGGGCACGGGGAGACACGGCACGCCCTGTTTTGGCTGCGTGCCAGGCTTTGCTATTTCCCGGCCGGCCCCATGGGCCAGATTTAAGCACCCCACATGCCAGATCCGGCCCAAGGGCCTTGAGCTGGACACCCCTGGTCTAGCGTCTTCTGGTCCCCAGAGGGAGGGAAGGAAGGGAAAGAGGGAGACCCAACCTTCTTTGCGTCTTTCTTTTTTCCATCTTGGTTGGCAGTTCCAGCTGCCGGTTTCTTGCCCAGAAGATCAGCTCCCCACCCACCCAAAGGGCAGTCTCAAAAAGAGGCAATCTGTGGTGGGTGTACATGTGTGGTTCCCCCTCGCAGGCCTCTCCCCAAAAGAAGCTGTTGCTTGCTCCTGGCCCTTCAACCATTTGCTCCACTGGGATTGGCAGGTACTGCAGCAGGCTTGGGAGGAGTGTACCTCACTGGGGAATGTGATTTATGACACAGACTGACGGAAGGGAAGGAAGGAACCGGGGTAAAGTTCAGCTATAATTCAAACAAAGCTCAGAACTGACTGCGGAAAGGCCTTGCCTCATGGCGCTCCTAATAAATGACTAGTTTTGTTTGGAAACCTGGCTCGAGACTCATGAATCAATTAGGGCACTTTTAGGAAACCTGACACGTGTCCTTGAATCTCTTCAAGGCTCACGATGTGGGAGGGGGAGGTTGAGGGCCCCTGGAGGAAGCAGCAAACTTCCAGGGAGGGGGACAATGGGGGTGGGGGCCACCTCTGGCCAACGCTCACCTTTCTCGGTGCGCCGTCGGAAGGAGAGTTTGCGCCGCCGCAGCCGGTTGAAGCCCTCGTTCATCTCCTCACTGCCAGGCGAACCCGGGATCATGTTCGTCTGCAAAGCCAATCCGAGCGTTTACTTGGGGACGGGCGAGGCTCGGCAGGAAGGATGGGTCTGGGGAGCCCCAGGGGCCCCTTGCCCAGGCTGGAGAGCCCCTCCCAAAGCACTCACATCTCGCAGGTTGAACGTGATCTCCAGGTTGGACCAGAAATGGTCAGAGAACTCCGGGTACATGTCCAGCACCTCCAGGAGATCTTCCCGGTGGATCTTGTGCAGGTCGCAGTACGTCAGGGCTCGCACGTCGGCATTGGACTTGCCGGGCCGCGCGTAGAGGTTGAGCGGCTCCCCAAAAATATCATTCTTCCCTGGGGAAGTAGACAGAGAAGGCACAAGGAGGGTGGGACACCAGCCAGAGGATGCCTGCCAGCTGCCGCCTTAGGTTTGTTTCGTGCTTCACGACAGCGACAGACTGCCCTGAATTGTGGGGAGGGGGATACAGGAGGGAATACTTGGGAGTCAGTTGTCAAGGGTCGGAATCTTGATCATGTGACCACGGGGGGGGGGGAGGCTACCGTGATTCCCAGAAAAATACAACCTATCCTGAAAATAAGCCCTAGTTAAGACCGTGCCCACTCTGTCCCACCGACTGGTTGTACAAGGTGGGATGAAGCACGCGTGTAAAAATCAAGCTGGGGTGCATCTGTGGAGCTGCCCCATGTGCCCTGCACCTGCTTACCTTAGGACCGCTACAGCCAGGCCTCCCACATCCTGACACCTGGCCCGCTGCTTCCGGATTTCTGCAGCCACTTGCGGGAGGCCACTGGGCGGTTTCTCACACCGTTGCTGCCACTTGCAGGAGGCTGCTTGGCATGTCACATTGGTGCCGCCATTCATGTCAGGACGCAGCCTGGTACATCGCACCGGGACCACTCCTTGTGTGCACAATGCACCCCAGAGGATGTCAGGTAATGGCACGACAGGTGTTGGAGGATGGGAGACCTGGCTGCGGCAGTCCTAAGGTAAGTACTGTATTTTTCGGACTATAAGACACACCGGTGTATAAGATGCACCAAGATTTTGAAAAGGTAAGTGTTCTGTCCGAGGGCTTCAAATAGTCAATAATACAGGGCTGTTGGCCACTGTTAATTGAGCAAGATAACCAGTCCTTTGGCTGAGAGCCCAGACAACTTACGTCACACGCTTAGCTCTGCCGCCACCGTTCACACAAAGATTCAAAACTCCTTCACAGACACGGTTTGATTTCACAGACAGTCATAGATCCTTTCCAAATGGTTGTTTCCTGCAAATATCCCCTCCTAATGCCCCACCTATAAGCTCTCTTGGGAGGGGCCAATCAACTACCACCTGGTTCTTAATCATCTCCTATGAGCCTGACTATGATATAATTGCTGCCTCCACCTCTCAGCTCTGCTCACTCTTGCATCATGGACAAACTGCCTTTGATCCTCCCCACTGCTCCATGACCCAGGCGCCTCCTGGGGGCTAACCAGCCTCTCGGGTTCCTGCTCTGACTCTGAGCACTCCCCAAGGTCTCCCTCATCTTCCAGAGCAGATTCATATAGTTCCTCGCTCTCCGAGTCCATCATCGGCTCAGCCGGATCCGACTGGGCCACAATAGGTAAGTAAGAAAAAAAGTGAGGGGAGCTGGATGTCAACTCAGTGTTGACATTCCATGCAGTGTCGGCAGAGTCGGATCTCAGATTACAGTAGCTGGGTTGAGATGGATGAAACTTGGGTAACGTGATTTATGACACAGATTGAAGGGAGGAAAGGAACACGAGCAAAGTTCAGGATCAGATAAAGACAGCAAAAAAGATGGCTGCAAATAAGAATTGCCTAATGAAGAATGCCTAATGCGGCTGTTAATAAATCATGGCTTTTTGTATTATAATAGCAGGTCGTTTATTATCAAGCTGGCATCATTAGGGTGCTTTACACCAGGAGCACTCTGCAGGCTTCAGCAGGGCTGGGGGAAGGCAAAAATGCCCTTGTTTTTGCAAAAAAAAGGCTCATTTTTCACAAAAATGGGATGCAGGGTGGGGCTTCAGCAGGCCAAAAATGGTTGTATTCACTGTATAAGACACACCAATGTTTCCATGCTCTTTTGGGGGGGGGGGAGAGGTGTATCTTCTACTCTGAAAAATCAACAGATAAGAAATCACCCCCCAAAAAAGACCGAGGGCCCGAAAGAAAATCAGACCAGGTCTTATTTGGGGAAAAATACAGTACAATGTTAGTGTGAAAATGGTCATAAGTCACTTTTCTCCGTGTCACTAAACAAACATTTCTATGTCAAGGATTATTTTGCAGAGATGGGTCCCTACCGGTTAGGGTTAGGGTTAGGGTTAGGGTTAGGGTTTCGCCACCATTTCGGTGGGCGTGGCTTGGTGAGGGGGGTCATGAGACTGACTGTGTGTGAGTGACATCGAGTTGGCCACGCCCACTCAATCACATGCCCATCTAGCCACGCCCACTGAATTGGTAGTAAAATAATTTGAAACCCACCCCTGGTTGCTTTCATTAATTAATCCAGGGGCCCTGCCACCTCCCAAGGGGCATTCTAGGAGGACGCTGGAGAGGGAGAGGTGTCCTTTCTGTAAGTCCAGCAGCGGAACAAGGATGGAGGGGGGGGAAGCCCCTTCCTCACCTAGGATGGCCACCACCACGTCCCCTCGGAGGATCTCGATGGAGCCGCGGGAGATGAAGTAGAGGGCAGTGAGGACGTCTCCGGCGTGCACCAGGGTGTCCCCGGGCGGGGCGTGGGTGGTCTTGAACTTCATGGCCAAGGCGCGCAGGCAGCCCTTACTGGCGCCCTGGAAGGGACGGCAGTTCTGCAGCAGGGTGCGGTTCAGGTGCAGGCAGATGTCGGCTTGCAGGCACTCGGGGAATCCCTTCAGCACCTGCAGGGGGGTGAGGGAAGGAGGGGGAAGAGTTTGAATCGGGGGGGCCTGGGGGCTGCCCGTCCTGAGAAGCACTCGCCCGTGAGCACAGATCAGACAAAGGAAAGGCTGAAACAAGTTGGGGTTTTATTCTACACTAGAACCTTCGGCCTTTGCTGACTGGCGGGAGGGGAGCAGGAATGGTTCGGGGTGAGCGGCGGGAACGTGCGCTTGCTGATTGTGCCAACGAAGAGTGTGCGCACATGCTCACCTGCCACCCAAATAAGTGGGGATGTATGTACATGTTCAACCACTTCTATGGCTCAGTTTCGAATGTCTCGAGGCCCGGTAGTGGACCATGGGCCGGATGTTGTGGACCCCTGCTCTATACTCCTGGAGGGTTCTAATGTGGGAGATCCCAGTGGCACAGGCGCTTCAATCCCCAGGATGTCATTAGCGGGATGCGGGACACTCAGAGCCCCAGGAGGAGGGACCAGCCAGGCTCTTGGGAGGGGGGGGCAGAGGGGTTACTCAAACTCACCGCATTCATGTCGATGCCGTTGGTGTAAGACCAGGCGTGTTGGAAATATTCCTCCAGGCGCTGGCGTAAGGGGTTGGGGATTTGGTGGAAGCGGATGAACTCTCGCACCCGCAGCATCTGGGTGTGGTAGCGTGCGGTGCCAGAGTACAGCCGCTGGATGATGGCCGACACGTTCCCAAAGATGCTGGCGTACATCAGTGCTGGCGAGAAGGAAGACACCCGTCAGCTACTATCACTCCTGGTGCCTGGATTCCGCATTTGGGCACCCAGAAAGGGCTGTGCCTCACTCAGTGGTACCCCTGGCCTTTCCTCCATTTCCAGGGTCGCATCAGTTCCCCCACCATGTGGCAAATCTGGGTATAAGCGCTCCCCTCCCAATCCACAGGGCGATACGCAACACCACCTTCTGCCATGGGAAGGCTGTGCTTTGTAATTGCTCAGTTCCACCTCGTCCTGCATGCTGACAAGAGTTTCCCTGAGCATGCACAGAGAGTACCCACCCTTTGTGAGGAGCCGATGCCCCCAGGACATCAATCTAAGGCAGGGGTCTCAAACTCAATTGACCTGGAGGCAGAGTCTGGGTGAGACTGGGCCGCATAAGGGATTCCACAGAGGTCCGCTGCCCCTGCGGGCTGCACTAATATTATACTTTCATATCACGGTGGGGGCCACAAGATACCGTCCTGCGGGCCGCAATTGGCCTGCGGGCCGCGAGAAGGAGACCTCTCATCTAAGGGAACATTGTCCCCAATCAGGCACACACACACACACCCGCCCAGGGGGCCACACTCACAGCCAATCAGCATGACGCAGATGGAGAAAATCTTTTCAGAATTGGTGTTGGGCGACACGTTGCCAAAGCCGACGCTGGTGAGGCTGCTGAAGGTGAAGTAGAGGGCGGTGATGTACTTGTCCTTGATGCTGGGGCCAAGGTGCAACGTGGTCTCATTGAAGGGCTTGCCGATCTGCCCACCCAGCGAGTGCAGCCAGCCGATGGTCTTGCCCTCCATGTTGCCGATGGCATACCAGATGCAGGCCAGCCAGTGGGCGATCAGGGCGAAGGTGCACATTAGCAGGAAGAGCACCGCCGCGCCGTACTCCGAGTAACGGTCCAGCTTGCGGGCCACGCGCACCAGGCGCAGCAGCCGTGCCGTCTTCAGCAGCCCAATCAGGGTGGTGGTCTGTGCGGGCAGAAGTGGTGGGGAGGGTGTGAATCTCCCAGATGCCCCACTCTCATCCAGGGGCACCCACAGTGTCCCTCAACCCCGTTTGCGCAGGTGGTTTCCACCCTGCGGTAAGCCGATTGTCATTCCCAGTGGGGACTCTCGGAGGTTGCCCAGAGCACAGTCCCCCAACCTTTTCGGCAAGGGGAGGAAGTTGTTTGAGCTGAGTGGCAGGCCCACGCACACACCACTTGTAATCGTGTATGCACTCGGCTGCTGCTCGCGTAAGTGGGGATATGCGGGCAGGCACGTACCCGCCACTTCTGCAGACTGGTTTGGAACATCTCAAGGTCCGGGAGTGGGCCACCATCCTGGGGTTTGGGACCTCTGGCAAAAGAGGACCCCCACACCCCCATGGTGAAGTTACGCCTTGAGTCAGGGAGGCCTCTCTGAGCCACAGGATGGGACCCGACACCTGTGGTTCCCCCAGTTCTGCCGTGGGACAACTCAAACAAGGCAGCTGCTTCCCCTCCCACCGCTAGCTGCCTCCCTCCCCTCCAATGACCAACAGTCGGTCTCGTCACTCCCCAGGGCAAAACCGCTCATCGCTGGCCAAAAGGAAAGGGGGCAAAAGTCTGAGTTGCCCGTGACCATGGCATTACCCTTCTGGATCACCAAACGCCCCATGCTAGCTGCCCAAGGGCACCGTGACCCCTCTCTGCCAGCACGGCCCTCCTCTGTGTAGAGCTGGTTTCTCCCCACAGCCGAGGGAATCCTGGAGGGGGGTGCCCAGCTGAGCTAGAGGCAGTGATGCCGGCTTTGGGGAAGAGCCAGAGCTGTCTAGACGGCCAGCCGTGCCAACAGGGTCGCTCTCCTCCCTCCCGCCCTCCGGCGTGCCACCTTCAATCCTGCTCCTCATTGCAGGCAGATCTCCAACAGATCCATTTCGGCTGAATCGATAGAAACCACCTTACATCGGGAAGTCAGAGCCTGCCGAGCTTCAGTTGCCAGAAAGACAGAAAATGAACATCTGGCACAGCCCAAATCAGAGCTTCTGTCTCGCAGCGTGCCTGCTTCAGTGGGGGGGGGGGGGGTGAAGGACACCTCCCCCAGTGTCCTTCAAAGTCCCTGATAATCAAAAGCTCACCCTCTCCTGCTACCTGCAGATCATCAAATAACTTTAAAAAAGCAAAGTCTCCCCCAATTTTTCCCACAACCTGACACAGTACAGCTACACCTCAATGTACAGAAGTTCATTTAGCGACCATTCAATGTTATCACGGCCGTGGAAAAAAGTGACTTGTGGGGGGGGGGGTTCCCACTGACAACAGCTGCAGCCTCCTGTGATCACGTGACACCAAATCCGGTATGCTTGGTAATGAACTCTTGTTTATGACGGTCGCAGCATCCCGAGGTCACGCGATCCCCTTTTGTGACCCTCTGATGGGAAATCCCGATTCACTTAACAGCTGGGTTACTAATTTTAACAACCACAGGGATTGTCTTAACAATGGTGGCAAGGAAGCTCGTCAAACGGCCAAATTCGCAAATGCCTCGCTTAGCGAGAGAAATTAGGGACTCTGTAGTGGTCGTAAGTTGGGGACTACCTGTACCCTCGCGAGAAGTGCCAAAGAAGTGGCCCACCACCAAAGGCTGCCCCACCGCCGCCATCCCAAGCAGGCCAACTTAGGGCCGTCTCCCGCCAGCCGCTCCCGGTACCTCTTCTGAGCCGGAGCCGAAGATGAGCAGGTCGAAGGGGATGGCCGCCACCATGTCGATCAGGAACCAGCCCTTGAAGTAGTGGATGGCGATCTTGGCCGGGTGGCTGACCACCTCCTCGTTGGTGTTGACGTAGGTGGTGCGGAAGTTGATCAGGATGTCGATGATGAACATGATGTCCACAATCAGGTCCACCACGTTGAGGGGGCTGCAGGAGTAGCTGCAGGGCTGCTGGTCCCGCCCCTCTGGGTTGTTCAGCAGGAAGGCCGCCGAGTACGGGGTGAAGATGGCCGTGTAGATGACCAGCAGCAGGATCAGCCAATCCCAGACCGCCTTGAAAGGGCTGTAGTGCAGGATGGTCCACTTGTGGATGCGGGGAGCCTGCAGCTTATATTCCGGGAGGACATCGGCGCCCAGTGACAGCACCTGTGGGGCAGGAGGCAACCTGAGCAAGTCTCCGCTCTGTCCTCCCAGCCCTGGCCACGCCTAGCCACCCCCAAGTCTCCACCAGCTCCCCTTTCTGGGTGTGCTCTGCAACGTGGGGTGTCCCGGGGTCTCCCTAGGAATGCAGGTCAGCTCTCACAAGAGCCGCAACAGTTGCAAGCCACACACACACACACACAATGGAACAACTATCCCCCATCTCCATGTTCAGTGCCCCATCCTGATCTCCTTCCCACCTCCCCACCAAAAAGTAATTGCGCTCCAGAGATGTAGGCCCAGGCTCTGCTTGTATAGGGCAAATCATGCACACCACATAACACATCGCACTAGCTTGTGATGGGGAGGGGCACTAAAGGCCACCTGTCGTCGTCGTCGTCCCCCGCTCCAGCTCAGGGGTGCACAGAGTAACAGCCACCCAGGGTGTTTAACAGCCCAGCCGTCCCTCAGTCGCATCCATCAGTTGAAGTGCCCCCTCTTAAAGCATGCCTCTCCTTGCCTTCCCCCACCTCTCGATTGTCTGGTCTTTCCTGAGCCAGCGAATGCCTGGGGCTTCCTAAGAGCCACCTGAAGCCAAGGTGATTCCAGCCTTGCCTTCCAGCTACTCCGGGGGTAGCAGCTCTGCCAGCCGAAAAGCCCTTGCCAGGCACTTCCCCCTCTCCCTCCCTCCCTCCCTCCCTCCCCACACAACAGCCGAGTCAGGGCAGGCTCTGAATCCTCACCCTGGGTGGGGAAAACCCGGCGTGACAAGGCAGAGACAGAAGGCCTTGGAACACTGGTTCGCACCACTTCGGGCAAACCGGTAGTGGAAATCGCGACTGGGTCGCTGAAGCGCTCGAGACGGCAGGCTCGCCACGCCACCAAACCGGTTCCCCGGTCGCGGCGGCATCTTTAATTTTATTTATTTATTTATTTAAATTTATATCCCGCCCTTCTCCACAGAGGACCCAGGGCGGCGTACAGGAAATTGAAAAACATACCAATACAAAGATAAATATATAATTTAAAATAAATATTAAACAGTCCTATCCTGTAATAAAACCAAATTTAAAATACCCAATTTAAAAACTTCCTAAAAGTCCCCACGGGAGGTTAGGCTAGGCCGGCTTGTTGGAACAAATATGTCTTTAGACATTGGCGGAAGAGGCGGAGGTCGGTGATGGTGTGTAATTCAGGGGGTAGGTCATTCCAGAGGGCTGGGCCCGCCACAGAGAAGGCTCTTCCCCTGGGTGTCGCCAGTCGGCATTGTCCGGCCGACGGCACCCTGAGAAGGCCCTCTCTGTGGGAGCGTATCGGTCTAAGGGATGTATGGGGCAGGAGGCAGTCTCGCATATAACTAGGCCCCAAGCCATGGAGCGCTTTAAAGATGGTCGTCAAAACCTTGAAGCGCACCCGAAAGGCCACAGGAAGCCAATGCAGCTCGCGCAGGATCGGTGTTATGTGGGAGCATCTGGTGGCTCCCATAATCACCCGCGTGGCTGCGTTTTGGACTAGCTGCAGCTTTCGGGTGCACCTCAAGGGAAGCCCCATGTAGAGAGCATTACAGTAGTCGAGTTGGGACGTCACGAGAGCTTGAGTGACTGTGCGAAGGGCAGCCCGGTCCAGTAAGGGGCGCAATTGGCGCATCAGGCGTACCTGATGAAACGCCCCCCTGGCCACGGCCGCCACATGGTCCTCCAAGGACAGCCGGGAATCCAGGAGGACACCCAAATTGCACGCCCTCTCCACGGAGGCCAGTGTTTCGCCCCCAATGGCCAGAGTTGGAGTAATCTGGCTGAACCGGGGTGCCAGAAACCACAGCCACTCAGTCTTGGCAGGGTTGATTTATTTATTTATTTATTTATTTTATTCACATTTGTAACCCGCACCCATCTCACCACAAAGGGACTCGGGGCGGCGAACAGAGATTTAAAATCAATTATACAAAAATACAAAAAATTATTAAATAATAACTAAATTAAATCAATACCCTGCTTAAAATAAGTTTAAATTTAAAAACCCATAAATTAAAATTTTGATTTGTTATAAAAACAATGGGTGTGGAGTAGATCATGCTAGGCCGGCCAGGTGAAAATAGTAAGTTTTTAAGTGCCGGCGAAACAAGCGGAGGTCTGTGATGGAACGGAGATCGAGAGGTAGGCCATTCCAGAGGGTAGGGCCCACCACAGAGAAGGGCCTTCCCCTGGGAGCCGCCAACCGACATTGCCCGGTCGACGGCACCCGGAGAAGACCCTCTCCCTGGGAGCGAGTCGGTCGAAGGGATGTATGGGGCAGTAGACGGTCTCGAAGGTAGCTAGGCCCCGTGCCATGGAGCACGGTATTTTTAATGTTCTGTGCATGCGCAGACCTATTTAAAGGCAACTGTGCGCATACACAAATCATGTGCACACCGAACCGGCAGTAACGCTGGCAAAACCCTCCAGGAGTCTGCAGCCCCGGCACATCCCGGTCCACGTGCCGCGTTCTTCCCCCTGCTCGGCCCAGCCCAGGGGTGTGCAACTCCGCTGGATTGAGGGCTGCATCAGGGTCGTGTCTTTGACCTCGGAGGACCCTTAAGCAGCAGTCCCTCTGAGCACGTGCGGAGTTCGCTTCCCGCCCGCCAGTTCCCGAAATGTTGTGCACCTCTCTTGAAGACCTCGGACCGCTCGTTCCAAGGACAGCATGGCGGAACCCGCCCCATTTCAGTCCAGCCCCATGCTCTCCCCTCTCCCCAGAAGCCCTTTTCCTGAAACCTCAACTGCCCGCCGTGCGGTGGGAGGGAATCCTAAGGATCATCTAGTCCAGCCTCTCCCATCTTGGCGGCTTGACGGCAGGGCAGGAGAGGAGAAGCAGGCCTCCCGGGTGACGGGCCAGGGGTTGTGTAAGCAGCGGGCCAGTGTGCACGCACGCACAGCTGGACCTGGGGAAGTCCGCACCAGTTCGCCGCTTACACAACTCGGTTCCAAATAGGTCCCCCTGCGGTAGTGTGCTGCGGGCCCAGGAAGTTGTGGACCCCAGTGTGGCCCAGTGAGGAGGTTTCAACTCACCCCGAGACCCCATTGTCGTGGCTCCTATGGGGGAAAGCCTGGGGGAAGGGAGTCCTCTCCCCCCGAGGCTGCTTTTGAAGAAGTGCCAATTCAGAGTGCCTCTGAGCATGTCCAGAAATCTTGCATCCCTTCCTCTCCTGGGCAGCCCTGATCACCCCGTGGCTTGTTTGCTGGGGGCAGCTTACCATCCCCCTCCCCATTCCTCCCCGCCATACCTTCTCCGTGTCTTTCTGCCGGGGGGGGGGAGGTCCTGGTCCAAGCAGTTGCCCCAGAGGAAAAGACCCACAGCCGAGGGGGCTCTGGAGCTCAGAGGTGGCAGCCCAGGGCAGAGGACAGTCCTGAACCAGCTGCAGGAAGGATGCCAGTGTCCCCCCAGCGAGTCCTGGGCTGTGCAGGGGGCTTCCTCCTAGCTGGCTGCCATGGACCCTGGGCACCGTTAGCCATGCCGCTGCCAAGCCAGGCCGCCCCTCCAGACAGAAGCAACTGGCGAGGAAGTGGGGAGCACATAAATTATCGGGGAGGGAATCTTACCCAGCCTGCCCTGCTCTCCAAAGAGGCATCCCCACCCCCCCACCAGCCAGGCAGACGGGGGGAGCGCCGGAGTGGCCCCGTCTCTTGCCAGCTGGGCTACAGTCCAGAAGCCCCCCGAGAGCTGCTCAAGGGGGGGGAAGGCTCCCCTCCCCGGAAGAGCAGCACAGCCAGGCGGACGGAGGGGTGGAAGGCAGCCACGCTGGCTTGGCGCAGCTATTTCGGTGCCAGACGGGCTGGGGGTGGAAAACAAGCCAGGGGCGGGGAGGACGCCAGCATGCCAGGGAGCCCGATTCCAGACTCCTCACATTGGGGGACTTCCCTGCCCTACGGCGGCCGCTCTGCAAAGCTGGCAACCCCCCATCAGGGACGGGGGGGTCACAGAAGGCTTCCTCCGTGCCAGGCCAGGTGCCCAGGAGGCTGCCCGCTTGCTTGCCGAGTGTGGAAGGAGTCCGGCAGGTCCAGCACCCAGAAAGCATCGTGGCTTTCCCCCTCAAAAAAATCTAGAGCAGCCCTTTGTTTGGCCGAGTCTCCTTCCCCAGGAAGAGAGGGGCGCAGGGGGCTCCATCTGAACCGGCTACCTCTTTAAAGCTCGGCCCGTTTTCTGCTGGAAGGGGGGGGGGAGAAGGAAGCGGGCCCAGGGCGCTTTGCCTGGAACTGACCACACCGCTTGGCCCGGGAGCTAAAATTAGCCACCCGTTGCGCTGTGCACCAAATTCGGACAAAAACGCTCTCTTTGCTGGAAAGGGACAGGGTGTGTGTGTGTGTGTGCGTATGTGTGTCTTGGCGGCAAGCTCTTCCCCGGGGCCAGGGGGAGAAGGAGGAGGGGGCCGGAGCAAGCCCAGAATCTCGGGAGATTTGTTTGGGCCTGGAGGACCCACCCAGGGGACTCGAGCTATCTGGGAGGGGCAGGGCACAGCTGGCATTGCCTGGGGAGAGCCTCTTCTGCTCCACCAGCCCTGGAGGGAGGGCTCTGTGTGGGCGTGGGGGTGTGAAATCTCAATTTCCACAGGGGCAAACCACACTAAGGTCTCTTCAGGGTTCAAATTGCTTGGGAGGGGGGGCGTTCCGAGAGAGCCACCATCCAATCCCTTTAAGGCAGGGGGTCTCCACCCGCGGCCAATTTCAGACTTGTGGACTTCAACTCCCAGAATTCCCAGTTGCTTGGCGGGGTGCCAGAAGAAAACACTTGGCTGTAGGTAGAAAACACGCCGAGAGGGTGTGGGGGGAGGTGGAGAGGGAGAACCCTGGCTGGGGAATTCTGGGAGTTGAAGTCCACCAGTCTTCAAATGGCCAAGCGGGGAGACCCCTTCCTTAAAGGGACCAAATGGTGGATCTCTTGCGGACCCCCCCTGAGCCAGTTTGAGCCGCAGGACAGGCCTGGAAGAGACCCCAGAGCCATTGAGCCTTCTCTCCAGGGCTGGGCTAGGGAATTGAAGTCCACAAGCCAAGTTGGGGACCCCTGCTTTAATGTGATAGAGCCCTCTCCATCCCACGCCCTGGAAATTGCTCTCTCTCCCCCCCTCCCATAGAAAACAGCCTTCAACCCCACACCTCCCAGCCCCAGGAAAAGGGAAAACAGGGGGCTTCACCCCCACATCCAATCCATGGGGCAGGCCCAGAGGGATGCAGCGATATATGAAAACTCTCTTTTAGCAGAGAATAACCCGAAGCCAAGACTTCAAGTCCCAGTTTTGGGTTATTCTCTGCTAAAATGTTCTGTGCCAATCCTTCAGAGGGGTGAGGCTGCCTGAATTCAAGGATCCAGGGATGGGCGATCTTCCATGCCAATCCACTGGATCCCAAACTCGTGCCCCCCCCCCCGCTCCTCCAACCCGCTTCCACCTGCTGGAAAAGATGTTTTAATTGGCCGATTCCAAATTCCTAAGTTTATAATAAAGTTTATACGGTGATGATGTTGGCTGCCTGTTTTACAGACGAGGGGAGGCCCAATGGGACAAGGAAACCCCACCCCTGATTTCGGAAAGGTGGGGGGTGGAAAAGGGGAGGAGCACCACTTTTGTTCACAGAAGCAAACAAAAACAAACACCACACACACACACAATCTCGTGCGTGCCGCATAAAACACCCCAACAACTGGTATTCCTAGGAAACGATCTATTTGCTAGACGGCTGCCAAGGATCTGATGCTCTGCTGACAGATCATTATCCGTCCATCAATGCCATCTCAATTTCCGGATGCTAACTGCAACTTTTCGGGTGTTTGTGTGTGGAAATGTGGGCAAATTCTGGCTTCTCGGGTCAAAAGTCGGGGCGCCAAGGGAAAAAAAGGGCCGATTTTAAAAATTGGGGTCACGGACGGCTTTGACGCCCGTCCTGATCGAGGGAGAGGAGTACGAGGGACAACCGAGCCTTTGGGGGTCCCCCAGAGATCATCTAAGCCAAGTACCTGTTGAGGGGGGGTAGAGGGACACTCCGAAACCAGCTATTCTGGTATATCTCATTTCTAATGGTGAGAAGATGGGGTTTTGAGGAGGGGGGTTCTGATTCCATCCCACCCAATTGGGATCCTGGGGGTGGTGAGGGGTGGCAGGGGAGGGGCTTCGCAGGAAGAAAGAGGACCCTCCAAGAGGGAAGGGAGCCAATAAGTCAACAGGGAAAGCGCTCCACGGTTGTCCCCTTCTCAATCCTCAGACCCCTCCCCCTTTTGACACAAGGCCGGCAACCAACTCAAGCCCCCTCCCCATTTGGGGTCCCAAAGGCATCTCTGGGGTGGGGGCCACTGAAGCAAGGAGGACAGGGGTGTGCGTGGGTCTTCCGAGGAGACCTCTCTTTGCTCAGTCCAGTTTGGGGGAGGGGTGTCCTTGTGGGGAGGGGCCTAGCAGGCTGGGCAGATCTCACGAAGGATCACCAGGGGTGTGTGTGTGGGTGTGTGTTGGTGACCCCTGCCAGCTGAGGGGCTGCTTCTGACAATGCCCCACTCTGCAGGGAGCTTCCCCAAAACAACAGAGCCTCTGAGCATACCCCAAAGTGCTTCTCCGCCCCTCTGGAATCCAGATCCCCAGACGTCTCCCTCCCCCCACTACAAAACCCCTGCTCCCCACCCCTCCCCACCGCTTTCCCGCCGTACCTCCTGAGCCACCAAGCTGGAGATGCGGACCGCTCGACGGACACGCGAGTCCTTGTCTTCCGGCTGTATCGGCTGCCTGTCTCTGCCCCGAGGCATCCCGGCCGGAGGGAAGGGGCTGGCCGCTCAGAGAGGAGGTTCGGAGGGTCCACAGCCTGAGCCCCGCTGGGCATTGCAGGCCGGGATGGGGAAGGGGGGCCAGCCCAAACAGCAGCCCGAGGACTCCAGGCAGCTGCATCTGGCGGGACCCTGGCTTCTTCGGCGAGCGGCTGGCAGAGGGAACAGCTGCTAGCTCCTTCCCTCCCCCCTCCCCCTCCTTCTGCTCCGCCCTAAGAGGCACCCCCCTCCTGGCTCCTCCGGGCCCCTCCCCTTACTCAAACCTTCCCAAAGATCTCTTGGCAGATGGGACAGACCGGGAGCAGCCGAGATGGGAGAGGCCGGCTGCAGACAAGGGAACCGACCCCCTCAATTTACTCCCCCCCAGTCCCTGGGGGAAAGCAGGGGTCACTAGCTGTGTTTTTTGGGGGGGTCTTTCCCCAAGTCCCTGCAATGCAGCGGCAGAGTCTCGGGCAAGGGGAGACGGATGGGGGTGCCCGCCGAAGCCCAGGTCACCTTGAAATGAGCTACACTGCCGTTTCCTGCAGCGGCCTTGACAGCCGGCTACAAATTATGGGGCTGTCCCCCTCAGGTAACCCCCCCCTTTTCTGGCAGGGGATCCTCGTGATGCATCTCAGCAGGAAAGGCTGGAAGAAGATCCCCCCTCCCCACTCCCTTGGCTCCTTTGCTGCTCCCTCTGGGAGGAAGGTCCCAGGGTGGGCAATGCCCCTCACAAAGGCCTCCTTCGACACTGCCCCCCCCATCGCTGGGTACCCACCCCGCAGCCATCAAGGCTCCGAGCTGTGCCTCTTTGGCCCCCAGGAGACCCGAGAGGAGGGCCCCCTCCCAGGCTCCACCACCAGTGGGGGAAAGACTCCTGCCCTGGAATCACGGGGGGTTTGCGGGGTCTCTTCCTGGCACCTGCGTGAGGAGGCGAGCGAGCGAGTGAGCGACGCCATCTCAGATGAAGCTCCGGCTTTGGGAACATCAAGACGGTTCACCTGCCCCCCCCCAAAGCCCCTCCCCCTTTCACTTGAGACAGGTGGATTCATTTGGCAAACCTATTGGCTGCCTCCCGTCCTCTCGTGTTGAGCAGTCCTAGGTGGCCTAGGCAGAGCTGGACCCTCAGGAGCAACCAGAGATGACCCCAAAGCACCCCGGAGAAGAAGAGGAGAGAAGGCCAATCCCACAACTGGAATCTCCTACCAGACTCC
This sequence comes from Rhabdophis nuchalis, assembly GCA_039707465.1. Classification (NCBI taxonomy): domain Eukaryota; kingdom Metazoa; phylum Chordata; class Lepidosauria; order Squamata; family Natricidae; genus Rhabdophis; species Rhabdophis nuchalis. The sequence continues at coordinate 653,484 of CM077647.1, read as the reverse complement.
TCTCTCTCTTTCTCTTTCATTTTCTCTCCTTCCCTCCCTCTCCTTCTCTCTCTCTCTCTCCATCTCTCTCTCTCTCTTTCTCTTTCATTTTCTCTCCCTCCCTCTCCTTCTTTCTCTCTCTCTCTCTCTATCTCTCTCTCTTTCTTTCATTTTCTCTCTCTTCCTCCCCACTCTCTTCTTCCCTCTTTCCCTCTCTCCTTCTTTCTCCCTCTCTTTTTCTCCCTCTCCCTCTCCCTCTTTTTATGACTCTCTTCTCCCCTCCCACTTTCTCTCTTTCTCCCTCTTCCCCTCCCTCCCTCTCTTCCTCTCTCTTTGTTTGTCTCTCTTTTTCCCCCTCCCTCCCCTCCCTCTCTTTTTCTGTCTCTTTTCCCCTCTCCCACTTTCTCTCTTTCAATTTCTCCCTCCCTCCCTCTCTTTCTTAATATCTCCCTCTTTCTCTTTTATCTTCTCTCTCTTCCTCTCCATTTCCCTCTTTCTCCCCCCTCTTTCTCTGTCTCTCCATCTCTCTCGCTTTCTCTTTTTCAGTCTCTCTTCTCCCACACTCGCTTTCTCTCTCTCTCCCTCTTTTTTCTGTTTCTTCCTCTCCCACTCCTTCTTTCTCTCTCCATCTCTCTCTCCCACTTTCTTTCTCTCTCTCTCTTTTCCCTGTCCCTCCCTCTCTCGGTCTCTCTTGCATTTTGTCTCTTTCTCCCCCACTCTCTTCTTCCTTCTTTCTCTCCCTCTCCCTCTTTTTATGACTCTCTCTTCTCCCCTCTCCTTTCTCTTTCTCCCTCTCCCCCTCCCTCCCTCTTTCTCTCTTTGTTTCTCTCTCCCTCTTTTTTTCACCTCCCTCCCCTCCCTCTCTTTTTCTGTCTCTCTCTTCTACCCTCCTCCATTTCCCCTCTTTCTCTTTCTCCCTCCCTCTCTTTCTCTCTTTCTCCCTCTCTTTCATTTTCTCTCTCTTCCTCTCTCTCTTCCTCTTTCTCCCCCCTCTTTCTACCTCTCTCCCTTTTTCTCTCTCCCTCTCCTTCTCCCTCTCTTTCTCTCTCTCTCTTCTCCCCATCCCACTTTCTCTCTGTCTCTCTTTCACTCACTGCAGGGCTGTGGGGAGGGGAGAATGCTCTTCTCTGGGGGAGGGCATCGGTCAAGGAAGGCCAGAGTCCCCCACAAGCAGGAAGGAGGCATTCTGTGCAGTGGTGGGCTTCAAAATGTTTTAGAACCTCTTCTGTAGCTGTGGCCTGCTTTATAGGAGTGGCTTGCTGGTCATGTGACCGGGTAGGAGTGGCTTGGCAGTGGTGTGACTGGGTGGGCGTGGCCAACTTGTACAACGTGGTGAAACTCACTTAACAACGCTCTTGCTTAGCAACCAAAATGTTGGCTCAGGAACTCTGGCATTTGAAGCAAGCAAGTCTTAAAGCTGTCAAGTGACCAGACCCTGGCACCCCTCACCCTTTAGGGGGAAAAAACCCCCAGGGGTGTTCAAACTTGGCAGCTTTAAGACTTGTGGACTTCGACTCCCAGAATTCCTCCTCTCGCTCTTCCTGTGGATGATGGGCGGACGGGCGGGGGGAGGGAGCTGGAACCGGTTCTAAAGGATTTGTGGAACCTCTTCTATAGGAGAGCTTAGAACCGGCAGGAACCCACCCCTGATTCTGGGCACTGCCAAGCCCGCCCTCTATAGAAGCCTCTTCCTGGGGAGGGGTGGGAGCCTCTAGAGTTGCTAGGCAGAAATCCCCTCCCCACAAAGCGGTGCCTGGATCCAAATGGCTGATTCCTAAGTTTGGAGTCCTTGCACCCTTGCCGTCCTGAAGAGGCAGGGAACTCAAGCACGGAAGACCCCTCCCCATCCTGTGACACCCCCCCTCCCCCCATTGCTCAATCTTCAATTGCAAACACACACACACACACCGGTTCCTCTCTGCTGACCCCTCCCTGGCTGCCTTGCATGTCCGTTGCCATCTCAGCCATACTAGGAATGGACTAGATGACCTCCGAGGTCCCTCCCACTTCTATTCTGACCGATCCAAGCAGAAACAGCAAGACAGTCCTCCTCCCGTCGCAAGACACACCCTGGCCGCTGCCGCGTCGCCCTTCTCCACAAGCGCCCGAGGCCTGCGTCTATCCGCCATGCGACCACCGAGGCGCCCTGCACATCGCCGCGAGACGGCCTTGCAAGTTTCCCACCCGGCCAGAGACCCGCGACCGGCTCTCACCTGGGTGACCTTCTCGGTGACGTTGTGGGTGCGGTCCTTCAGCTTGCTGGGGGCGATGATCTCCTTCTCGCTGGAGGGGGAGGTCAGGAAGGCCTCGGCCTTGAAGTCCACAAAGTTGAGGGTGATCTGAGGTATCTTGCTGATTGCCCGGTAACGCATGAGGTCCGAATCGGAGGTGGAGTTGAGCAGGTGGCTCCGGGCATTGTTCATGGCCCCTGCTGGGAAACCCCAAGCCGTGAGTGAAAGAGTCTCCCTCCCGCGCATGGAAGGGCACCCCGAACCCAAAACCTGCATTCTCTTCGTTGGTCCGGCTGGCCAAGGGCATCAAACTCGCCCATACAGTCACTCAACAACATTCCACCCCCAACCTTCACTCTAAACCCTCATCCTCACCCCAACCCCTAGCCCCAACCCCAACCCTAATCCCAACCCTCACTTTAAACCCTAAGTCTAACCCTCACTCACTCTAAGCCTAAGCCTAAACCTAACCCTAAATCCTAACCCCCAAGCCTCACTCCAACCCCTAACCCTATCCTAACACAAATCCTCACCCCAACCCTCACCCTAATCCCTAACCCCACCCCCAACCCTAATCCCAGTCCCAACCCTCACCCCAACCCTCACCCGAAACCCGAAGCCTAACCCTCACTTACCTTAAGCCTAACCCTTACCCTAAACCCTTACCCTAACCCTCACTCCAACCCTCACCCTCACACTAAATCCCAACCCTCACCCTCACCCCAACCCCTAACCCTATCCTAAAACAAATCCTTACCCCAGCCCCTCACCCTCACCCCAACCCTCACCCCAACCCCAACCCTCACTCACCCTAAGCCTAATCCTCACACTAAACCCTAACCCTAAACCCCAACCCTCACCCCTAACTCCAACCCTCACCCCAACCCTAACCCTAACCCATATTCACCCTAAGCATAACCCTCACCCTAAACCCTAAACCCCAACCCTCACCCTCACCCTCACCCCAAACCCTAACCCTATCCTAAAACAAATCCTCACCCCAGCCCCTCACCCTCACCCCTCACCCCAACCCTCACCCCAACCCCAACCCTCACTCACCCTAAGCCTAATCTGCACACTAAACCCTAACCCTAAACCCCAACCCTCACCCCTAACTCCAACCCTCACCCCAACCCTAACCCTAACCCATATTCACCCTAAGCCTAACCCTCACCCTAAACCCTAAACCCCAACCCTCACCCTCACCCCAAACCCTATCCTAAAACAAATCCTCACCCCAGCCCCTCACCCTCACCCCTCACCCCAGCCCTCACCCCAACCCCAACCCTCACTCACCCTAAGCCTAATCCGCACACTAAACCCTAACCCTAAACCCCAACCCTCACCCCTAACTCCAACCCTCACCCCAACCCTAACCCTAACACATATTCACCCTAAGCCTAATCCTCACACTAAACCCTAACCCTAATCCTCAACCCTCATCCCTAACTCCAACCCTCACCCCAACCCATACTCACCGTAAGCCTAAACCTCATCCTAAACCCCAACCCTCACCCTAATCCTCACCCTAAATTCTAATCCTAAACCCCAACCCTCACCCGTTGACAAGACATCCCCAAATCTCTTTTGATTTAAGACGGGGAGAGATCTCCTTCTCTGCCCCAGTGGTGTTGTGGGTGCTCTGACATGGGAGGTTCTGGAGAAGAGACAGGGCCACCATTTGTCCAGAATGGTAAAGGGTCTCCTGCTTTAGCAGGGGGTTGGACTAGATGACCTCCAGGGTCCCTTCCAACTCTTGTTTTTCTGAATGGCATGGGAGTCCCCTGCTTGAGCAGGGGGTTGGACTACATGATCCCTTCCAGTGCTGTTATTCTGTAAGGGTCTCCTGTTTGAGCAGGGAGTTGGACTAGATGACCTCTAGGGCCCCTTCCAACCCTGCTTTTCTTATTCTGAATGGCATACGGTCTCCTGCTTGACAAAGCGGTTCAACTAGATGACCCACAAGGTTCCTTCCAACTCTATCATTCTGGCAGGGTCTTCTGCTTGAGCAGGGGGTAGGATTAGAGGACCTCCAAGGTCCCTTCTAGCGCTATCAGCAGTGCTTGCCTGCACAACCACTTCTCCTCCAGACCGGATGCCGCATCCATTGGCACCCCTTGCGCCCTGCCTCCCAGTGCCCCCGTGGGGACCCACCTGTGCTGGCGTGCCGACTGTGGGCCCAGCTTTTCTCCCCTTCGCCCTTCATGGCTTCTATGTCGTCCACCGAGGACGCCCGCCGCACGCTGTAGAAGCTCTCGCGTGAGCGGCTACGGGTCAGGCTGCAATTGGAGAAGGAGGCCTCCAGGTGGAGGAGGGTGGCCTTGTCCATCCGGGGGGAGGAGTGGGTGACCGGGGCGTCCTCTCTGCCATTCCCCCTGTGGTCCATCAAGGCACGCTGGTCCTCCGGCTCCTCCTCTTCCTCGCAGCCCAGGCAGGCGTGGTCCAGGGAGGAGGTGACTTCGTCCAGCGCCATGGACTCGCTGCTGGGCTTGGACAGGTCCACCACCACGGCTTCATCTGGCTCGTCTTGCGGCAGCGACTGCTTGCTCCCAGCCAGGGCCAGCAGCGCCGGCAGCTTCAGCCGGAAGGATTTGCTGCGGCCTGGAAGGGAGAACCGGGACGCACATTTGAGTGACGGGGTTGAGATGGTTGGGCAATGAACCCCTTCCCCACCTGCAGGTCGGACTAGAAGACCTCCATGGGATACAGAGACTTTGGCCACCAGGGGTCGGCAGCCCTCCTTGTGGCCTGGTCCAGAGGGTGATGGAGGGTTCAAATGCACCCCTCATCCCAGCAGGACCCACCAGTAAGAGGAAACCTCTCCCCGCCTGGCACCTTCACAGAAAGCCCCTTTTGTGTGCTCACGCAGACAGAAAGAGTGTTGTTTTGAGAGACGAATCTGTGCACTTCCCTGCAGAGAAGTGACGGGACAGGCTGTTCCTGCAGGAAGGAGACAGTCACCTCTGCCTGTCCTCCCCATCTATCCTCCCACGCTGTTCTGCTCCTCCACCCGCCCTCCTCCTTCTCCTCAGGCTCTCGGCCAAGCCGTCGGAGCAACCTGACCCGAGGGGGCCCCAGAGTCCCTGCCAGGACCAGCCTCCCCCGTCCCCCAGACAGCCCACCAGCCGTTCACGGAAAACCGCCATTCTTCTGCTGCTGCCCCCATCCCCAAATCACCATCCGATGCTTGTGGTTGGGGAGGAAGAAGGAGGGGCCCCAGAGAACCTCCCTGTGGTTGGGACGCCTGCCCGGGTTTACATTAGCTCTTCCTGCGGCATTTTTAAGATCTCGTCACCCTGGACGTTGGGGCTGCTAAGGACCATTTCCTTCAGGCTTTGGGCCTTTGGAGCTCTCCCCCTCCCCTCCCCTCCCCTCCCCGGGGCTGTCCTCCTCCCCTTCCCAACCTCCCCTGTTCTCTCCCCGGTGGGGTCATACGAAGAGACGAGAGTAGATCAAGGGCCACCGGCTTTCTCCTCTGGGCTTTGCCACCCAGCCCCACCTGGGCAGTTCTGCAGGCAAGGGGGGGAGGGCACTGCCGAAGGGGCAAGGGGGGTCTTTAGACTGGGGCAAGGGTGCCAGCCCCAGAAAATCAACCAGAGCAATGAAGGGCTCACCCGGATTGCTTCTTATACCCCCTCTCTGAATTAGGATGGCATCGATCAGCCGCCCCCAACTTTGCTGGTCCACAGACCAGGTGGGGGCACTGGCACTGGAGGGAGGGAGGGATGGCTACCTGTATTTCATTCCCCATTGCCCATTAAGTTAAAGATCCCCTGTATTTCATTCCCCATTGCAGTCGTTAAATTAAAGATCCCCTGTATTTCATTCCCCATTGCGGTCGTTAAGTTAGAGATCCCCTGTATTTCATTCCCCATTGCGGTCGTTAAGTTAGAGATCCCCTGTATTTCATTCCCCATTGCGGTCGTTAAGTTAAAGATCCTCTATATTTCATTCCCCATTGCGGTCGTTAAGTTAGAGATGCCCTGTATTTCATTCCCCATTGCGGTCGTTAAGTTGAAGACTTCTCAACGTGACTCTTCCTGACAGCCCCAAAGTAACATGGCAACTAAAAAAGCATCATCGTCTCGTCTGAAGACCAGCCGGACGCACAGAAGGGGTTTCCAAGGGCGACCGTTGTGCCCGTCCGTCCCCTGCAGACAGAGCCCCCCCTTACCTGTGGGCAACCAGGCGGCGGGCGACACCCAGTGGTTGGTGTTCTTGGCCGAGCTGGTCAGCAGGGCCCGATCCACCACCACCTCGAAGTTGAGGATGAACATGATGACGGACCCGTCCTCGTTCTTCACCGGCACCACGTCCACCAGGCACAGGAAGCAGCTACCTGCCAAAAAAAGGCGGGGAGGAGGAGGGGGGAGATCAGAGGAGGAGAGGGCCTCGCTTTCGCTCCCCCTTCCCCAGGGCAGGGGAGAGGGTCAGGGGAGCCGAAGAGCCTCCTCCCTTCTCCCCAGCCTGCTGGAGAGGTTTGGTCCCCGCGTGCCTTCGGCCACCTCCAGAGATCATTCAAAAGGGGGGCCCTTGGGGGGCCCCAACGCCCTGGAGGTGCCACCTGTGCCAAAAGCCCTGGGCTCTTCGGGCCAGGTGTAGAAATCCCTCTCCCTTCAAGACAGGGAACAGAGCAGAACAGGCTGCAGGATGGGATAGGAAGGGATGGAATGGGATGGAGTAAACGGGCTTAGGACTCAAACTACAACAGAACAAAATAGAATAAATAGAGAATAAAATCTATATAAATAAAAATGTAAAATAGTTTGTACGAAGCCACTAATCTCAAAAACTACTGGACCGATTTACCTCAAATTTTCACACAATGTTCCCAAGGACCTCTGATAATAGAATACATACTCATTTTGTGCCTAGCACACATGTGTCATGTGCAATGTACACAAATGTAAAATGTACCCACTGATCATGTTTTCACCTCCCTGTAGCCCCGCCCATCAGGCTGCTTTTCAACTGTCATTGTTGGAAGAGGCCTCATATGGAGGCCTCTTAGGGCCAAAAGAAGGCACTGAGATAGCAAACTCCCAGGTGGCCCATAGAGAGAGAGAGAGAGAGAGGGAGAAATACAGTTTAATAAAAGATGGACTAGGGGAGACATGATAGCAGCCTTCCAGTATCTCAGGGGTTTCCACAAAGAAGAGGGAGTCAAACTATTCTCCAAAGCACCAGAGGGCAGAACAAGAAGCAATGGGTGGAAACTAATCAAGGAGAGAAGCAACTTAGAACTGAGGAGAAATTTCCTGACAGTGAGAACAATTAACCAGTGGAACAGAAGTTGCCTCCCGAAGTTGTGAATGCCCCAACCCTGGAAGTCTTTAAGAAGATGTTGGATAGCCATTTGCCTGAAATGGTATAGGGCTTCCTGCCTAGGCAGGGAGTTGGACTAGATGACCTCCAAGGTCCCTTCCAACTCTGCTATTGTATTATTGTATTACAGTAGGTAGGTAGATAGGGGAATAGATAGAGAGGGAGAAATAAGGTAGGTAGGTAGGTAGATGGATAGATAGATAGGGAGAAACACAGTAGGTAGGTAGATAGGTAGGTAGGTAGGTAGGTAGGTAGGTAGGTAGGTAGGTAGAGGGATAGATAGAGAGGGAGAAATAAGGTAGGTAGGTAGGTAGGTAGGTAGATAGGTGGATAGATAGATAGGGAGAAACATGGTAGGTAGGTATGTAGGTAGGTAGGGTGATAGATAGAGATGGAGAAATACAGTAGGTAGGTAGGTAGAGGGAGAAGAGAAGAAATATAGTAGGTAGGTAGGTAGGAGGATAGATAGAGAGGGAGAAATACAGTAGGTAGGTAGGTAGGTAGGTAGGTAGATAGATAGAGGGAGAAAGGAAGAAATACAATAGGTAAGTAGGTAGAGGGAGAAAGGAAGAAATACAGTAGGTACTTAGGTTGGGGGTTATATGGTGGTTGTATGTGTGCAGGTATAGATCTACACACAGATTGGTTGGCCATTTAACCAGACTGGGCCACAGCAACGCGTGGCCGGGTATACGTAGCTAGTAAATAAATAGAATAGAACTGACTTAGAACTAGAATATAGAATAGAATAGAATAGAATTAGAATAGAAATAGAATTAGAATAGACATAGAATAGAATAATTAGAATAGAATAGAATAGAATTAGAATAGAATAGAAATAGAATAGAAATAGAATAGAAAGAATAGAAATAGAATAGAATAAGAATAGAATAATCAGAATAGAAATAGAATAGAATAAGAATAGAATAGAGTAAAATTAGAATAGAAATAGAATAGAATAAGAATAGAATAAGAATAGAAGTAGAATAGAAATAGAAATAGAAATAGAAATAGAAATAGAAATAGAATAGAATAGAATAGGAGTTGAAACTAGAACAGAACTTAATAAATAGAGAACAGAATAGCAGAGAAATTAGAATGGGAACTGGAACCTCCCCAGAGGGAGGCTGTGGCCGGTCGCTGGCATGAAGCTTCACCTGGCATCCTGGGAGGGTCTTTGGGGTGGGGGGGCAGTACTGACGAAGGGTCTGGGGGGGCATTTGGGGGTAAAGCAAAGGACCCCACTCTTGGGGGGCTGTGTGTTTAGGGAGCCGCCACCCATAAGCAGCAGGGCCAGCCGATCACCCCCGTTGCTAAGCGAGCCATTGGTGAAACATGCTTTGCTCCCTCTCACGAGCATTCGCATGGCGGTCGTTAAGTGAATCTCTGCAATTGTGGACTGAGCAACACACAGTCGCTAAGCGAATCCGGCTTTCTTCGTTCACTTGGCTCACAAGGGTGTTCAGGTGGCGCTACGACCGTCATAGGTACGAGTCAGTTGCCGAGTGGTTGCTTTCCCTTCCACTCACCATTCTTCTCCAGGCGCAATGCAGCATCTGGGCACCAGGGGGCTCCTTTGTGCCATTCTAAGGGAGGGAGGAGGCGGGCCAGCCGACATTAAGCGAGACCTCTGTTAAGTGAGCTTCAGTCCATCTGACAAGCTTTCTTGCCACTGTTGTTAAGTGAATCCCTGCAGCGGATAAATGTGCCCCCGTGGTCGTTAAGCGAATCCTGCTCCCCTCCTCCTTGTCTTTTGCTTGTCAGACGGTCGCAAAAAGGGATCGTGTGACCCCGTCCTAAATGTGAGTCAGTCGCCAAGCCTCCGACGAATGGGAAGGCCGCGACGGTCATAACTGTGAAAAACGGTCGTAAAGTCACTTCGTTTTTTGAACGCTTGCGAAACAAATGGTTGTAAGTCTGGACGTCCGGACTTCCTGGGTGACGGAGCTCACTCCTGCTTGGAAGGGTTCTTTTCAGCTAAGGTCATCCAGCCCACCCCTCTTCGGGGCCAGAGTCCCTCCCAGTCAGCGGAGGAGAAACTGGACGGACAGATGTCGGTTTGTTATCAGGGTTCAAGAGGAGGAAGCAGAGGTGGCTCATGCAGTGGGTTGGGCTAGATGACCTCCAAAGTCATCTGGATGGAGTAACAAACTCAAGCTCAACCGGTCCAAGACCGAGTGGCTGTGGTTTCCGGCTCCCCGGTTCAGCCAGATAAGTCCAACACTGGCCATTGGGGGCAAACAACTGGCCCCCGTGGAGAGGGCGCGCAACTTGGGCGTCCTCCTGGATTCCCAGCTGTCCATGGAGGACCATGTGGCAGCCGTGGCCAGGGGGGCGTTCTATCAGCTACGCCTGATACGCAAGTTGCGCCCCTTACTGGACCGGGGGGCCCTTCGCACAGTCACTCAAGCACTTGTGACGTCCCGGCTGGATTACTGTAACGCTCTCTACATGGGGCTCCCCTTGAGGTGCACTCGAAAGCTACAGCTAGTACAGAATGCGGCCGCGCGGGTGATTATGGGTGCCTCTAGGCAAACCCACGTAACACCTCTCCTGCGCGAGCTGCACTGGCTGCCTGTGGCCTTTCGAGTGCGCTTCAAGGTATTGACGACCATCTTTAAATCGCTCCATGGCTCGGGGCCTAGCTATATACGAGACCGCCTCCTGCCCCATACATCCCTTCGCCCGATCCGCTCCCACAGAGAGGGTCTTCTTCGGGTGCCGGCGGCGGGGCAATGCCGGTTGGCGACACCCAGGGGAAGGGCCTTCTCTGTGGCGGGCCTGGCCCTCTGGAACGACCTACCCCCCGACCTTCGCACTACCTCGGACCTCCGCCTCTTCCGCCAACGTCTTAAGACGTATTTATTTCAACAAGCCGGCCTAGGACTTTTTAAGAAAATTTATAATTTGGTAAAGGTTTTAAATATTGGGTTTTAGCACGGGTTTATTAATTTAATACATTTTAACTGATATTTATTGTATTTTGTGTTTTTAAATGATGCCTGTGCGCCGCCCTGGGTCCTAACAAGGAGAAGGGCGGGGTATAAATTTAATAAAATAAAAATAAAATAAGGTCCCTTCCAACTCTCTCCTTGTGCAAGGGAAGTTGCCTGCCTGAGACACACGCCAAGCCCACTGAGTCACCACATGGTTTGCAAAGCTTGACAGCTAGTCCTCGACTTACAGTGGTTCGTTTAGTGGCCACTCAAAGTTGGTGCTAAAAAAGGGGGGCTTAAAGGATCGTTTTTCACACTTACGACCGCTGTGATGATGGGATCCAAATTCAGACACTTGCCAAGTGACTCCTATTGATGACGGGCGCAGGGTCCAGCCATCCTCTTTTGCGACCGTCTGTCGAGCAAAGTTGGGGGGGCAGGAGGGAACCAGATTCACTTAAGAACCAGACGACTCACTTATCAACTGCATGGATTTTCTTCACCACAAAGGCAAGAGAGGTCGTTCAATGGGGCAAAAACCACTTCACCAATGTCTCACTTTGCAACGGAAATTGAGGGCTCCTGTGCGATGGGATAGTCCTCGACTTACGACCACAATGGAGCCCCCAATGTCTGTCACTAAGTGAGACATTTGTGAAATGAGTTTTGCCTCATTTTACGACCTTCCTTGCCCTGGTCATTAAGTGAACCCCTGTTGTTATGAAGTTAGTGGACTAACTGTGCACTTTGCCTAACTGATGGTCACCAAAGGGGATCCCGGGACCCCCAAGATGTTGCTATGACCCTCATAAATGCAAGTCCATTGCTGAGCATCCAGATCCCACGACCAACAGTTGTAAGTGTGAAACAACGGCCGTAAGTCCATTTTTCCCCAGCCTAGTTCTAACTTCGGTCACTAAACGAAACCTTATAAGATGTCCCTTTCCTTCTAGGTTGATCTGGGGGAGCACCTGCTGCATGGCCTTGTACCCCCCCCCCCCACAAATTGGGAAGTAAGACAGACCCTCCGCCCCCTCCCTCGCTCATCATGGAGCCCCCTCCCCACTGCCTCTGACCCCCCCACCCCACCAACGTCCCGGAGAAGGAAGAGAGAGAGCCTCCCCAGCTGCTCTCTGCACCCACAAAGAGGACCCCTTCCCCTTCCAATTGGGGGAGGGGGTGCCTGGAAGGAGCCCCTCCCAAGAGGCTCCTGCAAAAGCTCTCACACACACACCCCAAACAAGACAGGCTGCGTTGCCCACAAATCTGAAAGGAGGAGGGGGCATTTCTGCAGAGGGTTGGCATCCCCAGGACCCCTCCCAAGAGAACTCCATGCCAGCCTGTAAGGGAAAGTACCCCCACCCCACCCCGCTCCAATTGTGGCAGGGTTGGCATGCCACCCTCCTCAAAAAAGCCACCCCCCCAACAACGCTCGGCTCAAGGGAGATTTCTGGTCGGAAGTTGTATCTGAAAACCCAGTCTGATGTTTATGGGGGATTGTGCGGGATGGAAAGCCCTCTGCTACGCCTCTCCTGTCACAGCTCAGACCCTTTCTTGGCAGCGGAGGGGGGCTGCTTTGTACAAACAGCGGGCGGGGGGGGGCTTTGCTGTTGTTTCCTCTCTCAGTTCTCTTGCATGCATCCAGCCCCCTCCCCTCCCCTCCTTGGCCAGCCCCCTCCCCTGTCATTCTTCCCCATGTGTGTATCTCTAACAAGTTAATGGACCGTGTGCTGCCTTCCTCCCCCGGGGAATCAGAGAGAAGCGGAGGGAGGAGGGACTAAGCTGTTCCCACCTGTTCCTCCCTCCCTCGGCTGCTCCCCAAAGCACAGCACAGCCCCAAGAAAATAGGGGTGGAATTCCCACTTGTAGAATAGTCCTCGACCTAGGACCGTTTGTTGAACGAGCGTCCGCTGACAAAGGCCCTCGGTCTGCTTTTCACACTTAATGGCCATTGCGGGTTGCGTGATGAACATTCAGATGCTTGGCAAATGACTCGTATTTATGATGCTCATGGCATCCAAGGAATCGCGTGATCAACATTTAGACACTTGGAAACTGACTCGCAACTGACTCGCATGCAGGGGGTCAGGTGATCCCCTTTGGTAAGCAAAGTCCTCAGGGAAGCCAGATTCGTTTAATGACTGCCTGACTCGCTGGACAATGGCAGGGATTCACTTAACCACCTAGTCAAAAAAAAAACCTCCATGTTGTAAAATGGAGGGCTATTCCTTTCACAACTGTCTGGCTAAAGCCACAGAAATGTTGGCCTCAAATTGTGGTCATAACTGGAGGACTACAGGAAATCCTCAACTTACAATGCTTCACTTAGCAACCTCTCCAAGTTACAACAGCAATGGAAAAAAGTGACTTGTGACTAATTTTTCGCAGTTACGACCTTTGCAGCATGCCCGGGGTCACAATTCGGACCATTGGCAACTGACTCGTATGTATGACAGTCGCAGCATCTCGGGGTCGCGCCCTTTTGCAACCTCTGACCAGCAAAAATCCATGGGGAAGCCAGATTGAGTTCTCAACCGGGGGACGGACTTAATCCACTGCCGGGAAGAATCACTTAACAACGGAGGTGAGAAAGGCGATAAAATGGGGCAAACTTCACAAAGGTCTCGCTTAATGACGGGAATGTGGGGCTCCGTTGCGTTTGCTGACATGCAGCCCTTCACCCCAGGGAGATAACCACACTTCCCCTTTCCAGACAGAAAAGAGGGGAGAAGCTGAATGCCCCGCCCCATGCACGTTGGACCCCCCCATGGGGGGGGGGCAGTTATGGGGCGAAAAATGGCCCTGCCTCAGTTACTCTTTGTGGCAGCTGCAAAGCCCTCCTGGGTCTCCCCCCTTTCAGGCAACAGGGCCCGTTGGCTGTCTATCAGGCGTTGCCCGTGGCAACCGTGTTATCTAGGGGGAGGCGGGAGGGGTTGAGCAGGAGGCCACGGACGTCTCTGGGGAGGGGCAAGGATTTCCCTAAAAGGGGAAGAGGGGGGGCTGATGCTCCTGCCGCAGCAGCCGGCTTTGTTTACCGGCTGGCTGGAAGTGGCTGACGTGGAGAGAGAGGCCACCTGGCACCCGGGATGGGGAGGAGGGGCAGGAGGGAGGACGGCGCCTGGCCTCTCCCCCCACAGTGGCAAGGCAAGGCGGCCCTGCCTGCATGTAGGGGGCTGGGGACCCCCACCTGCCTGCCCCCCAAAAGGGCCGATTGACCCTTAGAAGGCGGAAAACGCAGCACATGCACACACAAAGGAGTCCACTCAGGGCCACCCCACCCCAGGCTCGTCCACTCAGCTTGCTGACCCCCACCCCTTGAAAGACCCCTGCCGAACACATCCTGTGGGTAGAGAGCTGCACCTGACCAGAGGACCCTTTATACAATCGCAGAGTTGGAAGGGACCTTGTAGGTCTTCTAGTCCAACCCCCTGTGTGGGCAGGAACCTTATACCATTTCAGACAAATGGCTATCCAACATCTTTCTCCAGTTAGGATCCTCCCCGCCCCCAGCAGATCTCTCGAAGGATCAAGTCAATTCTGCCCCCCTCCCCAGACCCCTCCCAGCTGAGAGGATTGGGCATACACGGAGGACAGAGACCCCCCCCCCCAATCTTTGGGAACTGGCCGGCCCTGCCGGCCCTGCTGCACCTCCGGTGGCCCCAAGCTGATCCATGGCTCGGGGCCTAGTTATATGCGAGACCGCCTCCTGCCCCATACATCCCTTAGACCGATACGCTCCCACAGAGAGGGCCTTCTCAGGGTGCCGTCGGCCAGACAATGCCGACTGGCGACACCCAGGGGAAGAGCCTTCTCTGTGGCGGGCCCAGCCCTCTGGAATGACCTTCCCCCTGAATTACGCACCATCACCGACCTCCGCCTCTTCCGCCAATGTCTTAAGACATATTTGTTCCAACAAGCCGGCCTAGCCTAACCTCCCATGGGGACTTTTAGGTAGTTTTAAATTGGGTTTTTAAAATTTGGTTTTAGCGCAGGATAGGTTTATTTAATAGTTTTTTAAATTATATTTATTGTATTTTGTATGTTTTTAAATTTTCCTGTGCGCCGCCCTGGGTCCTTTGTGGAGAAGGGCGGGATATAAATTTAAATAAATAAATAAATAAATAAATAAATAAATAAAACTTGATCCCGGCCAGTGGATCCCCAACCTTTCCGGCTTTGTGAATCGGCAGAAAAGGGAGGGGAGGGGATGGTCCCGTGGAAGCGGCGGTCGGACAGGCGTGGGACTCTTTGCCGCTCGTACAAACAGAACTGCGCCCGATGGGGTCGGCTGACACTTCCGCGGTTCCGAAGGGGTTGCGCCATGGCTCAGGGTTGTGGGTCCCTCATGCGGAGCCAAAGAAGAGAAGCATGGAAGTCGGACCAGGAGGGATGTGCCCAACCCCTTCCTAAAAGACCATCAGGAGGCGGCCACTATCCTATGGGGGGGGGACTAGGACCACCCCCTAATTCTGGCTGCATGAAGTTGAGGGGAGGAATATACGGGACCCACGTCGGACGTTACTCCTGACCCATTCAAGGTCATCTCTGGGCTGCTTAATTGGGGGGGGGCTTTTCATGCACACAGACTCCCCCTTTTTCAGGCTAAGGTGGCCGGTGGCCCCCCTCCTCACCCTGCAAACCCCATTAGCCAGGTGCTCCACCCATGGGGGGAGTTAAAGGGCACCCTGTGGCCGCCCGTATCGCATGTCGCGGCCCTTAAGCTGCGTCGGTTGCTGGGCAGAACAGGCAATTCCGGTGCAGACACTGAACCAGGCTCCCCCTCCCAATAAATTTTGGGGTACCCCCCATGGGAACCAGGAGAGACCACCGCAAGGGCCGACTCCGCTGCGCCTCTTTTTTCAACGGGCTTCGTTCCCGTCCGCTGAGCGCTTATCGAGAGAAAACTATGGATTAATCTCTCGGCTGACCCACATAGGCAGGGGAAGGAGGGAGGGGCCCCAAAAGGAGCCTCGGGGCGCCCTCAAAAGAACCCCACCTTCACCCTTGCATTCCGTGGGGCGCTGCCCAGACAGACCCAAACCCAAAGCATCCGGAGGAGCAGGCGGGCAAACCGGCAGGCAGAGACAGCAGGATGTCTGCTAATCCTCGAATTACAACACCTCGCTTAGTGACCATTCGAGGTTAGCAGGGCACTGCCCAGAGGACCCTGGTTCGCATTTAAGACCATCGGCACCTCCCCACCGCCAGGAAGATTTGCCTTCGGATGCTTGAGAACCGATGCACATTTATGACGTAGGGTCACACAATCCCCTTTTGCGACGCTCAGACAAACAAATCACCAGCAGAAACAACCACCGGGATTCGCTTAACGACTGCAGCATGGAAAGTGGCAAAATGGGCCAAGGCTCACTTAACCGCGGCCTCACTTAGCGACAGAAATAGGGGGGGGGGGCTCAATGGCGTTTGTACGTTAGAAGACTCCAAAGGCAGGAACCCCCTCCCTCCCTAAGGGGGAACTAGCCTACCGATGGGAAATATTGATGGGAGGGGGAGGACATGGGGAGGGGCAGAGAAAAGGGGGGGAATGGGGGACGAGGGGCAGTCCACCCCCCCTCCCCGTGCGGGAGAGGAGCAGAGCCCAAAGGGAAGAGAAAAGAGCAGGAGGGACGGAGGGACAAAACAACTCAGCCGCCGAGGTGAGAGGGGGGTGGCGAGAGAGGCTACACAGCTCCTTGCCAACAACACTCGCTGGATGACACACAACAGCATCTCCAAGGCCGACCAGGCAGAGCAGCCTGTAAACACACCCAGGGACAAAGGGGAGGAGGGCGGAGAGCTCTGGGCCAGGAGGCAGCCCCCCTCCCCCTGCAGCCCTCCTGAAGGCAGGGAAGGCAGAGCTGGCCCAGTCCCGCATGTCTGACGGCTTATCTTCCTGGGGTCCTCGAGGGATCCAGGCTGAAATTCCATCCTTCCTGCAGAAGAAAGACCCCTCCCCCCAGCCCCCACCCCACCCCGGGGACGGCAACAGGCAACAGCTGGAGTCCCAGGCAGAAGAACTTAAAAACACACACACACACACACACAATCGGAAGCTCACCGGCCATCTTCTGTGGAACAAGAGGCCACCCTGACTTTCTAGAAAGACTCCTCCTTCAGCTGGAGAGAATCATAGGACTGGAAGGGACCTGGGAGGCCTTCTAGTCCAACCCCCCCTGCTCAAGCAGAAGACCCTCACAGACCCATAGAAGGACAGAGTTGGAAGGGACCTCGGAGGTCATTTAGTCCATTCCCCTGCTCAAGCAGGAGACTCTTACAGAAGAACAGAGTTGGAAGGGACCTCGGAGGTCATTTAGTCCATTCCCCTGCTCAAGCAGGAGACTCTACACCAGGGGTGTCAAACTGGATTTCTTTGAGGTCTGGATCAGCATTGTAATTCTCCTCCATGGGCGGCAGGAGGTGGAGATGGCACAGATGCTTCCTGCAGCACCCTGCCAGCCCAAACGGGACACAGGGCTGTGTGTGTGAGGCCCTCCGCTGCCCATTTTTGGCCCCCATAGCCTCCTGCAGCACTCTGCCAGCCAAAAATGGGCTGGGGGACGGACGCCACAACCTGATGGCGATAACCCCATGGCCCAGGAGCACACAAGGTGGGGCCCCCTGCCCTAAAGCCGTCTCTGGGAAATAGAAGCTGGAGGTTGAAGGCTGGAGACAGCGGGGCAGTGGGGCACTCTGAAGACCCCAGGAGGGCCAGCCTGCCAGCAGACCACTGCATACCAGTGCATGGGTCACACTGGGAGGGGCTGGGGGCAGAAGGTGGGAAGGATTAAAGTTTACTCCCAATAGCAACAGGCACCTTGGGGGTGATCCCAAAACAACCGCTGGGAACACCGGTTGCCATTGACAAAGTCACCGTTGGTCAATTGCAACAGGCATCCCAGAATGGCTGCAATCCCAGCTGGACGATATTTTTTACAATGTCAAACAACCACATTTCCCCCTCCATAGGGAGACAAACTGGACTGCGATAGGTTGAGAAAAAGGCCTAATCCAGTCTGACCATCCGGCTGGAACATCTGTCCAAACCATAATAGCCACCAGCCTTGTCCAAATCCCCATTAGTCAATTGCAAAAAGGCTTCTTTATTGGGAACAGCTGACATCCTGCGACAATCCCTTTAATGCCATTAAAGAGGAATATCTGCCTATCTGCCGTCTCTGGGAAGGACTCCAGAGGTGGACCAAGAGGCCAAATCCTGGCTGAACATCTGGCTGACCCCGTGACAAAGCGTCCTGCAGAAAACGCTACAATTATTGCAATTTCGATAGAATAACCATTTTACATCCTTGGTTGTTTTCCAAGAGTTTAGGGTGACTTCCAAGAGCTTATTCATCCGCTTCACTCTCCCGTCTCTTGCAGGGAGATAGGTGGCATGAAATTCGATAAAAGGTTTAAAAAAAAAGCAGGATATAAATAAATAAACAGCCGGCGCAAAGTCTCCTTGAGAGCCACGGAGAAAATAATCCAGGTGGCATTTTAGCTTATTTCCGATGCGAGAAATAAACCGGTGTATTCAATGGCCGGAGTAGGCTCTTCCGAATCCCCACCCTACCCAACGGAATTAAGCCCACATCAAAAAAAAACCAAACACCTCAAAAAGACAATGTACATTCCTGACCCCCCCCCCCAAATGTTTGCTTTGTGCCAAATTGGACACGTCCACTAAAGGATCTCCTGCTAAAGCAGGGGGTTGGACTAGATGACCTCCGAGGTCCCTTCCCACTCTGTCCTTCTGTAATTAAAATTTATGAATGGAAAATTGGGAAACGCACAGAACAGGCGTGTTTGTGCAACTGAAGACAGATGTGCCCAGCGCTGCATCACAGCATAGCCAACACTGGGAGGTCTCCCTAATTCCTGCAGGAGGAAGAGGAGGAGGAGGAGGGAGGGGCCACTGAGTACATGTGCTCCGGCCAGGGAGAGCTAACGCAGGTCAGAAACAGGAGCTGGGAGATGGACTTTGGAGTCCTAGCAGATGATCCCCACAAAGACAGCCATGTGCACCGGCAGCTGAAAAGGCTAACACCATCCTCGGTGGTCTAAACAGAGGCACAGAATCAAAATCACACGAACTGCTAGTAGTACTCCTTTGTAAAGCCTTAGTAAAACTGCAACTAAGTTTGGTCACCAGATTACACAAAAGTTGTTGAGGCTTTGGAAAAAGTGCAGAGAAGAGCAACTAGGATGATCGAAGGCCTGGAGATTAAAACAGACGAAGAACGTTGCAGAATTTGGGTCTGCTTAGTCTCGAGAAAAGAAAGAAGGGGGGCAGGATAATATTTGGGGGGCTGCCCCCAAAGAAGTGGGGGGGGATTTATTCTCCAAAGCACCAGAAGGCAGGACGAGAAACAATGGATGGAAACTAATTGAGGAGAGAAGCAACCTGGAATTAAGGAGAAACCTCCTAACAGGGAGCACAATTAATCAGCTGGGGGATGGTCTAGATGACCTCCAAGGTCCCTTCCAACTCTGTCACTCTATGATTCTGTAAGGGTCTCCTTCTTCAGCTGGGGGATGGTCTAGATGACCTCCAAGGTCCCTTCCAACTCTGTCACTCTATGATTCTGTAAGGGTCTCCTGCTTCAGCTGGGGGATGGTCTAGATGACCTCCAAGGTCCCTTCCAACTCTGTCACTCTATGATTCTGTAAGGGTCTCCTGCTTCAGCTGGGGGATGGTCTAGATGACCTCCAAGGTCCCTTCCAACTCAGTCACTCTATGATTCTGTAAGGGTCACCTGCTTCAGCTGGGGGATGGTATAGATGACCTCGGAGATCCCTTCCAACCCCGTGATTCTGTTATTCTCCTGCTTGAGCAGGCGTTGAGCTAGATGACCCCCCGAGCCCCATTTCCAGCTCCGTCCCCATTGAGGCCGGCAGGGGAAAGTGAGCCAAGCCAGGGAGCCTTGTGAATCCACCCGACCGACCGATCCCTCTGGCGAAGGGCGAAGGTTGATTGCAAACAAACTCAGCACAACCCGCTGGGTGGCCGCCCCTGCCGAAGCCTCCTTCAGCCACGGCTCCTCCTGAGAGTGGGGCCTCCCCCACCTGCACATCAGCTGTTGTGTCCACTGAACGACAACCGACACCCCCCCTCCCTCTCACTCCCCCTGCGGCCTCCTCTGCCGCGGCCGAAGAATTTGAAATATTTTCCCTCGGCTGCGGCAAAGTTCGCACGCGACTCCCAGTGGGGGTCCCTCCTGGCGGGGAGTTTGCGTGCCGAACGCACAAATAATCGGCATCAAGCCTGTTGAACCTGAACTTCCCTTGAGCGGGGATGGGTGGGGGTTGGGCTAGATGACCTTTGAGATCCCTTCCAACTCTTGTCGCTCAATGATTCTGTAACGCCTCCTGCCTGACCTCCAAGGTCTTTGCCAACTCTGTCGCTCTATGATTCTCTGTCCTGCACAATGGAGCAAGCCATTTGTTAAGCGAGTCTTGCCCTGTTTTACGACCTTGTTGTTAAGTGAACCCTTCAAGCTGATACCATAATAGCCCGGTTGTTAAGTGAAGCGGCTCTTCTTCACTGCTCGTCGGACGGTCTCAAGTGACGGCCACATGACCTCGGGACCCAGCGACCGTCGTAAGGACGAAACCCTCGCCAAGCCTCCGGATTCGGATTCCTCCCCATCGCAATTCTACAAAACAGCCCTCCGTCCACCACTTCCAACTGTCACTAAACGAACCGTCGTAAAACCGAGGATTGCGTCAGAAGCTGAACAAATAAACCCAGCCGCTGAATTTCTCCAGCCACGAAAACAACCTCCCCCCTCCCACGGACCACAACGCCGTGTTCAAAGCAACGCAATCGCATTGTGCAATTGTGTTCATTCACAAAACCGGACACACAACCGAAACCTGGCCGAAAACGGGACAGGATGAAAGGCGGAGTTCTGCTCTGTGTGTGTGTGTGTGTGTGTGTGTGTGTGTGTGTGTGTGTAACACACATTTTTTTCCTTTCACAAGCGGCTTTTGCAATCTCAGCCCAAAATGTCAAGGATAAAAATGCAACAATTTCAGATTGTGTCAAATAAAACCCCTCATTTGCAGCCCCCCCAGCTGCCCCCCCACACACACAAAAGTTGCGCTTTTCGCACAACTCTGTGTCTATGTTGCCATGTTCAGGCTCAGCTTGTTGGAAACCTTGACACACTTGCAAAACGCTGAACAAACCCCCCCCCCCCCCCAATTTCTTGGAAAACTGGGATTCTTCCCAAAAATGCCCCTTTGACATATTCTAACAACTTATGATTGACAGAGGAGAAAAATTCAATGACTGTACAAATTAAAACAACGCGGCTAAAAACCCCCACAAGAAACAACCACAAAACTTCCAACCATTTCTTATTTTTTTCCCTTCCAGCTTCTCCTTTCTGACGCTTCGCTTAGTGACCGTTCCAAGTTACGACGGCACCAAAAAAAAGGGAGTCAGGAGTGTTTGTCACCCTTGCAGCCGACTCGTATTTATGACGGTCGTGGCATCTCGGGGAGCCTCAACCATGGAAATCTTTATCCGTCATCCCCAATTTACGATGCTTCACTTAGTGACCGTTCCAGGTTACGACGGCACCGAAGAAAAGGGACTCAGGATCATTGTTCATGCTTGCGACTGACCCACATTTATGACGGTTGCATCTCAGGGAGCCACAGCCCCACAAATCTTTCTCGGTTGTCCTCCACTTGTGACAGTTCAGTTAGTGACAGTTAGTCTGACTGTCACTATAAATTCGACTTATGACCGTTCTTCACTCTTACGATGCCCGCCGTTACGGGACTGAACTCCAGACACATGGTGCCTTGACTCGGACTTACAACGGCCGTAGCCTCCCTGGGGGTTACGCGATCCCCTTTTGGGTGAGCTTTAAATAAGCAACGTCAAAGGGAAGACGGATTCGCTTAACGACTGGGTGACTAGCCGAGCGATGGCAGGGATTCACTTAGCCACGGTGACGACATGGGTCATAAAACAGGGAAGAATTCAGTTTTGTGGGCCTGCCCCAAAGGCCGTAAGGGTAAAAAACAGCCCTCAGTCACATTTTTGAAGGCTGTGGTCACTTTCAACAGTCACTAAAGGAACTGTTGTAAGTTGAGGACAACCTGTAACAAGGTTAGAAGTGACCTCAGAGGTCATCTAGTCCAACCCCTCCTGCTCAAGCAGGAGACCATTACAGAATAGGGGAGCCGGAAGAGACCGCAGAGGTCATCTAGTCCAACCCCCCTGCTCAAGTAGGAGACCATTACAGAATAAGGGAGCCGGAAGGGACCTCAGAGGTCATCTAGTCCAACCCCCGCCCTGCTCAAGACCCTTACAAGCAGCGTCCCTGCCCACCCGCCTGCCTGCCTGCCCCGAGGGCGCCGCTCACCGTCCTTCCGATAAAAGCAGATCTCCACCTTCCGCTCCTCGGAGCCCAGCAGGGCCTGGGTGATCTGGGCCGTGGCGCTGGTCTGGGTGCGAGGCCCGTACAGGAAGTCGCAGGTGCACGGCTTCTGCATGACCTCGGCCCGGGTGTAGCCGCAGAGGTCACAAAACCCATCGTTGCAGTAGATGATGGCGCAGTTCTCCACCCGGGCGTTGGCGATGATGAACTTGCGGCCTGCGGGGGGAAAGAGAACCAGAATAAGAGAATAAGAGCGCCGGGAGGGACCTTGGAGGTCATCCAGTCCAACCCCCAGCTCAAGCAATCACAACCGTCTGCGTCTGTCCCTCGGTCAGGGTCTCCTGCTCGAGCGGAGGGCTGGACTAGATGACCTCCCAAGGGTTCCTTCCCTCTCTGCGATTTTATGGTTCCGTCAGGGTCTCCTGCTTCAGCAGGGGGTTGGACTGGATGACCACCGGAGGCCGATGCTCACTGCTGGGATCAGCCAGGAGAGGGATAGCAAGGACTCCGGCCGCTGGTCTTGGATTCAAATCCTGACCCCAGGCCAGCTGAGGGAGTTTCCTCTCCAGCCTCAATTTCCCACCTGGGCAGCTGGGCACAATAAGGGCCCCCCGAATGAACCCTCCTTGGGGTGTGGCGGCTGTCACTCAAAGGGGCACGGCTGGGTATACACTGAGCCCCCTCCCCAAAACAGACAGACAGACAGACGCAGCGGGAGGTTAGGGAGGGGGCTGCCAGGTAGTCCAGAGCAGGCAGGGACCTTCTGGGTTACTCAGCCACATGCCCCTCCCCATCCCAAACCCCCTGGCCCCTTACCCCTCCTCACCCAGCAGTGGGGGGGGGGGCTACAAGGCCCTGCTCCTTTGGCCCAAGAGGACTCTAACCCTAGTGGGGGACTAGCCCCTTCCTCCCTAGCCACTCTCCTCTTTGGGGGGGGGAGAAGTACCAAAGGCTGGGGGTCGTCTGTCCCCCTTGCTTGTCCCTTCTCCCTCCCTACTGGCCAGAAACCCCCCCCCTCGGATGACCGCAGCAGCCATTGGGAGAGGAGGGGGCTGCGAGGGAGGAAGAGCTGGAGCCGGCGACCCTCTGCTGGCTGGCAGCCCCCCCCCCCTCCGGCCGTTTTCCTCCTCCCTACTCGGAGGAGAATGAAGGAAGGGCCCTTGGAGGTCTTCTAGTCGACCCCTCTGCCCCACGCCCGTCTCCTCTCCGGCGCCCCCTCGGCCTTCACCTCCCCGGCCTCCGACGAGACCCCCGCTTCCCCCCTCCCTCCCCTGGAGAAAGAGCTGGCGCGGACCCTCGCCGCCGTTCAACCGACCCGTTCTTGGGGCCGGTTGAACGGCCTCCCCCGCCCTCCTCCTCCCGGGGCTCGGAGGCGAGTCAGAGGGAGGGCAGGGGCCGAGGACCCCCTCCTCAAGCCGTCGGGCCAAGACGCCCCCCTCCCTCCCTCCCTCCCTGGCCCGCACTTACTTTGCCCCTCAAACTTGCGGATGATGGTGTCGAGGAAGGTGTTCTGGGGGGCCACGTGCCCCCGCCGGACCGGCATGCTGCAAGCCCATGGGGGAGGGTCGCCCGGCCCCCGCCCCCACGCGCCCCCAGGACCCCCGACAGCGGCGACCCCCGGCCGGCCCAGCGCTGGGGCCTCGCCCCGAGCCGCGACCCCCGGAGCAAAGTCTCAAGGTGGGGAGGGGGCGCGTGGCAAGGAAGACCCCCCCTCTAGCCCTGCTCCTCCGGGGCGCCCGCTGGGAATCCGGGCCGGACGGGATGGGGGGGGGTCTCCGGAGCCCCTGGAGCCCCCCCCGAGCCGGGGTCTCTGCCTGGATGGGACGGGCGGCGATGCCGAGCCTTATTTAGGAAAAGGCGACGGAGAAGGGAGGGAGGGAGGGGGGAAGCCAGGCAGGCGGAGGGAGGGAGGGAGGGAGGCGGAGGAGCCGCAGCTGGCCGCTGCTTCTCGGGCTTCCCCAGCTGCCAGCGCCGCGCGGGGTCTCGAACGGCCCGAGGGCAGCAGCTCCGGCGGTCCAGAACGGCGAGCGAGGAAGAGGAGGAGGAGGGGGGGGGGACGTTGGGGAAAGGAGGGGGGGTGATGAACTGAACCGGGGGCGGAGCCTGGGCACCTCTCAGCCAATGGCAGCGCCCGCCACCCGAGCCTTAACGGGGTGGGGAGTGATGGGGGGGGGGGGGGGGGCGTCCGTCAGCGGCTGGCTCAGCCGAGCCCCGGAACCTGTCGGCAGCTGCGAGGCGGGTCTTGGCTGGCGGGCGAGGAGGATGGAGGGGAGGATGCCTCTGAGGGAGGGAGGGGGGGAGGGTCTCCTCTCTCTGCCCAAAGGGGTCTGCCCTCCCCTCCCCTCCTCCAATCCCTCCCCTCCCCACCCAGGGGCTGAGGGGGGGGGGCGCAGCGACAGCACGACCCCTCCCCTCCAGCCTTCCAGCCAGGAGACTGGCTCCAAGCGGACCCCTCCCCAAATTCGGCCAAAGCTGCTCCTTGCCAGCTGGAAAAGGGCCAGCTTGACGGGAGCCAGTGTGTGTGTGTGTGTGTGTGTGTGTGTGCAGGTAGCAGCCCCCCCCCCCCCCGCTGACTGACGGGTGAAGGACCCAGGGGGATGTTCGTGGGGAGCCTTCAGGCCCCCTCCCCTCCCCTCCTGGTCAAAGTTGACCTGCAGAAACTCACCTGGAGGGCTGGAGGAGGGCAATGCCTGCCTGGCACCTGGGCAACCCAAACAGCTGCCTTGTTTCTTCAGTTGCACTGTCAAACTTTGAACGGGCACTAAATGGACCAGTCGTGAATCGAGGACTCCTCGGTTCTGGCTCTGATGTTCGAGCCAATCTACTCCCCCCCCCCCACACGCACACACACAGATATAAAATGTGAATTTATTTCAAACTTTCCTCCTTCAAAAAGCTTCCCTGACCTGGAACAGGGAGTCCTCCACGTACGACCCGCCTTTGAGCCAATTTCCGTTGCTAAGCGAGACGTTGCTTGAGGGGACTCGCCCTGCGTTTCGATCGTTCTGGCCGCCGTCATTAACGGAATTGCTGCCGTTGTTAAATGAGCCGGCCGGCTGTTAAGCAAATGCAGCTTTCCGCCTGGACATTTCTGGACGTCGTCGTTAAGTGAATCTTGCTTCCCCGCTGGCTTGCCTTGTCAGAAGGTCAATGGCCAAGTGCCTGGATTTTGGTCACGTGACCGTGGGGATGCTGGAACGGTCGTAAGTGTGTAGAATGGTCATAAGTCACATAAGTTGGAATGGTCACGAAATGAACCGTTGTAAGTCAAGGAACAGCCTGTGTTCAACTCCCAGAATCCCCCAGCCAGTGTGGGGATTTCTCTACTTTCCATTATTTATTTTAATTCATTTAAATAGAGAGCGAGGAATTAATTGTGGCTAGACCGGTGGGGCCTCCGCCTGCGGGAATTTGCAGGGTTTGAGGAAAGTCTTCCGGGCAGGGTCGACAGCAGCACCTCCGTCGGCTGACCACAAAAGTCGCACCGACAGGATGCGGTTTCCACACTGCCCCGAGTTGCACGGCCAGCCCCCCTCTGACCGGCATGAAAGAAGGTGGACGCGGCCATTCGCTTCAGCCGTGGTTAGGGGCGTCCGGAGGAAGGCAGCAAAACGGACCTTTGGCCTCATTCAAAAAAAATGACCCGTAAGTGATCAACTTCTATCGACTGTCCACAACCTCTCCAGCTCAGTGGCCGGACCAGGCGTGGGGCGAGGAGGAGGGGGTGGGAGTGGCAGGCACGCACGGGTGTGCGCCGCTCCATTTCTGTGAGCGGCAGGGTGTATCCTGCCCTCGTGCGAATGGGGCTTTTTGCCTGAATGGAGAGCTCTTGCGTGAAACTCCGCTCGCGCAAGATGCAAGGACTTGCACTCCCGCACGAAACTCCACTTGCGCCAGACGCAGGCACTTACCCTCATGCACAAAGCTCCACTCGAGCGAGAGACTGGCACTGGCACTCGTACCTGAAAAGCCACTCGCGCGAGACCCAGGCACAGGGCTCACACACAAAGCTCCACTCGCACGAGACACAGGCGCTCGAGTGCATCCAAGAAACTCCACTCGTGAGACACAGGCACTTGTGCACGTGCAAGAAACTCCACTCGCACGAGACGCAGGCACAGGACTCACACACAAAGTTCCACTCACACAAGACACAGGCGCTCGAGTGCATCCAAGAAACTCCACTCCACTCGTGTGAGATGCAGGCACTTGTGCACGTGCAAGAAACTCCACTCGCATGAGCCGCAGGAAATTGCGCTCGTACACAGAACTCCACTCGGCTGAGAGGGAGGCACTAACGCTTGCGTGTGAGGCCTCATTCCCACAAGCAGGGGTGCTTGAGTGCAGGTTGTTATGCTTGCACGCGACACTCCACTCATGTGAGTGGAGAGAGCTCGCACACGTGTCCTCCACTCACAGGAACAGAGCTTTGCACGAGTGCACATGCTAGCACACCGCTCGAGCGTGTGGAACTTCATATGCACACGCTTGGTCATTTCTTCCTGTGGCCCCATTTCAAATAAGCTACGGCCTGGTAGTGTCCTGCAGCCCAGGGGTTGGAGACCCCCGAGTGATGTAATAGGAAAAAGGGGTCCCTGCGGATCTTCCTCCGAAGAGAGAGGGCGGCGCATTCTCCCTTTCGGGGCCATTTTGCCAGCGCTGTCGGAAGAGATTCCCGTGGTCGTGGGTCCGACACGACCTCACAGCGCTCTGTTATTTCCCCACCAAAGTGGTACCTATTGATCTATTCACATTTACAGGCTTCTGAACTGGCAGGAGCTGGAGCGGGGATGGGAGCACGCCCCGTCCCTTGGCGCTCAGCTCTCGAACCCGGGCTGCCAGCTTTCCAGCCACAGAGCCCCCCACGCCCCTGCGTCTTATAGGGCAATGGAGTAGAAGTAAAGACTTCCTGGGGCATTATGGGATGGCGTGGCTTTGAATCCCTATGCGACGATCCTTGGTCACCGCTCAGCAATTCTCTTTAGTTTCCCTTTTGTCAATTGGTAGAGAGCAGGGGGTTAGGCTGGATGACCTCAAAAGTCCCTTGGTTGGAGAAAATGACACACATGCACATTGACTTCAAACCTGAACTTTTCCTACTTGGAATTACATCAGAAGTACTTGATAAAAACCTGAAATATTTGATTGTGAGTGTTTTGACAGCAGCTAGAATTGTGTTTGCAAAAAACTGGAGAAATGAGAAATTACCTTCGCAAGAGGAAGTTACTCGTAAGATCATGGAATGTGCAGAAATGAGCAGATTAACATTTGAAATGAGAGAGCAGGAGAATGAACAATTTTATGAAATATGGAATATGTTTTACCAATGGTTGGAAAAAAAGAAAAACTTAAGGGATATAATATATATATATTAAAAAGAAGGATTCCCAAGTATAGAAAATACTTTCTAGGATTCTTAGACAACATAACAAATTGAGATGTGGTTGCTATAGGAAGACACAGTGTCTATCAACTAGATATAATGGAAAATTTGGATAAACTGCTGGTCTTAGAAGGAGAAAACATTATGAGTATATATTTTATATATATAGTAAAGTGACTCCTAGAGATAATTGAGAGTAATGTTATAAAACAGGAATCCATGGGGAAAAATTCTTTTGAACAGCTTTATTATATATTGAATAACTATGGAAAAAGACTGATTTGATAAATATTTATTTTATTTATTTATTTATTTATTTATTCAAATTTATAACCCGCACCTTCTCCTAAAAAAGGACCCAGGGCGGCGCACAGGAAAATTTAAAAAACAATACAAATATACAAAATACCATTAATTAAAAACCTATGAAACCCATACCCTGTGCTAAAACAATGTAAAATCCCCCTAATTAAAATTTATAGCTAATAACAATCAGGAACGGGAGGTTATGCTAGGCCGGCTTGTTGAAATAGGTGCGTTTTAAGACGCTGGCGGAAAAGGCGGAGGTCTGAGATGGTGCGTAGTTCGGGGGCAGGTCGTTCCAGAGGGCAGGGCCTGCCACAGAGAAGGTCCTTCCCCTGGGTGCCGCCAACCGGCATTGCCCGGCCGACGGCACCCGGAGAAGGCCCTCTCTATGGGAGCGGATCGGTCGAAGGGATGTATGGAGCAGGAGACGGTCTCGCATATAGCTAGGCCACTATATGGAAAATAAGGTGATATATATGTAATGAAAGGATAATTGATAAATATGTTTGCGATTTTAAGTAGATGCACAAAACGTTTGCCCGAACGACATGTTGCACAAAGCACAAGATGAATAATGTTTTCTATTTGTTTTTCTGTAAAAAATAAAAATGTTTTACAAAAAGAAAAAGAAAAAACGTCCCTTCCAACTCTGTCATTCCATGGTTCTGTCAGCGTCTCCCGCTTGAGCAGGGGGGGTTGGGCTAGATGACCTCCGAGGTTCCTTTCACCTCGGCGAGTCTGTGATTGTGGGCTTTCCAAGCTCCCCGAACACCGGCAGGAGAGCCGAAGTGCCCTGGTTGCCACTTCGGGGCCCACACAATCCCTGGGGGGGGATCTCAGGAGTGGGGAAAGGGAGGGTCACACCTCCCACACCTCCTGCCAATTAAGCCAGGGAGCGAAGTGAGGCACCTTCCCCCGGGAGCATCGGAGGAACCAAACCAGACCGACCTTTTTTTCCCCAAGGCCCCGAGCAGAGTAAACAACCTTGAACCCAGGGGGGGACCGCGCGGGATGTGACTGTAGAAGAAGGAAAACGGCTGGGGCTGAGCCAAAACACACACAGACACACACACACACCTCCAGCGGCTGTGGAGAAGTTCCATCGTCCACACCCCGGTTGTCCCAAAAGCGCTTTTTCTTTCAAACAACAACAACAACAACAACAACAACCAACAACTGGCTTTTCTTGATTTTATTTTGTCATTTCCAACGGTTCGCTACTTCATTTCTCGACCGAGAATTGGGGATGGGTCAGTCGAGAGGAAAGAAGGAGATGGAGAGATGTGAAAGCAGACTTCCAGGACTTGAGGGGCTGCCCCAAAGAAGAGGGAGGGGTCTTTTCCCAAAGGCAAGATGAGAAACAAAGGATGGTAACAAAGGGAGGAGAGAAGGCAACCTGGAATGAAGGAGAAACTTCCGAACAGGGAGGACAATGGACCCGTGGAACTCCTTGTCACCAGAAGTCGTTGGTGCTGGAGGCTTTTAAGAAGAGACCTGTCTGAAATGACCCAGGGTCTCCTACCTAAGCAGGGGGTTGGACTAGAAGACCTCCAAAGTCCCTTCCAGCTCTATTCTGATGGATGAGAGAGGGAGGGAGGGAGGGAGAGAGAGAGAGAGAGAGAGAGTGAATAGACAGGCAGACAGAATGAATTAACAAATGGAACAATTTTCCTTGTTGAGCAGAGGGTTGAACTAGAAGACCTCCAAGGTCCCTTCCAGCTCTATTCTAATTGATTGATGAACCAGGGGAGCATCTCCAGAGGTTGTAGGTGCTTCATCACTGGAGCTTTTAAAGAAACAGCTGGACAGCCCCCTATCTGAAATGATCCAGGAGTTTCTGCTTGAGCAGGGGGCTGGACTAGATGACCTCCAAGGTCCTTTCCAACTGTGTGATTCTGGGATTGTATGCTGCTGTTCTCCATCTGTTATTAACCAGGCCAGAAGAGCCTCCGAGGGTCCCGCCTTGAGAGACACCCCCCCCCGTGTCTCACCTAAGCCAGTCCCATTCTTTCGAGGCCTGCCCATCCCCATCTGTCCCCCCAGACCCATTTAAGGACAGAGAAGTAGCCATCCGCCTTGACCCACTGCGGGTGGGAGGGGGAGACCCTCTGCCCCTTTCCTGGACTCCCCACTGGCGATTTGAGTTGAGATCGGAGGGTCTTTGGTGCTAGGAACCCCTCAGCCTTTTCTTCCAAGCGAAGGGCCCCCGGGCTGCTTTGACACTTTGACCCAGATGCGCCCCCCCCCCCCCCAATCCTTTCCATACCCTCCACCTTGATGGACTTTTACGGACCCCTCCCCCCACTTCCCTGCTGGTTGTCCTCTCCTGCTCCCCCCCCCATCGTCCTTCCCCTCCCCCCCCAAGCGGGAGGGAGGCCTTTGGAGAGCCGGGGGTCTTTGTGGAAAGTGTCCACAGGAGGATAATTTTAGAGCCTCCGTCAAGCAGGCATGAAAGGAGAAGTTGAACAAAAGGGAGCAGCATCGGAGGAGGATTTAGGACATCGTGGGCCCTAAAATAGACAACGAGGAGGAGAGAAGGAAGACGCCAGGAAAGGGAGGAGAGGTATGAATGGAATGACAGGCATGGGAGGAAAAAGGGAAGGAGGAAATGGAAAGAAAGAAAGAAAGAAAGAAAGAAGAAGAGAGGGAGAGAGGGAGGGAGGGAAGAAAGAAAGAGAAAGAAAGAAGAGAGGGAGGGAAGAAGGGAAGAAAGGAAGAAAAAGGAGGGAGGAAAGAAAGAAGCGAGAGAGAGGAAGGGTAGAAAGAAAGAAAGAAGAGAGGGAGGGAGGAAGGGAAGAAAGGAAGAAAAAGAAGGAAGGAAGGAAGGAGAGAGAAGGAGGGAGGAAAGGAAGGAAGGAAAGAAAGAAGAGAGGGAGAGGAAAGGAAGAAAGAAAAAGAAAGAAAATAGAGGGAAGGAGGAAAAGAAGAAAGAAAGAAGAGAGGGAGGGAGGAATGGAAGAAAGAAAAAGAAAGAAGAAAGGAAGGACGGAAGGAAGGAAGGAAGGAAGAAGAGAGGGAGGAAGGGAGGGAGGAAAGGAAGGAAGAAAGAAAAAGAAAAAAGATGGAAGGAGAGAGGAAAGGAGGCAAGAAAGGAAGAGAAAGAAGAGAGGGAGAGAGGAAAGGAGGGAGAGAGGAAAGGAAGAAAGAAAAAGAAAGAAAGAGGGAGGGAGGAAGGGAAGAAAGGAAGTAAAAGAAGGAAGAAAGGAAGGAAGGAGAGAGAAGGAGGGAGGAAAGAAAGGAAGAGAAAGAAGAAAGGAGAGGGGGAAAGAAAGAAAGAAAGAAAAAGAAAGAAGAGAGGGAAGGAGGAAAGAAGAAGGAAGGAGAAAGAGAAAGGAAGGAAGGAGGAGGAAGAAGGAGAAGGGGAAGAGAAGGAGAATCTTGAGAAATTGCAGCTACAACCCCAGGTCGACCCTGCTTAACGACCCTGACGTTTCGCTTAATGACT
This sequence comes from Rhabdophis nuchalis, assembly GCA_039707465.1. Classification (NCBI taxonomy): domain Eukaryota; kingdom Metazoa; phylum Chordata; class Lepidosauria; order Squamata; family Natricidae; genus Rhabdophis; species Rhabdophis nuchalis. The sequence goes on along the minus strand of CM077647.1, from coordinate 622,486 downwards.
GCTTGGCTGAGCCCTGCAGGGCCGACCCGCAGGACTGTCGTTGAGTGAGAACGACCCTTCCGTCAACCGAGTCCCTTCCTCCTTTTCTTCGGCCTCTCTGAGAAGGGAGGTCCTGGGCGACACCGTCAAATGCCTTTTTTCCAGCCGAGCCTTTCGGGCCCTTTGGGCTTCTTGCCCTCATTCATTGGCCGGCTTCCCTTTCCATTCCTTGAAAGATCAAAATGAGCACATTCAGACGGGCTCCGCCCCTTCCTCGTTGGCACTGCCACCCCCCCCTCCCCATTGGAGAGACTCCCCCCACCCCGCCCGGTTATTGACCGCTTCAGTGGAGGATGGAGAAATGGCTCCTCCACCTGCAGACCATTCCAGGGTTGGAAATCAACCTCCAGAGCGATTCTCGCCAGGACGTTTCGCTCGGCGGTTATACGACGTCTTTCCAAAGAGCCTCGGTGAAATATCGGCTTACCGTCGGGATCTCTGAGTCAGCAGCGTTGGGCCGGCTGCGGAACGAGGCCCAGGCACTTTGGAACGAGCGTTTCCCAAGCGTCTAAAACAAGAGAGTCATGGATGGGACCTCGGAGGTCATCCAGTCCAAGCCCTTCTCCGAGCAGGAGACCTTTATTTTTATTTTTATTTTTTTTAATCACATTTATATCCCGCCCTTCTCCACAGAGGACCCAGGGCGGCGCGCAGGAATTTAAAAACATACAAAAATAAATACTTAATTTAAAAATATATTAAATTATACTAATCCTATGCTAAAACCAATTTTAAAATTCCCAATTTAAAACTTTCTAAAAATAGTCCCCACGGGAGGTTAGGCTAGGCCGGCTTGCTGGAAAAGATGTGTCTTTAGACACTGGCGGAAGAGGCGGAGGTCGGTGATGGTGCGTAATTCAGGGGGAACGGTCGTTCCAAAGGGCTGGGCCCGCCACAGAGAAGGCTCTTCCCCTGGGTGTCGCCAGACGGCATTGCCCGGCCGACGGCATCCTGAGAAGGCCCTCTCTGTGGGAGCGGATCGGTCGAAGGGATGTACAGCATCATACGTAGAATGGCACAGTTGGAAGGGACCTTGGAGGTCTTCTAGTCCTACCCCCTCCTTGAGCCGCAAACCCTTACAGAATGACAGAATCACAAAGTTGGAAGGCACCTTAGAGATCATCTAGTTCAACCCCCTGCTGAGGCAGGAAACCCTATGCGACACCTGGCCATTTGAGACGCCCACAACGTCTGGTGAAGGGATCCCCATTGCCTGAACTGCTAGGTTTATTCCTTGGAAAATCAGGAGGTGGGGGAGAAAGAGGGAGAGAGAGGGAGGAAGGAGGGAGGGAGGGAGATACAGACCGACAGAGTCCCTCTGGGGAGAGGGGGCGGTCTATAAATCAAATCAAATCAAATAAATAAATAAGTTCCCTGGTGCTTTCTGAAAGTCGGTTGTGTAGGAAGTTAAAACCCAGCCCTTGCCTAGAAAATTGAAATATTCTGGGAAATATTTTTTATAAATAGCAGAATATTATATTTCCCTGGGTCAGAAATGGAGAAACACGTTTTTAGCCAGGAAACAGACTCACTCTTAATAGCCCCCGCCTTTGTCAATGGGGCCATTAAACAGCCTGAGCTAGTCTACTCTACATAACAAAGGTAGGATTGGCCTTCCACAGAAACTCACCCCAAGGCATCTGGGGAAATGACACCGGCCAGCAAAGGGCAACCAAACTTGGACTCCAAGCACAGCCTAGGGAGGTGCCCCTGCATGGCCCCAGGGGAACCTTGACTGGAAGTCTTTAAAAAGATGTTAGATAGCCATTTGTCTGAAATGGTATAAGGTTCCTGCCCATGCAGGGGGTTGGACTAGAAGACCTACAAGGTCCCTTCCAACTCTGCTATTGTATTGTATTGTATTGTAACCAATCAGAAGACAAGGTCAAGATCAAAGGCCAGAGAGGGCATAAAACCAGGGAGTTTCAGCCCCTCCCTCGCTTTTCTTCTTCTTCTTCACCCAACCATCTGATCCCCCTTTTCTGTTCAGGAACTCAAGCCAGGTGATCCATTGGTCTGCAAAGTTGGCTCTTTTAAGACTGGTGGACTTCAACTCCCAGAATTCCCCAGCCAGCTAGGCTGGCTGGGGAATCCTGGGAGTTGAAGTCTTCCAGTCTTAAAAGAGCCAACTTTGCAGACCCCTGCATTAAACCCTCTTTCCAAGCAGCCCCCGTGTTTCCAGTCTCTTTTCCGCCTCCCCCAGCCCTGGAACTGAACCCAGAGGGACGTGTCTCCCCACAGTGGCTTTCCTGCAGGCGTTCCATGCGCCCCAACTAGGGAGCATCGCCAGGGCTACGAGGGTGGGAGGTTGGGAGGGAGGGGGAAGGGGAGGAGGACAAACCCCCTCCCTTCTAGCACTGGGGAGGCTCCCTAGTTTGAGGAATGAAACACCTGCAAGGAAAACAAGCCAACATCAAAGAGCCCCCCCCCCCACCTCAAGGTCACGTCCACCTTCAGCTCCCAATAATCTCCTTTATTGGCCACCGGCTTAAAACCCATCGCAAAGAGAGAAAGGGAGGGAGAAGCAGAAGGAGGGAGGGGGGAGTGAGGGAGAGGCCGCCATGTTGTGCACACTCACAACTGCCCCTCCCGCCTCCCCCTCCCCCCAAAGCTCCGCCCGGAGGGAGGCCTGGCGGCGCCCCCCCCCCCCCAATCGGGCCAAGGAAGCGAGAGACTGACGGCCAATCTCGCTCCCTTTCGCGGGAAACGCGGCCGCGCCTGCGCGCTCGGGCCCGTGGTGCTCTCCAAGGTGCTGAAGGCGCCGTCGTCTCCGGGTTTCTCTCTTGCAGCGGCGGGGAGGGGCGAGGGGGGATTGGGACCGAGGGAGATTCCCGGGCGGCCCCTCCCTCCCCTCACCAGCGGGGAAAGGCAAGCGACACACACACAACACACACACACACACACACACACACACACACACACACACACACACGGCACCGGGGCGGAGACCACACAACGTCTCCCCGGAAAGCAAGAAAGGGGGAGGGTCTGGCCCGGGGTGTCCCCCCCCCAAGGCTGGAGAGAGGGCTCGGTCAGTTCCAGTGGATGGAATACCCCCTCCCTGCCCCCCCTCAAACAGAGATCTCAGAATAATAGTGGGAAGGTCATCTAGTCCAGCCCCTTCTCAAGACTTCCAGCATCATAGATGGCGAGTGTTGGAAGGAAGGTCACTGATTGTCTAGTCCTGCTCAAGCAGGGGTGTTGGACTAGATGACCTCCAAGGTCCCTTCCAGCTGTGTGATTCTGTAAGGGTCTCCTGCTCAAGCAGGGGGGTTGGACTAGATGACCTCCAAGGTCCCTTCCAGCTGTGTGATTCTGTAAGGGTCTCCTGCTCAAGCAGGGGGGTTGGACTAGATGACCTCCAAGCTCCCTTCCAGCTGTGTGATTCTGTAAGGGTCTCCTGCTCAAGCAGGGGGGTTGGACTAGATGACCTCCAAGCTCCCTTCCAGCTGTGTGATTCTGTAAGGGTCTCCTGCTCAAGCAGGGGGGTTGGACTAGATGACCTCCAAGGTCCCTTCCAGCTGTGTGATTCTGTAAGGGTCTCCTGCTCAAGCAGAGGGTTGGACTAGATGACCTCCAAGGTGCCCTCTTTTTCTATGAGTTTGTAGTCTTTTCTTGAGAATAATTGACCGCAACTGAGCCCATAACCTTTGATGCTAAGCGAAAACCGCTGTTAAGTGAGTTCTGCCCTCTTTTATGACCATTCTTGCTGTGATTGTTAAGTGAACCACCGCAGTTCGTAGTAACCCGGTTGTGAAGTTAGTGACATGGTCGTTAAGTGAATCTGGCTTCCCCGTTGACTTTGTCTGTCCAAAGGTGGCAAAAGGGCATCGCTTGACCCCTGAGACCCTGGGACCGTCATAAATGTGAGTCAGTTGCCAAGCGTCTGAATTCCGACCAGGGAGAGGCTGCAACGGCCTTAAGGGTGGGAAACTCTCATTTGGTTCAGTGCTGTTGTCATTGCAAATGGTTACTAAGTGAATCATCGTAAGTCGAGGACTCTGTTCATGGTCACAGCAGTTCACTAATTTTGTCACTTTGTGAAAGTAGACAGCAATTGTCTGGCCCGTTTCTGCTTTTGACAAACCCACGATGGCTTCTGGTCAGAAACTGCCTTGTTTCTTGTAGTTCTTCCTTTGCCCAGTAGGTGGCGGAAAAGAGGTTTTGCAGCCCTGGCTCTTCTGCAAAGTCCAGGAAAAAGACGATGGAGGGATGGATGGATGGATGGATGGATAAATGGATAGATGGATGGATGAAGGGAGGGAGGGAGGGAGGGATGGAAGAAGATGGAGGGAAGGACAAAGAGAGGGATGGATGGATGAATAAATGGATGGATGGAATGGATGGATGAAGGGAGGGAGGGGGGGATGGAAGAGGATGGAGGGAAGGACAAAGAGAGGGGTGGATGGATGGATAAATGGATGGATGGATGGATGAAGGGAGGGGGAGAGAGGATGGATGGATGGATGGATGGATGGATGGGTGGGTGGGTGGATGAATGGATGGATGGGTGGAGGGAGGGAGATGGATGGAAGAAGATGGAGGGAGGGAGGGAGAAAGAGAGGGATGGATGGATGGAATGGATGGATGGGTGGGTGGGTGGGTGGAGGGAGGGAGGGAGATGGATGGAAGGAAGAAAGAAGAGGGAGGGAGGGACAAAGAGAGGGATGGATGGATGAATAGATGGATGGAATGGATGGATGGATGAAGGGAGGGAGGAAGGGAGAGGATGGATGGATGGATGGATGAAGGGAGGGAGGGATGGATAGATGAAAAGGGAGGGAGGAATGGAGGGAGGGAAGGATGGAAGAAGATGGAGGGAGGGAGAGGATGGATGGATGGATGGATGGATGGATGGATGGGTGGATGAATGGATGGATGGGTGGAGGGAGGGAGATGGATGGCAGAAGATGGAGGGAGGGAGGGACAAAGAGATGGATGGATGGAATGGATGGAATGGATGGATGGATGAAGGGAGGGAGGAAGGGAGAGGATGGATGGATGGATGGATGAAGGGAGGGAGGGAGGGATAGATGAAAAGGGAGGGAGGAATGGAGGGAGGGAAGGATGGAAGAAGATAGATGGAGTGAGGGAGGGACAAAGAGAGGGATAGATGGATGGATGGATGAAAGAATGACAGAATTTGAGTGGAAAGGGTCCTCGGAGGTCATCTAGACCAACCCCCTGGCCAAGCAGAAGACCCTGAACCATTCCACGCAAGTGGCTCTTCTTCAAAGCCTCCAGTGATGGGGCGTCCAGTGGCAAGCAGTTCCACTGGTTCATTGTCCTCACTGTGAGGAAGTTTCTCCTTCATTCCAGGTGGCCTCTCTCTCCGATTAGTTTCCTTTGGTTGTTTCTCGCCCTGCCTTCCGGTGCTTTGGAAAACAAATGGAACCCCTCTTCTTCAGGGCAGCCCCCCTAAAGATTGAAACACTGCCCCCCCCCCACTTATCCTTCTTCTTTCTAGACCGTCGTATCTTTTCCCCTCCAGGCCTTTAACAGGCAGGAACTCCAAAGTTTCAACCTCTTTTTTTGGTAAGGGGGGTTGGGGGGAGGGATGCAGCCCCAGCATCCTCGCTCCCGGCCTGGTTTGGGCCCCGATTCCTGGAGAAGGCAGACTTCCTGCCCGCTTCCACCTCCCACCGACAGGAAGGAACTGGCTCGGCCCTGTGCTTGGCCCGGGCAACCTTCCTGGGACGTCCGGCTCACTGTCCGGGCAGCCGCCGGGGCCTCTGGGGAGAGATGCCGCCTGCAGGCTTGGGGAGGGCCAAAGGGCGCCTGGGCCCTGGAGTTGGTGCCAGCCGGATGCTTTATTTATGGAAGTATTTATAGCAGAGTTTCCACCCTGGTGGCATATCAGATGTCTGGAACAAGAGCAGGGCAGCCGTGGGACGGGCCGTGCGGGCAACAGCCGAGCCAGGAAACCCGGCTGGCTCCGGCCCAAAGCGGGCGTGACTCCTCCAGAAAACACCTGGGCACGGGGCCCTGCCTCTGCCCGATGTGCTGGCGAAGTGGGGTGAGGGTCTCTGGAAGGGGCCAGCCAGGGCCTGCGTGGCATCGGAGAGCAGGAGAGGTTCTGCCCCCCCTCTCATCTCTCTCTCATCCGTCCATCCTTCTGTCTGACCGTCCATCCACCCATCCACCTGTCTGTCTACCTCCCTCCCTCCCTATCTGTCATCCATGCACCCACCCACCCACCCGTCCATCCATCCGTGCCTATCTATCTATCTATCTATCTATCTATCTATCTATCTATCTATCTATCTATCTATCTATCTATCTATCTACCCTCCTATCTACCCTCCTATATCTATCTATCTATCTATCTATCTATCTATCTATCTATCTATCTATCTATCTATCTACCTATCTATCCATATTTATCTATCTATCCATCCATCCATATTTATCTATATCTATATCTATCTATTTATCTATCTATCTATCTATCTATCTATCTATCTATCTATCTATCTATCTATCTATCATCTATCTATCTACCCATCTATCTATCTATCATCTATCTATCTATCTATCTACCCATCTATCTATCTATCTATCTATCTATCTATCTATCTATCTATCCATATTTATCTATCTATCTATCTATCTATCTATCTATCTATCTATCTATCTATCTACCTACCTACCTACCTACCTACCTACCTACCTACCTACCTACCTATCATCTAGCTAGCTTGGTTTATCTAGCCCTTCCTTCCTTCCTTCCTTCCTTCCTTCCTTCCTTCCTTCCTTCCTTCCTTCCTTTTTCTCTATCATTTAGCTATTTTTCTTTCTATCTATCTATCCATCCATCCATATCTATCTATCTATCTATCTATCTATCTATCTATCTATCTATCTATCTATCTATCTATCTATCTATCTATCCTCCTATCTACCCTCCTATATCTATTTATTTATCTATCTATCTATATCTATCTATCTATCTATCTATCTATCTATCTATCTATCTATCTATCTATCTATCCATATTTATCTATCTATCTATCTATCTATCTATCTATCTATCCATCCATATCTATCTATCCATCCATCCATCCATCCATCCATCCATCCATCCATCTATCTATCTATCTATCTATCTATCTATCTATCTATCTATCTATCTATCTATCTATCCATATTTATCTATCTATCTATCTATCTATCTATCTATCTATCCATCCATATCTATCTATCCATCCATCCATCCATCCATCCATCCATCCATCCATCCATCTATCTATCTATCTATCTATCTATCTATCATCTATCTATCTACCCATCTATCTACCCATCTATCTACCTATCTATCTATCTATCTATCTATCTATCTATCTATCTATCTATCTATCTATCTATCTATCTATCTATCTATCTATCTACCCATCTATCTACCCTCCTATCTACCCTCCTATATCTATCTATCTATCTATCTATCTATCTATCTATCTATCTATCTATCTATCTATCTATCTATCTATCTATCTATCCTCCTATCTACCCTCCTATATCTATTTATCTATCTATCTATCTATCTATCTATCTATCTATCTATCTATCTATCTATCTATCTATCTATCTACCTATCTATCCATATTTATCTATCTATCCATCCATCCATATTTATCTATATCTATCTATCTATCTATCTATCTATCTATCTATCTATCTATCTATCTATCTATCTATCTATCTATCTATCTATCATCTATCTATCTACCCATCTATCTACCCATCTATCTACCCATCATCTATCTATCTATCTATCTATCTATCTATCTATCTATCTATCTATCTATCCTCCTATCTACCCTCCTATATCTATTTATTTATCTATCTATCTCTATCTATCTATCTATCTATTTATCTATCTATCTATCTATCTATCTATCCATATTTATCTATCTATCTATCTATCTATCTATCTATCTATCCATCCATATCTATCTATCTATCCATCCATCCATCCATCCATCCATCCATCCATCTATCTATCTATCTATCATCTATCTATCTACCCATCTATCTATCTATCTATCTATCTATCTATCTATCTACCCATCTATCTATCTATCTATCTATCTATCTATCTATCTAGCTAGCTAGCTAGCTATCTATCTAGCTAGCTAGCTAGCTAGCTAGCTAACTATCTACCCTCCTATCTACCCTCCTATATCTATCTATCTATCTATCTATCTATCTATCTATCTATCTATCTATCTATCTATCTATCTATCTATCTATCTATCTACCTACCTACCTACCTACCTACCTACCTACCTACCTACCTACCTATCATCTAGCTAGCTTGGTTTATCTAGCCCTTCCTTCCTTCCTTCCTTTTTCTCTATCATTTAGCTATTTTTCTTTCTATCTATCTATTCATCTATTTATCTATTGATCTCTCATCCATCTGTCGTTTTTTCGTTCCATCCATTCATATCTATCTATCTATCTATCTATCTATCTATCTATCTATCTATCTATCTATCTATCTATCTATCTATCATCTCTCTCTCTCAGAGCTATATATCTATTTATCAGAATGGACCTGCAAGGGACCCGTGCGGTCATCTAGACCAACCCCATGGTTGAGTAGGAGATCCTTACAGAATGATAGAATCACAGAGCTGGGAGAGACTTTCGAGGTCATCTAGTCCAACCCCCTGCTCAAGCAGGAGGCCCTCTACCATTTCAGGCAAGCGGCTGCCCAGTCTCTTCTTAAAAACCTCCAGGGATGCAGCCGTTCCACAGGTTCCACACTCCCTGGTAGGAAACGTCTCCTTCGTTCCAGGTTGCTTCTCTCCTCCGTGAGTTTCCATCCCTTGCTTCTCGTCCGGCCTTCCGGTGCTTTGGGAAAGACGTGGAGCCCCTCTTCTCTGGGGAAGCCCCCCGAATCCTGGGCCGGCTACCCCGTCGGGTGCGACAGCCCTGCAGGGAAGGCAAAGCCGGGAGCGAGGCTGGATTGGAAGGCTGCCTTTCCCCTCGCAGGTCTCGACCTTCTGCTTTCCTCTTCCGAGCTGTGAGCCCCCAACCCAAGGAGGGACCCCTCCTGGCCAGAGACACCCCCCCCCCACGGGGAGATTCCTGGGCCAGCCACGTGACTGGCTGGAAGGCTGTCTCCGCGAGGTTTCCAGGCAGAGAGGGAGGGGCGGATGGGCGGATGGAAAGAGACCTTCCTGCTCTCCCCCCCTCCTCGGGGTGACGCCATCCAACCGCTGCAGAGAGAGAGAGAGAGAGAGAGAGAGAGAGGAGGGTGGGGCGGACCTCCCAGTTGTTGGCATGGATCCTGCACTTTCCCCCCCCCGGGGGAATTGTGCTGGCCCCATAGTCCCCATCCTCTCTCTCTTTTCGTCCCCTTGAAGCAGAGGGTTGGACTAGATGACCTCGAAAGTCCCTTCCCACTCTATAATCCTCTACTTATTTTTTTTTTATTTTTAAATGATTTCTTTTATTTCTTTTTATGTTATGTTACATAATATATTATTATATTATGTAACATAACATATTATATTATTATGTTATATTATATTACATTATATATATGGCACGGGACCTAGTTATTTGCGGGATCGCATCCTGCCCCATACATCCCTTCGGCCGATTCGCTCTCACAGAGAGGGACTTCTCCGGGTGCCGTCCACTAGGCAATGCCAGCGGGCGACGCCCAGGGGAAGGGCCTTCTCTGTGATGGGTCCGACCCTCTGGAACGAACTGAGAATGACCACGGACCTCCACTCCTTCCGCCAGAAACTCAAAATTCACCTGTTCCATCTAGCCGGCTTGGCCTAACTTCATGCTTCCCGCCCCAGTCTGTAATTTTAAATTATTTTATTCGATTTAAGGGTCTAGTTTTAACTTTTATAAATTTGTATTTAATTTGATTTTAACTGTGTGTATTGTTATGGTTTTAGTAGTTTTAATTTTTACCTGTACACCGCCCCGAGTCCCTTCGGGGAGAGGGGGCGGTCTAGAAATCTAATAAAATAAATAATAAATAATAATATATATTACATTATATTACTTTACTATATTCTATTCTATTACTACATTATATTATATTACAATACATTATATATATTACATTACATCACATTACATTACATTACAATGTTCTATTCTATTCTATTCTATTCTATTCCCTATTCTATTATTCTATTCTATTCTATTCCCTATTCTATTATTCTATTCTATTCTATTCCCTATTCTATTATTCTATTCTATTCTATTCCCTATTCTATTATTCTATTCTGTTCTGTTCTATTCTATTCTATTCCCTATTCTATTATTCTATTCTATTCTATTCCCTATTCTATTCTATTATTCTATTTTATTCTATTCTATTCTTACGTTACATCAGGGGTAGTCAACCTTTTTATACCTACCGCCCACTTTTGTATCTCTGTTAGTAGTAAACTTTCCTAACCGCCCACCGGTTCCACAGTCAGGGTGATTGATAAAGTCAATTAAATCAATTAAATTAAAAAAGGAAAGTGCTTCAGTGTCGGACAAAACCCCCACCGCCCGCCGTGGAAGCTGGAACGCCCACTAGGGGGCACTAGGGACCAGGTTGACTACCAATTACATTACATTACGATATTATATTGTGTCATCTCAACTCACGTTCAATATTTATTTATTTTTTATTTGATTGCATAAGTTTCATGCCACCCTGACCAGGTGCCTCGGGGGGGGCTTAGAGATTGCAAACCAAATTAAAAAATAGTAAAAAAAAAAGATTCTAACAACCCAGCGTTCTAACCTTACTAAGAAGTTTTCCACTTCCACCCATTCATTTAGTGACACTTCCGAGGGTCAATGGCCCTTCAAAACTGACCTAGGACCGTCTCTTCCCCGACCTTCCCCACGAGCGACATCCGACATCGGATTCGCTTAAAGACCGTGCGGCCGCCTTCCCAACGCTACCTATTCCCTTAATAACCAGGACAAGGATGGGCGTAAAACTCGGGAGAAATCCACTTAAGGACGGCCCCGCTTGGAAGTTTAGGTCGTAAGTTGAGGAATCCCACGATAAGAGACCGTTTCTGACTGGGTTTCCAGGTTTCCCTGCAGGCGGATGCGCCTCAGGGAAACCTCAAGGTCTTCTAGTCCACCCCCAGGCACCCTCAGAGCAAGGCAGCCCATACTTCCCGGCGAGGGACACACTCACCCCTGCCCCAAATCCCCCGCCCTCTTTCCTAGTTCTGCGTCCCCGCCCATTTGGGGGGAAGCCCTGGACAATCGTCCCTCCAACTTGAGTGTGTGTGTCGAGTGGGAGAAACGCCCTTCCGGTTGGTCAGTTCCTGGGGAAGGAGAGACCCACGTTGGCCTTCCGGAAAAGAAGGGAGGGTCCCACCTGCCTCTCCTTCAAGGACACCCCCAGGGGCCGGCAATTCGGGGATGGGGGGGGCAGGGAGGGTGAATCACAGTGGGGGGCATCCCCCCCCTCTCCCTGAGGTGACGAATGGGCTGGCCGGCTTCCTGTCCCATGGCCCCCGCACACGGAGGGAGAGCGGGAGAGCCTCATGGGACATGATGGCATAGGATTTACAGGGGGGTGAGCAGCCCGGGATTTCAGACCCTCGCAGAGCCACAGAGTTCAAAGGGACCTTGGAGGTCCTCTAGGCTGACCCCCTGCTCAAGCAGGAGACCCCTACAGAATCACACTTTGAAGAGACCTCGGAGGTCCTCTAGGCTGACCCCCTGCTCAAGCAGGAGACCTTTACAGAATCACAATTCAAAGGGACCTTGGAGGTCATCTAGGCTGACCCCCGGCTCAAACAGCAGACCTTTACAGAATCACAGTTTGAAGGAACCTCGGAGGTCATCTAGGCTGACCCCCTGCTCAAACAGGAGACCCCTACAGAATCACAATTCAAAGGGACCTCGGAGGTCCTCTAGGCTGACCCCCTGCTCAAGCAGGAGACCTTTACAGAATCACAGTTTGAAGGGACCTCGGAGGTCATCTAGGCCCATTGAGGGCAAACGTATGGCACGCCTGCCACAAATGGCACAGATGGCCCTTTGTCGGGGCACGCGAGGCATTGCCGTGTCAGCTGGCTAGTGAGCAGATGCATAGGCCTAGGGGCGCTGGCCAGCTGACTTCCGCCTTCTTTCGAGGCCATTGTTCGGAAACCGGCCCTCCAGGTGAACCGGAAGTTCAAGAACGTACTTCCGGTTGGCCCACAGGGGCCGGTTTGAGCCCTCCGGAGCCTTCCGGAGGCTTCCCTGAAAGCTCCCAAGTGCTAAAACCGACCCTACGACCACACTAGAACGCCCTCCCTCCCTTCTGGTTTGCTCACAGGGCTGGCACGGGAGGCTGTTTCTGCCCTCCCCAGGCTCCTATAAAGCCCCTGGAGCCTGGGGAGGGTGAAAAAAGCATGCCAAAATTGGGGGGGGCACTGCTGGGGTCATGCGCATAGCATTATGGGTGTGGCACGCCCATGCATGACCCCCCCTGTGTCCCCCCTCCGGCCCTTGGCACACGAGCCAAAAAAGGTTTGCCCTCACTCTCTAGGCTGACCCGCCATTCAAGCATGAATAAGAGGGTTCAAAGGGACCTTGGAGGCCTTCTAGTCTAACCCCACCCCCCCACCCCCGTTCAAGCAGGAGAGCCTTGCGTCCGACGTCTGTTTTTCAGACTTATGACGGCCGCAACCCCCATCCCCGTGGTGAGGCCATCCGAATTCAACGGGAGCCTCCCTGGGTGTCTCTTTCTGTGGGGCAGGGGGGGAAAGGCCTGGCCGTGGTGGAGCTGCCCACGTGGCCCAGCCAGGACGCCAGCAAGACGGAGGAAGGAAAGGCGAGGTGGGGCTTCCCGTCTCCAACACCCTGGAACAACGAGACGCAGCTCCTCTCGGGCTGCCTTGGGCGGACCCCGTGTCGGCTTGAGGATCTGGGGAGGGTCCTCCAGGGGGAGACGGGCCAGGGGTCTCCACCGGCTGGATCACCCCCTCCAAGAATCGGGGTGACGGGAGAAGGGGGGGGAGTAGAACTGGCTCCATCTTTCCCAGCTCAAACAGCAACGGCTGCTTTCGTCTTCCTTTGCCACAAAACCGCAATGACACAAACGAACACACAGTGCGGTTCACCGGATAGAATCAGAGAATGACACAGGTGGAAGGGACCTTGGAGGTCATCTAGTCCAACCCCCTGCCCAAGCGGGAGACCCTCGCCGAGTAAATGGCTTGGAAGGCATCCTGGAGGTCATCTAGTCCAACCCCCTGCCCAAGCGGGAGACCCTCACAGAGTAAATGGCTTGGAAGGGATCCTGGAGGTCATCTAGTCCAACCCCCTGCACAAGCGGGAGACCCTCACAGAGTAAATGGCTTGGAAGGGATCCTGGAGGTCATCTAGTCCAACCCTCTGCCCAAGCAGGAGATGCTTAAAGAACCATACAGTCACAGCGTTGAAAGGGATCTCGGGGGTCATCTAGCCCACCCCCTGCATCAAGATGTCTCTCTCAGGTGGGGGTAGAACGCAGGACAGGACAGATGGGGATGGGAGGGGGGATTGGAGTGCAGGCCAAAGACCCCCAATTCCCACTCCTGAGATCACTGGTGCCCCTGTGGGGTGCAGCCCCCCCCCCATGGTGGCACACCAAGACAGCAACCCTAAGCCCCTCTTGCCGTGCCTTAGAGGGCAGCCCCTCTGACCCACCCCCAACCCCCTGCTTCTGGGGACGCTCAGCAGAAGGGAAGAGGGGGAAGAGGCAGGGGACCGTCTAGATGCCCGGAGGGTTCCTGGTTGTGGGACAGGATCGGACCCTCCTCCTCTTCCTCCTCCTCCTCCTCCGGGCCCCCTCCCCACCCGCCTTTCCCGGCCGTTGGAAAAGCGCAGGATTTCCTGCCATTCGCGGGCGAGTCGGAGCGAGCGGAGCCATGGGGAATTGGCCCGGGGGTCCCGCGCAGCCCGGCGCCCTCGGGCGCAGCCTCTGCTCCCGGCACCGACCCTCCACCTCGGAGGAGAGCGACCCCGACGGCAAGAGCAGGTCAGAGGGGGGAGGGGGAGAGGGCGGGGGGGGGGCTTTTTCCCCAATCGGGACTCCTGAAGAGCCTTTGAGCTTGGCTGGATGGGGGGGACACCCCCCTCCCCGCCCCACTTCTGCAGGGGGTCTCCCACCCAGGGGGTCTCCCACCCAGGGGAGTTACTTTGGCTGAGTGGGTGGGTGGCGGCAGAGGGGGCTTTCGACCCACAAGGTGGGAGAAGGAGCTGGGATCCCATGGAGGGCGAGAGCGGGCGTTCAGTCCGGGGGCAAAGGGAAGAGGGGGCTTTGAACCAAACGAGGGGAGGGGGCTTTAAATCTGGGCGGGGGGGGTTAAACCCAGGGGAGGGACGGAGACGGGGTTTGAACCCGGACCCAGGGGAAGACAGCGGGATTGAAACCCCCCCCCCCCCATGGGGCGAAATGGGGCTTTCGACCCACAGGAAGGGCAGGGGGCTTGAACCCACCTTCTCCACGGGGGTGGGCTCAGAGGGGACTTGAGACCCTCCCCCAAAAGGCTAAAATCAGCCACGGTTGAACCCCGGGGTTCAGATGGGTTGGGAATGCCCCACCCCCTCCTTACCTCACCCCCCATACTTAGAAGGTGCATCAGGCACGGGTGGGGGTCCCAACTCCGCTCCCCCCCACCCCCACAATTCTCCTGCGAGGGGGTCTCGATCCCCGGACTCTTCATCCTCCTCCTCCTGCCCCCCCCCCATACCCTCTTTCCAAGGGAAGATTTCCTGGCAAGCGTATAAGAGGCTGCTCAGGAGTGCCGGCTGCAGTGAGGAAGGGTCCATGCTCCCCCCCATCCGAACAGGGTGGGGTCAGGACAGGTGGGGGGGAATCATGTTCCTCGGCCCTCAGGCCCACCCACCTGTCAGAGTGGCAGTCTCGAGGTGTCAGCCCCTTCCTCACTTTGGAATCCAGGGTTAAGACCACCCCACTTTGGAAGGGACCCTGGAGGTCATCCAGTCCAGCCCCCTGCTCCAGCCGGAGACCCTCGCCGAATCCTAGAACACCAACTCGTTTAGTGACCCTTTCAAGTTACGACGGGAGGGACTTAGGACCCCCAGAGAGACTGCCCACCCCCTTGGGAAGAGCAAATGCCCCCCTATTGGTGATCTCTTTGAGGAGGGGTCTCTGTGCCCAGGGCATCTTTGGGGGGACTGCTGAAACTCTGGCCCCCTCCCTCATCTCGTCCCAGCCTGGCCCCATGCCCCGATGCCAGCCTTGGCATAGGCAGGGCACGGCTGGCACCTCCGTCCATTGGGATGCCAGGGGGCCGGGCAGGATGTCTCTTTTGGGGGGCATCTGATGGGTCTCCAGCCCACTCCCTCACCTCCCCCCAGCCTGGCACAATGCCAGTCTTCAAAATGGCATGAACTGGGCACTGCTCAATGCCCCATCCGCTGAGCTGCCAGGGGGCTTGGCAGAGTGGCAGCCAGTTGGGGTCTCCGTGGGGGTCTCAGTTGCCCAAATGCACCTTTGGGGAGGGGGATCCACCCTCTCCACCCATCCTGGCACCAGACCCTGATGCCAGCCTTGGAGATGGCACAGACGTCTCCTGCTGGCACCTCCCTCCATTGGATGGGGGGCAGATTGACAACCAGCCCGGGTCTCCTTGGCCCAAATGCACCTTTGGGGGACCCCCCCCCCATTGCCTCATCCCACCTAGCAACATGCCTTGATGCCAGCCCTGGACTTGGCATGAGTAGGGCACCATCCATTGGGCTGCCAGGGAGATGGGCAGTTGGGGGCCTCAGTTGTCCAAATGCCCCTTGGGGGCCCCCTATCACAGCGCAAGCTGGCACCAGGCCCCGATGCCAGTCATTCAGATGGCATGGGCAAGGCACCACCCGGGGGGTGGGAATCTTTCTCCCTCTCATTTGGAGGTGAATCTCTCTGTGCCGACCTCCCCTCCTCTCTCTCCTCCCCACTCCTGACAGCTTGCCAGCCGAGCGCCCCGCCGACCCTCCCCGCTATGCCCGGATCAAGAACTGGCAGACGGGCGCCATTCTGTACGACACGCTCAGCGCCCAAGCCAGGCAGGTGAGGGCACCCGCGACGGTGGGGAGGGAGGGACGTTGGCAGTGGGGAGGGGGAAACGAGGGGCCTTCCGGCCTCTCCTGCCCTCTTGCCCGCCACGGACATGCCCCCGTTGCCCCTTCCAGGAGGTGCCATGCAGTGCCAGGCGCTGCCTGGGCTCTGCCATGCTCCCGAAACAGATGCTGTGCGGGCCGGACGGTGCCCGCTCGGAGGAAGAGCTGCTGCCCAATGCCCGCGATTTCATCACCCTCTACTACAGCTCCATGAAGCGGTAAGTCCTGGGGCCCCCTCGCCTTTGCCCACAACCCTCCTCCATCCTCCCCTCCCGGGCTGCGCCCCCTCCCCTCGCCCACCCAAATAGGGGAGTGGCTACAGGAGGAAAGGCCGGTGCCAATGGGGCATCTCTGTCTGGGAGCTACGGTGCACCAAAGGGCACCTCATTCTCTGTCCACGCAGGCTGGCAGTCAGGATCCTGGCCCTCCACTTTCCCAGGGGGTGGCAGGATCTTGGCAACCTGATCCGCCAGGCTTTCGGGGTGCCAAGCGGGCGCCCAGAAGGAAAGAAGGGGAAAAGTTTGTAAAAACAGAGCCTCCCGCCGCTCCCCACTCGGGTCCCGGCTGTCAGACAAGTCCCCTTCCCCAATTCCGGTGAACCAAGCGGGCACAGAGACCCCCGGGAGAGTGTGGGCGGTGGGGGGTGTCTTCTGTCGTTCTGGGCCCCCTGCCCACCGGGCCCCTGCCTGGCACAGGAAGCTGCTCCTGTTTGTGCCGGAGGTCTTATCGGAGCTCCTTCCTCTCCCGGACTGGCCCAGCCCGGCCTCTCTTCCGGACCCCTCCCCACTCCTCCCAGCCTGGGACGTCCCGCGTGGGTCTTCCGCCCCCCCTCCCCCTTGTAAAAACATCCCAGGCTGGAAAAGCTTATCTGGCCGTCCATGGAAAGAGAAATAAATAATGAATGGGACACACCAAGGCCCATCGTCCCTGGCTTGTCCCGCTTTCGGGCAGGTGGGGGAGGGGAGGCCCAACTCTCCCTGCCAATCTCAGTTTTGGAAATACCCCAAAGGGGGCCTGGAGACGTCCCGCATGGCAGGGCTGTTTTCC
Source organism: Rhabdophis nuchalis (assembly GCA_039707465.1). NCBI lineage: Eukaryota > Metazoa > Chordata > Lepidosauria > Squamata > Natricidae > Rhabdophis > Rhabdophis nuchalis. Next base: position 605,308 of record CM077647.1, on the reverse strand, counting down.
CACGCTAAGCCCCTCCCTCCAGGACAGGCCCCTCCCCTATTTCTCCCAGGGGGTCGCAGGGGGGTGGGGGTATCCGCCTCCCCCCCCCTGCTCTGTCAAGATCAGACACATGTTGATACAGGGAGTCCTCGATTTACGATGGTTTGCTTAGTGACCAGACCATGGTGCTCTGAACAAGAGACCCAGATTGTTTTTCACACTTATGACCGTCGTCGCCGCTTTCTCCCAAGGTTGCGGGATTGACATTTGGACGCTTCTGATTTGTGACCGTCGTGATCTTCTGGGCGTCACACGGAGCCCCGTTAGTGGACTCAAAGGGGGGAAGCCAGATTCCTTTAACGACAGGGTAGCTGATTGACGCGCTGTGGGAATTTACTTCACACTGTTGCCAATGCTAAAATGGGGCCACACTCACTTCAGCAATGTCTCCCTTAGCGGCATCAATTTGGGGCTGTACGTTGAAGACTGCCTGCCTGGACTCTTGCCGTGGAACGGGTTGGACTACATGACCTCCGAGGTCCCTTTCAACCCTACGGTTTTAGGAGGGGAAGGGTCCTCTGAGCCCTTGGCCCCCCCTTGGTCAACCTTGGTCATAAGTCAAGAACTACCTGTGAGAACTGCCTTGGGCAGGGGGCGACTAGATGGCCTCTGTGGTCCCTTTCAGCCCTATGATTTCAGGCGGAGGGGGGTCCCAGCAACCTCCTAGCCATGATTCCTGGCTTACCAAAACTACCTGGCTTGGTCTAGCAGTTCGCGATCCCTGTGACTGGGGATAACAGCTAGTCCTTGACTTACAGCGGGTCACTTAGCAACCATTCCGCCCCCTTAGAACAGTACCCACGACGGGGGCAGCATCCCTGCACTCGTGGGAACAAAATTCACTTAACAACTAAACAGCTGCAGCGATGCACTTAAGAAACATGGTGCATGAGGTCGTAGAGGGGTGGGGGCAAGCTCCCTTCACAAATGCCGCACTCGGCAAGTTTTGGACTAGATTGTGGTCGCATGGTGAGGACTACCTATTTGCCACCGGGCTCATACGCGTGAGCGCTGCACAGGCCCAGGGTTCCACTCGCGGGAACATAGCCGGGGCTCGCGGTCCCACACACGCAAGCATCATGGGTGCTCGCGGTCCCACTCATGCGAGGAAGCGGTGCTCACCTGCGCCTCCCACAAATCCATCCCCCAGTCTCCCCCCTCCCCGCAGGAATCCTCAGTCCCCATCCCCCCCCTCCAGTGACTGGCTGCCCAACCTTTCCGCGATGCCGACAAACATCGTTGTGGTCGTAAGTTGAAGACTCTCTGTACAGGCTGGCAGGTGGGTGCTAGCATTTCAGCTGCTGTCCCAGCCCAGTTGGGCATCTACCCATCTGCATGGAAGGCAGGTCCTTGGACTCCCCCTGCTCACCTGGCACGGATGGCAGAAGCCGGCCGATTGGTATCCTTAGCTCGGAAGCCGGGAAAGAGCCAGCCAGCCAGCCGGTTTCTCTCTCAACCTCCTACGACAGTCGTCTTGAGCTGAGGATGGAGAGAAGCGCCGTACGGATACCCCTCTGGTCCTCTCTTTTCTCCCCAGGGCCGAGTCCCAGGCCCACCACCAACGTCTCCAGGAGGTGGAGCAACAGATCACCACCACCGGCACTTACCAACTGCTGGAGGCCGAGTTGGTCTTCGGTGCCAAGCACGCTTGGCGCAACGCGGCACGCTGCCTGGGCCGCATCCAGTGGAACAAGCTGCAGGTTTGTCGGGAGTGGCGGGATCGAAATCCTTCGCCTTGCTGGATTCCCACGGGAAAACCGGTGTTTGTGATAAAGGCTGCCCTATCCCAGCTGGCAAGGGGGTGCCAGGCTGAAGGTCTTTGCCCTCTTCCTGAGCAACTCTTCCCGGATCGCCCTCCCTTCTTGTCTTTCTTGTCTGGATCTGTCTCTCGGGGTTCCCCATTGCAGCGCCTCCTCTACGGGGAACTTTGGTCCACCGGGTGCCCACTGGCAAGCATCCCGGAACAACCTTTTTGACTCTCCTTCCCACTAGGTCTTTGATGCCCGGGACATCACCAGTGTCCAGGAGATGTACACCTTCCTCTGCACCCACATCAACTACGCCACCAACCGCGGGAACCTCCGGTGAGCCCTGCGGGCAGGGACTGACGGTCGCAGCGCAAGGGCCCCCTGGCAAACCCTGAGGTTTCTCCCTCACTTCCTTCCCGCCAGGTCGGCCATCACCATCTTTCCCCCGCGGGTGGCAGGACGGGGGGACTTCCGCATCTGGAACCAGCAGCTCATCCGTTATGCGGGGTACAAGCAGCCCGACGGCTCCGTCCTGGGAGATCCAGCCAACGTCGAGATCACCGAGGTGAGCAGGGCAGGTCGTCTTCAACCTACGACCACAACGGAGCCCGGTTTTTCTGTTGCTAAGTGAAACAATTGTTTGGTGGGGATTGTCCCATTTCGGGATCTTTCTTATCACGGTTGTTCAGGGAATCACATGGTTGTTAAATGAATCTGGTTTCCGCACGGATTTTGCTTGTCGGAAGGTCCCAAAACGGGATCATGTGACCCCGAGACGTTGCAACCGTCATAAATGCGAGTCAATCTCTAGTGTCTGAATTTGGAGCACTTGACCACGCAAAGGTTACAATGGTGTGAAAAAAGTGTGAAAAACACTAAATGTGACAAGTTGAGGTAGTCCTCCACTTACAACATTTAGGGACCGTTCAAAGCTACAACAAAACTGAACAACGTGACGTGGGACCGGTTTTCATACTTACGACCATGGCAGCATTATGTAACAACTCCAGCAAGAAAGGTCAAGCAAGGGGGCCACATTCGCTGAACAATTGTCTCATTTAACGACTGAGTTGTCGTTGTAAGTTCACCTGTGTTGAAAATCAATGATGAGACAGGCTCAGCCCTGCGCCCCCAAATCCTGTCCTTCTTCTGCCTTCTGCCTGAATGATGGGGAGCTCCTGCCGGATCCTGTCCTGCCCCCTTGGAAGGGGTCTGGACCCTCCATTCACCTCCATCCAGGTTCAAAGAGAGGGGCATGCCACCCCCTTTCCTGGTATCTTGGCCCATATGCTTTCCCTGCAGGGTCTGCATGTGGGGAGGGGCTCAGGACTGCTGGCAAAGGCAGCCAGGGGAGGGTGAGCCAGACTGATTTTTGGGGGCCACTTCCCCACGGCTGTTCTCTTTATTCCCACCCACCCCCAGCTCTGCATCCAGTACGGCTGGCGTCCCCCCTACGGCCGTTTCGACGTGCTTCCGCTGCTGCTGCAGGCTCCAGACGAGGACCCCGAGCTGTTCGTCCTGCCCCCTGAGCTGGTGTTGGAGGTGCCCATCACCCACCCCACGTGAGTCCAGCTGGGCCGACTGGGACCGCACTTTGGGGGGGGGCACAGTGGTCTGTGGGGAGTCTTGGACCAGCCCAAGGGCACGAGGGTCAAGTTCCTTTGATGAAAGCCACCCCACAGCCTGGTGGACTGCTTGGGCCCCCTTGTCTGATGCCCTCTAGATCTGTGGGGTGGGGTCACCCACCCCGCTTGGCGCAGCTAATGGCCTGCATGCTGCCAACAGCAGCGCCGTGGCAGAGGGCACCAGGTTGGAAGAGTCTACAGCAGTGTTGGGTTCGGACTGGTTCGGACCGGTTTGCCCGAGCCGGTAGTGGTTTGTCGGCCTGCCTCCGAACCGGTTCCCGGGGCAGCGGCGGCACTGCTGCCATCTTGTTTTTCAGTTCTGCGCATGCGCATCAAGCGCACCCAGGAGCGAACCGGTAGTAGTAGCAGCCTGGCGGGACCCACTCCTGGTCTACGGGCACAAAGTCTCTTTGTAGTTGCCCAAAGGACATTTCCGGGGATTCCCTAACCTTCCAACAATCCCCCACTTTTGTGCCCTGGTCTTCTCCAGGCTGCCGTGGTTTGAGGAACTGGGCCTCCGCTGGTATGCCCTCCCGGCTGTGGCCAACATGCTGCTGGAGATCGGTGGCCTGGAGTTCCCGGCTGCCCCGTTCAGCGGCTGGTATGTGGGCTGCGAGATCGGCATGCGGGATTTTTGCGACTCCCACCGCTACAATCTCTTGCAGGTAAGGGGTGTTTCCGATGCCCCTTCTGGGGCTCTGAGAAAAGACGGGGGGAGGAAGGAGATCTCTTAGGCAATCTTTGCCCTATATTGGTAGTCCTTGCTTTATGACCACAATTCAGCCCCACATTTTTGCTGTCAAGCGAGACCTACGGGACGTGAGTTTTGTGAAGCGGGACATACGTGAAGTGAGTCCGATGAGTTTTCTTGTCACTGTTGTTAAGTGGATCCCTCCAGTTGTTAAGTGAGTTTGATTTTGTTTGCATGAAAAGGACTGTGTGACCCTGGGATGCTGCTACGGTCATAAGTATGAACCAGTTGCCAAGCGTCCGGATTTTGACCATGTCTCCGTGGGGGATGCCACAACGATCGTAACGGCTACATGGTCCCAAGTCATTTTTTTCAGTGCTGTTGTAACTTCAAATAGTCACTAAATGAATCATTGTAAGTCGAGGACAACCGGAATTGGGGTGGGTGGGTTTTTGGGTTCTCCTGGCTGACCTCTCCAACCCTGGGCATCAGGTGGTCCCTTATAGAAAAGGAGACCCTGCAGAGAACTGGGGGGCACTTAGACTGGCCCGGGGGAGGGGAAATCTTCTCGGAGCTCCCCCAAAGCATGGAGAGCCCCCTTGCAAGGGTCTATGGCCGTGATAATAATAATAACAATAACAATAACAATAACAATAACAATAATAATAATAATAATAATAATAATAATAATAATAATAATAATAATAATAATAATAATAATAATAATTTAATATTTGTATAACCGCTCCCTCTCCCCATAGGGACTCGGGGCGGTGCACAGGTAGAATAAAAACAATAAAAATATACAGACATTTCTTAAAAACAAATTAAACCTAACCTGCGCTAAAATTCCCCATTAAAACTAAACTATACTAAAAACTACCCAATAAAACCCCAAAGACAGAGAGACTATCCCAGGCCGGCCAGACAGAAAAGATTAGTTTTTAATTTAAGACGGAAGGAGCGGAGGTTCGTGGTCGTCCTAATATCGGGGGGAAGGTCGTTCCAGAGGGCCGGGCCCGCCACAGAGAGAGCCCTTCCCCTGGGCGTCGCCCGCTGACAAAGTCTAGTGGACGGCACCCGGAGAAGTCCCTCTCTGTGGGAGCGAATCGGCCGTGAGGATGTATGAGGCAGGATCCGATCCCGCAGGTAGCTAGGTCCCGAGCCATGGAGCGCTTTAAAGATGATAATTAACACCTTGAAGCGCACCCGGAAGACGACAGGTAGCCAGTGCAGCTCGCGCAAGAGCGGTGTTACATGGGTAGACCTGACGGTTCCCATAATTGCTCGCGCGGCTGCATTCTGGACTAGCTGAAGTCTCCGGGTGCACCTCAAGGGAAGCCCCATGTAGAGAGAGTTACAATAGTCCAGTCGGGATGTCACGAGCGCGTGAGTGATTGTGCGAAGGGCGCCCCGATCCAATAGGGGGCGCAATTGGCGAACCTGGTAAAACGCCCTCCTGGCCACGGCTGTCACCTGATCTTTCATGGACAGCCGGGCATCCAGGAGGACACCCAAATTGCGCACCCCATCCACAGGGGCAAGATGTTCGCCCCCTATGGCCAGCGATGGAGTAAGCTGGTTGAATCGGGCAGCCGGAAACCACAGCCACTCGGTCTTGGTCGGGTTGAGCCTGAGTCCGTTACTTCCCATCCAGATCCGCACGGCTTCCAGGCACTGGCAAATCACCGCTATGGCATCGTTGGGGTGGTTTGGGGTAGATATATACAACTGAGTGTCATCAGCGTATAGATGGTACTCTACACCAAAACCACGGATGATCTCACCCAGCGGCTTCATATATGTGTTAAACAGGAGGGGCGAGAGGACCGACCCCTGAGGCACCCCACATGTGAGGGGTCTCGAGGTCGACCTCTGCCCCCCTGCCAACACAAATTGCGATCGGCCAGAGAGGTAGGAGGAGAACCACCGTAAAACGGTGCCTCCCACCCCCACCCACCCCCATCCGATGCAATAGGATACCATGGTCGATGGTATCGAAAGCCGCCGAGAGGTCTAATAGGACCAGGATGGAGGAACAACCCCCATCTCTGGCCCTCCAGCGATCATCAACCAACGCGACCAATGCCGTCTCGGTGCTATGCCCGGGCCGAAAGCCGGATTGGTGCGGATGGCGAACCTATGGCACGCATGCCACAGGTGGCACACGGAGCCATTTGTCAGGGCACGCCAGGCCTGCGCACACTGGCCAACTGACTTCGGCCTTCTTTTTAGGCCATTTTTCACCCTCCGGAGGCTTCCTTGAAGCCTCCAGAGTGCGAAAAACCAATCCTACAGCCAAACCGGAAGTTCGGGAATGGACTTCCGGTTTGCTCGTAGGGCCATTTTTAGCCCATAGCATTATGGGTGTGGCATGCCTGAGCACGCCCCCCCCCCTGTGCTCCCTCTGCTTTTGGCATGTGAGCCAAAAAAGGTTCGCCATCCCTGGTCTATGGGGTCCTGACCAGTTTGGTCTTGTGGTTCCTGCCTCAGGCTAGAAAGCAGGAGGCTGGGAGTTCTAGTTCGGCCTTAAGCCTGAAAGTCGGATGGGCAACTTTGGAGCAATCACCAAGAGACCATGAATTCTAGTCCTTCCTTAGGCATGACAGCTGGGTGGGTGACTTTGGCCCAATCACCAGGAGACGGGGAGTTCTGGCTCAGCTTTAGCCATGAAAGACGGGCGGGTGACTTTGGTCCAATCACCAGGAGACGGGGAGTTCTAGTCCCGCCTTAGCCATGAAAGCCAGCTGAGTGACTTTGGAATAGTTCCTCTCTCTGAGAGCAACCTACCTCACAGGGTTGTTGTTATGGGGTAAAACAGGAGGAGGAAAACCTGTTGGATATGTTTGCCACCTCGAGTTGTTTATATAAATATTTAAAAGGGGTTAAAAACAAACACTCAAACAAAGCCAGGAGCCCCTCCCTGTCCCTAGCAACCTCTCCCTGTAAATGGAGCTGCTGGCGATCCCGGACAGACCCCCTTAAAGTCTCTTCCTGCTTCTCCATTACTCCTGCCTCCCATAACCGGAGCGTTTCTTGCAGGGCGTGGCCGAGAAGATGGGGCTGGACACGGGGACCACTCTCTCCCTCTGGAAGGACAAGGCAGCCGTGGAGATGAACGTAGCCGTGCTGCACAGCTTTCAGGTAGGGGGTGCCCGGGCAGACAGTCCTCGCCTTACGACGGCCACTGAACCACACATTTCAGGTGCCACCTAAAATGTTTGTTTCTGGGAATGTGGACCTGCTTTCTGTCATTCCACCCTCCCTCCCTCCTCCTTCCTCCCTCCCTCTCTCTTTTCCTCTCTCTTTCTCTCTGTCTCTCACCCCCCACCTCTTTTAGTTAATCTGGCAGCAGCTTTGAGTGCTCTGTGTGAGGGGCAGGACCCCCACCCTTCCTGTTACCCTTGGGGGAGTCCAGAAGGGAAAGGGGGCTTCAGGGGTGTGGGGGGATAATGGCTAACGGGACCCTGCCCTCTGTCCTTCTCTGCAGGTGGCCAAAGTGACCATCGTGGACCACCACGCTGTGGCCGAGTCCTTCATGAAGCACCTGGAGAACGAGCAGCGCACCCGGGGAGGCTGCCCGGCCGACTGGGTCTGGCTGGTGCCCCCCATCTCGGGCAGCCTCACCCCCGTCTTCCACCAGGAGCTGGTCAACTATCAGCTCTCCCCCGGCTTCCGATACCAGGTGGGTTTCTCCCCCCCCCCACGCCCCCTCCCCCCCCCCCGGTCCACTGATGGGGAGTGGAGGGCGCTTCCTTCATCTCATATTCCTCGTGGGTTTTGCTCCGCTGTGCTGAGAGGACTTTTGAAAGACTTTTGTGGGAGAGAAAAGAGGAAGACCGATAGCTGGCCACGAAGCTGAGTTATGAAAGAGGGGAGGGGGGAGGAGGACAACGGCAGGAAGGGCAAGGAGGAGTAGAAAAAAGGAGAAGGACAAGAGAGGAAGAAGAAAAAGAAGGAGGAGGAGGAGAAAGAGGGAAGAGAACAAGAAGGAGAGGAAGAGATGAGGAGGAGGAGAAGAAGGAAAGAGCAAAAAGGAGAAGAAAGGAAAAAGAGAAAGGAGAACAGCAAGAGCACTGAGACTTATATACCCTTTATAGTGCTTTTCCAGGCCTCTCTAAGCGGGTTTCCAGAGCCAACCTTTTGCCCCCAACAATCTGGGTCCTCATTTTACCCACCTCGGACGGACGGAAGGCTGAGTCAACCTTGAGCCTGGTGGGATTTGAACTGCCAAATTGCAGTCATCGGGCAGTTGGCAGAAGTAGCCTGCCCTACCGCACTCTAACCACTGCACCACCACGGAGGAAGGAGATGCAGAAAGTGGAAGAAGGAGAAGGAGGAGAAAGGAGAAGGCGAGGACAAGAGGGGAATGGAGGAGAAGAAGGAAGAAGAAGGAAGAAAGAGAAGGGGAAGGAGAGAACAAGAGGGCAGAAGGAGAAAGGAGGAGGAGAAGGAGAAGGGGAGGAAAAGGGGATGGAGGAGGAGAGAAAAAAAGAAAAGAGAAGGCAGAGAAAAGGGGAGAAGGAGAAATGAGGAGAAAGTGGAAGAAGGAGAAAGGAGAAAGAGAGGACAAGAAGGGAAGAGGAGGAGAATGGCAAGAAGGAGAAGGAAAAGGAGGAGAAAGAAGGAAGAGAACCAGAAGGAGAAGGAGAAAGGAGGAGACTTCAGCTCCTCCTTCTTCACCCAGCTGAGAGTCTCAGACCTTCTCCCGCCCTCCCCCCTGAAGAGACCCTCTCTCCCCACAGGCTGACCCCTGGAAGTCCTACATCCCCAAAGGGACCACCATCACCCGGAAGAAGACCTTCAAAGAGATCGCCAAGTAAGTCCCCTTCTTTCCTCAGGTTCTCCAAACCCAACAGGTCCACCAGAAGAGAACAAGACTTGCCCCATTGGTCTTGTGACCCCTGTCCAAAGTCAGAGGTGGGATGGAGTCCTCAAGTCCATCTCTCCACAACCCCACTCTCCTTTCTGTCACCAGCGCCGTCAAGATCTCTGCCAAGCTGATGGGTCATGTGATGGCCCAACGGGTCAAAGCCACCATCCTCTACGCCTCAGAGACAGGCAAGTCCAAGGCCTACGCCTTCAACCTGAAGGAGCTCTTCCAGTCAGCCTTTGCCCCCAAGGTGAGCCTGCCGGGACCCCTCCTTATTTGGGGAAGCTCTGCAGGATGCTGGCTTCCAGCTCTTCTCAGAGAAGAAGGTGGAAGACACATGGATCAGGACCTTCCCAGCACTGTGCGGGAAGACCTTCTTGAGTCCTGGGGCTGGAGAAACTTTGTGATCTGGGTTCAGGGAGTACACACCTGGGTCAGGCATGTTTTCTGCCCCACTGGACTTGGGTGTCCATCACTGTAGGAGAAGGTTGGTTGGTCAAGGAGAACCTTCAGAGAATGCAAGACTCACCACCAGGTCGCATTGAAACAAAGCCTTTCCAGTCAACTGGTTGACACATGTTTTCATTGAGGGACCTTGGGTGGAGCTCCCAACTCTTCCAGACCTGGTCATGGTTGACCTAAGCGCTACCTTCCATCTGGTCCAGGAGAATATCTCGCTCGTGATGCCATGCGGGGCATAAGAAAGGAAAACAGCCCTTCCTTTCCCCAGATTGCCAAACTCTTTTATCTCAGGAATCCTCAGCAGATACCTTCAACAATTGGGGGTCTGGGTCACTGGTGGGAAGAGATGGAAGAATTTCATGTTTCCATCTCCTGGTGTTTTTGCATCTCGTCCTACAGGTGATGTGCCTTGACGAATACGATGTGGTGTCCTTGGAGCACGAGACTCTCGTTCTGGTGGTCACAAGCACTTTTGGCAACGGGGACCCACCTGAGAACGGAGAGGTAATGGCCTTAATGTGGGATGAAGCGGTTGGACCATCTGGACAAGGGTCTCCCAACCTTGACGACTGGAAGATGCGTGGACTTCAATTCCCAGAATTCCCCAGCCAACCCAAGAATTGGAGGAGGCCGGAATCTGGCTGGGGAATTCTGGGAGTTGAAGTCCACTCATCTTCAAGTCACCAAGGCTGAGACACACTCATCTGGAGGCTTTGCCTTATCTTCTCCAGAAGATACGGTGGTCCTTTCTGGCTCCATGTCTATGGAGATTCTCAATCCTCCAGGTCATGTTTGCAACTGGAGTTTCTTGGGTTCTTCCTTTGAAAACATTTCACTCAACCGAGGAACTTCCAAAGTTCTGAAGAAGGTTGAAGAACAGAAGAAGCTTCAGGTCGGAAGAAGGGATGAGAAGTGAATGGTTTTCAAGGGAAAAAAACACCCAAGAAAATCCAGCACTTTTGAGGTCTTCTTCTGGCTCATTGGAGTCTGTAAATTCTTCTTCTGGAGATTGAGGTTCCTCATGAATGAGAGGATAGGTAAACATTAACCCATTAGGTCTCCTAGCCAGGACAGCCTAGGGTACATTGAGCAGTCACTCCCATCTTTTGAGAAGGCTGTCCCTTATTCCTTCGGCTGTCCTCCCCCCAGTATGCTGAGGATGTTGGTGGTTGGATGGCTGTCCACAGAAGAGTTTTGTTCTCTCAAGTAGGACCAAGTCCCACCCCATTCTCATCCTTCCACAAGTCCTGGCTGGTTGAGTTCTTCCTTGTACCAAAGGAGACCGTTGTACCTCAAATCTGTCTCAGATACATGCACATAGAATCATAGAGTTGGAACGGAGCTTGGAGGTCTCCTAATCTAACCCCCTGCTCAAGCAGAAGACCCTCTACTCTTTCAGACAACTGGTTGTCCAATCTCTTCTTGAAAACCTCCATTAATGGAGCACCCACAACATCTAGAGATATTCCACTGATTAATGGTTCTCACCGTTAGGAAGTTTCTCCTTCGTTCTAGGTTGCTTCTCTCCTTGGTTGGTTCTTTCTCATTCCAGAGTTTCTCCAAGGCCTTGATGGAGATGTCTTGTCCTTATCTTGGAGCTGTTGAGCCGGAGTTTCAGAAGTAAGCCTTGCTATATCTTCTCTCTCTCTCGCTCTCCAAGGTGTTTTCTGAATCAGTTGTGGATTCAGCTGCTGGAGCCTGGTTGAAGGTCCTTCAGCTTGGAACTTTTCCTCCAGAGGACCCCCTCCTGGCCTTCATCTGGCCAAGGAAGCCTCAGCAGAGCTTGGTTGTGGACAGAATTAACTTTTTGAACAACTGTGCATCATGAGAAGTCCCAATGAAGACACATTCTGGAAAGAATGATGTTGGAGTTCTTTGAAGCCCTGAAGGAAACTTCTGGCATCTGGCTGGTGGGGGGGGGGCTTTTGAGTCAACCCACTCAGGATTATACCAGGAACCACACAAAGACCCCATCCCACATTGTAGCAGATCAGTGGCATTAGACCCCACTTCCCCAAAGGTGGTGGACCGCCATCCACATTTATGGGACTTAAAGTCCAGATATGGTTGGAGATACAAGACCGGGAAGATGAGTTATGAGACCTTGGTTCCCATAACTTGCTTTTTCAAACATCTGGGGCAGCCCCTAAAATGGAGTCTTATTTCCCACTTAAGCGTAAAGGGTCTTTGGAAAGCTGATTCGACCCCATTTCTGGAACTTTTTGTGCTCAAGACCCTTCCTACTTTTAATACATTATGGAGGAGCCCCCCAAGAGTTATGATCCGTGTGGCTTATATCTACCAATATTTATGACATTAAACTTAATTACTTACAACTCCTCCTCCTTCCACCTCCCTCTCTCCCTCTCATCTTCCCTCTTCTTTCCTCCCTCCCTCCCTCCCTTCCTCTCTCCCACTCTTCCTTTCCTCCCACTCTCTCTTCTTCTTTTCCTCCCCCCTCCCTCCCACCCACACTTCATTCACTCCCTCCTATCTACCCTCTTTTCTTCCTTCCTTCTCTCCTTACTTTCTCCTTCCTCGTTTCTATCCTTCCTTCCTTGTTCCCTCCCTCCCTCTCTTCTTCCCTCCCTGGCTCTTTCTCTCCTCCCTCCCTCCCTCCTTTCCTTCCTTCCCTCCTTCCATCCGTTCTTCCTTGTTCCCTCCCTCCCTGGCTCTTTCTCTCCCTCCTTCCTACCTGTCTTCCACCCTCCCTCTTTTCTTCCTTTTTCTTTCCCTCCCTCCTCTCTCTCCTTCTTCTCTCAGGAGCTACAAGATGCGTTTCAACAGCATCTCCCAGTCTGATCCCTCGGTGGTCTTCTGGAAGAGGAAGCGCCGGGAATCCAGCAACACCGACTGTGCCGGAGCTCTCGGGACCCTCAGGTGGGTTCCGGGCAGCCAGGCAGGAGAGGACACCCCAACGCAAGTCTTGCTGGGGGTGGGGCTGACACTTGGAGGGCTTTCCTTAGGGGTGGGAGGGAACTGCCTTAAACTCACCTGGGGGGGTCCCCATGACAACCTCCTCCTCCAGTTCCTCCTACTGCTCCGGTCTAGGACTTTTAGGCTCCTACCCATCGGCCGCACCTCCTCCTCCAAGGTTCCCTCTGTGCATTAAAAGGGGAAGGGTCTCCCTCTCTTTCTTGATTGACAGCCCTTTGCTCCGCCCCTCAGGCCAGGGAGGGTCTCGCAGGCCCCCTCCCACTCTTTTGGGCCAACCCCATGCATTCCTCCCGGCCATTTTGAATCCCCCCAATAATCAAAAGCATTACAACATGACAGGTCAGTGGCAGCCGAAAGATTAATTGGACCCCAATCGTTGCGTCTAATCCTTGACTTACGACCACGATGGAGCCCCACATTTCACGTGGCTGAGCTTGTTCCCATTTTGTGACTTTTCATGCCCCGGTTGTTAAGGGACTCCCTCCAGTTAGCGACATGTCACAAAGTGAATCCCTTTCGGTTGTTAAGTTGGCGGTCATTAAGCGGATCGGGCTTCCCCGTGGACTTGGCCGGACAGAGGATCGCCTGACCCAGGGATGCTGCCACCGTCATAAATATGAGTCACTTCCCAAGCCTCTGAACTTTGATTAGATGCCACAACGGTCGTACGTGTGAAAAAAAGGGTCCGGCCTCCCGTTTTTTCAGTGCTATTGTAGCGTCGAATGGTCCTAAATGAACGGTCGTAAGCCAAGGACTCCCTGTATACCTTTTACACCCAGCAAGGGAAGGCAAAGTCTAGTTTATAGCCAGGGTGCAGGATGAGTGCTGGTTGATTAGGCGAATGGTGGTTTATCCCAAGGTTCCTCAACCTTTCTCTCTCTCTGGATGGTCCCCTGTGCACGGAAGTGGAGCACGCCTGCATGTTCTCCTCTGCTGCTCACACAAGGGGGGGATCGCGTGTGCGACACATGCCCGCCTGCCACTTGTGCAACCTGGTTCCCCACTGGCGCAAGGCCCAATAGCAGGTTGCGGACCAGGGATTGTGGACGCCTGATTTATTTAACCGTAACGATCCCCGGCGAAGAGAAACTTCCTTTCTGGAGGAGGAAGGAGGTGTTGAGATCGCCCTCTGATTCTCCGGGCATCACTTGCCATTCTGTGATGCCTACCTCTCTTTCTGCCCTGCTCCGTGATCGTCATATTTGGGGGGAGGTGCCTCGGGCTCCCCATCTCCAAGGGCCCGCCTAACACAACTGGATTGGCAGAAACAGGGGGGGGCACAGAAGACCCCTCCTCCTCCTCGGACGGAAGTTCAGAATCGTCCAAGCTGTGAGGTGGGAGAAGAGCTGTGCCTCCCCCAAATCGTCCAGGGCAAAGAGCCTCCCCCCACTCCTCACAGCTTCAGCCGAGCCCCAAAGAGAAGAAGCCGCTCAGGACCCTCTTCGTCTCCTCAGGTTCTCCGTCTTCGGGCTGGGATCCCGGGCGTACCCTCATTTTTGTGCCTTCGCCCACGCAGTGGACACCCGGCTGGAGGAGCTGGGTGGCGAGCGGATCCTGCCCCTGGGCGAAGGGGACGAACTCTGCGGCCAGGAGGAGTCCTTTCGCACCTGGGCCTCCAGCGTCTTCAAGGTGGGTGTTGGCCGGTGGCTGCATTGCCCCCTTCCCCTCAAGGCCTCAAGCGTGAACCCCTTCCTCACTGGGGCCCTTCTGCTCGGGTAAACTCTTGGGCTCCTGCCCATCTCACTGGGGAAGACACCGCTGCCACCTGGTGGCCAACTGTGCAGGTAGTCCTCGACATACGACCCAATTGCCATTGCTAAGCGAGACATTTGTGAGATGAGTTGTGCCCCATTTTGGTGACCTTGCCAGGGTGGCTAAGTGAATCACTCCCATTGTTCAGTTCGTCACACAGTCATTAAGTGAATCTGGCTTCCCCCACTGACTTTGCTCGACCCAACGGGGGAATCATGTGACCCTGGGACACGGCGACCGTCATAAATAGGTCAGTTGCCGGGGGTCCGAACGTTGAGCGCATGGCCCATCGGGATGCCGCAACGGTTGAAAATGTGAAAAATGGTCCCAAGTCCTTTTTTTCACTGCCGCTGCAACTTTGAACGGTCACTAAACAAACCAGCGTAAGCCAAGGACTACCTGCATCCTGCCCAGAAGATGCACCTGGGGTGGGGGGCTGCTAGCCAGGCCCCCTCTCTGACCTCCTGCAAATTTTCCCTTGCAGGCAGCCTGCGACACCTTCTGCGTAGAGTCCGACTCCGTCTCCACCGAGGTGTTCTCCAACCGCTGCAGCTGGAAGCGCAACCGCCACCGGATCCTGGCCCAACCCAGCACGACCTTTGACCTCCTGGCAGGTAGAGGAGGGTCAGAGCAGCCCCTCCCTCCCCACTGATTCAGCCTGCCCAATGGGCAGGGTTTTTTGGCCAGTGCAGCTGAGCACGTCCCATGGTGGTGTTCCCGACCTCCCGTTCCTCAGCTCGAGATCGGGCTGCGGCTCATTGCAAAACTGGGCTGCATAAGTGGGAGCACACAGAGCTGCATGCGTACAAGTGATGCATGCATGAAGCAATCCCCTCTTCCCCCCTCCCCTCCAAAACATCCTGTTTGATGCGCCAGTTGCTCTCCTCCGGGGTCGCTCGCGTCCTCCTCCTCCTCCTCAAATACGTGGAGGGCCTTTGTGGCCAGAAATGGGGACACCCCTCTTTTCTAGGAATGCCTGGCTTCAGCATGGGGAGACCCCCTGGGGGGAGATACCCCCGCCCTCCACTTGCACGGCTGAACCGTCCCCCTTCTCTCTCCCTGTGACCCCCCACCCCACCCCAGATCTGACGAAGATGCACAAACGCAAGGTGTTTCCGTGCTACGTCATTTTGGTCAAGAACCTGCAGAGCGCCGATTCCGGGTGAGAGTCCTCAGGGTGGGAGGAAGGTGGTGGATGGGAGGACCCCTCCTGAATTCCATAGCCCCCCCTCCTTCCCTCCTCTCTGCTCTCCTGGTTTCATCTCCCCACAGCTAAGCTCAACTCCAGGGAGAAACAGGCAGTTCTCAACTTCCAGCCATTTGTGTTGCTAAGAGAGACATTCGTTCAGTGGGTTTTGCCCTGCTTGCCACGGTCATTAAATGAATCCTTGCGGTGGTTTTCAATTAGTCACACGGCTTCCCCATTGACTTGGCTCCTCCGAAGGTCGCAAAAGGGGAATCACCTGGGCCCAGGATACCTGCGACCGTTGTAAATCTGAGTCATCGGCCAAATGTCCGAATTTGCCTCAGGCAATCCCACTGGTCGTAAGGGTGAAAAATGGTCTTTTTCAGTGCTGGAAAAAATGGTCACTACATGAATATTTGGTTGATCGAGAGTTACCTGTATTTCACTTGCAGACATAGAGTTGAGGGGGCCTCCGAGGCCATGTAGTCCACCCCCGGGGTTCAGGGCAGGAATCCCAATGCCACCACCTTCAGGGAGAAACAGCCCTTGGCATCGATTCAGATGGCGTGGGGGGCCCCACACTCACTGACGCCTTACTCCCTCCCACCAGCCGGGCCACCATCCTGGTACGGTTACAGACGGGAGACCAACCGGAGCTGCAGTATCAACCTGGCGACCATGTCAGCATCTTCCCGGCCAACCGGCCGGAGCTGGTGGAGGCGTTGATACAGCTGGTCCAGGACCCCCCGCCGGCCGAGGAGCCTGTCGCCGTGGAGACCCTGGAGGCGGGAACCGAGGGTGAGACAGATGACTCCGGGAGGCGGAGCCTGTTGCCCTCATTTGCATGCCTGGGCCAAATGCAGGGAGGGCCAGCACAGCCTCGTCTACACAAAAAAATGGCGTGCGAGACCACAGGGGTGCCCTGCCGTTCAAATCAACTTACGATCATGATTGTGACCAGAATTATAGGAAGTCCTCAATTTACAATGATTGAGGCAGGCCATCCCCCAACTTATGACCACCGTCGTAAATACGTGTCTGTTGCCAGCATCCGAATTTTGTCACAGGGATACTGCAATGGTCGTAACTGTGAAACTCCTAGAGTTGGGTAGGCAACATATAATACCCTGATGACCTTACTTTCTTTTCCAGCTTCCTTCCACTGTTGAAACTTTGAAGAATCCCTAAACGGACTGTTGTATGTCGAGTACTCGCTTCACGCTTCACTCCACTGCCCTCTCTCTCTCTCTCTCTCTCTCTGTCGTAGGTGTGAAGCGGATGTGGGTGCCCAGCCACCGCCTGCCCCCTTGCACCCTGCGCCAGGCGCTCACCTACTTCCTGGACATCACCACGGCGCCCAGCCCACAGCTGCTCCAGCTGCTGGCCACCCTGGCCGAAGACCGAGTGGAGCGGGAGAAGCTACAACGGCTCAGCCAGGTAGGGGCGGCGCTCGAACGGAGAATCCCGGAGTTGGAAGGGACCCCGGAGGTCTGCTTGAGCAGGTGGTTGAACTAGATGACCTCTAAGGTCCCTGTTATTCTGCTATTCATTCAAAAAGGCTTGTTGTTAGTTACGAAGTCATGTCCGACCCATCGCGACCCCATGGACGGTGTTCCTCCAGGCCTTCCTGTCCTCTACCATCCTCTGGAGTCCCTTGAACCTCACGCCTAGTTCTCTGTCATCCTCTCCTTTTGCCCTCTCCGCATTCTGCTCTTCTCCAAGGAGTCCTTCTTCCTTCTCCTTAGGTGGCCAAAGTCTTTGAGTTTCCCCTTCAGGATCTGGCCTTCTCAAGAACAGTTGGGGTTGGTCTCCTCTAGGACTGACCGGTTTGATCGCCTTGCAGTCCAAGGGCCTCAATGCAAGAGTCTTCTTCTCCAGCCCCAGAGTTCATAGGCCTCCATTCTTTGGCCCTCAGCCTTCCTGATGGTCCAACCTTCACAGCCGTCCATGGCAGCTGGGGAAGCCACAGCCTTTGAACGCACTTTTGTTGGCAAGGGGACGTCTCCGCTGTTTAGGATGTTGTCTAGCTTTGCCATCGCTTTCCTCCCCGGGAGCGTGCGTCTTTCAACATAGTCAATAAAGCAGAAGGTTTTCTGGAAGTCCCTAGCTTTCTCCGTGATCCAGTGTACGTCGGCCATTTGATCTCTAGTTCCTCTGCCTCTTCGAAATCCTGCCTGTACTTCGGGTACTTCTCAATCCACCTACTGCTGGAGCCTCGCTTGTAGGATTTGGAGCATAACCTTACTAGCATGTGCAGCAAGTGCAACGGTGTGGTAGTTTCCACATTCTTTGGCCTCGCCTTTCAATGGCTTACTCAGGCCTTTAAGCTGCCTTCACCCCACACCTTGTGCTCCTCTTAACTTTCTTCGTGGCTTGTCTCTTGGGCCTCAGATGCTGCAAGGGCTCAGCCTGCTGGGTTAGGTGGTAGGCCAGGGTATTACACAAAGCTTCATTCAAACTCAGGGTGCTGTCGGCCGGGCAATGCCGGTTGGCGACACCCAGGGGAAGGGCCTTCTCTGTGGCGGGCCCTACCTTCTGGAACGACTTGCCCCCCGAACTACGCACCATCTCAGACCTCCGCCTCTTCCGCCAGTGTCTTAAGACGCACCTTTTCCAACAAGCCGGCCTAACATAACCTCCCGTTCTGACTGTTTTTAGATAGATTTTAATTCGGGGGATTTTATACTATTTTAGCACAGGGTATGGGTTTAATTGCTTTTTAAAATTTTGTATTTTTGTTATATTTGTATTGTTTAAAATTTCCTGTGCGCCGCCCTGGGTCCTTTTTGGAGAAGGTGCGGGGTATAAATTACACGTAGTCCCTGACTTACGACCACGATTGAGCCGAACCTTTCCATTTTAAGCAAGACAGTTGTGAGTGACTTTTACTCCATTGAGATTCGCCACAGTTATTAAGTTAGTCACACAGTCACTAAATGAATTGGGCTTCTCCAAACACCTTTACTCATCAGAAGGTCGCAAAATGGGATCGCGTCACCCCTGGGACACTGCGGCCGTCATAAATACGGCTCAGTTGCCTTCATTCTTGTAATAGTTATTGAATGAATGAATTATTCTTGTAATAATGCTCTCTACATGGGGCTCCCCTTGAGGTGCACTAGAAGGCTACAGCTAGTACAGAATGCGGCTGCGCGGGTGATTATGGGTGCCCCAAGGCAAGCCCACCTCTCCTGCGCGAGCTGCACTTGCTGCCTGTGGCCTTTCGAGTGCGCTTCAAGGTGTTGACCATCTTCAAATCGCTCCATGGCTCGGGGCCTAGCTATATACGAGACCGCCTTCTGCCCCATACATCCCTTCGTCTGATCTGCTCCCACAGAGGGGGTCTTCTCCAGGTACCGTCGGCCGGGCAATGCCGGTTGGCGACACCCAGGTGAAGGGCCTTCCCGGGGGGGGGGGGCGGCCCTCTGGAACGACCTACCCCCCCGACCTTCGCACTACCTTGGACCTCCGCCTCTTCCGCCAACGTCTTAAGACATATCTATTCCAACAAGCTGGCCTAGCGTTGCCCCCCGTTTCTGACTTTATCTATAAATTTTAATTTTTAGCGTTTTAAATGGGTTTTTAGCACGGGTTTTAATTTAATTTAATATGTTTTTAATAGTATATATTGTCTTTTGTTATGGTTTTAATCATGCCTGTGCGCCGCCCTGGGTCCTAACAAGGAGAAGGGCGGGGTATAAATTCGAAAAATAAATAAATAAATAATAGGAGTCAGCTGTCAATCATCCTAATTTAGATCACTGGATGCTGGAACTATCGTAAGTCTGGAAAGAGTCACGTCACTTTTTCACTAGTTGGAACTTTGAACGGTCACTAAGTGAACTGTTGTAAGTCGAGGACTGCCTGTATTTTGTCTGAATGAAGCCCACTCCCTCTTGACCCCTCCAAGAGCCATTTGGTGCCCATCCCCGGATCGGCTGCGCTTCGCTTCCCACGATCTGTCGTCGTCCTGAGTGCCGGTTCTTGTGCCTGCAGGACTCTCTTCTCTACGAGGAATGGAAGTGGTTTCGGTGCCCGACAATCGTGGAGCTGTTGGAGGAGTTCCCCTCAGTAGCGCTGCCCACCTCACTGCTGCTCACCCAGCTGCCCCTGCTGCAGGCCCGCCAGTACTCTGTCAGCTCCGCGCCTGATGCCCACGTGGGGGAGCTGCACCTCACCGTCGCTGTGCTCAACTACCGTAGTCAGGGTGAGTGGGCGGCAGGACGTTGGGGCGCCTCAGAGGGAGGATAACTGGCATTTCCATGACCCACTTGCAGCACAAGGCTAGGATAATTCACAATGGCCTACTTGACATGGGTAACTCACTGCGCCCATCTGGCTATAGGAAACTTGCCACAGGTAATTTGTTGCAGCCAATTCGCTGCGGAACAACTCATCAGAGCCAATTTGCCTCAACACAAGTCGCTATGGGGCAGTTCGCTGTGGGATAATTCGCCACAGCCAATTCGCCTTAGGACAACTTGCTGCAGCCAATTCACTGTGGGCCAACTTGCTGTGGGGTAACTCGCCGCAGCCAATTTGCTTCAGGATAATTTGCTGTGGGGTAACTCACCACAGCCAATTTGCCTCAGGATAACTTGCTGTGGGGTAACTCGCCGCAGCCAATTTGCCTCAGGATAACTTGCTGTAGGACAATTCGCCGCAGCCAATTTGCCTCAGGATAACTTGCTGTGGGGTAACTCGCCGCAGCCAATTTGCCTCAGGATAACTTGCTGTGGGGTAACTTGCCGCAGCCAATTTGCCTCAGGATAACTTGCTGTAGGACAATTCGCCGCAGCCAATTTGCCTCAGGATAACTTGCTGTAGGACAATTCACCGCAGCCAATTTGCCTCAGGATAACTTGCTGTGGGGTAACTCGCCGCAGCCAATTTGCCTCAGGATAACTTGCTGTAGGACAATTCGCCGCAGCCAATTTGCCTCAGGATAACTTGCTGTGGGGTAACTCGCCGCAGCCAATTTGCCTCAGGATAACTTGCTGTAGGACAATTCGCCGCAGCCAATTTGCCTCAGGATAACTTGCTGTAGGACAATTCACCGCAGCCAATTTGCCTCAGGATAACTTGCTGTGGGGTAACTCGCCGCAGCCAATTTGCCTCAGGACTTCTCGTTAAGGGACATCTCGCTGTGAGATAACTTGCTGCAGCCATTTCACTATGGGATAACTTGTTGTGGGACAACTTGTGGCCAACTTGCTGTGGGACAACTCGTTACAACCAATTCATCTCAGGATAACTTGTTGTGTGACAACTTGTTGTGGAACAACTCGCCGCAGCCTATTTGCCTCAGGATTACTCGCTAAGGGACAACTTGCCATGGCCAATTTGCCTCAGGACATCTTGCTGTGAGGCAACTCTTTGTAGCCAATTCGCCTCAGGAAAAACTCCCTCTACAGGACAAGAGTTACAGTAATATTAAAAAGAAAAACAGTGGAATAGAATCATAAAAGAATGCAAGAGGAGGGACCAAATGAAACGTGAATGATAAAAATTAAAATATTTTTTAAAAATTTCTTTTAAGAGATGAAATCGAATTGTTCAATCGTCCAGGGGCAAGTTAACTGGGGCAGGAACTGGGGCTCAGGATGGTGTTTCTGTTTTGTCCCCCAGATGGGAAGGGCCCAGTGCACTATGGAGTCTGCTCCACATGGCTGTCCCAGCTCTCTCCGGGCGAGATGGTGCCGGCTTTCGTCCGAAGGTAAGGAAGCTCCCGATGGGAATCGGAGTCCTTCGATGTACTTTTTTCTCCCCAACACATCATGCCTCTTTCCAGGGCAATTGCGCTGAGATGCTCTCAAGTGGAGGGGGGCTGTTTTTGAAGCAGTTGTTCTCCCTCAAGATACAGGCAGTCCTCAACTTATGGCCACAATTTTATGTTGCCAAGTGAGAAATTTGTGAAGTCACTTTTCCCCCTGGTTTACCTTTCATGCCACATTACTTAAGTGAATCCCTGTGGGTGTTAAATTAGTGACATGGTTATTAAGTGAATCTGGCCTCCCCTGGGCCTGACTTGGCTTGTTGTGACAGTCGCAAAACGAGATCGCAGAATACGGCAACAAACAAATGCGAGTCCGTTGTCAAACTTCTGAATGTAGATCATGGGGACCCCGAAAGTCACACGTGAGTCAGTTGGCAAGTATCCAAATGTAGATCATGTGACCAGGGGTATGCTCAAAGGGCCAGGTGAGAAATGGTCCCAAGCCCCTTTTCTTCAGTAGTGCTGTAATTTCAAACCGTCACTAAGTGAATGGTTATTTATTTTATTTTATTTTATTAAATTTATACCCCGCCCTTCTCCTTGTTAGGACCCAGGGCGGCGCACAGGCATCTTAAAAACACAAAATACAATCAATTAAAATGTAATTAAATTCATTGACCCGTGCTAAAAACCCAATATTAAAAACCCTACCAAATTACAAATTTCCTTAAAAAGTCAGAAACGGGGGGCTATCCTAGGCCGGCTTGTTGGAATAAGTACGTCTTAAGACGTTGGCGGAAGAGGCGGAGGTCCAAGATTGTGTGAAGGTCGGGGGGTAGGTCGTTCCAGAGGGCCGGGCCCGCCACAGAGAAGGCCCTTCCTCTGGGTGTCGCCAACCGGCATTGCCCGGCCGACGGCACCCGAAGAAGACCCTCTCTGTGAGAGCGGATCGGGCGAAGGGATGTATGGGGCAGGAGGCGGTCTTGTATATAGCTAGGCCCCGAACCATGGAGCGATTTAAAGATGGTCATCAGTACCTTGAAACGCACTCGAAAGGCCACAGGCAGCCAATGCAGCTCGCGCAGGAGAGGTGTTACGTGGGTTTGCCTTGGGGCACCCATAATCACCCGCGCGGCCACATTCTGTACTAACTGTAGCTTTCGAGTGCACCTCAAGGGAAGCCCCATGTAGAGAGCGTTACAGTAATCCAGCCGGGACGTCACAAGTGCTTGAGTGACTGTGCGAAGGGCTCCCCGGTCCAGTAAGGGGCGCAACTGGCGTATCAGGCGTACCTGATAGAACGCCCCCCTGGCCACGGCCGCCACATGGTCCTCCATGGACAGCCGGGAATCCAGGAGGACGCCCAAGTTGCGCGCCCTCTCCACGGGGGCCAGTTGTTCGCCCCCAATGGCCAGAGTTGGACTTATCTGGCTGAACCGGGGTGCCGGAAACCACAGCCACTCGGTCTTGGACGGGTTGAGCTTGAGTTTGTTACTACCCATCCAGATCCGTACGGCCTCCAGACACCGGGACAGCACCTCGACGGCATCGTTGGGGTGGTTTGGGGTGGATATGTACAACTGAGTGTCATCAGCGTACAGATGGTATTCCACCCCAAAACCACGGATGATCTCGCCCAGCGGCTTCATGTAGGTGTTGAACAGGAGTGGCGAGAGGACCGACCCCTGAGGAACCCCACATGTGAGGGGCCTCGGGGACGACCTCTGCCCTCCTGCCAACACCCATTGCGACCGACCAGAGAGGTAGGACTAGAACCACCGTAGAACGGTGCCTCTCAGCCCCAACCCCCCCAATCGGTGCAATAAGATACCATGGTCGATGGTATCGAATTGTAAGTCAAGGTTGTAAGTCAAGGAGCACCTGTACTCCGGAATCTGGCCGTAGCCAATGTCACAGTGATTCTACCCTTTGTCCCTTCTTCTTGCAAAACTGCAAGGGCTCCCCGGAAGGATAAACCCCAGGGACCAATCGACGGAGAGCCCGCCCCCTTCTGGGAACCAGGCCATAGGCAACATAGACCCACAGGACTGGGAGGGACCTCGGAGATCATCTAGTCCAACAAGACAGGAGTCCTTTCACTGTTGCGAGGTGGTTGCGATCGGAGATGTCCAATTCGGGATTCAATGCTATCCCCACCCAATAGGATGGAGGGCAGGCAGCTGATCTGTGTTGCCTGTACAGTGGGGAGGGGGGAGATGGCCTTAGTCCCTCCCCCCACCCCACTGCTTCTGTGCCTTCTGCCAGCCGGGAGCTGCCGTGTTTTTCACTCTATCTGGAGCTCCTCATGGGATGGCTGACCCCGGAGTGCATTAAATGCTCTGTAATCCCTTCTGAACCGCAGAGATCAAGCTCAGTCTCTTTGGCGGTCTTTGCAACAGGAGTGTGTGTGTTTGTGTGGTTGACGAAGACCCCCAAACCGAAGTGAATCAGATTATAAAATATAGGACCACGACTTAGCTGCGGAGGGGGAAATCCCCGAAGCTTCCAGCCAGGGGAACCAAAGGGGGGCTCTGCTGGGGAGACCCATGGACAGTTGGGGTGCCGTCTCAGCAGGGCTGGTCGCCAATGGTGCGCCGGTCAACAGAAAGGCTCAATTCTAGTTAGGGCTACTGGAAGAGAGCCCCACAAGTAATTTGCGTCCTCTCTTGGCCCTCAAGCACCCCAAATTTCCAGCTGCCGGAGGACCCCATGGCTCCCTGTATCCTGGTGGGGCCCGGCACCGGTATCGCCCCATTCCGGGGTTTCTGGCAGCAACGGCAACACGAGATGGAGACAATAGGTGAGTGAGGGGAGGGGTATTGGCCCGGAGGGTGTGGGTGGTCTCTGACAAATGTCAATTAATCAGAAGAGTGCTGGAAGGGAGCTTGGAGGTCATCTAGTCCAACCGGCTGCTGAAGCAGGAGACCCTTACAGGATTACAGAAACACAGAGTTGGTAGGGACCTTGGAGGACCTACAGAGCGGTACTACTCCTACTTCCCGTGATTTGGATTCTGTCCTCTGTTTATACCACCGAGGATTGTGTAAGCTTTCCGGGCTGCTGCCACAGAGAGCTGGCTTGTGTTTAAGGGATCGTCGGCGAGGCCCCCAAAGTTAAGTTTCTGAGCCACGTTTCAGCTACTCTGTACTTGTCCCTTGAGTTTTTCCTGCCTTTTCTCCACATTCAATTTCATTTTGGTGGCTAGGATCCACTGTCCAATCTGTCAGGATCTTTTTGGATGCAGAGTTTATCTTCGGAGGTATTGGCTGTTCCCACCAGTTTAGTATCATCTGCAGATTTGATGACTTCCCCTTCTATCTCCTCATCTGAGTCACTGAGGAAGATATTGAAGAGTACAAGGTCTGAGACAGAACCTTGTGGTACCCCACTGCTTACTTACCTCCACGTTAAGGACTACCCATTGAGTATAGTTTGTCAGTCGGTTACAACTCCACCTAGTGGTGATGCCGTCTCTCGCACATTTTTCTAGTTTACTAAGAAGTAGGCTGTGGCCTACTCTGTCGAACGCCTGTTCTTACCCAGCTCCCCAAGTACGACAGAGCCTGTGACGGGAACTCAAACTATTCCTTGCTTAGGAACGTCAAAAGCCTCGGGAACGTTTCCCTCGTAGGCTAATGAGTCTGTCCGGCCAGAAGGTGAATAGTTGTCTATTCATCTCCGCCCCGCCTTTTATCCCCGGAGATAGGGTGGGGCTTTGCTAGCAGCGGTGGATCTTTTGTCTCAAGGACCAGTCCAAGGATTTCCACTGCTCCCCTCTCCTCTCCCTTCTGCACATCCACACTTCAGGCACTGGACCCAGCTGTTCTTCCTCTTCCTCATCAGCCACCTCCAGACCTGGAAGCTGGAAGCTCTCCTAGGCTGCCTCTCTCTTTCTCTCTGCCAGCTCCATTCCCTCTTCCCCCTCGGAGCTCCCAGGTGGCCCCGATGCTGACCCTGGCTCCCACTCCTCCTCCTCCTCCGATTCGGCTGCTGGAGGGGAAGGAGAAGCGGCCAACAGGCCACAAAAATGCTTTCTTGAAGTCTTAAGTCTTCTATGGCATTTCACTGGTCTACTAATTTAGTCACTTTGTCAAGGTTGGTTCGACGGGATCTGTGTGTAACAAACCCAGTGCAACTGGGTCTACCCTGTCGAATGCCTTACTGAAGTCTACGTTGTCCTTCCAGGCCTGTCCACCAGCGAGATGACCCTGGTCTTTGGCTGCCGTAGCTCCCAGCACGACCACATCTACTGTGAGGAGATCCGAGACGCGCAGGAGATGGGGGCTTTACGTCGTGTCCTCACCGGCTTTTCGCGAGACCCCGATTACCCCAAGGTAGCCGAGCGGGGTCTCCCTCCTTCAGATGACCCGTCTCAGGGGAGCTTCTCCTCGCGTTGAAGGCACAAAAACATGTCCCTGGCCCCCAGGGGTGACCCTCCGATGCCAGGAAGCTATCCTGACGGGGTGTCTGTCGAGGGTGGGACAAGCCCCCCACGCGCTCTTTGTCTGCTCCCCCCCAGACCTATGTACAGGACCTGCTGCGGCTGCACCTGGCGGACCACGTCTTCGAAGTCCTGAGCCAGCGCGAGGGCCACGTCTACGTTTGCGGCGATGTCACCATGGCCACGGGGGTCCTGCAGACCATCCAGCAGATCCTGGCACAGGAAGGGAGGATGTCGCTGGTGGAGGCGGGCGATGCCATCAGCGAACTCCGGGTACGCCGGGCAGAACGCCGTGGGGTGGGGGGACGGGGGACGGGCAGAAGCCGTGTCTCAGCCTTGCCTTGGCTCTGCTTTCTCAGGGTTCAACTTGTCTTTGTCCTTTGACTCCCCCACCCACCCACCCCAGGACCAAAACCGCTACCACGAGGACATCTTCGGCCTGACCTTCCGCACACAGGAAGTGGCGTCGCGCATCCGAAGTCTCTCCTTCTCCAGGCAGGGCCGGAAAAGCTGCCTTGTGACAGAGCCCTGAGTCCCCCCCCTTCAGTGCCTTACCTCCCCCCCCTCTTCTCGGGACGCCCCCCATTAAAGACGTTGTGTGGCCACCTTCCCGGTCATTCTTCCTTCTTGGAGGGGTGAGGTGGCCGGTTGGGTTTCCTTCCCTGGCAGAGATTGGCAGGACGATCTCATTTTCCACACGGGTACCTCGGGAGCCATAAATCTGTACCCGCTGCCCAGCAGAACCTGGGCCCCTTAAAAAGGTCGCTCCCCACCACAACCGCTACTAAGGGTACGGGGAGTCCTCGGCTTACGACATCAATTAGCGACTGTTCAAAATTAGAACGGTGGTCACTTATGACAGAGTTTTGAACCTCTTCCCCATGGTTACATGGCCACATTTTGGGTGCTATTTACAGTGTCCCTCGGTCGCTCGATTGCATTTTATGGTTTGGACAAAATACGTCGCCAACGTCCATCATTTTGGCCAAACTGCCTCCTAGGGAGCAACTATTCTTCAGCATCATCTCCTTTTAACAACCCCATCATCCCTTGCGGGGTGGAGTCAGGGCAGCTGAATGGAGCTAGCCGAGTGTTTTAGTGGCCGGACGCCCTTCTTGTCACCAATGAGGAGTTCCCTTTCAGCACATACATTCTCAGTGTGCCCAGAGAGAGAAATACTGGCCTCTACCTAGGATGGAACCCACCGCCTCCTGATTGTGAGGCGGGAGCTCCACCTCTAGGCCATTGCACCGCTTCAACTGATTCATTTATTGACCGGCCCAAAACAGATCATCAAATCACGTTGGTTGGTCTCAGGTGTGACCCATTTTGCAACCATCGCAACGGGCAGGCCCTTGGAGTTGTCCTAGGTACGGGTAGTCCTCGACTTACAACGGTTCACTTAGCGACCACAGCACTGAAAAAAAGACCGTTTCCCACACTTACGACCGTTGCGGAATCCCCGTGATTGAAATTCGGATGCTCAGCGACTGGTTCTTACTTACGAGGGTCGCCATGTCTCGGGGTCACGCGATCCCCCTCTGGCGACCGTCTGACCAGCCAAGTCAAGAGGCAAGCCAGATTCACTTAACGACCGTGTGACTAGCTCAGCAGACGCAACGATTCACTTAACAACTGGGGCCAGGAAAGCCGTCAGCCTTCCCTTCACAAACGTTTTACTGGCCTCGGCTGGGGTAGCAACCCAACCTGGCATCGGGAAGAGCCCCACTCCCACAGATGGCAACGGGGGGCCTTTGTTGTTCCTGTAAACATTTATTCCCCCTCCCCTGCCAAACGCCCCAGCGATGCGACCGCCCCAGCAGGGTTAGGGTGAGGGTGGGCCAGCCCGGGAGGACGGGAAGGGAGAGGAAAGCACAGGGTGAGAGCAGAGCCCCTCCCCCCTTCCCTCTTGACCCGAGAGAGACCCCCCCTCCCCATAATACAAATAGCACCGTGTGGGGCCCAAACCAGCTTATTCGGCCCCCTAAGAAGCGTACACTCCCGCCCCTGCAGAGGGGCCAGGAAGCCTCGCCCACGAGGCCCCTCGTCACACGCAAGTCCACAGCGAAGGAGGGGCGGCCGCCACCCACTCCTGCCCCGCCGGAGGGGGTAGATGGCCGGAGACTCCACTTCCAAGCACGTTCTGCCCGCAGGAGGGCCGTCCGGGCCAGCTGTCCGTGGCAGTGCCAACCCTCCAGATACCTGCAAGACGGAAGGAAGGGTTTGGTCAGTGGGGGCAGAGAGGTCTCGGGAGCGCACTCGTCGTCTCCCTATGCGAACGGACCCCAACCTTTCCAGTTCCGTGGACTGGCAGTGGGGGCCATGGGGGATGGGTTTACGCAGGAGAGCCTCGTCCCACGCATGCCCAAAGGGACCTTCGTGCGCTCACCCAACCCAGGCGCGGACTGGTTCCCAATGAGTCAGAGACTGGTTCCCCAATGAGCCCCAGAAGGGTTTCCAATTGGCCATAGATTGGCTCCCAATGCATCATAGACCAGTTCCCAACAAGCCACCAGCCAGTTCCCAATGAGCCCAGAAAGGTTTCCAATTGGCCATAGATTGGTTCCCAAGGAGCCATGCACTGTTTCCCAATGAGCTCTGAACGGGTATCGGTCCGTGGACCAGGAATTGGGGAGCCCTGCTCCATGCTTCTCATCTGCTCCCCACAAGGGGGAGACCCATCCTGGGACAGGAGCCTGGGCGGACAACGTGCAGGGAGAGGTGGGAGGGATGCTGTGCCCCCCCCCACCTCAGAGCAGGGAGGGAGGAGACACCTACACAGAGGAAGGAAGGAAGGAAGGATGGAGCGAGTGCCGTTTCCTGCTAGCTCTTCTCTGGCTGCTGCGGGGGCGGCTGCGGCTGTGTCTCGTCCGACTCCTCTTCCCAGACTTCTAACGAGCGGTCCTGGCTGCGCGAATCAAAGAGACGGCGAGGGGATGCTGCGCCGAGAAAGAGGGCGTGAGACTTGCAACCCTCCCCCGCTGCCAAGTCCCCTCCAACCCCCCCGTGACACAGGAGGCGGCTCACGGACACAGCTGCGGAAAGGGCATCTCCTGTCCCGATACTGAACGTGGAGGGATTCGAATCTTGGGAGGGTTTAGGTTAGGTTAGGTTTTTTAATTTTATATCCCGCTCTCTCTCCCCAAAGGGACTCGAGGCGGGGCACAGGCACTTAAAAATACAATTAAAACCACAGACAAAATACAAAATTAAAAATGAATTAAATTAATCCTGCGCTAAAAACCCATAAACTAAAATTCCCCCTTTAAAACCCCTAACCTTAAAAGAGACTACCCAAGGCCGGCCAGGCGAAAAAGATGTGTCTTTAATTTTAAACGGAAGGAGCGGAGGTCCGTAGTTGTCCTAATGTCGGGGGGAAGGTCGTTCCAGAGAGCTGGGCCCGCCACAGAGAAGGCCCTTCCCCTGGGCGTCGCCCGCTGACAGAGTCTAGTGGACGGCACCCGGAGAAGTCCCTCTCTGTGGGAGCGAATCGGCCGTGAGGATGTATGGGGCAGGATCCGATCCCGCAGATAGCTAGGTCCCGAGCCATGGAGCGCTTTGAAGATGATGACTAACACCTTGAAGCGCACCCGAAAGACGACAGGTAGCCAGTGCAGCTTGCACAAGAGCGGTGTTACGTGGGTAAACCTAGAGGTTCCCATTATTGCTCGCGTGGCTGCGTTCTGGACCAACTGAAGCCTCCGGGTGCACCTCAAGGGGAGCCCCATGTAGAGAGAGTTACAATAGTACAGTCGGGATGTCACGAGAGCATGAGTGACTGTGCGAAGGGCGTCCCGATCCAATAGGGGAGGGCAGAGGCACCGGGGAAGGCACGCAGAGTGACAGTGGGGCCCCCGGCTGTTCCCTGCCCACCCGCCCACCCGTTTTGGCCGGAGCAGAGGGACCGCGAGTGTCACAGTCCTGCCCTCCGGGCTCTGACCTGTTTGTGCTGAAGGCTGCGGCGCAAGGCGGGCGGCTGCTTGTTGCTGGTGAAGCTGGGACGGGTGAGCAGAGAGAAGGGAGGGTGGTTAAAGACGGCAGGGAGGGAGGGGGTTGTCTCTCAGCCAGCCCTCCCCCCCCCATGGTCCCTGGGGACAGAGACGCAAGCCACTCACCTCGTGCATGTAGAGGGCGTGGAGACTCATCTCGGCCGACGCTAACTCGGAGAGCAGAACTGAGCGGCTGAGGGGAGACGGGCGTGGGGCAGCGCTGTTGGGGAAGGGGGGCAAAACCGAGTCAGTTCCCCCCTACAGCCCCCAAATCACAGATGGGGAAGGGCTGAGCTCTCTCTTCCACGCCCCCTCCCCTCGAATTCCTCGGCTATGGAAGCATTACAGACTCCAACTCCCAGAATTCCTTAGCACGGCTGCCTGAGGAATCCTGGGAGTTGAAGTCCAGGAGGGGGATTGGGGAAACCCACCCAGCCGCCCCTCCCTCCTCCAATGGGCTACCTGTTCTCCAAGAGGGGGCTCTGGCTGTGGGAGACCGAGGCCTCCCCGGGACGGCTCCTGTGCCGGGACGGCAGGGAAGACGAGAGGGAGGCCAGGATGCTAGCCGTCACGCTGGCCGTGCTGCCGGGCTCAGCAACCAGCCGACGCTCGGCGAGGACCGGGTGGGTCAGGACGCTGGCCAGGAGGGCATCCGGCTGCAATGGAGAGAGGTTCAGCCAGAGGCACCCGGGGGCATTAGCTCCCACCTCCTCCCCACGCTGGTCACAGCCGCCCCGGACTCACCATGGGGCCCGGACCCTCGTCGGAGAGCAGGGAGGCGGCCAGGGGCCCCTCGGCCAGGAGGCGCTGGGCATGGGAGGCGTCCTGCTGCACCTTCTCCTTCAGGTGCCCGATGAAGAGGGAGCTTTCCGGAGGAGGCTGCCAGTGCGGGTTGGCGATGGCAAAGTGGACCAGCGAGAGCTCCGTCTTGCCGTTCTCGGCCTGCTGGTAGACGGACGCCTCGGTCCTGCCCTGCGACAGCCACTGGTGGGAGAAAGAGAAGAGAGAAGAAGATGAGAGAGAAGAGAAAGAAGAGAAAGGAGAAAAGAACAGAAAGAAAAAGAGAGAAGAGAAAGAAAAAAAGAGAAGAGAAAGAAGAGAAGAGAAAGAAAAGAGAAGAAAAGAGAGAGAAAAGAAAGAAGAGAAAGAGAGGAAAGAGAAAGACGAGAGGAAGGAAGGAAAGAGAGAGAGAAGTAAAGGGAAGAGAGCTGGATGGAACCTTGGAGGTCTTCTAGCCCAGCCCCCTACTCAAGCAGGAGACCCTTACACAATTGTAATACAAGAGAGTCGGAGGGGACCTGAGAGGTCATCTAAAACCCCCTACTCAAGCAGGAGACCCTTACAGAATCACAGAGTTGAAAGGGGTCTTCAGATGACACTTGGAGCCCCTCCCCATCTTCCTCCGCTCACCTGGGGGTTGCCGTGGTTCCGGATGTCCAGCTGGGCAAAAGAGCAGATGTCCCCCACGCCCACCACCTCCACCGAGAAGTTCCGGAAAAAGTCCACGATTCAACAACATTCCACCCCCAACCTTCACTCTAAGCCCTCACCCTCACCCCAACCCCTAGCCCCAACCAAACCTTAATCCCAATCCCAAACCTCACCCCAACCTTCACCTTAAACCCTAATCCTAACCCTCACTCACCCTAAGCCTAAACCTAACCCTCACCCTAAACCCTAACCCCCAACCCTCACCCTCACTCCAACCCCTAACCCTATCCTAACACAAATCCTCACCCCAACCCTCACCCTAATCCCTAGCCCCAACCCCAACCCCAACCCTAGCCCCAACCCTCACCGAAACCCTCACCCGAAACCCTAAGCCTAACCCTCACTTACCTTCTTAAGCCTAACCCTTACCCTAAACCAGTGGTGATCAAACTTTTTTCAAAGAGGGCCAGATTAGATGAAGTGAACATGGTGGAGGGCCGAACATTTTTCCGAACATTCTTTGAACCATTACAATTAAATGCAAATAAATTATTTTATGCCAAGTTAATTGCAAATGACATACTTTTCATTTCATAACATTAAGATCAACTGACAGTTGAGTTTTCACAATGTATTGAAAATAAATTTAAAAAAAACTTAACTACCTCTTTCTCTCTTATTCTCTTTCTTCCTCTCTCTCTCCATTTCTCTCGCTCTTTCTCTCTTTCTTTCTCTCTTTCTTTTTCTCTTTCTTTCTGTCTCTCTTTCTTTCTCTCTCTCTCTCTTTCTTTCTCTCTCTTTCTTCCTCTCTCTCTCTCCATTTCTCTCTCTTTCTCTCTTTCTTTCTCTCTCTCTCTTTCTTTCTGTCTCTCTTTCTCTCTCTCTCTGTCTCTCTTTCGCTCTTTCTTTCTTTCCCTTTTTCTCTCTCTCTTTCTTTCTCTCTCTCTTTTTTTCTTTCTTTCTGTCTCTCTGTCTCTTTCTTTCTCTCTCTCTCTCTTTCTTTCTTTCTTTCTCTCTTTCTCTTTCTCTCTTTCTATATCACTCTGTGTGTGTGTGTGTGTGTCTGTCTGTCTCTCACTCACTTAATCAGTCTCTATCTATCTGTCTCTCCCTCCCTCTCTCTGTCTCTCCCTGTCTGTGTGTGTGTCACTCTCTCTGATTCTCTCCCTCCCTCCCTCTCTCTGTATGTCTGTCTCTCCCTCTTTCCCCGTCTGTCTCCGATTCAATCCGATTCCGATTCATTCTCTATCTGTGTCTCTCTCCGTCTCTCTCCCTCCCTCTCTTTCTCTCTGTCTCTGTCTGTCTCTCTGTCTTTCCCTCCCTCCCCTTCTGTCTCTCTCTGTGTCTGTCAGTCACTCCCTCGCCACTCGCAGCGGGCGAGGGAGCAGGCGGGGTGAGCACCCAAGGCTACCGTCATCTTAAGCACCACCGAGGCTGTCGCCTGGCAGGGGCGTCAGGCAGGGAAGCCGGTCGCGGCTCCATCGCGGCTCCCTCCGGCAGGCACCACGGCTTACGTTCTGAGGCCGCGCGTCCGTCTTCCCTGCCTGACGCCCCTGCCGGGCGACCTTGTGCGGCGATCGCTGCACGTTCTGGGGCTGCGTGGCTGGGAGGGAGGTGAACGCGCCAAGCGGACGTTCTGGGGCCGCGCGTTCACCTCTCTCCCAGCTTCGCAGCCCCAGAACATGCAGCGATGGAGGTGGGACCGGCTTCCCTGCCTGACGCCCCTGCCGGGCGACAGCCTCGGTGCTTAAGATGACGGTAGCCTTGGGTGCTCACCCCGCCTGCTCCCTCACCAGCTGCGGGAGGAGGTGTCCGTAACCTCCGTCCACCTCCCTCCCAGCCACACAGCCCCAGAGGGAGGGCCACATTTATACAGAGCAGGGAGGGCTGTTGGAGGGCCGTATTAAACTGACCCCCCGGGCCGCAAATGGCCCGCGGGCCGGACTTTGGACATGCCTGCCCTAAACCCTTACCCTAACCCTCACTCCAACCCTCACCCTCACCCCAACCCTCACCCGAAACCCTAAGCCTAACCCTCACTTACCTTAAGCCTAACCCTTACGCTAAACCCTTACCCTAACCCTCACTCCAACCCTCACCCTCACCCCAACCCTCACCCGAAACCCTAAGCCTAACCCTCACTTACCTTAAGCCTAACCCTTACCCTAAACCCTTACCCTAACCCTCACTCCAACCCTCACCCTCACCCCAACCCGACAACCCAACAATTCGAAGAGACCTTAGAGGTCATCTAGGCTGACCCCCTGCTCAAGCAGGAGACCCCTACAGAATCACAATTCGAAGAGACCTCGGAGGTCATCTAGGCTGACCCCCTGCTCAAGCAGGAGACCTTTACAGAATCACAGTTTGAAGGGACCTCGGAGGTCCTCTAGGCCCATTGAGGGCAAACGTATGGCACGCATGCCACAGATGGCACGTGGAGCCCTTTGTCGGGGCACGCGAGGCATTGCCGTGTCAGCTGGCTAGTGAGCAGATGCATAGGCCTAGGGCCGCTGGCCAGCTGACTTCCGCCTTCTTTCGAGGCCATTGTTCGGAAACCGGCCCTCCTGGTGAACCGGAAGTTCAAGAACGTACTTCCGGTTGGCCCACAGGGGCCGGTTTGAGCCCTCCGGAGCCTTCCGGAGGCTTCCCTGAAAGCTCCCAAGTGCTAATAATAATAATAATAGTTAAATTTATTAACCGCTCCCTCTCCCCACAGGGACTCGGGGCGGTGCACAGGGGAAATAAAAACAATAAATATACAAAATACATACCAATGTAAAAACAGATTAAATTAATTCCTGTGCTAAAAACCATTGACTAAAACCATTGGCTAAAACCGACCCTACGACCACACCAGAACGCCCTCCCTCCCTTCTGGTTTGCCCATACGGCTGGCACGGGAGGCTGTTTCTGCCCTCCCCAGGCTCCTATAAAGCCCCTGGAGCCTGGGGAGGGTGAAAAAAGCATGCCAAAATTGGGGGGGTCACTGCTGAGGTCATGCGCATAGCATTATGGGTGTGGCACGCCCATGCATGACCCCCCCTGTGTCCCCCCTCCGGCCCTTGGCACACGAGCCAAAAAAGGTTTGCCCTCACTCTCTAGGCTGACCCGCCACTCAAGCATGAATAAGAGGGTTCAAAGGGACCTTGGAGGCCTTCTAGTCTAACCCCACCCCCCCACCCCCGTTCAAGCAGGAGAGCCTTGCGTCCGACGTCTGTTTTTCAGACTTATGACGGCCGCAACCCCCATCCCCGTGGTGAGGCCATCCGAATTCAACGGGAGCCTCCCTGGGTGTCTCTTTCTGTGGGGCAGGGGGGGGAAAGGCCTGGCCGTGGTGGAGCTGCCCACGTGGCCCAGCCAGGACGCCAGCAAGACGGAGGAAGGAAAGGCGAGGTGGGGCTTCCCGTCTCCAACACCCTGGAACAACGAGACGCAGCTCCTCTCGGGCTGCCTTGGGCGGACCCCGTGTCGGCTTGAGGATCTGGGGAGGGTCCTCCAGGGGGAGACGGGCCAGGGGTCTCCACCGGCTGGATCACCCCCTCCAAGAATCGGGGTGACGGGAGAAGGGGGGGGAGTAGAACTGGCTCCATCTTTCCCAGCTCAAACAGCAACGGCTGCTTTCGTCTTCCTTTGCCACAAAACCGCAATGACACAAACGAACACACAGTGCGGTTCACCGGATAGAATCAGAGAATGACACAGGTGGAAGGGACCCTGGAGGTCATCTAGTCCAACCCCCTGCCCAAGCGGGAGACCCTCGCCGAGTAAATGGCTTGGAAGGGATCCTGGAGGTCATCTAGTCCAACCCCCTGCCCAAGCGGGAGACCCTCACAGAGTAAATGGCTTGGAAGGGACCCTGGAGGTCATCTAGTTTAACCCCCTGCCCAACGAGATATTTTAACACAGGGTAAAACATTTAATTTAGTTTTATCTATATAAATAAAAATGTAAAATAGTTTGTACGAATCCACTAATCTCAAAAACTACTGGGCCGATTTAAACGAAACTTTCAGACAACGTCGCCAAGGACTTCCGATAATAGAATAGCTACTTATTTTGTGCCTAGCACACTTGTATCGTGTGTAAAGTAAACACACAAAAAAGTACTAACTGAAAAATGTGTTTACTCCCTGTAACTCCGCCCACCAACAGTCATTAACTACGGAGGCCTCTTATGGCCAAAAAGGCACTGGAGTCAAACTATTCTCCAAAGCACCTGAGGGCAGAACAAGAAGCAATGGGTGGAAACTAATCAAGGAGAGAAGCAACTTAGA
The DNA here is from genome assembly GCA_039707465.1 of Rhabdophis nuchalis. Classification (NCBI taxonomy): domain Eukaryota; kingdom Metazoa; phylum Chordata; class Lepidosauria; order Squamata; family Natricidae; genus Rhabdophis; species Rhabdophis nuchalis. The sequence continues at coordinate 570,141 of CM077647.1, read as the reverse complement.
ACTGAGGAGAAATATCCTGAAAGTTAGAACAATTAACCAGTGGAACAGAAGTTGCCTCCAGAAGTTGTGAATGCCCCAACACTGGAAGTCTTTAAGAAGATGTTAGATAGCCATTTGTCTGAAATGGTATAGGGCTTCCTGCCTAGGCAGGGAGTTGGACTAGATGACCTCTGAGGTCCCTTCCAACTCTGCTATTGTATTATTGTATTACAGTAGGTAGGTAGATAGGGGAATAGAGAGAGAGGGTTGCCACAAAGAAGAGGGAGTCAAACTATTCTCTAAGGCACCTGGGGGCAGGACAAGAAGCAATGGGTGGAAACTAATCAAGGAGAGAAGCAACTTAGAACTGAGGAGAAATATCCTGAAAGTTAGAACAATTAACCAGTGGAACAGAAGTTGCCTCCAGAAGTTGTGAATGCCCCAACACTGGAAGTCTTTAAGAAGATGTTAGATAGCCATTTGTCTGAAATGGTATAGGGCTTCCTGCCTAGGCAGGGAGTTGGACTAGATGACCTCTGAGGTCCCTTCCAACTCTGCTATTGTATTATTGTATTACAGTAGGTAGGTAGATAGGGGAATAGAGAGAGAGGGTTGCCACAAAGAAGAGGGAGTCAAACTATTCTCTAAGGCACCTGGGGGCAGGACAAGAAGCAATGGGTGGAAACTAATCAAGGAGAGAAGCAACTTAGAACTGAGGAGAAATATCCTGAAAGTTAGAACAATTAACCAGTGGAACAGAAGTTGCCTCCAGAAGTTGTGAATGCCCCAACACTGGAAGTCTTTAAGAAGATGTTAGATAGCCATTTGTCTGAAATGGTATAGGGCTTCCTGCCTAGGCAGGGAGTTGGACTAGATGACCTCTGAGGTCCCTTCCAACTCTGCTATTGTATTATTGTATTACAGTAGGTAGGTAGATAGGGGAATAGAGAGAGAGGGTTGCCACAAAGAAGAGGGAGTCAAACTATTCTCTAAGGCACCTGGGGGCAGAACAAGAAGCAATGGGTGGAAACTAATCAAGGAGAGAAGCAACTTAGAACTGAGGAGAAATTTCCTGAAAGTTAGAACAATTAACCAGTGGAACAGAAGTTGCCTCCAGAAGTTGTGAATGCCCCAACACTGGAAGTCTTTAAGAAGATGTTAGATAGCCATTTGTCTGAAATGGTATAGGGCTTCCTGCCTAGGCAGGGAGTTGGACTAGATGACCTCTGAGGTCCCTTCCAACTCTGCTATTGTATTATTGTATTACAGTAGGTAGGTAGATAGGGGAATAGAGAGAGAGGGTTGCCACAAAGAAGAGGGAGTCAAACTATTCTCCAAAGCACCTGAGGGCAGAACAAGAAGCAATGGGTGGAAACTAATCAAGGAGAGAAGCAACTTAGAACTGAAGAGAAATTTCCTGACAGTTAGAACAATTAATCAGTGGAACAACTTCCCTCCAGAAGTTGTGAATGCCCCAACACTGCAGGTCTTCAAGAAGATGTTGGATAGCCATTTGTCTGAAATGGTATAGGGCTTCCTGCCTAGGTAGGGGGTTGGACTAGATGACCTCCGAGGTCCCTTCCAACTCTGCTATTGTATTATTGTATTACAGTAGGTAGGTAGATAGGGGAATAGAGAGAGACGGTTGCCACAAAGAAGAGGGAGTCAAACTATTCTCCAAAGCACCTGAGGGCAGAACAAGAAGCAATGGATGGAAACTAATCAAGGAGAGAAGCTACTTAGAAGTGAGGAGAAATTTCCTGACAGTTAGAACAATTAATCAGTGGAACAACTTCCCTCCAGAAGTTGTGAATGCCCCAACACTGCAAGTCTTTAAGAAGATGTTGGATAGCCACTTGTCTGAAATGGTATAGGGCTTCCTGCCTAGGCAGGGAGTTGGACAAGATGACCTCCGAGGTCCCTTCCAACTCTACTATTGTATTATTGTATTATAGTAGGTAGGTAGATAGGGGAATATATAGATAGGGAGAAATACAGTAGGTAGGTAGGTAGGTAGATAGAGGGATAGATAGAGAGCAAGAAATACAGTCGGTTTGTAGGTAGGTAGGTAGGTGTATAGATAGATAGCGAGAAATACAGTAGGTAGGTAGGTAGGTAGAGGGATAGATAGAGAGGGAGAAATACAGTAGGTAGGTAGGTTGGGGCTTATATGGTGGTTGTGTGTATGTGTGCAGGTGTAGATCTACACACAGATTGGTTGGCCATTTAACCAGACTGGGCCACAACAACACGTGGCCGGGTATAGCTAGTTATTTATAATTGTTATATATGTATATGCTCTTAAATTCTTGTACGCCGCCCCGAGTCTCTTCGGAGAGAGGGGGCGGTCAATAAATAAGTGGGAGACCCTTGCCGAGTAAATGGCTTGGAAGGGGCCCTGGAGGTCATCTAGTCCAACCCTCTGCCCAAGCAGGAGATCCTTAAAGAACCATACAGTCACAGCGTTGAAAGGGAACTCGGAGGTCATCTAGCCCACCCCCTGCATCAAGATGTCTCTCTCAGGTGGGGGTAGAACGCAGGACAGGACAGATGGGGATGGGAGGAGAGGAGATTGGAGTGCAGGCCAAAGACCCCCAATTCCCACTCCTGAGATCACTGGTGCCCCTGTGGGGTGCAGCCCCCCCCCCCCATGGTGGCACACCAAGACAGCAACCCTAAGCCCCTCTTGCCGTGCCTTAGAGGGCTGCCCCTCTGACCCACCCCCACCCCCACCCCGCTTCTGGGGACGCTCAGCAGAAGGAAAGAGGGGGAAGAGGCAGGGGCCCGTCTAGATGCCCGGAGGGTGGCCGGACCCCTCTGGCTGTGGGACAGGATCGGACCCTCCTCCTCTTCCTCCTCCACCTCCTCCGGGCCCCCTCCCCACCCGCCTTTCCCGGCCGTTGGAAAAGCGCAGGATTTCCTGACATTCGCGGGCGAGTCGGAGCGAGCGGAGCCATGGGGAATTGGCCCGGGGGTCCGGCGCAGCCCGGCGCCCTCGGGCGCAGCCTCTGCTCCCGGCACCGGCTCTCCACCTCGGAGGAGAGCGACCCCGGCGGCAAGAGCAGGTCAGAGGGGGCAGGGGGAGAGGGCGGGGGGGGGGGCTTTTCCCCCAATCGGGACCCCTGAAGAGCCTTTGAGCTTGGCTGGATGGAGGGACACCCCCCTCCCCGCCCCACTTCTGCAGGGGGTCTCCCACCCAGGGGGTCTCCCACCCAGGGGAGTTACTTTGGCTGAGTGGGTGGGGGGCGGCAGAGGGGGCTTTCGACCCACAAGGGGGGAGAAGGAGCTGGGATCCCAGGGAGGGCGAGAGCGGGCGTTCAGTCCGGGGGCAAAGGGAAGAGGGGGCTTTGGACCAAACGAGGGGAGGGGGCTTTAAATCTGGGCGGGGGGGTGTTAAACCCAGGGGAGGGACGGAGACGGAGTTTGAACCCGGACCCAGGGGAAGACAGCGGGATTGAACCCCCCCCCCCCCCATGGGGCGAAATGGGGCTTTCGACCCACAGGAAGGGCAGGGGGCTTGAACCCCCCCTTCTCCACGGGGGTGGGCTCAGAGGGGGCTTGAGACCCTCCCCCAAAAGGCTAAAATCAGCCACGGTTGAACCCCGGGGTTCAGATGGGTTGGGAATGCCCCACCCCCTCCTTACCTCACCCCCCATACTTAGAAGGTGCATCAGGCACGGGTGGGGGTCCCAACTCCGCTCCCCCCCACCCCCACAATTCTCCTGCGAGGGGGTCTCGATCCCCGGACTCTTCGTCCTCCTCCTCCTGCCCCCACCCCAGACCCCGTTTCCAAGGGAAGATTTCCTGGCAAGCGTATAAGGAGTTGCCCAGAAGTCCCGGCTGCAGCGAGGAAGGGTCCATGCTCTCCCCCCAAACAGGGTGGGGTCAGGACGGGGGGCGGGAACCATGTTCCTCGGCCCTCAGGCCCACCCACCTGTCGAGGTGTCAGCCCCCTCCTCACTTTGAAACCCAGGGTTAAGACCACCCCACTTTGGAAGGGACCCTGGAGGTCATCCAGTCCAGCCCCCTGCTCCAGCCGGAGACCCTCGCCGAATCCTAGAACACCAGCTCGTTTAGTGACCCTTCCAAGTTACGACGGGAGGGACTTAGGACCCCCAGAGAGACTGCCCACCCCCTTGGGAAGAGCAAATGCCCCCCTATTGGTGATCTCTTTGAGGAGGGGTCTCTGTGCCCAGGGCATCTTTGGGGGGACTGCTGAAACTCTGGCCCCCTCCCTCATCTCGTCCCAGCCTGGCCCCATGCCCCGATGCCAGCCTTGGCATAGGCAGGGCACGGCTGGCACCTCCGTCCATTGGGATGCCAGGGGGCCGGGCAGGATGTCTCTTTTGGGGGGCATCTGATGGGTCTCCAGCCCACTCCCTCACCTCCCCCCAGCCTGGCACAATGCCAGTCTTCAAAATGGCATGAACTGGGCACTGCTCAATGCCCCATCCGCTGAGCTGCCAGGGGGCTTGGCAGAGTGGCAGCCAGTTGGGGTCTCCGTGGGGGTCTCAGTTGCCCAAATGCACCTTTGGGGAGGGGGATCCACCCTCTCCACCCATCCTGGCACCAGACCCTGATGCCAGCCTTGGAGATGGCACAGACGTCTCCTGCTGGCACCTCCCTCCATTGGATGGGGGGCAGATTGACAACCAGCCCGGGTCTCCTTGGCCCAAATGCACCTTTGGGGGACCCCCCCCCCATTGCCTCATCCCACCTAGCAACATGCCTTGATGCCAGCCCTGGACTTGGCATGAGTAGGGCACCATCCATTGGGCTGCCAGGGAGATGGGCAGTTGGGGGCCTCAGTTGTCCAAATGCCCCTTGGGGGCCCCCTATCACAGCGCAAGCTGGCACCAGGCCCCGATGCCAGTCATTCAGATGGCATGGGCAAGGCACCACCCGGGGGGTGGGAATCTTTCTCCCTCTCATTTGGAGGTGAATCTCTCTGTGCCGACCTCCCCTCCTCTCTCTCCTCCCCACTCCTGACAGCTTGCCAGCCGAGCGCCCCGCCGACCCTCCCCGCTATGCCCGGATCAAGAACTGGCAGACGGGCGCCATTCTGTACGACACGCTCAGCGCCCAAGCCAGGCAGGTGAGGGCACCCGCGACGGTGGGGAGGGAGGGACGTTGGCAGTGGGGAGGGGGAAACGGGGGGCCTTCCGGCCTCTCCTGCCCTCTTGCCCGCCACGGACATGCCCCCGTTGCCCCTTCCAGGAGGTGCCATGCAGTGCCAGGCGCTGCCTGGGCTCTGCCATGCTCCCGAAACAGATGCTGTGCGGGCCGGACGGTGCCCGCTCGGAGGAAGAGCTGCTGCCCAATGCCCGCGATTTCATCACCCTCTACTACAGCTCCATGAAGCGGTAAGTCGTGGGGCCCCCTCGCCTTTGCCCACAACCCTCCTCCATCCTCCCCTCCCGGGCTGCGCCCCTTCCCCTCACCTACACAAATAGGAGAAGGGGCACAGGAGGAAAGGCCGGTGCCAATGGGGCATCTCTGTCTCGGAGCTACGGTGCCCGCCCTGCTGGGTGGCAGCCTGGATCCAGGCAGCCCATTTGCCCAAAGGGCACCTCATTCTCTGTCCACGCAGGCTGGCAGTCGGGATCCTGGCCCTCCACTTTCCCAGGGGGTGGCAGGATCTTGCCAACCTGATCCGCCAGGCTTTCGGGGTGCCAAGCGGGCGCCCAGAAGGAAAGAAGGGGAAAAGTTTGTAAAAACAGAGCCTCCCGCCGCTCCCCACTCGGGTCCCGGCTGTCAGACAAGTCCCCTTCCCCAATTCCGGTGAACCAAGCGGGCACAGAGACCCCCGGGAGAGTGTGGGCGGGGGGGGTGTCTTCTGTCGTTCTGGGCCCCCTGCCCACCGGGCCCCTGCCTGGCACAGGAAGCTGCTCCTGTTTGTGCCGGAGGTCTTATCGGAGCTCCTTCCTCTCTTCCGGACCCCTCCCCACTCCTCCCAGCCTGGGACGTCCCGCGTGGGTCTTCCGCCCCCCCCTCCCCCTTGTAAAAACATCCCAGGCTGGAAAAGCTTGTCTGGCCGGCCATGGAAAGAGAAATAAATAATGGATGGGACACACCAAGGCCCATCGTCCCTGGCTTGACCCGCTTTCGGGCAGGTGGGGGAGGGGAGGCCCAACTCTCCCTGCCAATCTCAGTTTTGGAAATACCCCAAAGGGGGCCCGGAGACGTCCCGCACGGCAGGGCTGTTTTCCCACGCTAAGCCCCTCCCTCCTGGACAGGCTCCTCCCCTATTTCTCCCAGGGGGTCGCAGGGAGGTGGGGGTATCCGCCTCCCCCCCCGCTCTGTCAAGATCAGACACATGTTGATACAGGGAGTCCTCGATTTACGACGGTTTGCTTAGTGACCAGACCATGGTGCTCTGAACAAGAGACCGAGATTGTTTTTCACACTTATGACTGTCGTCGTCGCTTTCTCCCAAGGTCGCGGGATTGACATTTGGACGCTTCTGATTTGTGACCGTCATGATCTTCTGGGCGTCACACGGAGCCCCGTTAGTGGACTCAAAGGGGGGAAGCCAGATTCGTTTAACGACAGGGTGGCTGATTGACGCACTGTGGGAATTTACTTCACACTCTTGCCAATGCTAAAATGGGGCCACACTCACTTCAGCAATGTCTCCCTTAGCGGCATCAATTTGGGGCTGTACGTTGAGGACTGCCTGCCTGGACTCTTGCCGTGGAACGGGTTGGACTACATGGCCTCCGAGGTCCCTTTCAACCCTACGGTTTTAGGAGGGGAAGGGTCCTCTGAGCCCTTGGCCCCCCCTTGGTCAACCTTGGTCATAAGTCAAGAACTACCTGTGAGAACTGCCTTGGGCAGGGGGCGACTAGATGGCCTCTGTGGTCCCTTTCAGCCCTATGATTTCAGGTGGAGGGGGGTCCCAGCAACCTCCTAGCCATGATTCCTGGCTTACCAAAACTACCTGGCTTGGTCTAGCAGTTTGCGACCCCTGTGACTGGGGATAACAGCTAGTCCTTGACTTACAGCGGGTCACTTAGCAACCGTTCCGCCCCCTTAGAACAGTACCCACGACGGGGGCAGCATCCCTGCACTCGTGGGAACAAAATTCACTTAACAACTAAACAGCTGCAGCGATGCACTTAAGAAACATGGTGCATGAGGTCGTAGAGGGGTGGGGGCAAGCTCCCTTCACAAATGCCGCACTCGGCAAGTTTTGGACTCGATTGTGGTCGCATGGTGAGGACTACCTATTTGCCACCGGGCTCATACGCGTGAGCGCTGCACAGGCCCAGGGTTCCACTCGCGGGAACATAGCCGGGGCTCGCGGTCCCACACACGCAAGCATCATGGGTGCTCGCGGTCCCACTCATGCGAGGAAGCGGTGCTCACCTGCGCCTCCCACAAATCCATCCCCCAGGCTCCCCCCTCCCCGCAGGAATCCTCAGTCCCCATCCCCCCCCCCCCCAGTGATTGGCTGCCCAACTTTTCCGTGATGCCGACAAAACATCGTTGTGGTCGTAAGTTGAAGACTCCCTGTACAAGCTGGCAGGTGGGCGCTAGCATTTCAGCTGCTGTCCCAGCCCAGTTGGGCATCTACCCACCTGCATGGAAGGCAGGTCCTTGGACTCCCCCTGCTCACCTGGCATGGATGGCAGAAGCCGGCCGGTTGGTATCCTTAGCTCGGAAGCCGGGAAAGAGCCAGCCAGCCGGTTTCTCTCTCAACCTCCTACGGCAGTCGTCTTGAGCTGAGCATGGAGAGAAGCGCCGTACGGAAACCCCTCTGGTCCTCTCTTTTCTCCCCAGGGCCGAGTCCCAGGCCCACCACCAACGTCTCCAGGAGGTGGAGCAACAGATCGGCACCACCGGCACTTACCAGCTGCTGGAGGCCGAGCTGGTCTTCGGTGCCAAGCACGCCTGGCGCAACACGGCGCGCTGCTTGGGCCGCATCCAGTGGAACAAACTGCAGGTTCGTCGGGAGTGGCGGGATCGAAATCCTTCGCCTTGCTGGGCTCCCACGGGAAAACCGGTGTTTGTGATAAAGGCTGCCCTATCCCAGCTTGGAAGGGGGTGCCAGGCTGAAGGTCTTTGCCCTCTTCCTGAGCAACTCTTCCCGGATCGCCCTCCCTTCGTGCCTTTCTTGTCTGGATCTGTCTCTCGGGGTTCCCCATTGCAGCGCCTCCTCTACGGGGAACTTTGGCCCACCGGGTGCCCACTGGCAAGCATCCCGGAACAACCGTTTGACTCTCCTTCCCACTAGGTCTTTGATGCCCGGGACATCACCAGTGTCCAGGAGATGTACACCTTCCTCTGCACCCACATCAACTATGCCACCAACCGCGGGAACCTCCGGTGAGCCCTGCGGGCAGGGAATGACGGTCGCAATGCAAGGGCCCCCTGGCAAACCCTGAGGTTTCTCCCTCACTTCCTTCCCGCCAGGTCGGCCATCACCATCTTTCCCCCGCGGGTGGCAGGACGGGGGGACTTCCGCATCTGGAACCAGCAGCTCATCCGTTATGCGGGGTACAAGCAGCCCGACGGCTCCGTCCTGGGAGATCCAGCCAACGTAGAGATCACCGAGGTGAGCAGGGCAGGTCGTCTTCAACCTACGACCTAAACGGAGCCCGATTTTTCTGTTGCCAATTGTTTGGTGGGGATTATCCCATTTCGGGATCTTTCTTATCACGGTTGTTCAGGGAATCACATGGTTGTTAAATGAATCTGGTTTCCGCACGGATTTTGCTTGTCGGAAGGTCCCAAAATGGGATCATGTGACCCCGAGACGTTGCAACCGTCATAAATGCGAGTCAATCTCATGGCAGCATTATGTAACAACTTCAGCAAGAAAAGTCAAGCAAGGGGGCCACATTCACTGAACAATTGTCTCATTTAACGACTGAGTTGTCGTTGTAAGTTCACCTGTGTTGAAAATCAATGACGCCCCCAAATCCTGTCCTCCTTGTGCCTGAATGAGGGGGAGCTCCTGCCGGATCCTGCCCTGCCCCCCTGGAAGGGGCCTGGACCCTCCATCCACCTCCATCCAGGTTCAAAGAGAGGGGCATGCCACCCCCTTTCCTGGTATCTTGGCCCATATGCTTTCCCTGCATGTGGGGAGGGGCTCAGGAATGCCGGCAAAGGCAGCCAGGGGAGGGTGAGCCAGACTGATTTTTGGGGGCCACTTCCCCACGGCTGTTCTCTTTATTCCCACCCACCCCCAGCTCTGCATCCAGTACGGCTGGCGTCCCCCCTACGGCCGTTTCGACGTGCTTCCGCTGCTGCTGCAGGCTCCAGACGAGGACCCCGAGATGTTCGTCCTGCCCCCTGAGCTGGTGTTGGAGGTGCCCATCACCCACCCCACGTGAGTCCAGCTGGGCCGACTGGGACCGCACTTTGGGGGGGGGACACAGTGGTCTGTGGGGAGTCTTGGACCAGCCCAAGGGCACGGGGGTCAAGTTCCTTTGATGAAAGCCACCCCACAGCCTGGTGGACTGCTTGGGCCCCCTTGTCTGATGCCCTCTAGATCTGTGGGGTGGGGTCACCCACCCCCTTTGGCACAGCTAATGGCCTGCATGCTGCCAACAGCAGCGCCGTGGCAGAGGGCACCAGGTTGGAAGAGTCTACAGCAGTGTTGGGTTCGGACCGGTTTGCCCGAGCCGGTAATGGTTTGTCGGCCTGCCTCCCAACCGGTTCCCGGGGCAGCGGCGGCACTGCTGCCATCTTGTTTTTCAGTTCTGCGCATGCGCATCAGAGCGCACCCAAGAGCGAACCGGTAGTAGTAGCAGCCTGGCGGGACCCACCCCTGGTCTACGGGCACAAAGTCTCTTTGTAGTTGCCCAAAGGACATTTCCGGGGATTCCCTAACCTTCCAACAATCCCCCACTTTTGTGCCCTGGTCTTCTCCAGGCTGCCGTGGTTTGAGGAACTGGGCCTCCGCTGGTACGCCCTCCCGGCTGTGGCCAACATGCTGCTGGAGATTGGTGGCCTGGAGTTCCCGGCTGCCCCGTTCAGCGGCTGGTATGTGGGCTGCGAGATCGGCATGCGGGATTTTTGCGACTCCCACCGCTACAACCTCTTGCAGGTAAGGGGTGTTTCCGATGCCCCTTCTGGGGCTCTGAGAAAAGACAGGGGGAGGAAGGAGATCCGCCCCTCTTAGGCAATCTTTGCCCTATATTGGTAGTCCTTGCTTTATGACCACAATTCAGCCCCACGTTTTTGCTGTCAAGTGAGACCTACGGGACCTGAGTTTTGTGAAGCGGGACATACGTGAAGTGAGTCCGATGAGTTTTCTTGTCACTGTTGTTAAGTGGATCCCTCCAGTTGTTAAGTGAGTTTGATTTTGTTTGCATGAAAAGGACTGTGTGACCCTGGGATGCTGCTACGGTCATAAGTATGAACCAGTTGCCAAGCGTCCGGATTTTGACCATGTCTCCGTGGGGGATGCCACAACGATCGTAACGGCTACATGGTCCCAAGTCATTTTTTTCAGTGCTGTTGTAACTTCAAATAGTCACTAAATGAATCATTGTAAGTCGAGGACAACCGGAATTGGGGTGGGTGGGTTTTTGGGTTCTCCTGGCTGACCTCTCCAACCCTGGGCATCAGGTGGTTCCTTATAGAAAAGGAGACCCTGCAGAGAACTGGGGGGCACTTAGACTGGCCCGGGGGAGGGGAAATCTTCTCGGAGCTCCCCCAAAGCATGGAGAGCCCCCTTGCAAGGGTCTATGGCCCTGATGGCGAACCTATGGCACGCATGCCACAGGTGGCACACGGAGCCATTTGTCAGGGCACGCCAGTCCTGCGCACACTGGTCAACTGACTTCGGCCTTCTTTTTAGGCCATTTTTCGCCCTCCGGAGGCTTCCTTGAAGCCTCCAGAGTGCGAAAAACCAATCCTACAGCCAAACCGGAAGTTCGGGAATGGACTTCCGGTTTGCTCGTAGGGCCGTTTTTAGCCCATAGCATTATGGGTGTGGCATGCCTGAGCACGACCTCCCTGTGCTCCCTCTGCTTTTGGCACGTGAGCCAAAAAAGGTTCGCCATCCCTGGTCTATGGGGTCCTGACCAGTTTGGTCTTGTGGTTCCTGCCTCAGGCTAGAAAGCAGGAGGCTGGGAGTTCTAGTTCGGCCTTAAGCCTGAAAGGCGGATGGGCAACTTTGGAGCAATCACCAAGAGACCATGAATTCTAGTCCTTCCTTAGGCATGACAGCTGGGTGGTGACTTTGGCCCAATCACCAGGAGACGGGGAGTTCTGGCTCAGCTTTAGCCATGAAAGATGGGCGGGTGATTGTGGTCCAATCACCAGGAGACGGGGAGTTCTAGTCCCGCCTTAGCCATGAAAGCCAGCTGAGTGACTTTGGAATAGTTCCTCTCTCTGAGAGCAACCTACCTCACAGGGTTGTTGTTATGGGGTAAAACAGGAGGAGGAAAACCTGTTGGATATGTTTGCCACCTCGAGTTGTTTATATAAATATTAAAAAGGGGTTAAAAACAAACACTCAAACAAAGCCAGGCGCCCCTCCCTGTCCCTAGCAACCTCTCCCTGTAAATGGAGCTGCTGGCGATCCCGGACAGACCCCCCTAAAGTCTCTTCCTGCTTCTCCATTACTCCTGCCTCCCATAACCGGAGCGTTTCTTGCAGGGCGTGGCCGAGAAGATGGGGCTGGACACGGGGACCACTCTCTCCCTCTGGAAGGACAAGGCAGCCGTGGAGATGAACGTAGCCGTGCTGCACAGCTTTCAGGTAGGGGGTGCCCGGGCAGACAGTCCTCGCCTTACGACGGCCACTGAACCACACATTTCAGGTGCCACCTAAAATGTTTGTTTCTGGGAATGTGGACCTGCTTTCTGTCATTCCACCCTCCTTCCCTCCCTCCTCCTTCCTCCCTCCCTCCCTCTCTTTTTTCCTCTCTCTTTCTCTCTGTCTCTCACCCCCCACCTCTTTTAGTTAATCTGGCAGCAGCTTTGAGTGCTCTGTGTGAGGGGCAGGACCCCCACCCTTCCTGTTACCCTTGGGGGAGTCCAGAAGGGAAAGGGGGCTTCAGGGGTGTGGGGGGATGATGGCTAACGGGACCCTGCCCTCTGTCTTTCTCCGCAGGTGGCCAAAGTGACCATCGTGGACCACCACGCTGTGGCCGAGTCCTTCATGAAGCACCTGGAGAACGAGCAGCGCACCAGGGGAGGCTGCCCGGCCGACTGGGTCTGGCTGGTGCCCCCCATCTCGGGCAGCCTCACCCCCGTCTTCCACCAGGAGCTGGTCAACTATCAGCTCTCCCCCGGCTTCCGATACCAGGTGGGTCTCCCCCCCCCACGCCCCCCCCCCAGTCCACTGATGGGGAGGGGAGGGCGCTTCCTTCATCTCATATTCCTTGTGGGTTTTGCTCCGCTGTGCTGAGAGGACTTTTGAAAGACTTTTGTGGGAGAGAAAAGAGGAAGACCGATAGCTGGCCACGAAGCTGAGTTATGAAAGAGGGGAGGGGGGGAGGAGGAGAACGGCAGGAAGGGCAAGGAGGAGTAGAAAAAAGGAGAAGGACAAGAGAGGAAGAAGAAAAAGAAGGAGGAGGAGGAGAAAGAGGGAAGAGAACAAGAAGGAGAGGAAGAGAGGAGGAGGAGAAGGAAAGAGCAAAAAGGAGAAGAAAGGAAAAAGAGAAAGGAGAACAGCAAGAGCACTGAGATTTATATACCGCTTTATAGTGCTTTTCCAGGCCTCTCTAAGCGGGTTTCCAGAGCCAACCTTTTGCCCCCAACAATCTGGGTCCTCATTTTACCCACCTCGGACGGACGGAAGGTTGAGTCAACCTTGAGCCTGGTGGGATTTGAACTGCCAAATTGCAGTCATCGGGCAGTTGGCAGAAGTAGCCTGCCCTACTGCACTCTAACCACTGCACCACCACGGAGGAAGGAGACGCAGAAAGTGGAAGAAGGAGAAGGAGGAGAAAGGAGGACAAGAGGGGAGTGGAGGAGAAGGAAGAAGAAGGAAGAAAGAGGAGGGGAAGGAGAGAACAAGAGGGCAGAAGGAGAAAGAAGGAGGTGAAAGGAGGAGGAGAAGGAGAAGGGGAGGAAAAGAGGGGATGGAGGAGGAGGAGAGAAAAAAAGAAAAGAAGGCAGAGAAAAGGGGAGAAGGAGAAATGAGAAGAGAAAGAAGGAGAAGGAGAAAGGAGAACAAGAAGGGAAGAGGAGGAGAATGGCAAGAAGGAGAAGGAAAAGGAGGAGAAAGAAGGAAGAGAACCAGAATGAGAAGGAGATAGGAGGAGACAACAAGAGGAGAAGAGGGAGAGGAGAGGAGGAGGAGGAGGAGGAGGAGGAAAAAGAAAGGAGGGAAAGGAAAAAGGAGACAGAGAGGACAAAAGGGGAGGACAAAAGAAAGAGGAGGAGAAAGGAGGGGGAGAAAGAGAAACAGAAATGAGGAAAAAAGACAAAGAAGGAGAAAGAGGAGGACAAGAGGGGGGAAGGAGAAGCGCCTGGATTTTGACCTTCGGCCATGTCTGATGGTTGTAAGGTCTCATCGTAGCTCACTTTTCCCAGGCCGTAATTTCCCACAGTCCCTAAACGAAGGTCCTGTTGAATGTTGAGGCCTCCCCGAGTCTCTGGGACCTCAAGGACAGCTAGGAGGCCTTCAGCTCCTCCTTCTTCACCCAGCTGAGAGTCTCAGACCTCCTCCCGCCCTCCCCCCTGAAGAGACCCTCTCTCCCCACAGGCTGACCCCTGGAAGTCCTACATCCCCAAAGGGACCACCATCACCCGGAAGAAAACCTTCAAAGAGATCGCCAAGTAAGTCCCCTTCTTTCCTCAGGTTCTCCAAACCCAACAGGTCCACCAGAAGAGAACAAGACTTGCCCCATTGGTCTTGTGACCCCTGTCCAAAGTCAGAGGTGGGATGGAGTCCTCAAGTCCATCTCTCCACAACCCCACTCTCCTTTCTGTCACCAGCACCGTCAAGATCTCTGCCAAGCTGATGGGTCATGTGATGGCCCAACGGGTCAAAGCCACCATCCTCTACGCCTCAGAGACGGGCAAGTCCATGGCCTATGCCTTCAACCTGAAGGAGCTCTTCCAGTCAGCCTTTGCCCCCAAGGTGAGCCTGCCGGGACCCCTCCTTATTTGGGGAAGCTCTGCAGGATGCTGGCTTCCAGCTCTTCTCAGAGAAGAAGGTGGAAGACACATGGATCAGGACCTTCCCAGCACTGTGCGGGAAGACCTTCTTGAGTCCTGGGGCTGGAGAAACTTTGTGATCTGGGTTCAGGGAGTACACACCTGGGTCAGGCATGTTTTCTGCCCCACTGGACTTGGGTGTCCATCACTGTAGGAGAAGGTTGGTCGGTCAAGGAGAACCTTCAGAGAATGCAAGACTCACCACCAGGTCGCATTGAAACAAAGCCTTTCCAGTCAACTGGTTGACACATGTTTTCATTGAGGGACTTTGGGTGGAGCTCCCAACTTTTTCAGACCTGGTCATGGTTGACCTACGTGCTACCTTCCGTCTGGTCCAGGAGAATATCTCGCTCGTGATGCCATGCGGTGCATAAGAAAGGAAAACAGCCCTTCCTTTCCCCAGATGGCCAAACTTTTTTAGGAATCCTCAGCAGATACCTTCAACAATTGGGGGTCTGGATCACTGGTGGGAAGAGATGGAAGTATTTCATGTTTCCATCTCCTGGGGTTTTTGCATGTCGTCCTACAGGTGATGTGCCTTGACGAATACGATGTGGTGTCCTTGGAGCACGAGACCCTCGTTCTGGTGGTCACAAGCACTTTTGGCAACGGGGACCCACCTGACAACGGAGAGGTAATGGCCTTAATGTGGGATGAAGCAGTTGGACCATCTGGACAAGGGTCTCCCAACCTTGACGACTGGAAGATGCGTGGACTTCAATTCCCAGAATTCCCCAGCCAACCCAAGAATTGGAGGGGCCTGGAATCTGGCTGGGGAATTCTGGGAGTTGAAGTCCACTCATCTTCAAGTCACCAAGGCTGAGACACACTCATCTGGAGGCTTTGCCTTATCTTCTCCAGAAGATACGGTGGTCCTTTCTGGCTCCATGTCTATGGAGATTCTCAATCCTCCAGGTCATGTTTGCAACTGGACTTTCTTGGGTTCTTCCTTTGAAAACATTTCACTCAACTGAGGAACTTCCAAAGTTCTGAAGAAGGTTGAAGAACAGAAGAAGCTTCAGGTCGGAAGAAGGGATGAGAAGTGAATGGTTTTCAAGGAAAAAAAACACCCAAGAAAATCCAGCACTTTTGAGGTCTTCTTCTGGCTCATTGGAGTCTGTAAATTCTTCTTCTGGAGATTGAGGTTCCTCATGAATGAGAGGATAGGTAAACATTAACCCATTAGGTCTCCTAGCCAGGACAGCCTAGGGTACATTGAGCAGTCACTGGTTGTCCAATCTCTTCTTGAAAGCCTCCATTATTGGAGCACCCACAACATCTAGAGATATTCCACTGGTTAATGGTTCTCACCGTTAGGAAGTTTCTCCTTCGTTCTAGGTTGCTTCTCTCCTTGGTTGGTTCTTTCTCATTCCAGAGTTTCTCCAAGGCCTTGATGGAGATGTCTTGTCCTTATCTTGGAGCTGTTGAGCCGGAGTTTCAGAAGTAAGCCTTGCTATATCTTCTCTTTCTCGCTCTCCAAGGTGTTTTCTGAATCAGTTGTGGATTCAGCTGCTGGAGCCTGGTTGAAGGTCCTTCAGCTTGGAACGTTTCCTCCAGAGGACCCCCTCCTGGCCTTCATCTGGCCAAGGACCCCTCAGTAGAGCTTGGTTGTGGACAGAATTAACTTTTTGAACAACTGTGCATCATGAGAAGTCCCAATGAAGACACATTCTGGAAAGAATGATGTTGGAGTTCTTTGAAGGCCTGAAGGAAACTTCTGGCATCTGGCTGGTGGGGGGAGGACTTTTGAGTCAACCCACTCAGGATTATACCAGGAACCACACAAAGACCCCATCCCACATTGTAGCAGATCAGTGGCATTAGACCCCACTTCTCCAAAGGTGGTGGACCGCCATCCACATTTATGGGACTTAAAGTCCAGATATGGTTGGAGATACAAGACCGGGAAGATGAGTTATGAGACCTTGGTTCCCATAACTTGCTTTTTCAAACATCTGGGGCAGCCCCTAAAATGGAGTCTTATTTCCCACTTAAGCGTAAAGGGTCTTTGGAAAGCTGATTCGACCCCATTTCTGGAACTTTTTGTGCTCAAGACCCTTCCTACTTTTAATACATTATGGAGGAGCCCCCCAAGAGTTATGATCCGTGTGGCTTACATCTACCAATATTTATGACATTAAACTTAATTACTTACAACTCATCCTCCTTCCACCTCCCTCTCATCTTCCCTCTTCTTTCCTTCCTCTCTCCCACTCTTCCTTTCCTCCCCCCTCCCTCCCACCCACACTTCATTCACTCCCTACCTACCTACACTCTTTTCTTCCTTCCTTCCCTCCTTTCTTTCTTCTTCCTTATTTCTACCCTTCCTTCCTTGTTCCCTCCCCCCCCCTCTTCTTCCCTCCCTGGCTCTTTCTCTCCTCTCTCCCTCTCGCCCTTCTTTCCTTCCTCTCTCCCTCCCTTCTCTCCATCGCTCCCTCCCTTTCTTCCTCCCTCCCTCTCACTCTTTTCTTCTTCCCTTCCTCCCACTCACCCACCCTCTTTTCTTCCTTCCCTCCTCCCTCCCTCTCCTTCTATCCATTCTTCCTTGTTCCCTCCCTCCCTCCCTGGCTCTTTCTCTCCCTCCTTCCTACCTGCCTTCCACCCTCCCTCTTTTCTTCCTTCCCTCCTTCCTCCCTCTCCTTCTATCCGTTCTTCCCTCCTTCCCTCCTTCCCTCCTCTCTCTCCTTCCTTCCCTCAGGAGCTACAAGATGCGTTTCAACAGCATCTCCCAGTCTGATCCCTCGGTGGTCTTCTGGAAGAGGAAGCGCCGGGCGTCCAGCAACACCGACTCTGCCGGGGTCCTCGGGACCCTCAGGTGGGTTCCGGGCAGCCAGACAGGAGAGAGTACCCCAACGCAAGTCTTGCTGGGGGTGGGGCTGAGACTTGGAGGGCTTTCCTTAGGGGTGGGAGGGGACTGCCTTAAACTCACCTGGGGGGGTCCCCATGACAACCTCCTCCTCCAGTTCCTCCTACTGCTCCGGTCTAGGACTTTTAGGCTCCTACCCATCGGCCGCGCCTTCTCCTCCTCCTCCTCCAAGGTTCCACCTCTGTGCATTACAAGGGTCTCCCTCTCTTTCTTGATTGACAGCCCCTTGCTCCGCCCCTCAGGCCAGGGAGGGTCTCGCAGGCCCCCTCCCACTATTTTGGGCCAACCCCATGCATTCCTCCCGGCCATTTTGAATTCCCTCAATAATCAAAAGCATTATAACATGACAGGTCAGTGGCAGCCGAAAGATTAATTGGACCCCGATCGTTGCGTCTAATCCTTGACTTACGACCACGATGGAGCCCCACATTTCACGTGGCTGAGCTTGTTCCCATTTTGTGACTTTTCGCGCCCCGGTTGTTAAGGGACTCCCTCCAGTTAGCGACATGGTCATGAAGTGAATCCCTTTCAGTTGTTAAGTTGGTGGCGCAGTCATTAAGCGGATCGGGCTTCCCCGTGGACTTGGCCGGACAGAGGATCGCCTGACCCAGGGATGCTGCCACCGTCATAAATATGAGTCACTTCCCAAGCCTCTGAACTTTGATTAGATGCCACAACGGTCGTACGTGTGAAAAAAAGGGTCCGGCCTCCCGTTTTTTCAGTGCTATTGTAGCGTCGAATGGTCCTAAATGAACGGTCGTAAGCCAAGGACTCCCTGTATACCTTTTACACCCAGCAAGGGAAGGCAAAGTCTAGTTTATAGCCAGGGTGCAGGATGAGTGCTGGTTGATTAGACGAATGGTGGTTTATCCCAGGGTTCCCCAACCTTTCTCTCTCTCTGGATGGTCCCCTGTGCACGGAAGTGGAGCACGTCTGCATGTTCTCCTCTGCTGCTCACACAAGGGGGGATCGCGTGTGCGGCACATGCCCGCCTGCCACTTGTGCAACCTGGTTCCCCACTGGCGCAAGGCCCAGTAGCAGGTTGCGGACCAGGAATTGTGGACGCCTGATTTATCCGACCGTAACAATCCCTGGCCAAGAGAAGCTTCCTTTCTGGAGGAGGAAGGAGGTGTTGAGATCGCCCTCTGATTCTCCGGGCATCACTTGCCGTTCTGTGATGCCTACCTTTCTTTCTGCCCTGTTCCGCGATCGTCATATTTGGGGGGAGGTGCCTCGGGTTCCCCATCTCCAAGGGCCCGCCTAACACAGCTGGATTGGCAGAAACAGGGGGGGGGCACAGAAGACCCCTCCTCCTCCTCCTTGGGCGGAAGTACAGAATCGTCCAAGCTGTGAGGTGGGAGAAGATCTGTGCCTCTCCCAAATCGTCCAGGGCAAAGAGCCTCCCGCCACTTCTCACAGCTTGAGCCGAGCCACAAAGAGAAGAAGCCGCTCAGGACCCTCTTCGTCTCCTCAGGTTCTCCGTCTTCGGGCTGGGATCCCGGGCATACCTCCATTTTTGTGCCTTCGCCCACGCAGTGGACACCCGGCTGGAGGAGCTGGGTGGCGAGCGGATCCTGCCCCTGGGCGAAGGGGACGAACTCTGCGGCCAGGAGGAGTCCTTTCGCACCTGGGCCTCCAGCGTCTTCAAGGTGGGTGTTGGCCGGTGGCTGCATTGCCCCCTTCCCCTCAAGCCTTCAAGAGTGAACCCCTTCCTCCCTGGGGCCCGTCTGCTCGGGCAAACTCTTGGGCTCCTGCCCATCTCACTGGGAAAGACCCTGGGACACGGCGACCGTCATAAATAGGTCAGTTGCCGGGGGTCCGAACGTTGAGCGCATGGCCCATCGGGATGCCGCAACGGTTGAAAATGTGAAAAATGGTCCCAAGTCCTTTTTTTCACTGCCGCTGCAACTTTGAACGGTCACTAAACAAACCAGCGTAAGCCAAGGACTACCTGCATCCTGCCCAGAAGATGCACCTGGGGTGGGGGGCTGCTAGCCAGGCCCCCTCTCTGACCTCCTGCAAATTTTCCCTTGCAGGCAGCCTGCGACACCTTCTGCGTAGAGTCCGACTCCGTCTCCACCGAGGTGTTCTCCAACCGCTGCAGCTGGAAGCGCAACCGCCACCGGATCCTGGCCCAACCCAGCACGACCTTTGACCTCCTGGCAGGTAGAGGAGGGTCAGAGCAGCCCCTCCCTCCCCACTCCCCCCCACCGATTCAGCCTGCCCAATGGGCAGGGTTTTTTGGCCAGTGCAGCTGAGCACCTCCCATGGTGGTGTTCCCGACCTCCCGTTCCTCAGCTCGAGATCGGGCTGCGGCTCATTGCAAAACTGGGCTGCATAAGTGGGAGCACACGGAGCTGCATGCGTACAAGTGATGCACGCATGAAGCAATCCCCTCTTCCCCCCTCCCCTCCAAAACATCCTGTTTGATGCGCCAGCTGCTCTCCTCCGGGGTCGCTCGCGTCCTCCTCCTCCTCAAATACGCGGAGGGCCTTTGTGGCCAGAAATGGGGACACCCCTCTTTTCTAGGAATGCCTGGCTTCAGCATGGGGAGACCCCCTGGGGGGAGATACCCCCGCCCTCCACTTGCACGGCTGAACCGTCCCCCTTCTCTCTCCCTGTGACTCCCCACCCCACCCCAGATCTGACGAAGATGCACAAACGCAAGGTGTTTCCGTGCTACGTCATTTCGGTCAAGAACCTGCAGAGCGCCGATTCCGGGTGAGAGTCCTCAGGGTGGGAGGAAGGTGGTGGATGGGAGGACCCCTCCTGAATTCCATAGCCCCCCCCCCTCCTTCCCTCCTCTCTGCTCTCCTGGTTTCATCTCCCCACAGCTAAGCTCAACTCCAGGGAGAAACAGGCAGTTCTCAACTTCCAGCCATTTGTGTTGCTAAGAGAGACATTCGTTCAGTGGGTTTTGCCCTGCTTGCCACGGTCATTAAATGAATCCTTGTGGTGGTTTTCAATTAGTCACACGGCTTCCCCGTTGACTTGGCTCCTCCGAAGGTCGCAAAAGGGGAATCACCTGGGCCCAGGATACCTGCGACCGTTGTAAATCTGAGTCATTGGCCAAATGTCCGAATTTGCCTCAGGCAATCCCACTGGTCGTAAGGGTGAAAAATGGTCTTTTTCAGTGCTGGAAAAAATGGTCACTACATGAATATTTGGTTGATCGAGGGTTACCTGTATTTCACTTGCAGACATAGAGTTGAGGGGGCCTCCGAGGCCATGTAGTCCACCCCCGGGGTTCAGGGCAGGAATCCCAATGCCACCACCTTCAGGGAGAAACAGCCCTTGGCATCGATTCAGATGGCGTGGGGGGCCCCACACTCACTGACGCCTTACTCCCTCCCACCAGCCGGGCCACCATCCTGGTACGGTTACAGACGGGAGACCAACCGGAGCTGCAGTATCAACCTGGCGACCATGTCAGCATCTTCTCGGCCAACCGGCCGGAGCTGGTGGAGGCGTTGATACAGCTGGTCCAGGACCCCCCGCCGGCCGAGGAGCCTGTCGCCGTGGAGACCCTGGAGGCAGGAACCGAGGGTGAGACAGATGACTCCGGGAGGCGGAGCCTGTTTCCCTCATTTGCATGCCTGGGCCGAATGCAGGGAGGGCCAGCACAGCCTCGTCTACACAAAAAAATGGCGTGCGAGACCACAGGGGTGCCCTGCCGTTCAAATCAACTTACGATCATGATTGTGACCAGAATTATAGGAAGTCCTCAATTTACAATGATTGAGGCAGGCCATCCCCCAACTTATGACCACAACTGAGACGAGAGTGTCAGTTTATTTGAGCCCAGAATTACAGCAAGTCCTCGACTTATGACCAGGAGTGAGCCCAAAGGTCCGGTTGCTGAATGAACGAATTTTTCTCAATGTTGTCCTGTCTTACAACTTTTTTGCCATGGTCATTAAGTGAACCCCCCCCCCCCAGCCAGGTTTGTCACATGGCTGTTGGCTCCCTGTGCTCATCAGATGGAGATCTTCTCGCTCCGAAGCCGACCGAACACTAGTGAGAGACCATATTAGGACTTACTTAGTGGCGTTAAGAGTGGCCAAACGTGAGTATTGTGCCACTCTTATTGCATCCGCAGATAACCGCCCTGCCGCCCTGTTTGGGGTGACCCGCTCCCTCCTTCAACAGAGGCCGCGGGAAGCCCCTTTACAGGGTCGAGCAGAGGAATTTGGGATTTATCTGCAGGAGAAAATCACTCGGATTCAGAACGAGTTACCCTCCATCGACAGTGGTCCAGTCGAGCGGGCCGAGGCTGTTCTTTTGACACCATCTTGGGAGGAGTTTGATTTTGTTACCACCGAGGATATGGACAAGTTGTCAAAGAGGCTTAGGGCTACCACATGTTTATTGGACCCGTGTCCCTCCTGGCTTGTACTGGCATCCTGGGAGACGACATGAGGCTGGCTCCAGGGCATTGTCAACGCATCTTTGAGTGAGGGGTCCTTGCCTGCCGTCTTGAAAGAGGCGGTAGTGAGGCCCCTCCTCAAGAAGCCGTCCCTGGATCCAGCATTATTAGAGAACTATCGTCCTGTCTCCAACCTCCACTTTCTAGTGAAGGTTGTTGAGAGTGTGGTGGCCCAACAGTTTCCGCGACACTTGGAGGAAGTTGATTATCTAGACCCGCGCCAGTCCAGCTTCCGACCCGGGCACAGCACCGAGACGGCATTGGTCGCGTTGGTTGATGATCTCTGGAGGGCGCGGGATAGAGGACATTCCTCTATCCTAGTCCTATTAGACCTCTCAGCGGCTTTTGATACCATCGACCATGGTATCCTATTGCGCCGACTGGGGGGGTTGGGGTTGGGAGGCACCGTTTTGCGGTGGTTCTCATCCTGCCTCTCTGGTCGGTCGCAATATGTGTTGACAGGGGGGCAGAGGTCGGCCTCGAGGCCCCTCATATGTGGGGTTCCTCAGGGGTCGGTCCTCTCGCCCCTACTATTCAACACATATATGAAGCCGCTGGGTGAGATCATCCGTGGTTTTGGGGTGGGATATCATCTGTACGCTGATGATACTCAGTTGTACATATCCACCCCAGACCACCCCAACGATGCCGTCGAGGTTATGTCCCGGTGTTTGGAGGCCGTACGGATCTGGATGGGTGGTAACAAACTCAAGCTCAACCCGTCCAAGACTGAGTGGCTGTGGCTTCCGGCGCCCCGGTTCAGCCAGATTATTCCAACACTGGCCATTGGGGGCGAAACACCGCCCCCCGTGGAGAGGGCGCGCAATTTGGGTGTCCTCCTGGATTCCCGGCTGTCTATGGAAGATCACGTGGCAGCCGTGGCCAGGGGGGCGTTCCATCAGGTACGCTTGATGCGCCAATTGCGCCCCTTACTGGATCGGGGTGCCCTACGCACAGTCACTCAAGCACTCGTCACCTCTCGACTCGACTACTGTAATGGTCTCTACATGGGGCTTCCCTTGAGGTGCACCCGAAAGCTGCAGCTAGTCCAGAACGCAGCCGCGCGGGTGATTATGGGAGCGCCTAGACACTCCCACATAACACCTATCCTGCGCGAGCTGCACTGGCTCCCTGTGGTCTTTCGGGTGCGCTTCAAGGTCTTGACGACCATCTTTAAAGCGCTCCATGGCTCGGGGCCTAGTTATATGCGAGACCGCCTCCTGCCCCATACATCCCTCAGACCGATACGCTCCCACAGAGAGGGCCTCCTCAGGGTGCCGTCGGCTGGACAATGCCGACTGGCGACACCCAGGGGAAGAGCCTTCTCTGTGGCTGGGCCAGCCCTCTGGAACGACCTACCCCCTGAACTCCGCACCATCTCTGACCTCCGCCTCTTCCGCAAGTGTCTGAAGACACATTTATTCCATCTAGCCGGCCTAGCGTAACCCCCTGTATTGACCATTAGACAGTTTTAAATTTGGGATTTTAATTCGGTTTTTAGCACAGGTTTTACTAGAATAAGTTTTTTAAATTTTATATGTTTTGTATGTATTTTAACATTCCTGTGCGCCGCCCTGGGTCCGTTTGGAGAAGGGCGGGATATAAATTTAATAAAATATAAATATAAATATAAATATAGATGGTTGCAAAAGGGGATCATGGGACCCTGGGACAGTGCGACCGTCGTAAATACGTGTTTGTTGCCAGCATCCGAATTTTGTCACAGGGATACTGCAATGGTCGTAACTGTGAAACTCCTAGAGTTGGGTAGGCAACATATAATACCATGATGACCTTCCTTTCTTTTCCAGCTTCCACCACTGTTGAAACTTTGAAGAATCCCTAAACGGACTGTTGTATGTCGAGGACTCGCTTCACGCTTCACTCCACTGCCCTCTCTCTCTCTCTCTCTCTCTCTGTCGTAGGTGTGAAGCGGATGTGGGTGCCCAGCCACCGCCTGCCCCCTTGCACCCTGCGCCAGGCGCTCACCTACTTCCTGGACATCACCACGGCGCCCAGCCCACAGCTGCTCCAGCTGCTGGCCACCCTGGCCGAAGACCGAGTGGAGCAGGAGAAGCTACAACGGCTCAGCCAGGTAGGGACGGCGCTCGAACGGAGAATCCCGGAGTTGGAAGGGACCCCGGAGGTCTGCTTGAGCAGGGGGTTGAACTAGATGACCTCTAAGGTCCCTCTGTTATTCTGCTATTCATTCAAAAAGGCTTGTTGTTAGTTACGAAGTCATGTCCGACCCATCGCGACCCCATGGACGGTGTTCCTCCAGGCCTTCCTGTCCTCTACCATCCTCTGGAGTCCCTTGAACCTCACGCCTAGTTCTCTGTCATCCTCTCCTTTTGCCCTCTCCGCATTCTGCTCTTCTCCAGGGAGTCCTTCTTCCTTCTCCTTAGGTGGCCAAAGTCTTTGAGTTTCCCCTTCAGGATCTGGCCTTCTCAAGAGCAGTCGGGGTTGGTCTCCTCTAGGACTGACCGGTGGAATGGCCTTGCAGTCCAAGGGACTCAATGCAGGAGTCTTCTTCTCCAGCCCCAGAGTTCAAAGGCCTCCATTCTTTAGCCCTCAGCCTTCCTGATGGTCCAACCTTCACAGCCGTCCATGGCAACTGGGGAAGCCACAGCCTTTGAACGCACTTTCGTTGGCAGGGGGACGTCTCCGCTGTTTAGGATGCTGTCTAGCTTTGCCATCACTTTCCTCCCCGGGAGCGTGCGTCTTTCAACATAGTCAATAAAGCAGAAGGTTTTCTGGAAGTCCCTAGCTTTCTCCGTGATCCAGTGTACGTCGGCCATTTGATCTCTAGTTCCTCTGCCTCTTCGAAATCCTGCCTGTACTTCGGGTACTTCTCGATCCACCTACTGCTGGAGCCTCGCTTGTAGGATTTGGAGCATAACCTTACTAGCATGTGCAGTGAGTGCAACGGTGTGGTAGTTTGCACATTCTTTGGCCTCGCCTTTCAATGGCTTACTCAGGCCTTTAAGCTGCCTTCACCCCACACCTTGTGCTCCTCTTAACTTTCTTCGTGGCTTGTCTCTTGGGCCTCAGATGCCGCAAGGGCTCAGCCTGCTGGGTTAGGTGGTAGGCCAGGGTATTACACAAAGCTTCATTCAAACTCAGGGTGCCGTCGGCCGGGCAATGCCGGTTGGCGACACCCAGGGGAAGGGCCTTCTCTGTGGCGGGCCCTACCTTCTGGAACGACTTGCCCCCCGAACTACGCACCATCTCAGACCTCCGCCTCTTCCGCCAGCGTCTTAAGACGCACCTTTTCCAACAAGCCGGCCTAACATAACCTCCCGTTCTGACTGTTTTTAGATAGATTTTAATTCGGGGGATTTTATACTATTAGCACAGGGTATGGGTTTAATAGCTTTTTAAAATTTTGTATTTTTGTTATATTTGTATTGTTTTAAATATCCTGTGCGCCACCCTGGGTCCTTTTTGGAGAAGGTGCGGGGTATAAATTACACGTAGTCCCTGACTTACGACCATGATTGAGCCGAACCTTTCCATTTTAAGCGAGACAGTTGTGAGTGACTTTTACTCCATTGAGATTCGCCACAGTTATTAAGTTAGTCACACAGTCACTAAATGAATTGGGCTTCTCCAAACACCTTTACTCATCAGAAGGTCGCAAAATGGGATCGCGTCACCCCTGGGACACTGCGGCTGTCATAAATACGGCTCAGTTGCCTTCATTCTTGTAATAGGAGTCAGCTGTCAATCATCCTAATTTAGATCACTGGATGCTGGAACTATCGCAGGTCTTGAAAGAGTCACGTCACTTTTTCACTAGTTGGAACTTTGAACGGTCACTAAGTGAACTGTTGTAAGTCGAGGACTGCCTGTATTTTGTCTGAATGAAGCCCACTCCCTCTTGACCCCTCCAAGAGCCATTTGGTGCCCATCCCCGGATCGGCTGCGCTTCGCTTCCTACGATCTGTCGTCGTCCTGAGTGCCGGTTCTTGTGCCTGCAGGACTCTCTTCTCTACGAGGAATGGAAGTGGTTTCGGTGCCCGACAATCGTGGAGCTGTTGGAGGAGTTCCCCTCAGTGGCGCTGCCCACCTCGCTGCTGCTCACCCAGCTGCCCCTGCTGCAGGCCCGCCAGTACTCTGTCAGCTCCGCGCCTGATGCCCACGTGGGGGAGCTGCACCTCACCGTCGCTGTGCTCAACTACCGTAGTCAGGGTGAGTGGGCGGCAGGACGTTGGGGCGCCTCAGAGGGAGGATAACTGGCATTTCCATGACCCACTTGCAGCACAAGGCTAGGATAATTCACAATGGCCTACTTGACATGGGTAACTCACTGCATCCATCTGGCTATAGGAAACTTGTCACAGGTAATTTGTTGCAGCCAACTTGCTGTGGGACAACTTGTGGGAAACTCACTGCAGGAAACTGGCTGCGGGACAACTTGCAGCCAATTCGCTGCGGAACAACTCATCAGAGCCAATTTGCCTCAACACAAGTCGCTATGGGGCAGTTCACTGTGGGATAATTCGCCACAGCCAATTCGCCTTAGGACAACTTGCTGTGGGGTAACTCGCCGCAGCCAATTTGCCTCAGGATAACTTGCTGTGGGGTAACTCACCGCAGCCAATTTGCCTCAGGATAACTTGCTGTGGGGTAACTCACCGCAGCCAATTTGCCTCAGGATAACTTGCTGTAGGACAATTCGCCGCAGCCAATTTGCCTCAGGATAACTTGCTGTGGGGTAACTCGCCGCAGCCAATTTGCCTCAGGATAACTTGCTGTGGGGTAACTCGCCGCAGCCAATTTGCTTCAGGATAATTTCCTGTGGGGTAACTCGCCGCAGCCAATTTGCCTCAGGATAACTTGCTGTGGGGTAACTCGCCACAGCCAATTTGCCTCAGGATAACTTGCTGTGGGGTAACTCACCACAGCCAATTTGCCTCAGGATAACTTGCTGTGGGGTAACTCACCGCAGCCAATTTGCCTCAGGATAACTTGCTGTGGGGTAACTCACCGCAGCCAATTTGCCTCAGGATAACTTGCTGTAGGACAATTCGCCGCAGCCAATTTGTCTCAGGATAACTTGCTGTGGGGTAACTCACCGCAGCCAATTTGCCTCAGGATAACTTGCTGTGGGGTAACTCACCGCAGCCAATTTGCCTCAGGATAACTTGCTGTAGGACAATTCGCCGCAGCCAATTTGCCTCAGGATAACTTGCTGTAGGACAATTCGCCGCAGCCAATTTGCCTCAGGATAACTTGCTGTGGGGTAACTCACCGCAGCCAATTTGCCTCAGGATAACCTGCTGTGGGGTAACTCACCGCAGCCAATTTGCCTCAGGATAACTTGCTGGAGGACAATTCGCCGCAGCCAATTTGCCTCAGGATAACTTGCTGTGGGGTAACTCGCCGCAGCCAATTTGCCTCAGGATAACTTGCTGTGGGGTAACTCGCCGCAGCCAATTTGCCTCAGGACTTCTCGCTAAGGGACATCTCGCTGTGAGATAACTTGCTGCAGCCATTTCACTATGGGATAACTTCTTGTGGGACAACTTGTGGCCAACTTGCTGTGGGACAACTCGTTACAACCAATTCATCTCAGGATAACTTGTTGTGTGACACCTTGTTGTGGAACAACTCGCCGCAGCCTATTTGCCTCAGGATTACTCGCTAAGGGACAACTTGCCATGGCCAATTTGCCTCAGGACATCTTGCTGTGAGGCAACTCTTTGTAGCCAATTCGCCTCAGGAAAAACTCCCTCTACAGGACAAGAGTTACAGTAATATTAAAAAGAAAAACAGTGGAATAGAATCATAAAGGAATGCAAGAGGAGGGACCAAATGAAACGTGAATGATAAAAATAAAAATATTTTTTTTAAATTTCTTTTAAGAGATGAAATCGAATTGTTCAATTGTCCAGGGGCAAGTTAACTGGGGCGGGAACTGGGGCTCAGGATGGTGTTTCTGTTTTGTCCCCCAGATGGGAAGGGCCCAGTGCACTATGGAGTCTGCTCCACATGGCTGTCCCAGCTCTCTCCGGGCGAGATGGTGCCGTCTTTCGTCCGAAGGTAAGGAAGCTCCCGATGGGAATCGGAGTCCTTCGATGTACTTTTTTCTCCCCAACACATCATGCCTCTTTCCAGGGCAATTGCGCTGAGATGCTCTCAAGTGGAGGGGGGCTGTGTTTGAAGCAGTTGTTCTCCCTCAAGATACAGGTAGTCCTCAACTTATGGCCACAATTTTATGTTGCCAAGTGAGAAATTTGTGAAGTCACTTTTCCCCCTGGTTTACCACCTTTCATGCCACATTACTTAAGTGAATCCCTGTGGGTGTTAAATTAGTGACATGGTTATTAAGTGAATCTGGCCTCCCCTGGGCCTGACTTGGCTTGTCGTGACAGTCGCAAAACGAGATCGCAGAATACGGCAACAAACAAATGCGAGTCCGTTGTCAAACTTCTGAATGTAGATCATGGGGACCCTGAAAGTCACACGTGAGTCAGTTGGCAAGTATCCAAATGTAGATCATGTGACCAGGGGTATGCTCAAAGGGCCAGGTGAGAAATGGTCCCAAGCCCCTTTTCTTCAGTAGTGCTGTAATTTCAAACCGTCACTAAGTGAATGGTTATTTATTTTATTTTATTTTATTAAATTTATACCCCGCCCTTCTCCTTGTTAGGACCCAGGGCGGCGCACGGGCATCTTAAAAACACAAAATACAATCAATTAAAATGTAATTAAATTCATTGACCCGTGCTAAAAACCCAATATTAAAAACCCTACCAAATTACAAATTTCCTTAAAAAGTCAGAAACGGGGGGCTATCCTAGGCCGGCTTGTTGGAATAAGTACGTCTTAAGACGTTGGCGGAAGAGGCGAAGGTCCAAGATTGTGCGAAGGTTGGGGGGTAGGTCGTTCCAGAGGGCCGGGCCCGCCAGAGAAGGCCCTTCCTCTGGGTGTCGCCAACCTGCATTGCCCGGCCGACGGCACCCGAAGAAGACCCTCTCTGTGGGAGCGGATCGGGCGAAGGGATGTATGGGGCAGGAGGCGGTCTCGTATATAGCTAGGCCCTGAACCATGGAGCGATTTAAAGATGGTCATCAGTACCTTGAAGCGCACTCGAAAGGCCACAGGCAGCCAGTGCAGCTCGCGCAGGAGAGGTGTTACGTGGGTTTGCCTTGGGGCACCCATAATCACCCGCGCGGCCGCATTCTGTACTAACTGTAGCTTTCGAGTGCACCTCAAGGGAAGCCCCATGTAGAGAGCGTTACAGTAATCCAGCCGGGACGTCACAAGTGCTTGAGTGACTGTGCGAAGGGCTCCCCGGTCCAGTAAGGGGCGCAACTGGCGTATCAGGCGTACCTGATAGAACGCCCCCCTGGCCACGGCCGCCACATGGTCCTCCATGGACAGCCGGGAATCCAGGAGGATGCCCAAGTTGTTACTACCTATCCAGATCCGTACGGCCTCCAGACACGGTGGTTTGGGGTGGATATGTACAACTGAGTGTCATCAGCGTACAGATGGTATTCCACCCCAAAACCACGGATGATCTCGCCCAGCGGCTTCATGTAGGTGTTGAACAGGAGTGGCGATAGGACCGACCCCTGAGGAACCCCACATGTGAGGGGCCTCGGGGACGACCTCTGCCCTCCTGCCAACACCCATTGCGACCGACCAGAGAGGTAGGACGAGAACCACCGTAGAACGGTGCCTCTCAGCCCCAACCCCCCCAATCGGTGCAATAAGATACCATGGTCGATGGTATTGAATTGTAAGTCAAGGTTGTAAGTCAAGGAGCACCTGTACTCCGGAATCTGGCCGTAGCCAATGTCACAGTGATTCTACCCTTTGTCCCTTCTTCTTGCAAAACTGCAAGGGCTCCCCGGAAGGATAAACCCCAGGGACCAATCGACGGAGAGCCCGCCCCCTTCTGGGAACCAGGCCATAGGCAACATAGACCCACAGGACTGGGAGGGACCTCGGAGATCATCTAGTCCAACAAGACAGGAGTCCTTTCACTGTTGCGAGGTGGTTGCGATCAGAGATGTCCAATTCGGGATTCAATGCTATCCCCACCCAATAGGATGGAGGGCAGGCACCTGATGTGTTGCCTGTACAGCGGGGAGGGGGGAGATGGCCTTAGTCCCTCCCCCCACCCCACTGCTTCTGTGCCTTCTGCCAGCCGGGAGCTGCCGTGTTTTTCACTCTATCTGGAGCTCCTCATGGGATGGCTGACCCCAGAGTGCATTAAATGCTCTGTAATTCCTTCTGAACCGCAGAGATCAAGCTCAGTCTCTTTGGCGGTCTTTGCAACAGGAGTGTGTGTGTTTGTGTGGTTGACGAAGACCCCCAAACCGAAGTGAATCAGATTATAAAATATAGGACCACGACTTAGTTGCGGAGGGGGAAATCCCCGAAGCTTCCAGCCAGGGGAACCAAAGGGGGGCTCTGCTGGGGAGACCCATGGACAGTTGGGGTGCCGTCTCAGCAGGGCTGGTCGCCAATGGTGCGCCGGTCAACAGAAAGGCTCAATTCTAGTTAGGGCTACTGGAAGAGAGCCCCACAAGTAATTTGCGTCCTCTCTTGGCCCTCAAGCACCCCAAATTTCCAGCTGCCGGAGGACCCCACGGCTCCCTGTATCCTGGTGGGGCCCGGCACCGGTATCGCCCCATTCCGGGGTTTCTGGCAGCAACGGCAACACGAGATGGAGACAATAGGTGAGTGAGGGGAGGGGTATTGGTCCGGAGGGTGTGGGTGGTCTCTGACAAATGTCAATCAATCAGAAGAGTGCTGGAAGGGAGCTTGGAGGTCATCTAACCCAACCCCCTACTCAAGCAGAACCTATACAACTTGAGATAAGTGGCAGTCCCAATTTCTTCATAAAAACCTGCAGTGATGAAGCACTCACAACTTCTGGTGGCAAGCAGTTCCACTGGTGAATTGTCCTGTGAGGAATTTTCTCCCTCATTCACGGTAGCTTCTCTCCTCGGTTAGTTTCCATCCGTTGTTTCTTATCCTGCCTTCTGGTGCAAATAAGTGGACCCCCTCTTCTTTGGGGCAGCCCCTCAAACACCGGTAGGCTGCTCTCATGTCCGTCCGTCCCCCCGGTCCTTCTTTCCTCCAGACTGGCCACTCTCAAATCCCGCAACGGTTCCTCAGATGTTTTGGTCTTCGGGCCTTTAATCAGTTGCTCTTCTCCACACTTCTCCCAAAGTCTCGACACCTGTTTTGCCACCTGGTGTCCAAAACTGGATGCAGCACTCCAGGTCTGGCCTTACTAAGGCTTTACAGAGCGGTACTCCTCCTCCTTCCCGTGATTTGGATTCTGTGCCTCTGTTTATACCACCGAGGATTGTATAAGCTTTCCGGGCTGCTGCCACAGAGAGCTGGCTTGTGTTTAAGGGATCGTCGGCGAGGCCCCCAAAGTTAAGTTTCTGAGCCACGTTTCAGCTACTCTGTACTTGTCCCTTGAGTTTTTCCTGCCTTTTCTCCGCATTCAATTTCATTTTGGTGGCTAGGATCCACTGTCCAATCTGTCAGGATCTTTTTGGATGCAGAGTTTATCTTCTGAGGTATTGGCTGTTCCCACCAGTTTAGTATCATCTGCAGATTTGATGACTTCCCCTTCTATCCCCTCATCTGAGTCACTGAGGAAGATATTGAAGAGTACAAGGTCTAAGACAGAACCTTGTGGTACCCCACTGCTTACTTACCTCCACGTTAAGGACTACCCATTGAGTATAGTTTGTCAGTCGGTTACAACTCCACCTAGTGGTGATGCCGTCTCTCGCACATTTTTCTAGTTTACTAAGAAATAGGCTGTGGCCTACTCTGTCGAACGCCTGTTCTTACCCAGCTCCCCAAGTACGACAGAGCCTGTGACGGGAACTCAAACTATTCCTTGATTAGGAACGTCAGCAGCCTCGGGAACGTTTCCCTCGTAGGCTAATGAGTCTGTCCGGCCAGAAGGTGAATAGTTG
Organism: Rhabdophis nuchalis; assembly: GCA_039707465.1. NCBI lineage: Eukaryota > Metazoa > Chordata > Lepidosauria > Squamata > Natricidae > Rhabdophis > Rhabdophis nuchalis. Next base: position 538,788 of record CM077647.1, on the reverse strand, counting down.
TCTATTCATCTCCGCCCCGCCTTTTATCCCCGGAGATAGGGTGGGGCTTTGCTAGCAGCGGTGGATCTTTTGTCCCAAGGATTTCCACTGCTCCCCTCTCCTCTCCCTTCTGCACATCCACACTTCAGGCACTGGACCCAGCTGTTCTTCCTCTTCCTCATCAGCCACCTCCAGACCTGGAAGCTGGAAGCTCTCCTAGGCTGCCTCTCTCTTTCTCTCTGCCAGCTCCATTCCCTCTTCCCCCTCGGAGCTCCCAGGTGGCCCCGATGCTGACCCTGGCTCCCACTCCTCCTCCTCCGATTTGGCTGCTGGAGGGGAAGGAGAAGCGGCCAACAGGCCACAAAAATGCTTTCTTGAAGTCTTAAGTCTTCTATGGCATTTCACTGGTCTACTAATTTAGTCACTTTGTCAAGGTTGGTTCGACGGGATCTGTGTGTAACAAACCCAGTGCAACTGGGTCTACCCTGTCGAATGCCTTACTGAAGTCTACGTTGTCCTTCCAGGCCTGTCCACCAGCGAGATGACCCTGGTCTTTGGCTGCCGTAGCTCCCAGCACGACCACATCTACTGTGAGGAGATCCGAGACGCGCAGGAGATGGGGGCTTTACGTCGTGTCCTCACCGGCTTTTCGCGAGACCCCGATTACCCCAAGGTAGCCGAGCGGGGCCTCCCTCCTTCAGAGGACCCGTCTCAGGGGAGCTTCTCCTCGCGTTGAAGGCACAAAAACATGTCCCTGGCCCCCAGGGGTGACCCTCCGATGCCAGGAAGCGATCCTGACGGGGTGTCTGTCGAGGGTGGGACAAGCCCCCCACGCGCTCTTTGTCTGCTCCCCCCCAGACCTATGTACAGGACCTGCTGCGGCTGCACCTGGCGGACCACGTCTTCGAAGTCCTGAGTCAGCGCGAGGGCCACGTCTACGTTTGCGGCGATGTCACCATGGCCACGGGGGTCCTGCAGACCATCCAGCAGATCCTGGCACAGGAAGGGAGGATGTCGCTGGTGGAGGCGGGCGATGCCATCAGCGAACTCCGGGTACGCCGGGCAGAACGCCATGGGGTGGGGGGACGGGGGACGGGCAGAAGCCGTGTCTCAGCCTTGCCTTGGCTCTGCTTTCTCAGGGTTCAACTTGTCTCTGTCCTTTGACTCCCCCACCCACCCACCCCAGGACCAAAACCGCTACCACGAGGACATCTTCGGCCTGACCTTCCGCACACAGGAAGTGGCGTCGCGCATCCGAAGTCTCTCCTTCTCCAGGCAGGGCCGGAAAAGCTGCCTTGTGACAGAGCCCTGAGTCCCCCCCCTTCAGTGCCTTACCTCCCCCCCCTCTTCTCGGGACGCCCCCCATTAAAGACGTTGTGTGGCCACCTTCCCGGTCATTCTTCCTTCTTGGAGGGGTGAGGTGGCCGGTTGGGTTTCCTTCCCTGGCAGAGATTGGCAGGACGATCTCATTTTCCACACGGGTACCTCGGGAGCCATAAATCTGTACCCGCTGCCCAGCAGAACCTGGGCCCCTTAAAAAGGTCGCTCCCCACCACAACCGCTACTAAGGGTACGGGGAGTCCTCGGCTTACGACATCAATTAGCGACTGTTCAAAATTAGAACGGTGGTCACTTATGACAGAGTTTTGAACCTCTTCCCCATGGTTACATGGCCACATTTTGGGTGCTATTTACAGTGTCCCTCGGTCGCTCGATTGCATTTTATGGTTTGGACAAAATACGTCGCCAACGTCCATCATTTTGGCCAAACTGCCTCCTAGGGAGCAACTATTCTTCAGCATCATCTCCTTTTAACAACCCCATCATCCCTTGCGGGGTGGAGTCAGGGCAGCTGAATGGAGCTAGCCGAGTGTTTTAGTGGCCGGACGCCCTTCTTGTCACCAATGAGGAGTTCCCTTTCAGCACATACATTCTCAGTGTGCCCAGAGAGAGAAATACTGGCCTCTACCTAGGATGGAACCCACCGCCTCCTGATTGTGAGGCGGGAGCTCCACCTCTAGGCCATTGCACCTCTTCAACTGATTCATTTATTGACCGGCCCAAAACAGATCATCAAATCACGTTGGTTGGTCTCAGGTGTGACCCATTTTGCAACCATCGCAACGGGCAGGCCCTTGGAGTTGTCCTAGGTACGGGTAGTCCTCGACTTACAACGGTTCACTTAGCGACCACAGCACTGAAAAAACCATTTCCCACACTTACGACCGTTGCGGAATCCCCGTGATTGAAATTCGGATGCTCAGCGACTGGTTCTTACTTACGAGGGTCGCCATGTCTCGGGGTCACGCGATCCCCCTCTGGCGACCGTCTGACCAGCCAAGTCAAGAGGCAAGCCAGATTCACTTAACGACCGTGTGACTAGCTCAGCAGACGCAACGATTCACTTAACAACTGGGGCCAGGAAAGCCGTCAGCCTTCCCTTCACAAACGTTTTACTGGCCTCGACTGGGGTAGCAACCCAACCTGGCATCGGGAAGAGCCCCTTCCCCAAAGGACAAAGGTGGGTGGGGGGGATCTCTGCCCCTGCCGCTTCCTCCCACTCCCACAGACGGCAACGGGGGGCCTTTGTTGTTCCTGTAAACATTTATTCCCCCTCCCCCCTGCCAAACGCCCCAGCGATGCGACCGCCCCAGCAGGGTTAGGGTGAGGGTGGGCCAGCCCGGGAGGACGGGAAGGGAGAGGAAAGCACAGGGTGAGAGCAGAGCCCCTCCCCCCTTCCCTCTTGACCCGAGAGAGACCCCCCCTCCCCATAATACAAATAGCACCGTGTGGGGCCCAAACCAGCTTATTCGGCCCCCTAAGAAGCGTACACTCCCGCCCCTGCAGAGGGGCCAGGAAGCCTCGCCCACGAGGCCCGTCGTCACACGCAAGTCCACAGCGAAGGAGGGGCGGCCGCCACCCACTCCTGCCCCGCCAGAGGGGGTAGATGGCCGGAGACTCCACTTCCAAGCGCGTTCTGCCCGCAGGAGGGCCGTCCGGGCCAGCTGTCCGTGGCAGTGCCAACCCTCCAGATACCTGCAAGACGGAAGGAAGGGTTTGGTCAGTGGGGGCAGAGAGGTCTCGGGAGCGCACTCGTCGTCTCCCCATGCGAACGGACCCCAACCTTTCCAGTTCCGTGGACTGGCAGTGGGGGCCATAGGGGATGGGTTTACGCAGGAGAGCCTCGTCCCACGCATGCCCAAAGGGACCTTCGTGCGCTCACCCAACCCAGGCGCGGAGTGGTTCCCAATGACCCCCAGAAGGGTTTCCAATTGGCCATAGATTGGCTCCCAATGCATCATAGACCAGTTCCCAACAAGCCACCAGCCAGTTCCCAATGAGCCCAGAAAGGTTTCCAATTGGCCATAGATTGGTTCCCAAGGAGCCATGCACTGTTTCCCAATGAGCTCTGAACGGGTATCGGTCTGTGGACCAGGAATTGGGGAGCTCTGCTCCATGCTTCTCATCTGCTCCCCACAAGGGGGAGACCCATCCTGGGACAGGAGCCTGGGCGGACAACGTGCAGGGAGAGGTGGGAGGGACGCTGTGACCCACACCTCAGAGCAGGGAGGGAGGAGACACCTACACAGAGGAAGGAAGGATGGAGCGAGTGCCGTTTCCTGCTAGCTCTTCTCCGGCTGCTGCGGGGGCGGCTGCGGCTGTGTCTCGTCCGACTCCTCTTCCCAGACTTCTAACGAGCGGTCCTGGCTGCGCGAATCAAAGAGACGGCGAGGGGATGCTGCGGCGAGAAAGAGGGCGTGAGACTTGCAACCCTCCCCCGCTGCCAAGTCCCCTCCAACCCCCCCGTGACACAGGAGGCGGCTCACGGACACAGCTGCGGAAAGGGCATCTCCTGTCCCGATACTGAACGTGGAGGGATTCGAATCTTGGGAGGGGAGGGCAGAGGCACTGGGGAAGGCACGCAGAGTGACAGTGGGGGCCCCGGCTGTTCCCTGCCCACCCGCCCACCCGTTTTGGGCGGAGCAGAGGGACCGCAAGTGTCACAGTCCTGCCCTCCGGGCTCTGACCTGTTTGTGCTGAAGGCTGCGGCGCAAGGCGGGCGGCTGCTTGTTGCTGGTGAAGCTGGGACGGGTGAGCAGAGAGAAGGGAGGGTGGTTAAAGACGGCAGGGAGGGAGGGGGTTGTCTCTCAGCCAGCCCTCCCCCCCCATGGTCCCTGGGGACAGAGACGCAAGCCACCCACCTCGTGCATGTAGAGGGCGTGGAGACTCATCTCGGCCGACGCTAACTCGGAGAGCAGAACTGAGCGGCTGAGGGGAGCCGGGCGTGGGGCAGCGCTGTTGGGGAAGGGGGGCAAAGCCAAGTCAGTTCCCCCCCACAGCCCCCAAATCACAGATGGGGAAGGGCTGAGCTCTCTCTTCCACGCCCCCTCCCCTCGAATTCCTCAGCTATGGAAGCATTACAGACTCCAACTCCCAGAATTCCTTAGCACGGCTGCCTGAGGAATGCTGGGAGTTGAAGTCCAGGAGGGGGATTGGGGAAACCCACCCAGCCGCCCCTCCCTCCTCCAATGGGCTACCTGTTCTCCAAGAGGGGGCTCTGGCTGTGGGAGACCGAGGCCTCCCCGGGACGGCTCCTGTGCCGGGACGGCAGGGAAGTCGAGAGGGAGGCCAGGATGCTAGCCGTCACGCTGGCCGTGCTGCCGGGCTCAGCAACCAGCCGACGCTCGGCGAGGACCGGGTGGGTCAGGACGCTGGCCAGGAGGGCATCCGGCTGCAATGGAGAGAGGTTCAGCCAGAGGCACCCGGGGGCATTAGCTCCCACCTCCTCCCCACGCTGGTCACAGCCGCCCCGGACTCACCACGGGGCCCGGACCCTCGTCGGAGAGCAGGGAGGCGGCCAGGGGCCCCTCGGCCAGGAGGCGCTGGGCATGGGAGGCGTCCTGCTGCACCTTCTCCTTCAGGTGCCCGATGAAGAGGGAGCTTTCCGGAGGAGGCTGCCAGTGCGGGTTGGCGATGGCGAAGTGGACCAGCGAGAGCTCCGTCTTGCCGTTCTCGGCCTGCTGGTAGACGGACGCCTCGGTCCTGCCCTGCGACAGCCACTGGTGGGAGAAAGAGAAGAGAGAAGAAGATGAGAGAGAAGAGAAAGAAGAGAAAGGAGAAAAGAACAGAAAGAAAAAGAGAGAAGAGAAAGAAAAAAAGAGAAGAGAAAGAAGAGAAGAGAAAGAAAAGAGAAGAAAAGAGAGAGAAAAGAAAGAAGAGAAAGAGAAAAAGAGGAAAGAGAAAGACGAGAGGAAGGAAGGAAAGAGAGAGAGAAGTAAAGGGAAGAGAGCTGGATGGAACCTTGGAGGTCTTCTAGCCCAGCCCCCTACTCAAGCAGGAGACCCTTACGCAATTGTAATACAAGAGAGTTGGAGGGGACCTGAGAGGTCATCTAATCCAATCCCCTGTTCAAGCAGGAGACCCTTACACAATTGTAATACAAGAGAGTCGGAGGGGACCTGAGAGGTCATCTAAAACCCCCTACTCAAGCAGGAGACCCTTACAGAATCACAGAGTTGAAAGGGGTCTTCAGATGACACTTGGAGCCCCTCCCCATCTTCCTCCGCTCACCTGGGGGTTGCCGTGGTTCCGGATGTCCAGCTGGGCAAAAGAGCAGATGTCCCCCACGCCCACCACCTCCACCGAGAAGTTCCGGAAAAAGTCCACGATTTCCAGGGCTTTGGCCCGCAGGGCGAAGATGAGGAGGAAGGGGGTCACGATGGGGCTAAGCAGCTCCTCCAGGATGAAGACCTGAGGATCACAGAAGGAGAGAAGACCTGAGGATCATGGAGGGAGAGAAGACCTGAGGATCACGGAGGGAAAGATCTGAGGATCAGGGAAGGAGAAGACCTGAACATGGAGGGAGAGAAGATCTGAAGGAGGATCTATGGAAGGAGGTGAAGACCTGAGGATCACGGAAGAAGACCTCAGGATCATAGTGGGAGAGAAGATCTGAGGATCAGGGAAGGAGGAGAAGATCTGAGGATCATAGAAGGAGGAGAAGACCTGAGGATCATGGAAGGAGGAGAAGACCTGAGGATCATAGAAGGAGAAGACCTGAGGATCATAGAAGGAGGAGAAGACCTGAGGATAATGGAGGGAGAGAAGATCTGAGGATCAGGGAAGGAGGAGAAGACCTGAGGATCATGGAGGGAGAGAAGATCTGAAGATCAGGGAAGTAGGAGAAGACCTGAGGATCACGGAGGGAGAGAAGATCTGAGGATCAGGGAAGGAGGAGAAGACCTGAGGATCACAGAGGGAGAGAAGATCTGAGGATCATAGAAGAAGGAGAAGACCTGAGGATCATAGAAGGAGGAGAAGACCTGAGGATCATGGAGGGAGAGAAGATCTGAGGATCAGGGAAGGAGGAGAAGACCTGAGGATCACAGAGGGAGAGAAGATCTGAGGATCAGGGAAGGGGGAGAAGACCTGAGGATCATAGAAGGAGGAGAAGACCTGAGGATCACAGAGGGAAAGAAGATCTGAGGATCAGGGAAGGAGGAGAAGACCTGAGGATCATAGAAGAAGGAGAAGACCTGAGGATCATAGAAGGAGGAGAAGACCTGAGGATCATGGAAGGAGGAGAAGACCTGAGGATCACAGAGGGAGAGAAGATCTGAGGATCATAGAAGGAGAAGACCTGAGGATCATGGAAGGAGGAGAAGACCTGAGGATCACGGAGGGAGAGAAGATCTGAGGATCATAGAAGGAGGAGAAGACCTGAGGATCACAGAGGGAAAGAAGATCTGAGGATCAGGGAAGGAGGAGAAGACCTGAGGATCATAGAAGAAGGAGAAGACCTGAGGATCATAGAAGGAGGAGAAGACCTGAGGATCATGGAGGGAGAGAAGATCTGAGGATCAGGGGAGAAGACCTGAGGATCATGGAGGGAGAGAAGACCTGAGGATCATAGAAGGAGAAGACCTGAGGATCATAGAAGGAGAAGACCTGAGGATCATAGAAGGAGGAGAAGACCTGAGGATCATGGAAGGAGGAGAAGACATGAGGATCATGGAAGGAGAAGAAGACCTGAGGATCACAGAGGGAGAGAAGATCTGAGGATCATAGAAGGAGGAGAAGACCTGAGGATCATGGAAGGAGGAGAAGACCTGAGGATCACGGAGGGAGAGAAGACCTGAGGATCATGGAAGGAGGAGAAGACCTGAGGATCACAGAGGGAGAGAAGATCTGAGGATCATAGAAGGAGGAGAAGACCTGAGGATCATAGAAGGAGGAGAAGACCTGAGGATCATGGAGGGAGAGAAGATCTGAGGATCAGGGAAGGAGGGGAAGACCTGAGGATCATGGAGGGAGAGAAGATCTGAAGATCAGGGAAGTAGGAGAAGACCTGAGGATCACGGAGGGAGAGAAGATCTGAGGATCAGGGAAGGAGGAGAAGACCTGAGGATCAGGGAAGGAGGAGAAGACCTGAGGATCACGGAGGGAGAGAAGATCTGAGGATCATAGAAGAAGGAGAAGACCTGAGGATCATAGAAGGAGGAGAAGACCTGAGGATCATGGAGGGAGAGAAGATCTGAGGATCAGGGAAGGAGGAGAAGACCTGAGGATCACAGAGGGAGAGAAGATCTGAGGATCAGGGAAGGAGGAGAAGACCTGAGGATCATAGAAGGTGGAGAAGACCTGAGGATCACAGAGGGAAAGAAGATCTGAGGATCAGGGAAGGAGGAGAAGATCTGAGGATCATAGGAGAAGGAGAAGACCTGAGGATCATAGAAGGAGGAGAAGACCTGAGGATCATGGAAGGAGGAGAAGACCTGAGGATCAGGGAAGGAGAAGAAGACCTGAGGATCGTGGAGGGAGAGAAGACCTGAGGATCATAGAAGGAGGAGAAGACCTGAGGATCATAGAAGGAGAAGACCTGAGGATCATAGAAGGAGGAGAAGACCTGAGGATCATGGAAGGAGGAGAAGACATGAGGATCATAGAAGGAGGAGAAGACCTGAGGATCACGGAGGGAGAGAAGATCTGAGGATCATAGAAGGAGGAGAGGACCTGAGGATAATGGAGGGAGAGAAGATCTGAGGATCAGGGAAGTAGGAGAAGACCTGAGGATCACAGAGGGAGAGAAGATCTGAGGATCAGGGAAGGAGGAGAAGACCTGAGGATCATGGAAGGAGAAGAAGACCTGAGGATCACAGAGGGAGAGAAGATCTGAGGATCATAGAAGGAGGAGAAGACCTGAGGATCATAGAAGGAGGAGAAGACCTGAGGATCACGGAGGGAGAGAAGATCTGAGGATCAGGGAAGGAGGAGAAGACCTGAGGATCATAGAAGAAGGAGAAGACCTGAGGATCATAGAAGGAGGAGAAGACCTCAGGATCATGGAGGGAGAGAAGATCTGAGGATCAGGGAAGGATGAGAAGACCTGAGGATCATAGAAGGAGGAGAAGACCTGAGGATCACAGAGGGATAGAAGATCTGAGGATCATAGAAGGAGGAGAAGACCTGAGGATCATGGAGGGAAAGAAGATCTGAGGATCAGGGAAGTAGGAGAACACCTGAGGATCACGGAGGGAGAGAAGATCTGAGGATCAGGGAAGGAGGAGAAGACCTGAGGATCACAGAGGGAGAGAAGATCTGAGGATCAGGGAAGGAGGAGAAGACCTGAGGATCATAGAAGGAGGAGAAGACCTGAGGATCACGGAGGGAGAGAAGATCTGAGGATCAGGGAAGGAGGAGAAGACCTGAGGATCATGGAAGGAGAGAAGATCTGAGGATCAGGGAAGGAGGAGAAGACCTGAGGATCATAGAAGGAGGAGAAGACCTGAGGATCACAGAGGGAAAGAAGATCTGAGGATCAGGGAAGGAGGAGAAGACCTGAGGATCATGGAAGGAGGAGAAGACCTGAGGATCATAGAAGGAGGAGAAGACCTTAGGATCACGGAGGGAGAGAAGATCTGAGGATCATAGAAGAAGGAGAAGACCTGAGGATCATAGAAGGAGAAGACCTGAGGATCATGGAGGGAGAGAAGATCTGAGGATCAGGGAAGGAGGAGAAGACCTGAGGATCATAGAAGGAGGAGAAGACCTGAGGATCACGGAAGGAGAGAAGATCTGAGGATCAGGGAAGGAGGAGAAGACCTGAGGATCATGGAGGGAGGAGAAGACCTGAGGATCACGGAGGGAGAGAAGATCTGAGTGTCATAGAAGGAGGAGAAGACCTGAGGATCGTGGAAGGATGAGAAGACCTGAAGATCACAGAGGGAGAGAAGACCTGAGGATCATGGAAGGAGGAGAAGACCTGAGGATCACAGAGGGAGAGAAAATCTGAGGGTCAGGGAAGGAGGAGAAGACCTGAGGATCATAAAAGGAGGAGAAGACCTGAGGATCACAGAGGGAAAGAAGATCTGAGGATCAGGGAAGGAGGAGAAGACCTGAGGATCCTAGAAGGAGGAGAAGACCTGAGGATCACAGAGGGAAAGAAGATCTGAGGATCAGGGAAGGAGGAGAAGACCTGAGGATCATAGAAGAAGGAGAAGACCTGAGGATCATAGAAGGAGGAGAAGACCTCAGGATCATGGAGGGAGAGAAGATCTGAGGATCAGGGAAGGAGGAGAAGACCTGAGGATCATAGAAGGAGGAGAAGACCTGAGGATCACAGAGGGAAAGAAGATCTGAGGATCAGGGAAGGAGGAGAAGACCTGAGGATCATGGAAGGAGGAGAAGACCTGAGGATCATAGAAGGAGGAGAAGACCTTAGGATCACGGAGGGAGAGAAGATCTGAGGATCATAGAAGAAGGAGAAGACCTGAGGATCATAGAAGGAGAAGACCTGAGGATCATGGAGGGAGAGAAGATCTGAGGATCAGGGAAGGAGGAGAAGACCTGAGGATCATAGAAGGAGGAGAAGACCTGAGGATCACGGAGGGAGAGAAGATCTGAGGATCAGGGAAGGAGGAGAAGACCTGAGGATCATGGAGGGAGGAGAAGACCTGAGGATCACGGAGGGAGAGAAGATCTGAGTGTCATAGAAGGAGGAGAAGACCTGAGGATCGTGGAAGGATGAGAAGACCTGAGGATCACAGAGGGAGAGAAGACCTGAGGATCATGGAAGGAGGAGAAGACCTGAGGATCACAGAGGGAGAGAAAATCTGAGGATCAGGGAAGGAGGAGAAGACCTGAGGATCATAAAAGGAGGAGAAGACCTGAGGATCACGGAGGGAGAGAAGATCTGAGGATCAGGGAAGGAGGAGAAGACCTGAGGATCATAGAAGAAGGAGAAGACCTGAGGATCATAGAAGGAGAAGATCTGAGGATCAGGGAAAGAGGAGAAGACCCGAGGATCATAGAAGGAGGAGAAGACCTGAGGATCACAGAGGGAGAGAAGATCTGAGGATCAGGGAAGGAGGAGAAGACCTGAGGATCATAGAAGGAGGAGAAGACCTGAGGATCACAGAGGGAGAGAAGATCTGAGGATCATAGAAGGAGGAGAAGACCTGAGGATCATAGAAGGAGAAGACCTGAGGATCATAGAAGGAGGAGAAGACCTGAGGATCATGCAGGGAGAGAAGACCTGAGGATCACAGAGGGAAAGAAGATCTGAGGATCATGGAAGGAGAGAAGATCTCAGGATCACAGAGGGAGAGAAGACCTGAGGATCATGGAAGGAGAGAAGATCTCAAGATCACAGAGGGAGAGAAGACCTGAGGATCATAGAAGAAGGAGAAGACCTGAGGATCATAGAAGGAGAAGATCTGAGGATCAGGGAAAGAGGAGAAGACCCGAGGATCATAGAAGGAGGAGAAGACCTGAGGATCACAGAGGGAGAGAAGATCTGAGGATCAGGGAAGGAGGAGAAGACCTGAGGATCATAGAAGGAGGAGAAGACCTGAGGATCACAGAGGGAGAGAAGATCTGAGGATCATAGAAGGAGGAGAAGACCTGAGGATCATAGGAGAAGACCTGAGGATCATAGAAGGAGGAGAAGACCTGAGGATCATGGAGGGAGAGAAGACCTGAGGATCACAGAGGGAAAGAAGATCTGAGGATCATGGAAGGAGAGAAGATCTCAGGATCACAGAGGGAGAGAAGACCTGAGGATCATGGAAGGAGAGAAGATCTCAAGATCACAGAGGGAGAGAAGACCTGAGGATCATGGAGGGAGAGAAGATCTCAGGATCACAGAGGGAGAGAAGACCTGAGGATCATGGAAGGAGAGAAGATCTCAGGATCACAGAGGGAGAGAAGACCTGAGGATCAGGGAAGGAGGAGAAGACCTGAGGATCATGGAGGGAGAGAAGACCTGAGGATCATGGAGGGAGAGAAGATCTCAGGATCACAGAGGGAGAGAAGACCTGAGGATCGTGGAGGGAGAGAAGACCTGAGGATCATAGAAGGAGGAGAAGACCTGAGGATCATAGAAGGAGAAGACCTGAGGATCATGGAGGGAGAGAAGACCTGAGGATCATGGAGGGAGAGAAGACCTGAGGATCACAGAGGGAAAGAAGATCTGAGGATCATGGAAGGAGAGAAGATCTCAGGATCACAGAGGGAGAGAAGACCTGAGGATCATGGAGGGAGAGAAGATCTCAGGATCACAGAGGGAAAGAAGATCTGAGGATCATGGAAGGAGAGAAGATCTCAGGATCACAGAGGGAGAGAAGACCTGAGGATCATGGAAGGAGAGAAGATCTCAGGATCACAGAGGGAGAGAAGACCTGAGGATCATGGAAGGAGAGAAGATCTCAAGATCACAGAGGGAGAGAAGACCTGAGGATCATGGAAGGAGAGGAGATCTCAGGATCACAGAGGGAGAGAAGACCTGAGGATCATGGAAGGAGAGAAGATCTCAAGATCACAGAGGGAGAGAAGACCTGAGGATCATGGAGGGAGAGAAGATCTCAGGATCACAGAGGGAGAGAAGACCTGAGGATCATGGAAGGAGAGAAGATCTCAAGATCACAGAGGGAGGGAAGACCTGAGGATCATGGAAGGAGAGAAGATCTCAGGATCACAGAGGGAGAGAAGACCTGAGGATCATGGAAGGAGAGAAGATCTCAAGATCACAGAGGGAGAGAAGACCTGAGGATCATGGAGGGAGAGAAGATCTCAGGATCACAGAGGGAGAGAAGACCTGAGGATCATGGAGGGAGAGAAGATCTCAGGATCACAGAGGGAGAGAAGACCTGAGGATCAGGGAAGGAGGAGAAGACCTGAGGATCATGGAGGGAGGGGGAGGGAATCCGAAGTAAGTAGGCAGGGGAGGTCCAAAGCGCTGTCCCCTCCCGTAGCCCACTCACCGCCTTGTACTGGAAGAGCTGGGCCAGCTCCTCGCGGGTCTCCGACTTGTGGGCGTTGCCTTGCCAGTGGTCGGGGATGTAGTGGATGTGGGCCAAGACACACTGGAGTAGCTGCTCCGGGCACCACACCAGGTGCTCGTCCGGGATGAAGGCCCTGCGGAAGGGAGAGGAACCATCAGCCCCACACGGCTCCCAACCCCCCCCCCCTGCCCCCCTGGGAAGCAACATTGCTTGGCTCCAAGGCCCCGTTGGCATCGGTGTCCCACCGCAAATTGCTTAAGGAGCGCTGGCACATTTCCCCAACTTTTGGGAGGGGGCGCGTCTTCCTCACCCCTACGGGGCCCTGCCCATCTCTCCTCCGCCTGGGTCCAGAGGGGCTCCAGAGGTGAGACAGGGAAGGTCAAAGCCAGACCTTACCCTCAATTTCAATTTATTAAATTTACAAACCGCCCCACTCTCCCCAAAGGGACTCGGGGCGTTCAAGATTCATCCTGTTTTCCAGAAGCAACCTGGAAAACCCCCTGGTGGGAGGGGCTGCTCAGAAGGGGCTGGGGAAAGAGGGAGGGAGGGAGGGAAGGACATAGGGAGTGGGGAGGGAGGGAGGGACTAAGGGGAGAAAATAAAGGGAGGGAGAAAGGAAGAAAGGAAGAAAGAGAGGGGGGGAAGAGGAAGGAAAGAAAGGGAGGAAAGAAAGATAGGAAGGAAGGAGTTAGGTTGGAAAGGATGGATGTAGCACAGTAGGGAGGAAGGAAAGAAGGATATAGGGATGGATGGGAAAAGGAGAAGGAAGGGGAAAGGAACAAAGGAGATAGGAAAGGAGTGAAGGAGAGGGAGGAACAGGAGAAAGGAAGAGGGAGGGATGGAGGAAGAGAGGAAGAAAGAAAGAAAGAAAGAAAGAAAGGAGGGAGGGAAGAAGGCAAGGAAGGAGATAGGGAGGGAGGGACTAAGGGGAGAAAGGAAGAATGAAAGGAAGAAAGGGAGGGAGGAAAGAAAGGGGGAACAGAAAGAAAGAAAGAAAGAAAGAGAGGATAGGAAATAAGGAAGGAGGGGGGCCCTGACCCAGCACTTCTCCAAAGACCCGTCTCAGCCCCTTCAGAAACAAGAAGAGCCCCTCCTCCCTCAGCTCCCCTCTCACTCAAACCCCCAACACCCCTCCCCAAACCGGGCAGCAGCAGCCGGGCCCCTTCTTCTCTTCTTCTCCCAGCACCCTCTCCACCCGCCCTCCCCTCACCTGGCCAGCGTGACCACCAGTCCCAGCAGGGTGATGGCGGTCAGGATGTGTTGGACGGTCAGCACGTCCTCGTCGTAGACGGTCAGGGCGATCAAGACGGCCAGCAGGGAGCCGGCGAAGAAGCCGACGTTCCGGGCCACCACGGCCAGCAGTGGGTTGGCGAAGGAGTTCATGTACTTGGAGGCCGGCTTGTAGCCGTGGCTCAGCCTGGCCTGCAGCTCGTGGTCCAGCTCGTTGAAGTGCCGGAGGTACAGCCGTCCGTAGAGCGACCAACGCCGGGCCCCCAGGCTCCCGGGCTCCCGCTTCAGCGCCTCGGTGTAGCTGAAGAAGGCGTAGAGGCCCTGCCAGACCAGGATGAAGGGGCACAGCAACAAATTGGCGACTCCGAGGAGCAGCAGGCTACGCTCCAGACGGCGGGCCAGCTCCAGCCGGGCCCCGGCACGCTTGTACTGTGGCTGGAGGTTCCACTTGCCCTGAAAGAGGGACCCCGGCCCCCAGAAGAGGAGCAGCTCCAGGTTGTACTTGAGACCCTGGGTCAGGAAGACTCCCCGGCCCAGCAGGGGCAGCTGGAAGCGGACGGGCAGCAGGGACTTGTTGACCATGGCCACCAGGTAGTTCTTGAAGCGTAGGATCCGGTGGTGGATGTCCAGCTCGGTCAGCTCCCGCCGGTGGACGCAGAGCTGCTGTTCCCGTTGCAGCGAGATCAGCCGGGCCTGCACCTCCTGCCAGCTGCAGTTGCACAGCTGTTCCTACAAAGGGTGGGATTTGCAACTAAGACGGCAGGAATATATAGACTAAGTTTTCCTTCCCAAAACTTTGCCCGTTTCTTCACTCCCCTCAGTCTGTGTCATAAATCACATTCTCCAACAAGGTGCACGCCTCACAAGCCTGCGGTAGTAAACTGAGATCCGACTCTAGCTGAAGATATGCATGGAATGCGGTTCTCCCCCTCCCTCCCCCCTTTCCTCACCATGGCAACTTTATGAGTTGACAACGGGTTTGTTAAAAACAGATCACGGCAAACCAATCTGATTTCGTTCTTTGACAATGTGATTAAATTAGACGACCAATGAAATGCCGTGGATGTAGTATACCATGTTTCCCTGAAAAGGCCTATCCAAAAATAAGCCCTAGCCTGTTTTTTTTACACGTGCATCTAAGTCCTACCCCAAAAATAAGCCCCAGTGAAGAAGGGTGGGCATTCTCCCTCAGGATCACCTGCCTTCTGCTCCCCATCGTCCACTCTGCGCAGCCCCAGAAGGCACCAGCCAAGGGACTGGTGGGCGGCAGCTGTCATGCTTGCCAGTTCGTGTGCGCGCGCCGGTGTGTGTTTGCGTGTGTGTGTGTGTTATTTTCAGGGAAACATGGTACTTAAAGTTCACTAAGGCATTCGACAGAATAGACCACAAACTCAGATGTCTAGAATTGATTTTGAACGTATGTTTTTCTTTTTAAGATTTCAGAATGTTCCAGAAGCAGATAATGAGAATTTAAAAGATTTAATGGCTACAATGTTAGCGGATTATACTAAGAAAAATAAGGAACTTATTTGGGGAGACATTGATTTGATTTATAGAATTAATTCAGCATATGCTAGAATAAATGATGTACCCAGAGAGATACATATTAAATTCATAAGAAGGTCAACGAGGGATGAGATACTGAGAGCGCTAAGAGGGGGGCCTTTGATATAGCAGCAAAACGAGGTGGCCATATTGAAGCAGATCCCAAAGAAAATACGAGATATAAGAAGGAAATATTCCTTCCTATCGAAAAAACTACATAAAAAGGGGGTGTGGTTCAAGTGGTTGATGCCCGAAGGGACGCTGGTATTCTGGGAGGGAGGAAGAGTTTTAGAATGAAAACAGCGGAAGAGGCGGAGAATTTTCTTAAAAAACACTCCTCAATCCTGGATGATGACGATATGGGAACGGGAGGGGCCACGGCTCCACCTACTGGAGGGGTGGAGGAGAAAGAAACAATAGCAAAGAGATCACAAAAATAACTTTCCCCCCCTTTTTTTATGTATGGTAATTCTGTATGGATGTTAATAGAAACGAAGTAATTGAATGTATGAAATTTTACTTCTGATTATGAAATCTACGATCTAAAATGCATGTACCCCTTCCTATTTTTATTATTTCCTAATGGAACTTACTCAAGAAGACCAACCCCGATGTGGAAGCTCTAAAATATTGTTAAAACACCTTACCTGCCCCTTTCCTTTTATAAAATGTTCAAACTAATAAAAATTATTTCCAAAAAAAAAGAAAAAAAAAGAATAGACCACAAACTTGGACAACTGGAAACATGTTAGACGGACAGCGTCACTACTAGATGGAGTTGTAACTGGCTAAAAAACCATACTCAATGAGTAGCCCTTCACGGCAGGACATCCGCGTGGAGGTAAGTAAGCAGTGGGCTACCACAAGGTCTCTTCAATATCTTCATCCATGACTCAGGTGAGGGAATAAGAAGGGGGACTCAACCAATCGCGAGCCGCGGTTTGCCGACCACTGGTATAACCCCATACACACACACACACTTACCGAGGGGATCTTGAGCGCCTTGGTGTAAAAGGAGCGGATCTCCCAGTAGCCCAAGAGGCTGCAAAGGACTTTCACCAAACGGTAGAGCCAGAAAGTGGCAGCCATGACGAGCAGGAAAATGATGCCACCGTTGGCCTGGATCCTGGAGGGGAGGGAGGGGGAGGAAGCAACAGGGTCAGCCATTGGTTGTGCAAGGCCTCTCCGGTTGCACACAAACAAACAAACAAACAAACGCACAACAAGGTCTTCTAGGAACAGCCCCCGATACCCAGAAAGGGCCGAGGGGGGCTTGGACCGGCCCCAGGATCAACAGCCTCGCCTTCCCTCCGGGGCAGCTGGGCTGCCTGCTCTGCACCTCTTGGACGGCAGCAACAGCTGCTCCGGTTCCTAAACTCCCCGTTGAGCCCTTGACGTCTGACTGCCGCGGAACAGCTGCTCCGGTTCCTAAACTCCCCGTTGAGCAAACACAGGGCGCCCTTGACGTCCGACTGCCTGCGGTGCAGCGAGACGTTGCTCGAGTTCCTCTTGCCGCCTTGCTTTTGGGCCTTAAGTGGATCCCCGCCGTTTTTTTAATTAGGAACCCAGTCGTTAAGCGGATCCGGGTTGGCTGGGCTCATCGGGAGGTCGCGAAGAGGGCGGGGGGGGGGGGACGCTGCGACCGGCCGAAAGACGAACCGGCTGCCGAGCGCCCAAAGGTAAATCAGGTGACCTGCAGCGGTCGTAAGCGTGAAACGGGGTCCTAAGTCCCTGTTTTCCGTGCCGTTGGTAACTTTCTGCGGTCACTAAAGGGATTGCTATTCAACGGAGGACTATTTCTGAGTAAACATTTCTAAAGTCAGCTGAGGGGAAGATCCTGGTCCCATCGAAGTGACTCTCCCCCCCCCCCCAAAGGCTCACCAGCCCCTTCCCCATAACATTCTCAGCACCTGACAAGCAGCGCCGGGAAGCGATTTGTACGGACAGTCCTCGAGTTATGACCACAACTGAGCCCCACCTTTCCGCTGTTAAGTGAGACATTTCATTTCAAGTGAGTTGCATCCCCTTTTCCCTTCCTCGCCCCCGACGTTGAGTGAGTCTCTGCGGCCAATAAGTGAGTCACCAGGCCGTTAAGTCAATCTGGCTACCCCGCTGGCTACTTGGCTCGTCGGAAAGGCAGCCTCACAACCGTCATAAGTGTGAACCGACTGCCAAGCGCCTGAAGTTGGAACCCCTGACCACATGATGGTCGTTGAGTGCAAACAACGGCCCTAAGTTATTTTGGGTGCTGTTACGACCTCAGGCGGTCACTAAATGAACTGCCTGCCTTGGGGCTCAGCCGCAGCCCAAAAGGAGAGACTCCACATGCCGAGACAGCCTACCTTGACTGGTAAGCCAGACTGATAAGCTCTTACGGGTATGTGTCTCCCAGGGTGCCCTTGTAATGTCAGCCGCTAAGCGAACCGTCGTAAGTCAAGGATGTCACGTATCTGCATTCGGCAAAAGTGACCCCAAAAAGCAGACGTGGGGTGGATTGGCCCACAGTTCTCGCCCTCCCTGATGAGATCAGCAATAGGAGAGATTCCTCGTGCCGAGGCAGTCTATCTTCAACAATTGGATTGTGCCAAGGTGCCAGGGGTTGCGAAGGTGGCGGGGCAGGGGGGCAAAATGTCTCTGGCCCCCTTTCGCTCAGCGCCCCTGAAAACAAGACCCTCACCACACACACACGGAGATACGAGCGATGCTTCCATCGCGATGACCGATTGTCCTTTCGGCTCCTGTTAAGAACCGGGGATCGACCCAGCCCAGCCTTGCTTTGACGGCCACTACTCACCTCTCGGCACACTGGGCAGCCGGCAGGATGGCATCCGGCAGGGTCACCTTGCTCCGGTCGGGCGCAAAGCCCCTTCCTCCTCCTCCTCCTCCGCCGGGGTGGGTGTGATTGACAGGCAGGTTGGCGAAGAGGATGTCGTACTCCACACAGCAGAGCAGGAAGGTGGAGAAGGTGGCCACGAACAGGAACTGCCTGGGGAGAGAGGGTGGGTGGGGGGCGGCTGTTGGGTCAGGGCGGCTGGGGACAGGAGGGAGGGCTTTGGGGGGAGACACCCCCCCTGAGATTGCCAGGAGAAGTGGTACGAGCTCCATCACTGGAGGCTTTGAAGGCTGGAATGGCAGAGGGTCTCCTGCTGAGTTGGTCTAGAAGACCTCTAAGGTCCCTTTTAATGGAATTCTGTTCTATTTCGAATCTATTCTGTATTCTCTTCTGTCCTCAATCCTCTTCTGTTGCGGATTCTTTTCCCTTTTCGCCAAAGGAGCGAGAACGGAGGGGAGGGGAGCAGCCTCTCCCCCACCCCAGCCAAGGCCACCCCTCTTCCCGGCTGCCCCACCCCCCACCCGGAGGGAATGGGGAGGGGGGGGACCCGATCGGAGCCCTTACACCAGCTCAAAGACGTCGGAAAGCATCATGCAGCCGAATCCGTTCCTCTGGTGGAAGTGGTAGATGTGGAGATGCCGTCAAGGGAAAACAATCGATAACCCCGTAGGAGCCACGCGGGGCAGGAGGGCTTGACCAGCACAGCGGCGGACGCTATGAGGGAGCTTAAGGCAGGTTCCAGGCCTTGGGGGGGGGGGAGCGTTCAGCCAGCCTCCCTGCACAGGTGGTCCTCGACTTACGACTGTAATCCACCCCCAAATTTGCATTGCTAAGATAGGCAGTGGTTAAGTGAGTCGGGCCTCCTTCTACAGCCTCGCTTCTCACGGTCATTGAGTGTTAAGTGAGAACTGCCCCCTTTAGCAATCTTTCTTGTCCTGGTCATTAAGCGAGAACTGCCTCCTTTAATGACCTTGCTTGCCCAGGTCAGTGAGTTTGTTAAGCGAGTTGTTACCCCTGCTTTGCGACCTTGCTTGCCCATGTTGTTAAGTGACTTTAAGTCAGAACGGGCCTCCTTTAACGACCTAGTCTGCCCGGTCATTAAGTGAGTTGTGCCACTCTTTCCCTTTCTTGCCCTCTTTGTTAAATGAATCACTGCAGTTGTTAAGTTAGTAGCACGGCCGTTAAGCGAATCTGGCTTCGCCAGTGACTTTGTCATGGTCGCAAAAGGAGATCACGTGATTTTTTTTGCAACACACTGCAACCCGTCATAACTACGAGTCATTTGCCAAGGGTCTGAACTTCCATCCTGTGACCGTCGGTTGTTAAGTGTGCCAAACAGTCCTCAGTCACTTTTTTCAGTGCTGTTGTAACTTCGGTCACTAAACAGACCGTCCTTGGCTTACAACAGTTCCTTTAGTGGCCGTTCCCAGTTCCCACGGTCCTGAAACCACTGACCCACAACTGTTTTTCTCCCTTACGACCGCCGTAGCCTTGTCCAAAACTGGACGTTCGTGGCAACCGGCCCGTAGTTAGCACTGTCTCAGGTGAGCACGCCTGCCTCGCTCCATCCCTCCTCCCACGGTCAAGTCGATCGAACAAACCGGATTCGCTTAAACCGGGTGACTGACCGAACAACAGCAGGGGTTCACTTAACGACGGCGGCAAGCCAAACAGGAGTCCAAGAAGTAACCTCTGACAGTTGTTAAGCCGAGGACCGACTGTGACGTTCCTTTTTTCCCATGGGGGACAGGAGGGGGGGGGGGATTTTTCTCAAGGATATTTTGGTGAAGAAGTTATCCAGGTTCTTGATGTGATGCCAGGAATCTATGGAGGAGGAGGAGGAAAAAAATGGGGGTTCAAAGAGTCTCCCCACGTGCCCCCCCCCCACTCCTCCACGCCGCCCCCTCCCCCAAATTCCAGGGTACCTTTCAGCCCCTCCGTCACGTGGACCAGCAACTCTTCATCGTCCTCCTCTTCATAAGCCGGCAAGGGATGGTATTCCCCTGAGTGCTCCTGGCTGCCTGCCATGGGGCCGGGCGCACGAGGAGGGAGACACCGACAGACACCAAAACACAGGCCCCTCACCCCCCCCCCAAAAGAGCTTCCACTCGCACGGCCCCTCTGCAACAGAAAACCCCACAGTTACAATGGACGCAACCGACGGACAAAAGCCCCCAAACGAAAAAAGGCACTTGGACAACCGGGGATCCCCTCCTCGGGACCCCCCCACCCAAAAGGCACAGCCGCACTGCAAGACCACCACCCCCAAAGTCCAGTCACCAAAGGAGCCTGGGGAGAAGTCAGTGCCGCCCCACCCGGTTAGAAGGATCGAATGACAGAATTGAGAGGGACCTCCGAGGTCATCTAGACCAACCACCCGCTCAAGCAGGAGAGCCTTATAGAATAGCAGGGTTGGAAGGATCCCTGGAGGTCACCTAGTCCAGCCCCCTGCTCAAAGCAGGAGAGCCTTATAGAACAGCAGGGCTAGAAGGGACCTCGGAGGTCATCTAGTCCAACCCTCTGCCCGAGAAGGAGACCCCCATCCCATTTCTGACCAATGGCTGCCCAGTCTCCTTTCCCCGTTTCTTTAAACCTTCGTGACTTGCTAGCAACTCAAGATGCCCCCCAACACCCCGCCCTCTCCCCCCCCCCACAACCACCCTGCGAGGTGGGCTGGCAGGCAAGACAGAGAGCCCCCGGCCCAGCCTTCCCTCTCCCCCCAGGCAGGACTCGAACTCAGCACCCTCCCAGCCTCCCCCAGAGCCACCCGACAGCGCCGTCGCAGGTCCGAAGCAGCGGTCGTAGGTGCGGAGCAGCGACGTAACCCGCGAAACGCCCCTCAGGACGCCTCCTCCGGCGGCTGTCAGCCCCTCCCCTCGAATGGGACGCCCGCTGCCCTGTGCACGGAGCTTCCCCGGGACGGAGGAGGGAAGAGCGGCCGCTCACCGGGGCAAGGAGCGGCCTGAGTCACGGCGGGCCGGAGCCGCGTCCGACCCCGCGGGTTCCGAGACCACGCCTCCCGGGGGCGGAGACAACGGGGCCGCGCCTAGCCGAATTAGTGCGCCTGCGCGGTCCATTTTCTGGCACGGACTAATGCGGTCACGCCTCACGCGCTCTTAGTGCGCCTGCGCGGATCGTTTCTGGGGCGGAGCCGGCATCGGCTAGGCTCATCCATATTTAATGCGCCTGCGCGGATCGTCTCCTGTGGCCGGAGTCGGCAGGGACCCGGCTTATTCTTATTGCACCTGCGCAGGTCGCCTTCCTTCGTAGACCAACTCTTGTTTTGACTGCCTAAGTCGCCTCCAGGGGGTGGAGCCAGGGCAGACTAGCCTTAGTTTTTTTATTGCGCCTGCGTAGGTCATCTCCTCTGACCGGAGGAGGCATGGACTAACAACACTGACTCTTATTGCGCTTGCGCGGGTCGCCTGTTAGGGCGGAGTAATGTCGCCCCGCCTGGCGGACTCTTATTGCGCCTGCGTATGTCCCCTCCCGAGGACGGAGCCGCGCTTCCAGGACTCAGTGCGCTTGCGCGAGCAGCCTGTTACGCACGGAGCCGACGGGGGTGGGGGTCTTCTCTCGGCGCGTGCACTCCTCCTCCACGCGCTCTTCGGCGCCTGCGCGGCTGCCCGCCTCTCGCGCCTCGGCCACGCCCCCTCCTCTCCGCGCGGGGCATTGTGGGCGGCGGCGACGGTTCGTGAGGGCGTGAGGGGAGCCGCTTTCGGTCGCCACTATGTTGCTGGCCCGGCTGGCTCTGCTGCGGCCGGGCCTGGCCGGGGGCCGCTGCTCCCCCTACGGCCGGCGGCTTCCCCGCGCCGAGGCGGCCATGAAGGGCCCCTCGCCGGCTCCGGGCGTTGCCAGGTAACCGCAACGGGGAGGTCAGGCCGCCTCGCGGGGCATGCCGGGAGTCGTAGTCCCTCCTCCTGCTCCTCTCCTATTGGCTCCGGCCGGACTCGCCTCTCCCGCTCTAGGCCGCTGTGGAAGAGCAGCTGGGAGGGAGAGTCACTTTCCCTTTCGCCCCTTTCTCCTGCCAAGGGAGGAGCTGAGCCAGCAAAGGCGGCCAGGACTGGGACGGCGCATGCGCGCTGCGTGGTTTTCACCCCTAGTGGGGGTTCCTCCCCCTCCCCTTCCAGGTTTTCCTTGGAGTTCGGTTCTTGGAAACGCCTGTTTGTCCCAATTTTCTTTTATTTATCTGCTTCTGGTGTGAAACGGCTCAATAGATGAGAATAGAGTTGGAAGGGACCCTAGAGGTCAAGTATTCCAGCAGCCCCCTTCCCGAGCAGGAGACCTTTACAGAATCGCAGCATTGGAAGGGACCTTGCAGGTCATCTAGTCCAGCCCCTTGTTCCAGCAGGAGACCCTTACAGAAGGACAGAGTAGGGAGAGGCCACAGGGGCCATCCTATTCCAGCCCCCTCCTCAAGCAGGAGACCCTTACAGAATCATAGAAGGACAAGAGCTGGAAGGGACTGGATGACCTCCGAGGTCCCTTCCAACTCTCTGTTCCCTACACGAGACGGTGCTGCTTGTTTTAAATTGTTTTCAAGTGAGACAGACAAGAGACTGAGCTAATGCGGCACTTTGGAGATTAGCCTCCTTAAAGCAACAATCTCTGAGCTGGGTGGTTTCTTTGCAGACCTCTCATTACCCTACTAGGGAACGTCATCAATGCTGGAAGGGAGAGGAGGAGGAAGGCTGTGGAATCCTTGGTACTCTCTGAACTTCCTTCTTCTCTTGCAGATGTTTCATTCCCCAAACTGAGGAACATCCTCCTCCTCTTCCTTTTCTTCCTCTTCCTCCTCCTCCTCCCAGCCCTGATGCTGTTCCCTAGTTTGGTCATGAAACGTTGGCAAGAAACCACCAAGCTCAGAGAGCACCAAGGACCCCACAGTCCTCCTCCTCCTCCTCCTCCTCTTCTTCTTCCTCCTTCCCATCCCTCCCTCCTCCCTTTCTTTTAGCACTGATGACGTCACCTAGTTGGGTCATGAAACATAGGCAAGAAAACTCACTGACTTCCCCAGCCCTCCCTCCATTCTAGCACTCATGCTGTCCCCTAGTTGGGCCATGAAACGTCTGCACGAACACCACCCAGCTCAGCATCCAGGACCCCTCCTTCCTCCTCCTCTTCCTCTTCCAGCACTGATGATGTTACCTATCTGGGTTATGAAATGTCCGGGTAGACTGCGCTGACTCCTTTGGAGAGAGAGATGCTCTTGCTACCCCTTACCTACCCCTGTCGTGGATGGAGGGTGGGAAGCTTGGTTTGGCGGTTATCCCTGGGCGAGTGGGATGCCTGGGGACCAAAGGGCGGGCAGGCATCCCTTGCAAGCCATCTCCCTTGAGACGGGGGAGAGCGTGTCCGTCTTTTCTCACAACTTGTGTATGTGATTGTGTGTCTTTCCCTCTCTCCTTCCTCGCAGGCACTCCGGAAGCCATGCCAGGCAGTCCTGCTTCCGCCGGGTTCCCCACAGTGCCCCCAAGCTCTCCCCAGCTGTCCTTTTGGTCTTACCTCGCCACCTCGTCCCGCTGGGTCGGATGGCGGCCTTGTGGGCAGGGCCGGCTTTGGTGGGGCTGGGGGCCGGCTTCAGCAAGAGGGCCTTCTGTCAGGAAGGGCCCAAAGTGGAAATGGTCTGCATGCCCGGGGAAAAAGAGCCGGATTTCAACTGGCTCATGTTTTGGAAATTCCTACGCCCTCAGCTACTGGCAGTGATGGCGGCCATCGTGGTGAGGGTCTTTGCCCCGTGGTTAAGAGCAGGGTGGGTGGGTGGAGGCAGGCCAGCATAGCTTGTCACTCAGAAGGACTCTTGGGTAGGAAGGAAATTTAATTAGAATAGAGTTGAATGGGACCTTGGAGGAGAAGGAAGGAAGGAAGGAAGGAAGGAAGAGGAAAGAAGGAAGATGGAAGGAATGGGAGAAGGGAGGAAAGAAGTGGAAGAAAAGGAGAAAACAAATGGGAGAAGGGAGGGAGGGAGGAGAAAGGAAAGAAGGAGAAGGAAGATAGAAGGGAGAAGGAAGGGGGAGGAAGGAAGATGGAAAGAATGGGAGAAGGGAGAAAGAAGATGGAAGGAAAGGGAAAAAGAAGGGAGGAGAAAAGGAATGGGAGAAGGGAGGGAGGAAAAGAAGGAAGGAAAAAGAAATGAAAGGAGGCAGGAAAAGAAAGAAGGGAGGACAGGAAGGAATGGGAGGGAGGGAATAGGAAGATGGAAGGAATGGGAGAAGGAAGGAAGGAGAAAAGAAATGGAAAGGGAGGGAGGGAGGAGGGAGTGGAAGAAGGATGGAGAAAGGAAGATGGAAAGAATGGGAGAAGAAAGGAAGAAAAAAGGAATCAGAAGAAAGGAAGGGAGGGACGAGGGAATGGAAGAAGGAAGGATGGACAAAGAAGGAAGATGGAAAGAATGGGAGAAGAAGGAAGGAGAAGAAGGAAGGAGAGAAGGAATGGGAGATGAAGGATGGGAGGATACGAAGGAATGGAAGAAGGGAGGGAGGGAAGAGAAAGTAGGAAGATGGAAAGAAAGGGGGGGGAAGGTAGCAAGGAAGATTGAAGGAAGGGGAGAAGGAAGGAAGGGAGGGTTTATACAACCAAGGATTGTATGAGCTTTTTGCGCTGGCCACCGCACGCTGCCGGTTGACCTTCCAGCAATCCTGTTTAACCCCCAGTTTCTCAATCACCCCCCTGGTGGTGCATTTTTCCAAGTCTTTCCCTCTTTCCTGCCCTCCAGTTTGCCTTTGGGGCGGCCATGCTCAACATCCACATCCCGTTGCTGCTGGGTCAGATGGTGAACGTGGTGGCCAAGCACATGCGGGTGGGCGATTACCTGCGCATGGTGCGTGAGCCGGCCCTGCGCCTGCTGACCATCTACGGCCTTCAGGTGATCATCTTCCTCTTCCTTTCGATCCCCGGGGCAGATTATCTTTTTCTCCAAATCCCCGCAAACCCACCCCACTCCCATCGGGGGAATAGAGTGCATCAATGCTCAACGTCGGAATTGGCAGCACACAACTCTGGTTGGCAACAAGTAACCCCTTTTTTTTGTGTGGCCGCAGGGTGCATTAACCTTCGGGTACATCCTGCTGCTGTCCTGGATCGGGGAGAAGGTAGCCGCCAGTATGCGGAAGCAGCTCTTCTTGTCCTTCCTCCGGTAATGGCCGTGGAAATGGGTGGCCAGGTTCTAAGGGGACTGGGCATTGAATCAGAATCTGGAAGGGACCTCCGAGGCCTAGTCCAACCCTGGCTCCATCAGGAAACCCTGATAGAATCATAGAATAATGGAAGGGAGCTTGGAGGTCTTCTACTCCAACCCCCTGCAAGAGCAGGAGACCCTTACAGAATCATTAGAAGGCCAGAGTTGGAAGGGACCTTGGGGGTCCTGTAACTCTGGTTCTCTCCTTCCCCAAGAGAAGATATAGCCTTCTTCGATGCCAATCAGACGGGGCACCTGGTGAATCGCCTGACCGCCGACATCCAAGAATTCAAATCTTCCTTCAAGCTGGTCATCTCTCAGGTTTGGCTCATGGAGGGGGGGCAGCAGGGTTGGGAGGGGTGGGGGCAATCCTTCTGTGATTTAAGGCCCTCTTGAACAAACAGGCTTTGGGGGGGGGGGTTTCATGCCGCCATCTCTCTCTCCACCCCGCAACCTTGCAGGGTCTGCGCAGCCTCACCCAGACCGTGGGCTGTTTCGCGTCTCTCTACATGATTTCCCCTAAGCTGACCGGGCTGCTTGTGGTGGTGATGCCCTTCTTGGTGGGCATCGGGACCTTTCTCGGCACCTCTCTTCGGAGGCTCTCCCGCAAAGCCCAAGAACAGGTAGGGAAAAGTAACCTGTGTGAATGAGTGTGAACGTTTCCCTAACTAGCCGTGTTTGGCCGAGGCCCAGAGCTCTTTGCGTTCAAGTCCTGCTGTATCTAGTAGAGGGGTGTCCAACCTTGGCAACTTTAAGACTTGTGGGCTTCAACTCCCACAATTCCCCAGCCAGCAATTTTTTTCACTCTGTTGAAGTCAAGATAGATACGTTCACTGCATACCCACCATCTACTAATAAAGTCTCCATTTCAAAAAATATGATATATTACGTTCACTGCATACCCACCACCTGTGAATAAAGTTTCCTTATCAAAAATGTGATATATTACATTCACTGCATACCCACCATCTACTAATAAAGTTTCCATATCAAATAAAAGTTTCCCTATTGACTTATGATCTCATACAATCTGTTTTTACACAACCCTCGCTTTTCCTAATCCTTTGGGTTTAGGTTCCGCGTCTACAGGCAGTCCTCGGCTTATAACCACATTAAACCCCACTGTTCTGTCCTTAAGTGAGACATTTGTGAAATGAGTTTTGGCCCACAAACTTTGTCACCACAGTTGTTAAGGGAATCCCTGCAGGTGTGAAGTTAGTAATGCGATTAAGTGAATCTGTCCTAAGGCACATTTTTCACGACCGTTGTAACTAAGTGAACTATTGTAAGTCAACAACTACCTGTATTTCTGTTGCAGCTGGGTTCTACCTGGCTGCAGCCAATTCCCACGCTCAGCCAGCCACCGAGTGACCTTCCTTCCTTCTTTGCAGGTGTCTAAGGCCACAGCTGTGGCAGACGAGGCCTTGGGGAATGTCCGGACGGTGCGGGCCTTTGCCATGGAATCCAAAGAAGCCGAGTGAGTAGCCCCACTCTTTTTAAGCACCTTTCTAAGACTTTTAACTTTAAGACTTGTGGACTTCAACTCCTAGATTTCCCCAGCCAACAATTTTTTCACTGTTTGAAGTCAAGATATATTATGTTTACTGCATACCCATAATCTATTAATAAAGTTTACCTATCAAAACTGTGATATATTATGTTCACTAAATACCCACCATCTACGAATAAAGTTTTTCTATTGAAAAATATATTACCCTTACTGCATACCCACCATCTACTAATATAGTTTCCCTATCCACAAAGGTGGTAAAGTAGTCCTTATCTACATGTGTCCTTGTCCTGTCCTTTCTGGCTGGGGAATTCTGGGAGTTGAAGTCCACAGAGCTTACAAGTTGGCAAAGTTGGGCGCCCCTGGCACAGGCCATGCTGTGACCCTGCCGGAGTTTTCCATTTCTCTGTTTCTTTTCCTCGCAGAGAATATGCAACTGAAGTGGACATTTCCAGCCGCCTCAACCTGAACCTGGGTCTGGGCATTGCGTTCTTCCAGGGGCTCTCCAACATGGCTCTCAACAGTGAGTAGAAGCTCCGTTGGACGCCTCCCGGGGCACAGTTGGCACAGCATGAGGGACGTTTCAGGGTAGACTCCGTGTCCAGCTTGTTTTAGATGAATGTCTTCTATGTGTGGGCAGCTAAGCTAGGTAGTCCTAGACTTGAGACCACAACTGAGCCCAACATTTCTGTTGTTAAGTGAGGTTTGCCCCATTATACGACCTTTCTTGCCCCAGTGCTTAAGTGAACCACTGCAGTTGCTAAGCTAGTAACCTGGTTGTTAAGTGAATCTGGCTCGCCTCCTGGACCTCACTTGTCAGAAGGTCGCCTGAGCTTCGGACACAGCGATGGTCATAAATATGAACCGGTGGCCAAGCGTCTGAATTTTCATCACATGACCACGGGGATGCTGCAAAGGTCGTAAGGGTGAAAAACAGTTCTTTTTTCAGTGCCGTTGTAACTTTGAACAGTCACTAAACAAAGTGTTGTAAGTTAAGGACTACCTGTCAGGGTTCCAAGTAGCATTGAAAGTGAATCAGAGTCCCAGGCAAAGGATTCTTCAAAGTTCCCATTGATGAAGAGAGCCATGTTGGCACATCTGGGGAAAGCCCAATCTGCAAGCTTCCCGGTTTTCCCCACCCAGTTGAAAAGTTCAAGATCTTTCTCCCCCCACACCCACCAGTCCATCCCAATCTCCCCCTGCCATGCTGGCAGCTTCCACCCATCCAGATCCGGTCAGGTGCAGAAGTACAGAGAGAAAGGATGACCTTGGCTTTCCAGAAAGAATGTTGTTATGGCTGCATATCATCTAACTCCATACAATCTCCCCTCCCATTTCCCCACCATACAAAATGCACAGTAAATAGAAAGTGTGGCAGGCCAGAGATCCAAAAGGAAAGATGGCTGCAGGCGACATTACCTCTAACTCAGAGTTCCCCAACGTTTCCGGGTTGGCAGCCTGGAGCAGGGGGAAGGGGGATAATTTAGTGATAGGGGCAAGTGCATGTGCTCGTGTGCACATGAAGACCCGCAACATTGGTGTTGAGGCTAACATGAGTGGAGCTATGAGCGCCCATGATGAGGCTGGTGGCTGTGAGTCCCCGAGAAGACACTCGTGTGTGTTGTGCGTGCTCAGAGACGATGCCCTGCCCGGGCACTCGTGGCACAGTGGCGATTAGCCCGGGACCTGATAGTGGGCCACAGGTTGTGGACCCCTGCTCTAAACGATTGACGTCCCCAACCATCAGGACGCAGCCCAGTACTGGGCCACAGCATGTTCAAAACCGGGTTGCAGAAGACATGGGCAAAGGGTCATGTGTGTGAGATTCCACTTGTCCAAGCAGATGGCACTTGCTCTCATGTGAAGCTCCACACAGATAGAATGTCAGGTTTCCTAAAAATGCCCTAATTGATTCATGAGTATCGAGCCAAGTTTCAATACAAAACTAGTCACTTATTAGGAGCACCTAATAGGCAAGCCTTTTTGCAATCAGATCTAAGCTTTGTTTGAGTAATAGCTGACCTTTACCCTTGTTTCTTACCTCTCCTCAGTCTGTGTCATAAATCACATTCCTCAGTGAGGTGCATCCCTCCCAAGCCTGCAGTAATCTGAGGTCTGATTTTTGCCGACAGTATGCGTGGAATGCGCTCCCCCCCTTCTGTCACCGTGACAACTTTAGGAGTTGACATAGAGTTGCACACGCATGCTTGCCCGCCACATATGTGGAATCATCCCCTCCAGAAAACCAGAAAGTTTGGGGACGTTTTCCCTACAGCCGTGTCGTTTTCCTTCCTAGGTATTGTGCTTGGCACCATCTTTGTAGGTGGCTCCCTCATGGCCGGACAAGAGATGACGCCCGGCGACCTCATGTCATTTTTGGTGTCTTCCCAGACGGTACAACGGTAAGACCGTCCCCGTCCCACCCTGTCCCGTCTGCTGACAGCGGACTGGCTGGCCAGCCCTTGAGAGCCATCTGCTTCTCTTTCTCTATAGCTCCATGACCAGCATGACGGTGCTCTTTGGACAGGTAGGTGGGCCGGGGAGGTCCTTGGTGACATTATTCAGGTAGTCCTCGATTTACAACAGTTCATTTAGTGACTGTTGCAGTGTCTCGGGGTCAAAGGCCCTGAAAAGGGTTCAGTGCCCCATCTATTCTCTGCCTCCTGAGACCCACCTGATCAGGAGGGAATGGAGATTTTACAATCCTTCCCCTGCCACGCTCACCAAGCCACGCCCACCAAGCTTTGCCACGCCCACCAAGCCACGTCCACAGGATCGGTAGTAAAAAAATTTGAATCCCACCACTGGTGGTACCAAGTTAACCTCTTGGTAGTGGTTCGCTGATGAAACGCGGCAAGACAATTTGTCGAAATGGGGCAAAGGTCGCTTAAGGAACGCCTCCATGTAAATTTGGGGTGCCATTGTGGTCGCCAAGTTGAGGACTGGCGTTTCCCAGGAGGGCCTAGGAACGAGACGGCTCGTACCTCGAGACTCCTCTCTTCACTCCTGCAGGTCTTACGGGGCATGAGTGCTGGGGCTCGCGTGTTTCAGTTCATGAACATGACGCCAGAGACCCCTCTGTGCGAGAGACAGATGCTCACCTGCAGCATGCTGAACGGGCATCTCGAGTTCCGGGATGTGACCTTCAGGTGAGACTCAAAGCCGAAAGGTTCAGGGGTTGCGAGGGGAGATTAAAATGGGCTACGAAAAATACCTTGGGCCACACTCCCATCTTTTGTGGGCCAGCGGTGGAGGCAGGGAGAGAAAATGGTTCCGTGCGAGTTGTCACTGCTGGCACCAACGGAGCTTCGTCTGCGCGCGAGTGCCTGCCGCTTGCACAAATGGAGCTGTGCCTGCGAGTACCAGCCGCTTGCTCGAATGGAGCTGTGCACAAGAATGCTTGCCACTCGCACAAATGGAGCTGTGCGCGCGAGTACCTGTCACCCGTTCAAATGGAGCTGTGCGGGAGAGTGCCTGCCGCTTGCTCGAATGGAGCTGCTCGCGTGAGTGCCCACCACTCAACGCCGGTGGAGTTGCATGTACGAAGGACAGCCGCTTGCTCAAACACAGCAGTGCGTGTGTATACCACCCCTCACATAAAAGGAGCTGTGGGCATGAGCCCACTCGGCTCCAGCGTTTGCGAACCGGTTGCGAATGGACCACGCAGAGAAGGAAGGGGAAGGAGGAAAGGAGAAAGAAGGAAGATGGAAGGAATGGGAGAAGGAAGTCTAACCTCCTGCTCAAGCAGAAGACCCTTACAGAATGATGGAATGACAAAGTTGGCAGGGCTCTTGGAGATCATTTAGTCCAGCCCCCTGCTCAAGCAATCTATCAGAATAGACCTGGAAGGGACCTCGGAAGTTCTTTTAGTCCAGGAGGCCCCTCTCTCCGGGACGTGGATCGATTTCTAGGCCCCGGACTATTTGGACAAAACCGGTCCCTGGTGCCAGATTTGGGAAGGGGGTAAATGCTTTACCAAAAAGCGGGGGGGGGGGGTGTCTCAGCTCTCACCCCTAGGCCTGATGACCTCTCTTTTCCCCCCTCCCCCTCCCGCTCTTAGTTATCCCACCCGGCCGGGCTACAAAGTCCTGGAGAACTTCAACCTCTCCATCCCTGCGAACAAAACGGTGGCCATCGTGGGGCAATCCGGCGGCGGTAAGACGGCCTCCCTTGCTTGAGAAGGGGGGTTGGATCCTCGCGGCGGAGGGCACTGGGTCTTTTGAATTTGCCGTAATTTGCCGTATTCTCTCGATCTAATCTCTCTTGGGGTTCGTTTGGGTTTTTTACACATTTCGGCCAATATTTTAATTATGTTTTTTAAAAGCTTTTAAAAATATATAACTTTTATATATGTGTTTTTATAAATTTTTATATTTGTTTTTATTTTGGCTGTACACCGCCCTGAGTCCCTCGGGAGTAGGGCGGTATAAAAAACCAATAAACTCAAACTTACAAATCTCTCTTATCTCTGTCTATCATGTATTCTCTCTCTTCCTCCGTCTCTCTCTCTCTCTCACACACATTCACTCTTTCCTTCCACTAATCAGATCCACCACCCCCCCTCTCTCACTCTCTCTCATCTTCTGGCTCTCCTCCTCTTTCACATCAATCCACCCATCTATTTTCCACTCCTCTTCCTCTTCTTTCTCTTCCATCCATCTATCCATTTCTCCCTTCTCCTCCCTTTCCTTATTCTCCTCCTCCTCCTGCTCTTCCTCCAAAGACAGGGCCCTTTGGACCGTTTCTAACCCGGCATCTTGTCTCTCTTTCTTTCTCTGTCCTTCAGGGAAGTCCACCGTGGCGGCTCTGGTGGAGCGCTTCTACGAACCCACCAAGGGGACCATCTTTCTGGACGGGCGGGATATTTGCACCCTGGACGCTTCTTGGCTCCGGGGAGAAGTCATCGGCTTCATTAACCAGGTACGAAGTCAGGAAGCCCGGAATGGGAAGGAAAAGCAAGCAACTCATATGGCTGATGGTTGCAGTATCCCCGGGCTCACCCGATCGGAAATTCAGATGCTCGGCCACCGACTCGGATTTACAACAGGCTGCAGCGTCCCGTGGTCAGACGATCCCCCTTCGGCAAGGTTCTGTTGAGCAAAGTCAAGGGGGAAGCCCGGTTCACTTAATGACCGCCAGTCTCATTGAATAAGGCCTGCGATTCGCTTCAGGGACACCTGACTAGGTTTGTGGTGGCGGCAATTCTGTTAACTGCCATGGCGAGAAAAGTTGTACACAGGAACGTCTCATTCACTGACCTTAAACACACACACAGGGATACACACACACACACACCTGTCTCTGTTTCAGGAGCCGGTGCTGTTCAGCACTACCATCATGGAGAACATCCGTTTCGGCAAGCCCTGCGCCTCGGATTCGGAGATTTACGCAGCTGCCAAGCTGGCCAACGCCGACGAGTTTATCCGCAGCTTTCCGGATGGATATAACACGACTGTGGGTAAGGGAAGCGTCAGGTAGTTCAGGTGGCCTTCCTTCCTTCCTTCCTTCCTTCCTTCCTTCCTTCCTCCCTCCCTCCCTCCCTCCCTCCCTCCCTCCTTCATTCCTTTCCCTTCGTTCCTTCACTTTGCCTTCCTTTCTCTCCTTCCCTCCCCTTCCTTCTTTTATCACTTTCTCCAACCCGTCTCCCTTTCTTTTGTACCTCCTTCCTTCCCTCCCTTCCCCTCTCGGTCCTTTATTCCTTCCCTCTTTTTCCTCCTTCCCATTTCCTTCCTTCTTTCTTTCCTTCCCTCCCCTTCATCACTCTTTCCTTGCTTCAAACCCATTTCCTCGTTCCCTCCATCCCGCCCTTCCCTTTCTCCTCCCTCTATTTTCTTCCTTTCTTTCCCTCTCCCTCTTTCTTCCTTCTTTCTCCATCCATCCATCCCTGCCTTCCTCCTCTCCTTCCCTCTCCTCTTTTTCCTTTCCCCTTTTTCCTCTCCTCTCCCTTTTTTACCTGAACCATGCAGGTTGCTTTTTGCAGATCAATTTTGGAATTCGGGTCCGTTGTACGCTCTCTCGCAAAATGTGGAACTTCCTGTCCTGCGATGCCTCGTCCTGCGCAAACACACCCACCCTGTTCTCATGTCACCCTCTCCCTCTTTTTCCCCTGCCCAGGCGAGCGCGGCGTGACTCTGTCGGCGGGACAGAAGCAGCGGGTGGCCATCGCTCGGGCGCTGATCAAGAACCCCAAGGTCCTGATCTTGGACGAGGCCACCAGCGCCCTGGATGCCGAGTCAGAGCACGTGGTCCAGGAGGCCTTGAACCGAGCCGTGGCCGGCCGCACCGTGCTGGTCATCGCCCACCGGCTCAGCACCGTCAAGGAAGCCTCAATCATCGTGGTGCTGTCCAAGGGCCGCGTGGCGGAGGTGAGTGCCGAGGCTGGAAACGCACATGCTAGAAGAAGCACTACAGCCAGTAATGGACTTTCAACAAATCATTTAGTGACCGTTCAAAGTCACTACGGCATTGAAAAAAAGGACTCTTTTCCACATTTAATGACCATTGCAGCATCCCCGCGGTCAAGTGACCAATATCTGGACGCTCGGCACCTGACTCGTATTTAGGATGGTTGCAGCGTCCCGGGGTTCAGATGGCTCCCTCCCTTTTGCGAAATTCCAACAAGCAGAGTCAAAAGGGTGGAGCCCGATTCACTTCATGTGGGTGCCAAGTGAACAGTTTCATGGCTTCGTTTAACAGTGATAAGAAAGGTCGTAAAATTGGGCAACATTCGTTAGTGGGTGACTCGTGAGCATTTTTCATACTTATCCAACGTTACGACACACCTGTGGGCATGTGATTTACATTCGGATGCTTGTATACCCTGCTCGAACAAGACCCTTACAGAATCATCCCAGAATTGGGGGGGGGACGGACCTCAGAGGTCCTCTAATCAACCCTGTAAGAGACCCTGTTGGTTGAGCCTCCTTGGCTTCCAGTTCAAACTAGGATTAAGTCCTGCTCTCTGTTCTACCTGAGTACTTTCTCGCTGGCCTCTTCCTTCCCAGATAAAACAGTGCTCTAGAGCAGTGTTTCTCAACCTTGTCAACTTGAAGACGTCTGGACTTCAACTCCCAGAATTCCCCAGCCAGCAATGGTGGCAGGTGAATTCTGGGAGTTGAAGTCCAGTCGTCTTCAAGTTGACAAGGTTGAGAAACACTGCTCTAGAGCAGTGGTCCGAACCTTTGCGGTCCAGCGGAGCGTGGGTGAAGAGCAGGGATGTTTCCGTGCAAGCAATGGGTTCACCCGTGAGCACCTGCACAATCGAGCACGCACAAATGCAGCTGTCAGGGTTCCAAATATCTATATAAATAAAAATGTAAAATAGTTTGTGCAAAGCCGCTAATCTCAGAAAGTAAAATTGGCACCAAATTTTCACACAATGTTCCCAAGGACTTCCGATGCAATCATATGTACATTTTGTGTGGCTGGCACACGTGTGTCGTGCAAGCAGCTCAAACGTAAAAGGTACGCACTTCTTAGGTTTTCATCTCCCTGTAGCTCCTCCCATCCGGCTGCTTCTTATGATGTGTCACGCACACACCCATCACATTTCCAACAGTCATTTCCTCAGCAACCAAATAGGCCTCTAACGTTCCCACACTGCATGGAGGCTGTATGGACGCCTACTAGACCCAAAACTAGGCATGGGGGGTAGCACACTCCCAGGTGGCCCATTTTTGGTCCCAGGAGGCTGTATGGTAGGTAGGTAGAGGGATAGAGAAAGATAGGGAAAAATACAGTAGGTAGGTAGGTAGGTAAGTAGGTAGGTAGAGGGATAGAGAAAGATAGGGAAAAATACAGTAGGTAGGTAGGTAGGTAGGTTGGGGTTATATGGTGGTTGTGTGTACATCTACACACAGATTGGTTGGCCATTTAACCAGATTGGGCCACAGCAACACTTGGCCGGGTACAGCTAGTCTGAAATAAAATCAGAATCTGAGGCAACAGCTTCCTCAACGTTCCAATTTATGAAGAGAACCACGTTGGCCCATCTGGGGAAACCTGAATCTGAAAGCTTCCAGGTGAATGTTCAAGATCCTGCCCCCACACCCACAAGCCCATCACATGGTCCAATCTCCCACTGCCACCCTGGCAGCTTCCACCTGTCCAGTTCCAGCTGGGTGCAGAAACAAGGATGACCTTGGCTTTCTAAGAAGAATGTTGTTATGGCTACATATCACCAAACTCCATATAAACTTCATCCCATTTTCCCGCAATAAAACATGAATAGTGGAAAGTGGGGCAGGCCTAAAGTCCAAAAAGGAAAGATAGCTTGCAGGCCGGAGCTTCCTGCCGCTAATGTGGACCGGTTTCCAAATGAACCGCCGCGCAGCACTGATCCACAGCCCAGGAGTTGGGGAGCTGTTTAAAGGGACACTGAGACCAGTTCAGTGCAACCAAACAAGAGAAATAAGTCTCGATCGTCAGTGGTGGGAGGGTCCAATCCCCTTCCCCTCCAATTCTGGGCTTGTGACTGCGGGAATTTGTTTGCCAGTTCGCTTTCCAGGTCTGGTTTCCCAAAACCCACCGTTGTTTTTTTCTTCTTCTTCCAGGCCGGGACCCATTCGGAGCTCTTACGAAAAGGTGGGATCTACGCGGAGCTTTTCCGCCGGCAAGCCAAGGACATCTGAAGGAGGAGGCCACGCCGGTCGGTTGGCTGGATTCGGAGCGCCCCTCTCTATTTTCCCCCTCCCTGCCCTCTTTCGCTCGGCCTCCAGCCCCACCCGAGCTGGTTGCTTGGGAAAGGCCCAGAGCCCGTTGCTCTGGGACACTCTGTTGTCGGTTTTCAGGGAACGCGGCTTTCCTCTTGCCCTGCGGGGAAGGAATCCGTGTGCAATTTGACACTTGAAGTATTTTTTTTTTCAAATACAGCCTTTTTGGGTTTGGATCGGCAGTGTGTCGCCTTTGCTTTATGTGTGTGCGTGTGTGAGAGTGTCATAGTCATGCTTTTACAGGAATGCCGGCTACGGCAAGGCAGATATATCGATGGGCAGCAGAGTGCTGAAATTTTGAGGCTGAGGTGACCGGACTTCCGATCTCTACTCACTGCATTCAGGAGACTTCAAACCCAAGGGCTGCATCCGCCCTGCAGCGTGCTTAAATCTGGCCTGCGGGGCCGGGCTAGAAATAGCAAACAAACGGCCCATGGTGCCTCTGGCGATGAAAACAGGCTCCTGAAGCACGTGGCCAGCCAAAACGGGGCACGGAGGAGAACTACAATGCTTGACCTGCCCCTTGAAGAAATCCAGTTTGACCCTCCTGCCCTATACAGATGGTCCTCGATTTACAACATTGGTTTAGTTCAAAGTCCCAATGACACTGAGAAGAAGAAGAAGAAGAAGGACTTTGGACCGTGGTTCCCACTTACCACTTACCCCCAGGTGGTGGCTAATGAGGAAGAGGAGGAACAGCTGGGTCCAGCGCCGGACGTGCAGTTGTGCAGAAGGCAGAGGAGAGGAAAGCAGTGGAAATCTATGGGCCGGTCCTTGGGACAGAAGAGCCACCGCTGCTAGCGAATGCCCCACCCTATCTCGGGATCAAAGGCAGTGGGCGGAGATGAATAGGTGTAGCAGAGAACTATTCGTCCTCTGGCCGGATGGACTTGTTAGCCTGTGGTGAGAGATATTTTTTTGGCCAGGGCTGCTGGCACTGCGGGTTTGGTGTGTTTGGGGAGCTGGTCCCTGTGGCCTTCATCCGTCGCTCATAGTCACCAAGGTTGTGGCCCGAACACAACAACAAGCCCAAACTACGCAGAAGAACTCCCGTACCACATTGTTTGCACAACAGCAAAGAGGATTTCAAGGAGGGGGTCCGAGACCCTTCCCATTGATTGATTGATTGATTGATGGATTAAAGGTAGCGGCTTCCTCCCTCGCTGAATCTAAAGGACCAAGCGATCAGAAGGTCAATCCTGGAGAAGTCCTCACTTCCAGAGGATCATCTCTTTCCTCTGCTGGAAAAGTGCCGGGCTCCCCTTTCTCTGGGGAGATGCGTTTTGTCCCGACGGTGTTTTGTTCGGCCAGGACAATTTAGGCCATCATTTGGGAAAGGTTTGCCGAGTCTTTTGCCTTTGCAAAGTTGTCCTTTCGGCCAGCTTCTGTCGCCACTGTTTCCGCCTGCCTCCCCTGAGCCTCCCCTGGGACCAAGCCCATCAGTTCCTTGATGGGGCTTAGCCATCCTGGAGACCTCCTTCAGTTGGCGGGTTCTTTTGGATCGCCGATCAGCGTCTTCATTTCTCCCCCCCCCCCATTCATGGCGGACGCCTCTTCAGCAGACTCAGGGGCATCGGGGTGCACTTGGGGTGGCCCAGTCGGTGCATCAGTGTTGCCTTCCCTGCGGGAAGAGGGCTGCATCAGGGGGATACTCACCCCCAGGTCTCCCCAACGTTCCCTCTACCACAGCCACTTCGCAGCCCCCTCACTCCCTGATCCTCCTCTCTGTACCTTACACCACCCCAAGGTCCATGGATGCTCCCAGGTTACGCCCCAGATCCTCTCCACTGGCACTCTGCCCCCAGGATTGCCTGAAGCCCCCCAAACACGCCTGCCTCTTTTGCGCCCGGTTCCCAGTGAGCCAGATCTGCCTAGAGGCAGGAGCTGAAAAGTGGGAATGAGCAGGGTCTCTAGCACAACTTGGGTCTTCCCAGTTTCCCACCTGCCCACAGGAGCCCTCTGCTGCGGCCAGATCCCCCACCCCACCATTTTTGTGAGCGCCAAAATTGAGTTGGCACCCGCAGGGGAGATGGCTGCATTCGGAGGGATTGTACCTCCAGCTTCCCTCCCTGCTCCTTGGACAAGAAGCAAAAGGCCTTCAAGGAAAAAAAAACCACAATTACATGGTATCGAACACTTAGACTCGCTTCTCACTGGTCCCATGAAAGACCAGGAAACCCCTCATGGTTAAGATCAACAGATTCCCTCATAACAAATCTACAGGGAGTGAGGAATCCGCATATCTTCCTTTCTGGATTTTCCACTGAGCAGAGTGGCAACGTCTCAATCTTCACATTCTGTGCAGGAAGGACACACGAAACCAAAGACCAGTCTCCTTATAAAACCGAGTCTCTGCACCACGTATTCTTGTAGTCTACCCCCCAAAACAAGTTGCTTCCTTCTTAGGCATAAACTGGCTCTCCTTTCTCACAGCACGTCTGGAGTTCATGCTTCTGATTTATTCTTGTGTTCTTCTTGATTATCCTCCTAGTGAAACCAACCTTGCCCGGCTGGCTTTCGTACCCAGGGCAGGACTAGAACTCCCTCCCTCTGGCATCTCCCAAAGCCAACACAACCGTCTCAAGGGCCAGAGAGCCTGAGCAGTGATTTCAAGAGTTGGCCTCCCCCTCCAAACACTTACCTCAGGCTCTGTTGGCCGTTGGAAACATCCTCCTGGTTCATGGAACCGGATGAATTCTCCCTGCTATTCATCCACAATACGATTCCCACAGTCAGCACCACCGCCAACACGGCGATTATGTCCAGAATCCACTTCCAGATTTGTGTCCCAGCGAGCCCTACCCCCACCCCCCAATCCCATTCGACAGAATGCCATGTCACAAATGTGGAATGGTTGGTAAAAGAATGGCCGAGGGCACAAGGTGGCAGCTGCGATGTAACAACTACCGGCAAACAATGGCACACGACTTGTTACAAGTCGGAGGGAGGGAAAGTTACAAGTCGGAGGGAGAGAAGCCAAGACACGTAAATATATACGCTTTGGTTCCTTCTCGCTTCGTCCTCCACTTACGACGGTGCGTCACCACGGCCCAGAGAAAAGGGACGTAGGACTGTTTCTCGCACTCCCCAAACTTCAGATGCTTCTCAAGTGACTCGTATTTATGACGGGTCACAGCGTCCCAGGGAGGAGTCACACGGTCCCCTTCTGAAAGCCGATGGGGAACTCAGATTCACTTAACCGTGTTATTAAGTAAACAACCCTGTCTATTCATTTAACAACGGAGGCAAGAAAGGTCTTTGAAAAAGGCCAGTCTCACTTAAGGTCTGTCTTGCTTAAAAGCAGGGATCTGGGGCTCAATGATAGCCGTAAGCTGAGGACTATCTGTGTTATACAAGTGGCAAGAAAATAGGGACAGTCAGGCACAACACAAGTTACGTAGACAGTAAACACAGGGTCAACCAAAATGGACTCCAATGTCTATACACCAATGCACAGAGTATGAGGAATAAACAGGGCGAATTAGAAATTCAAGTAAGAGGGCAGATACGATATTGTTGCCATTACAGAAACTTGGTGGGATGAAAACCACAAATGGAACATACAGCTAGAATGATTTAAATTATTTAAAAGAAATAGACCAAATAAAAGAGGAGGTGGAGTTGCATTATATATAACAAATAACTACATCTCTACAGAAATAGAGCACAACAATGATGAGAACTATCTTGAATGCATTTGGGTCAATATTAAAGGTTGGGGGGGAATGACATTGCCATAGGTCTATACTACAGGCCACCCAACCAAGCAGAGGAAGTGGATGAACTTTTTGCTAGTCAGCGAACCAAGGTATGTAGGAAGCACACCACAATAGTAGTGGGGGATTTTAACTACCCTGACATCAACTGGGAGACAAACTCTGCACCAAGTGGAAGATCCAACAGGTTCCTAACAAACCTAGCAGACAACTTTGTTTCCCAAAAGGTAGAGAAGGGAACAAGGGGATCAGCCACATTGGACTTAATT
Source organism: Rhabdophis nuchalis (assembly GCA_039707465.1). Lineage (NCBI taxonomy): Eukaryota > Metazoa > Chordata > Lepidosauria > Squamata > Natricidae > Rhabdophis > Rhabdophis nuchalis. The sequence continues at coordinate 499,537 of CM077647.1, read as the reverse complement.
CTCACTAACAGAGAGGAAATGACAGAAGGTGTAGAAGCTACAGGAACTTTGGGGGCAAGTGACCATGCAATATTGGAATTCAACATTATGCAAACGCAAGTAGTAGAACAATGTCAAACTAGAATCTTGGACTTTAAGAGAGCTAATTTCAATAAACTTAGACCTTGGAAAAAATTCTGTGGATGAGAATTCTCAAGGGGAAAACAATTCAAGAAGCTTGGGAAATTTTGAAAAATGAGATTACAAAAGCCCAGTCTAGCACAATACCAATGAAGAAGAAAAATAATAGCTCCCAAAAGAAACCGGCATGGCTGCATAAAGAACTCTCTGACAAATTGAAAGACAAAAAAGATATCAAAAGTGAAAAGAGGGGGACATAACTAAGGCAGAATATCAGCAAATAGCCCGAGCCTATAAAGATAAAATGAGGAAAGCTAAGGCTCACAATGAAGAAAGGCATCTACATGGAAGGAAGTATGCAGTGGAGTACCCCAAGACTCTGTTTTAGGCCCAGGACTCTTCAACATCTTCATCAATGATTTGGACAAGGGAATAAATGGGGAACTCATCAAATTTGCAGATGACACCAAGCTGGCAGGAATAGCCAACACTCCAGAAGATAGGCTTAAGATACAGAAGGATCTTGACAAACTTGAACATTGGGCTCTGTCTAATAAAATTCAATGGCGAAAAGAGTAAGGTTCTACATTTAGGCAAGAAAAACAAAATGCACAGGTACAGTATAGGTGGTACCTTGCTCAATATCAATAAATTTAAATTTTAAATTTAATAAAAAATAAAAAATAAATAGTAGCAACTGTGAGAGGGATCTTGGAATCCTAGTGGATAACCATTTAAATATGAGCCAGCAGTGTGCAGCAGCTGCCAAAAAAGCCAACACAGTTCTAGGCTACATAAACAGAGGGAGAGAATCAAGATCACCTGAAGGGTTAATACCACTTTATAAGGCCTTGGTAAGGCCACACTTGGAATACTGCATTCAGTTTTGGTCACCACGATGTGAAAAAGACGTGGAGATTCTAGAAAGAGTGCAGAGAAGAGCAACCAAGAGGATGAGGGGACTGGAGGCTAAAACATATGAAGAACGGTTGCAGGAACTGGGTATGTCTAGTTTAATACAAAGAAGGATTAGGGGAGACATGATAGCAGTGTTCCGATATCTCAGGGGTTGCCCCAAAGAAGAGGGAGTCAAACTATTCTCCAAAGCACCTGGGGGCAGAACAAGAAGCAATTTAGAACTGAGGAGAAATTTCCTGATAGTTAGAGCAATTAATCAGTGGAACAGAAGTTGCCTCCAGAAGTTGTGAATGCCCCAACACTGCAAGTCTTTAAGAAGATGTTGAACAGCCATTTGTCTGAAATGGTATAGGGCTTCCTGCCTAGGCAGGGAGTTGGACTAGATGACCTCCGAGGTCCCTTCCATCTCTGCTATTGTATATTTATTAAAAAGTTTCCTAATCATAAGGGCGTAAAATTTTGGCTCCTTGAGCTGCCAGATCCTTTGGCTGACATCCTTTGATATCAAACGTTCTTTGATCCGCCTCTCATGCCTGGTTTTGATTGGCATCTATCAGTCAATCAGAATAGGGTTAGGAGGGGCCTTGGAGGTCATCTAGGCCAACCCCGTGCTCAATCAGGAGAAAGGGACCTTGGAGGTCATCTGAAGGACGTTTCTCTTTCATTCCAGGTTGCTCCTCTCCTTGATGAGTCCCCATCCATGCTTTCTCATCCTGCCTTCAGGTGCTTTGGAAAATAAGTGGAACCCCCATCCTCCCCTTTTCTCCTTTGGGGCAGCCCCTCAAATACTGGAAAGCTGCTCTCCAGTCCCTCCCCCTGGTCCTTCTTTTCTGAAGAGGGCCAAACCCAAATCCCACAAGTCTCCATGCTTAGGTCTCCAGGCCTTCCATCATCTGAGTTGCTCTTCTCTGCCCTTTTACCAAAGTCTCCACATCCTATTTGTATCGTGGTCACCCATCCACCCATCTACCCATCCTCCCCTCCCCTCCCTCTCTCCTTTCCTCCTTCCCTCCCTCCACACACATACAAAAGCAAGACAGATTCAAGGAGGGACTGAAGACTGATCTTTATTTATCTAGCTATTTAATATCTCTCTCTCTCTCTCTCTCTCTCTCTCTCTCTCTCTCTCTCTCTCTCTCTCTCTCTCTCTCTCTCTCTCTCTCTCCCTCTCTCCCCCTCTCTCCCCCTCCTCTCTCTCTCTCCTGTCTGCCTGGCTATCTATATTTATCTATCAATCCATTTATTTGTCTGTCTGTCCATCCATCCATCCATCCATCCACCCACCCACCCATCATATCAATCAATCAATCGGTCTGTCTCCAATCCATCCAACCATCCACCTACCTGTTTTTATGTCATCATTTTCCTATCCCCCAGGTGTCCTCCCCGCATTTTACGAAGGAAAGCAGGAGGGATTCCAGGGGGGGTGAAGACCCCCATTTATTTATTTATTTATTTATCCAACATATGTGCCGCCAGCCTCGCTTCAGCCAAAGGACGGAGGGACCAGAAGAGCCTGCAGATCCTTCCACGTTCCTCTCGGCCCAAAACTCTCAGAAACCTCCGGCTGACCATCGCTGTTTTCCTCCAGGGATGCCGTGGTGCCTGCTTTGCCCACGGTGAGGAATTTGGCTCTGGCTGGCCTTTTCTTAGCCAACTTGATACCATCCATAAACGCCACCTTGAGCTCCCACAGATCGTTGATTCCCCCTAGGCTGCCCACTTTGATGCCCTTCGTGAACACCGCCTTGGGCTCCTACAGAGTGTTGACTGCCCTTAGAATGCCCGCCTTGATGCCCTTCGTGAATACCGCCTTGGGCTCCTGCAGAGTGTTGACTGCCCTTAGAATGCCCGCCTTGATGCCCTCCGTGAACACTGCCTTGGGCTCCTGCAGACTCATTCCCCCTAGGATGCCCGTCTTGATGCTGTCCATGAACGTCACTTTGGTCTCCTACAGAGTGTTGCCTGCCCTTAGAATGCCCGCCTTGATGCCCTCCGTGAACATTGCCTTGGGCTCCTACAGAGTGTTGACTGCCCTTAGAATGCCCGCCTTGATGCCCTCCGTGAACATTGCCTTGGGCTCCTGCAGAGTGTTGACTGCCCTTAGAATGCCCGCCTTGATGCCCTCCGTGAACACTGCCTTGGGCTCCTGCAGACTGATTCCCCCTAGGATGCCCGTCTTGATGCTGTCCATGAACGTCACTTTGGTCTCCTACAGAGTGTTGACTGCCCTTAGAATGCCCGCCTTGATGCTCTCTGTGAACGTCGCTTTGGTCTCCTACAGAGTGTTGACTGCCCTTAGAATGCCCGCCTTGATGCCCTCCGTGAACACTGCCTTGGGCTCCTACAGAGTGTTGACTGCCCTTAGAATGCCCGCCTTGATGCCCTCCGTGAACACCGCCTTGGGCTCCTACAGAGTGTTGACTGCCCTTAGAATGCCCGCCTTGATGCCCTCCATGAACACCGCCTTGGGCTCCTACAGAGTGTTGACTGCCCTTAGAATGCCCGCCTTGATGCTCTCTGTGAACACCGCCTTGGGCTCCTACAGAGTGTTGACTGCCCTTAGAATGCCCGCCTTGATGCTCTCCGTGAACTCTGCCTTGGGCTCCTACAGAGTGTTGACTGCCCTTAGAATGCCCGCCTTGATGCTCTCCGTGAACGTCGCTTTGGTCTCCTACAGAGTGTTGATTTCGCCTAGGATTCCCGCCTTGATGTCCTCCATGAATGCCAACTTGGTGTCCTGCAGATTGTGACCCTCCCTGGGGGTTAACGCCCCAACTGCCTTGCCCAGATTGAGCCGCACGGAGCTTCATTTTCGGTTGCTGGAATTGCGTTTTTTGGGCATGGGTATTTGTGCCTCCGGTATCACTCCTTTCAGCTGTGGATGCCCCTCCAGCATCTCCATCAAAGTCGGCATCCAGCTGGGTCCTGTGGTGGGTAGAGAGAGGCAGTTGGCGGTGTCGGTCACTCACAAGCCCCCCCCCCCAGCTGTGCTCCCCCACCTCAAGATCCTCCTCACCTCTCCACTCATATCTCCACGCCATCTCAAAGGATACCCACGTTCCAAGGTTACCCCACTGCCCCCCACATCCTCCCTGTTCCCCCACAAACCCAGTTCTCCCCAGCTACCCCCCCCCCCATCCAGTGCCCCCAGATCCCTCCCACTGCTCCCCATACCTGCACCCTAAGGTTTGCTCATGCTCTCAGATTACCCCCTTGCCCTCCTTCGGCTTGACTTTCCAACCGCTACACCCCACCGCGGGGAGGCGGAACCAGAGACACCTAGATGGTTCCGCCCCAGGCGCCTGATGGACCCAGAGAGGTTCCAAAGGGAGCTTGGGCCAATGCCTGTGACCCTGACCCACGGCTCGACTGAGGACCTAGTGGCCGCATGGAATAGTGCGGCCATGGGGGCCTTGGACCACATCGTGCCCTTGCGGCCTCTCACGCGGCGCCGATCCGCCCTGGCCCCCTGGTTTTCCGAGGAGCTAAGGGCGATGAAGCACCACAAGAGATGCCTAGAGAGCACATGGAGGTCTACTCGCTCCGAATCCGACCGAACACGGGTAAGATCCCATTTGAAGACCTACCTAGTGGCGTTAAGAGTGGCGAAACATAACTATCTCGCCACTCTTATCTCATCCGCAGATAACCGCCCTGCCGCCCTGTTTAGAGTGACCCGCTCCCTCTTTCATCAGAGGCCATGGGAAGCTCCTTTGCAGGGCAGAGCAGAGGAATTTGGAGAGTATCTTCAGGATAAAATCGCTCGGATCCAGGACGAGTTGGCCTCTAATGAAGCAGGTCTGGGCGGACCGTCCGAGACAGGTCTTGAGACCGTATTATGGGAAGAATTTGACTTTGTTACTTCAGATTACATGGACAGGCTGTCGAGACCACTGAATGCTACCACTTGTTTATTGGACCCGTGTCCCTCCTGGTTGGTACTGGCCTCCTGGGAGGTTACACGTGGCTGGCTCCAGGCAATAGTGAACGCTTCTTTGAGTGAGGGGTTTCTACCGGCTGCCCTGAAAGAGGTGGTCGTGAGACCCCTCCTCAAGAAGCCTTCCTTGGACCCAGCGTTGTTATCTAATTACCGTCTGGTCTCCAACCTCCACTTTTTGGTGAAGGTTGTTGAGAGTGTGGTGGCACAGCAGTTCCCCCGACACCTGGAGGAGACTGTTTATCTAGGCCCGCGCCAGTCTGGCTTCAGACCCGGGCACAGCGCAGAGACGGCATTGGTCGCGCTGGTGGATGATCTCTGGAGGGCCCGAGATAGAAGTTGTTCCTCTATCTTGGTCCTATTAGACCTCTCAGCAGCTTTTGATACCATCGACCATGGTATCCTATTGCACTGACTGAAGGGGATGGGATTGGGAGGCACCGTTTTGCGGTGGTTCTCTTCCTTCCTCTCCGGTCGGTCGCAATTTATGTTGGCAGGGGGGCAGAGGTCGACTTCGAGGCCCCTCACTTGTGGGGTGCCCCAGGGTTCGGTCCTCTCGCCCCTCCTGTTCAACACCTATATGAAGCCGCTGGGTGAGATCATCCGTGGTTGTGGGGTGGAATACCATCTGTATGCTGATGACACTCAGCTATACATATCCACCCCCAACCACCCCAGTGATGCCGTTGAAGTGATGTCCCGGTGTCTGGAGGCCGTATGGGTCTGGATGGGGAGTAACAAACTCCGACTCAACCCGTCCAAGACTGAGTGGCTGTGGTTTCCAGCGTCCCGGTACAGCCAGCTGACCCCAACGCTGGCCTTTGGGGCCGAGTCACTTGCCCCCATGGAAAGGGCTCGCGACTTAGGCGTCCTCCTGGATTCACGGCTATCCCTGGATGACCAGGTGACGGCCGTGACCAGGGGGGCCTTTTACCAGGTCCGCCTGGTCCGCCAGTTGCGCCCCTTCCTTGATCGGGACGCCCTTCGCGCAGTCAATCAAGCGCTCGTGACGTCCCGCCTGGACTACTGCAACGCTCTCTACATGGGGCTCCCCTTGAGGTGCACCCGGAGGCTCCAGTTAGTGCAGAATGCGGCCGCGCAGGGGATTTTGGGAGCCTCACGGAGCTCCCACGTAACACCTCTCCTGCGCGAGCTGCACTGGCTACCGGTGTCCTTCAGGGTGCGTTTCAAAGTGTTAGTCACCAGCTTTAAATCGCTCCATGGCATGGGGCCTAGTTACTTGCAGGACCGTCTCCTACCACACACCTCCCTCCGACTGATCCGTTCCCACAGGGAGGGCCTTCTCTGGGTACCGTCGGCCGGTCAGTGCCGGCTGGCGATGCCCAGTGGAAGGGCCTTTTCTGTGGCAGGTCCAGCCCTCTGAAACGACCTTCCCCCCGAACTTTGCCTCTTTCGCCGATCACTCAAAACATATTTTTTCCATCTAGCTGGCCTAGCTTAGATTTTAGCTTTGATTTTAGCTTAGATAAAATTCTAATTGGATTGGTAGGGTTTTTTAAATTTTTTAGTTAAACATTTTAGCACAGGTTATCTAATTTAATTGTATTTTATTATTGTATTTATTGTTGTCTATTATGGTATTTTAATCCCCTGTGCACCACCCTGAGTCCATTGTGGAGCAGGTGCGGTATATAAATCAAATAAAACATAAACATAAACCACCCAAATGTCTCACACTCCCCTTACTCAGCTCAGGAAGAACCCCTAGTGGTCACCCCCAGCCCCTCCCATTGCTCACCCTCCTCATAACTGCTCCACCACCCTGAGCACATGGGAAGGAGACACAAAACCAAGGACCGGTCTCCATATAAAACCGAATCTCTGCACCACGTATTCTTGTAGTCTACCCCCCAAAACAAGTTGCTTCCTTCTTAGGCATAAACTGGCTCTCCTTTCCTCCTCCTTTCTGAAGTTCATGCTCTTGTGTTCTTCCTGATTATCCTTCTAGTGAAACCAACCTTGCCCAGCTGGCTTTCATACCCAGGGCAGGACTAGAACTCCCTCCCTCTGGCATCTCCCAAAGCCAACACAACTGTCTCAAGGGCCAGAGAGCCTGAGCAGTGATTTCAAGAGTTGGCCTCCCCCTCCAAACACTTACCTCAGGCTCTGTTGGCCGTTGGAGACATCCTCCTGGTTCATGGAACCGGATGAATTCTCCCTGCTATTCATCCACAATACGATTCCCACAGTCAGCACCACTGCCAGCATGGTGATTATGCCCAGAATCCACTTCCAGCTTGCCATATCTCTGGCTGGCCCAGGAACAGGGGTTGTGTAGTCGTGTGAGAGACCCTGCTCGTTCCCACTTTTCAGCTCCTGCCTCTAGACAGATCTGGCTCGCTGGGAATGAAGTGGGAAAGGGGCAAGAGTGTCAAAACAACCGTTTGGGATGGGCAGATCAAGGAAATGGTTTGTTTGCTTTCCCGAGAACTGATAAGTCCGTTGAACTTTTTACCTCCGGAAATTGAAGGAGCTTGGAGGATTTCAAGAGGAGACTGGACCGCCGTCTGTCTGGAACAGTAAAGGACGTCCTGCTTGAGCAGGGGGTTGGACTAGATGACCCCCGAGGTCCCTTATTTTTTATTTTTTTTATTTTATTAAATTTATACCCCGCCCTTCTCCAAACGGACCCAGGGCGGACCCTTCCAACTCTGTGATTCTGTTCTTCTGTAAGGGTCTCCTGTTTGAGCAGGGGGTTAGACTGGATGACCTCCAAGGTCCCTTCCAAACTCTCCCGTATTCTGATCCTGCCAACAGGGCAGGGAGCTTTCTCGGACCCATCAGAAGGGAGAAATTCTCCTGCTCCCAAGAGGAAACTTGCCAAGATGGGATTCGGATTTGTTTCCCCCCATCCCCCCAATCCCATTCGACAGAATGCCACGTCACAAATTTGTGACCATCGGTAAAGGAATGGCCGAGGGCACAACGTGGCAGCTGCGATGTGTGTAACAACCACCGGCAAACAATGGTGGCACATGACTTCTGTGCCACTTATAAGAAAGTTACAAGTCGGAGGGAGAGGAGCCAGGACATGTAGATATCTACGCTTTGGTTCCCTCTCGCTTCATCCTCCACTTATGACGGTGAGTCACCACGGCCCAGAGAAAAGGGACGTATAACCGTTTCTCATGCGTCTTTTAAAGGTTTGTCTTGCTTAAAAGCAGGGATCTGGGGCTCAACGATGGCCGTAAACTGAGGACTATCTGTGTTATTAAAAAAGCATTAAGTTTCTTAATCAATGTAAAATTTGGGTCTTGGCTCCTTGAGCTGCCAGATCCTTTGGCTGACATCCTTCGATATCAAACGTTCTTTGATCCGCCTCTCATGCCTGGTTTTGATTGGCATCTATCAGTCAATCAGAATAGGGTTAGGAGGGACCTTGGAGGTCATCTAGGCCAACCCCGTGCTCAAGCAGGAGAAAGGGTCCTTGGAGGTCATCTGTAAGGACGTTTCTCTTTCATTCCAGGTTGCTCCTCTCCTTGATGAGTCCCCATCCATGCTTTCTCATCCTGCCTTCAGGTGCTTTGGAAAATAAGTGGAACCCCCTGCCCCCCCTTTTCTCCTTTGGGGCAGCCCTTCAAATACTGGAAAGCTGCTCTCCAGTCTCTCCCCCTGGTCCTTCTTTTCTGAAGAGGGCCAAACCCAAATCCCACAAGTCTCCATGCTTAGGTCTCTAGGCCTTCCATCCTCTTAGTTGCTCTTCTCTACCCTTTTACCAAAGTCTCCACATCCTATTTGTATCGTGGTCACCCATCCACCCATCTATCCATCCTTCCCTCCCCTCCCTCCCTCCTTTCCTCCTTCCCTCCCTCCACACACAGACAAAAGCAAGACAGATTCAAGGAGGGACTGAAGACTGATCTTTATTTATCTAGCTATTTAATCTCTCTCTCTCTCTCTCTCTCTCTCTCTCTCTCTCTCTCTCTCTCTCTCTCTCTCTCTCTCTCTCCTGTCTGCCTGGCTATCTATATTTATCTATCAATCCATTTATTTGTCTGTCCATCCATCCATCCATCCATCCATCCATCCACTCACCCACCCATCATATCAATCAATCAATCGGTCTGTCTCCAATCCATCCAACCATCCACCTACCTGTTTTTATGTCATCATTTTCCTATCCCCCAGGTGTCCTCCCCGCATTTTACGAAGGAAAGCAGGAGGGATTCCAGGGGGGGTGAAGACCCCCATTTATTTATTTATTTATTTATCCAACATATGTGCCGCCAGCCTTGCTGCAGCCAAAGGACGGAGGGACCAGAAGAGCCTGCAGATCCTTCCACGTTCCTCTCGGCCCAAAACTCTCAGAAACCTCCGGCTGTTTTCCTCCAGGGATGCCGTGGTGCCTGCTTTGCCCACGGGGGGGAATTTGGCTCTGGCTGGCCTTTTCTTAGCCAGCTTGAACTCCTCGAATGCTGGCTTGGGCTCCCGCAGATTGTGGATTCCCCTTAGTGTGCCCGCCTTGATGCCCTCCATTAGTGCCGCCTTGTGTCCCCACAGATTGTGGATTGTGGACACCCATGTTCCAAGGGGACCCCATCGCCCCCCACATCCTCCCTGCTCACTCACAAACCCAGTTCTCCCCAGCTATCCCCCATCCACTGCCTTCCACTGCTCTCCATACCTGCCCCCCACCCTAAGGTTTGCCCATGCTCTCAGATTACCGCCCTGTCCTCCCCACCACCCAAATGTCTCCCACTCCTCTTACTCAGCCCAGCGGAACCCCTAGAGGTCCCTCCCCTTGCTCACTCTCTCCATACCTGCTTCACCACCCCGAGAGCGCGGGAAGGAAACCAAGGACAGGTCTCCATATAAAACCGAGTCTCTGCACCTCATTTTCATGTAGTCTACCTCCCAAAACAAGTTGCTCCCTTCTTTGGCATAAACTGGATCTCCTTTCTCACAGCACGTCTGAAGTTCATGCTTCTGACTTATTCTTGTGTTCTTCTTGATTATCCTTCTATTGAAACCAACATTGCCCGGCTGGCTTTCGTACCCAGGGCAAGACCATAACTCACTTACTCCGGCATCTCCCAAAGCCAACACAACCGTCTCAAGGGCCAGAGAGCCTGAGCAGTGATTTCAAGAGTTGGTCTCCCCCTCTAAACACTTACCTCAGGTTGTCTATGACGTTGGCAAGATCCTTCACGTTCGAGGAACCAGATGAATTCCCATTGCTCTTCAGCCCCATTATCAGCCCCATGGTCAGCACCACCACCAGCATCACCATCAGGATTATGCCCAGAATCCACTTCCATCTTGCCATAGCTTCCATGGCTCAGGAAGAGGGGTTGTGTAGTCGTGCAGGAGACCCTGCTCACTCTGGCTTTTCAGCTCCTGCCTCTAGGCAGATCTGGCTCACTGGGAATCGGGAGGAAAGTGACAAGTGTCGACAAAACGGTCTGCTTTTTGATGGACCGGGATGGGTGAATCACAGAAATGGATTGTTTGTTTTCCTGAGAATTCACAAATCTGTTGAACTGTTTACCCCCGGAGGCTTGCAGGTGCTCCAACACTGGGGATTGCCAAGAAGAGACTGGAGAGTTGTTTGCCTGGAATGGTAAAGGGTCTCCTGATTGAGCAGGGGGTTGGACTAGAAAAGGGATGTACAACCTTTCAGACCACAGGGACCCCTAAAGTCAGAATTTTAAATCCCACGGACCACTAATATGATCCACCTAATGACCTGTTGGGTGAGAGTGGCTAGGTGGTCATGCAACTGGATGGGCATGGCCAACTCGATGTGATTCACATCAAGGGGCGACTCGCTGGCCTCTACTTACCCCTCCCCTCCCAGCCACTTCTCACCTGCCCTCCTGGGATCCTTAGGGCTCCAGAAGGAATCAGTCATTGGAGCTAAGCAACCACCCGGAGAAAGAGTTGGCAAAACAGCTGGCTCAGTTCCAATTGGATCTGACCGAGAAGGAAGCCCAGCAGAAGCACCTCACTGAGAACTAGGAATTGGTGACGGCTGGTCTAGATGACCTCCAAGATCCCTTCTAACAGTTTCCACATCTTTTTTGTAATATGGCCAGCTATCCATCCATCATCTACCTACCTATTCTGACTATAGTGGTCCCTGTGGTCTGAAATTTTGAAAAATGAGATTACAAAAGCCCAGTCTAGCACAATACCAATGAAGAAGAAAAATAATAGCTCCCAAAAGAAACCGGCATGGCTGCATAAAGAACTCTCTGACAAATTGAAAGACAAAAAAGATAAGTATAAAAAGTGAAAAGAGGGGGACATAAGTAAGGCAGAATATCAGCAAATAGCCCGAGCCTGTAAAGATGAAGTGAGGAAAGCTAAGGCTCACAATGAAGAAAGGCTTGCCACAAAAGTAAAATTAACAAAAAAGCTTTTTCCAACATGTTAAAAACAAGAAAAAAGTTAAAGAAACAATTGGTCCATTGCTGGGAGAAAATGGCAAGAAGGTGACAAGCAACAGGGAGAAAGCAGAACTATTAAACTCATTTTTTGCATCTGTCTTTACACAAAGGGATAAAACAGTCCAATCTATCAAAAACAGCACCACAAAAATCAGATTAGAAACACAAATTGAAATAGGGAAGAAAATAGTAAGTTTGCCCTAGACAAGTTCAAATCACCAGGACCAGATGGATTACACCCCAGGGTTCTTTTACTTAACTTTACTTTATTCATACTTTTATACCGCCCTCTCTCCCAAATGGGACTCAGGGCGGTGCACAGGAATAAAAATAAAATATAAATAAACAGACAACAAGTTAGTTTAAAATTAAATTAAATGAATTTGACCCGTGCTAAAACTTAATTTAAAAACCCAGCTAAAAATTCAATAATAAAGATAACTATGTCAGGCCGGCCACATGGAAGAAGTGTGTTTTAAGTGCTCGACGGAAGAGGCAAAGGTCCGTGATTGTGCGGAGGTCGGGGGCAGGTCGTTCCAGAGGGCTGGGCCAGCCACAGAGAAGGCTCTTCCCCTGGGGGCTGCCAGCCAGCACTGTCCAGCGGACAGCACATTGAGGAGGCCCACCCAGTGGGAGCGGACAGGCCAGGTGGAACTATGTGGCAGGAGGCGGTCCTGCAAGTAGCCAGGTCCTATGCCATGGAGTGCTTTAAAGATGGTCACTAAGACCTTGAAGTGCACCCAGAAAGCCACAGGCAGCCAGTGCAGCTTGCGCAGGAGAGGTGTTATATGGGAGTATCTAGAGACTCCCAAAATCCCCAGCCCGGCTGCATTCTGCACTAACTGAAGCCTCCGGGTGCACCTCAAGGGAATCCCCATGTAGAGAGCATTACAGTAGTCCAGGTGGGAAGTGACGAGAGCTTGAGTGACTGTACGTAAGGCGCCACGATCCAGAAAGGGGCGCAACTGGCGTATCAGGTATGTCTGATAGAAGGCCCCCCTGGCTACGGCCATCACATGGTCGTCCAAGGACAGCCGAGAGTCCAGGACACCCAAGTTGCACGCCCTTTCTGCGGGTGCCAGTGTCTCGCCTCCGATAGCCAGAGATGGAGCCAACTGGCTATGTTGTGGCGCCGGAAACCACAGCCACTCGGTCTTGGACGGGTTGAGTCGGAGCCCGTTCCTCCCCATCCAGACTCACATGGCCTCCAAACATCGGGACATCACTTTGACAGCATCGTTGGAGTGGTCAGGGGTAGAGATGTACAGCTGGGTGTCATCAGCGTACAGATGGAACTCTAACCCATAACCACGGATGATCTCACCCAGTGGCTTCATATAGATGTTGAACAGGAGGGGCGAGAGAACCGACCCCTGCGGCACCCCACACGTAAGGGGCCTTGAGGTCAACCTCTGCCCTCCTGTCAACACAAATTGCGACCATTCAGAGAGGTAGGAGGAGAACCACCGCAATACGGTGCCTCCCAGCCCCAACCCCTCCAACCGGTGCAATAAGATACCATGGTCGATGGTATCGAAAGCCGCTGAGAGATCTAACAGGACCAGGATAGCCTCTATCCTGGGCCCTCCAGAGATCATCTACCAATGCGACCAATGCTATCTCGGTGCTGTACCCAGGTCGGAAGCCAGATTGTCGCGAGTCTAGATAGGCAGTTTCCTCCAGGTGCTGGGGAACTGTCCTGCCACCACACTCTCAACAACCTTCGCTTGAAAGCGAAGGTTGGAGTCCGGACGGTAATTAGATAACACAGCTGGGTCCAGGGAAGGCTTCTTGAGGAGGGGCCTCACCACCGCCTCTTTCAGGACGGTCGGTAAGAGCCCCTCACTCAGAGAAGCGTTAACAATCTCCTGGAGCCAGCCTCGTGTAACCTCCCGGGAGGCCAGTACAAGCCAGGAGGGATATGGGTCCATTAAACATGTGGTGGCATTCAGCCACCCCAGCATCCTGTCCATGCTATCAGGAGTCACTGGGTCAAACTCAGCCCAAACAATAGTCTCAAGGCCTGTCTCCATCACCCCGTCTGGACCAGCCCAATTGGAGGCTAACTCGCCCCAGATCTGACCAATTTTATCCTGCAGATACGATCCAAATTCCTCTGCCTGACCCTGCAAAGAGGCTTCCCATGGCCTCTGATGAAGGAGGGAGTGGGTCACCCTAAACAGGGCGGCAGGGCGGTTATCTGCAGATGCGATAAGAGCAGCAAGATAATCCCGCTTCACCGCTTTTATCGCCACAAGGTAGGTCCGCAAATGCGACCTTGCCCGTGTTTGGTCAGGTTCAGCGCGAGTGGACCTCCAGGTGCTCTCTAGGCGTCTCTTGCGGCGTTTCATTTCCCTCAGCTCCTCGGAGAACCAAGGAGCCAAGGTAACTCTGCGCCGAGTGAGAGGCCGCAAAGGCACGACCCAATCCAAGGCCCCCGCAGCCGCACTATTCCAGGTGGCCACTAGGTCCTCAGTCGAGTCGCGGGCCAGGGATTCAGGGATTGGCCCAAGCTCCATCTGGAACATTACAGGGTCCATCAGGTGCCTGGGGCGGAACCATCTCAACTCTTCTGGTTCCGCCTCCCCGCAGTGGGGTGCAGCGGTTGGAAAGTCGAGCCGGAGGAGAGAGTGATCTGACCATGACAGGGGTTCGATGACTAATTCCCCTAATCCCAGAGCACTCAGCCACTGGCCGGAGGCAAAAACAAGATCCAGTGTGTGTCCCCCGATGTGCGGCACAGCAGTCTCCCTAGGCTCAAGACTTTCCTTAATAATAACTGCCACCCCCCCCACCCCGCCCCTGGGCCCGTGGCTGATGGAATGCCCGGTAACCTGGTGGGCACATTTCAACGAGGGGCACTCCCCCCTCATGGCCCAACCAGGTCTCCGTGATACCCACCAGGTCCGGCTCCCCTTCCGACACCAAATCATGTATGAGGGAGGCTTTGTTGACCATGGACCTGGCGTTACACAGAATCAGCCTAGGGCCCCGGCTCTGAGATCCCTGACCACCTGGGTTGCAGGAGGTGCTCTGGAGATCGGATCTGAAGGAACTGGCAGATGAGATCTCAGAAGCACTGAACTATATCTTTCAGAGATCCTGGAGCACCAGGGAACTACCAGAAGACTGGAAAAGAGATGATGTGATTCCCATCTTCAAAAAAGGAAAAAAGATAGATCTAGGAATCAGCCTGACCTCAATACCAGGAAAGATTCTGGAAAAAATAATCAAGCAGTGAATTACTGAACACCTAGAAGCAAACAAAATAATAACCAAAGGCCAACGTGCTTTTGTCAAAAACAGATCATGCCAGACTTATTTTTTATTTATTTATTTATTTAAATTTATACCCCGCCCTTCTCCACAGAGGACCCAGGGCGGCGCACAGGAAATTTAAAAAACATACAAAAATACAATAAATATAATTTAAAAAACTATTAAATAACCCCGTCCTGCGCTAAAACCAAATTTTTAAAACCCAATTTAAAACTATCTTAAGTCCCCAAGGGAGGTTAGGCTAGGCCGGCTTGTTGAAACAGATATGTCTTAAGACATTGGCGGAAGAGGCGGAGGTCGGTGATGGTACGTAATTCAGGGGGTAGGTCATTCCAAAGGGCTGGCCCCGCCACAGAGAAGGCTCTTCCCCTGGGTGTCGCCAGTCGGCATTGTCCGGCCGACGGTACCCTAAGGAGGCCCTCTCTGTGGGAGCGGATTGGTCTGAGGGATGTATGGGGCAGGAGGCGGTCTCGCATATAACTAGGTCCCGAGCCATGGAGCGCTTTAAAGATGGTAGTCAAAATCTTGAAGCGCACTCGAAAGGCCACAGGAAGCCAATGCAGCTCGCGCAGGATCGGTGTTATGTGGGAGCATCTAGTGGCTCCCATAATCACCCGCGCGGCTGCGTTTTGGACTAGCTGTAGCTTTCGAGTGCACCTCAAGGGAAGCCCCATGTAGAGAGTATTACAGTAGTCGAGTCGGGACGTCACGAGTGCTTGAGTGACTGTGCGTAGGGCAGCCCGGTCCAGTAAGGGGCGCAATTGGCGCATCAGGCGAACCTGATGGAATGCCCCCCTGGCCACGGCTGCCACATGGTCCTCCATGGACAGCCGGGAATCCAGGAGGACACCCAAATTGCGCGCCCTCTCCACGGGGGCCAGTGTTTCGCCCCCAATGGCCAGAGTTGGAGTGATCTGGCTGAACCGGGGTGCCGGAAACCACAGCCACTCAGTCTTGGCAGGGTTGAGTTTGAGTTTGTTACCACCCATCCAGATCCGTACGGCTTCCAGACACCGGGACAGCACTTCGGCGGCATCGTTGGGGTGGTTTGGGGTGGATATGTACAACTGAGTATCATCAGCGTACAGGTGGTACTCCACCCCAAAACCACGGATGATCTCACCCAGCGGCTTCATATATGTGTTGAAAAGGAGGGGCGAGAGGACCGACCCCTGAGGAACCCCACATAGGAGAGGCCTCGAGGTCGACCTCTGCCCTCCCGTCAACACATATTGCGACCGACCAGAGAGGTAGGATGAGAACCACCGCAGAACGGTGCCTCCCAGCCCCAACCCCCCCAGTCGGTGCAATAGGATACCATGGTCGATGGTATCAAAAGCCGCCGAGAGATCTAATAGGACTAGGATAGAGGAATACCCTCTATCCCGCGCCCTCCAGAGATCATCAACCAACGCGACCAATGCCGTCTCGGTACTGTGACCGGGCCGGAAGCCGGACTGGCGCGGGTCTAGATAATCAACTTCCTCCAGGTGTCGCGGAAACTGTTGGGCTACCACACTCTCGACAACCTTCACTAAAAAGTGGAGGTTGGAGACCGGACGATAGTTCTCTAGTAAAGCTGGGTCCAGGGATGGCTTCTTGAGGAGGGGCCTCACTACCGCCTCTTTCAAGACGGCAGGTAAGGACCCCTCACTCAAAGATGCGTTGACAATGCCCTGGAGCCAGCCTCGTGTCGTCTCCCAGGATGCCAGTACAAGCCAGGAGGGACACGGGTCCAATAAACATGTGGTCGCCCTAAGCCTCCTTGACAACCTGTCCATATCCTCGGTGGTAACAAAGTCAAACTCCTCCCAAGAAGGAGCCTCAAGACTAGCCTCGGACAGTCCCACAGGACCACTGTCGATGGAGGGTAGCTCATTCCGAATCCGAGTGATTTTCTCCTGCAGATAAATCCCAAATTCCTCTGCTCGCCCTTGCAGAGGGGCTTCCCGCGGCCTCTGGTGAAGGAGGGAGCGGGTCACCCCAAACAGGGCGGCAGGGCGGTTATCTGCGGATGCAATAAGGGTGGCACAATACCCCCGTTTGGCCACTCTTATCGCCACTAAATAAGCCCTAATATGGGTTCTCACTAGTGTTCGGTCGGCTTCGGAGCGAGAGGATCTCCATCTGCTCTCTAGGCGTCTCTTGTGGCGTTTCATCCCCCGGAGCTCCTCAGTGAACCAAGGATCCCGGGTGATTCGTCGCCGCAAGAGAGGCCGCAAGGGCGCAACTCGGTCCAAGGCCCCCGTGGCCGCACTTAACCATGCGGCCACTAGATCCTCAGTCGAGTCGCGGGGCAGGGTCACAGGAATTGGCCCAAGCTCCCTCTGGAACCTTTCCGGGTCCATTAGAAGCCTGGGGCGGAACCATATAGGAGTGTCCAGTTCCGCCTCCCCGCGGTGGGGTGCAGCGATTGGAAAGTCCAGCCGAAGGAGACCGTGATCCGTCCATGACAAGGGAGTAATGACTAGATCCCCTATTCCCAGATCACGGCTCCACTGTCCCGAGACAAAGATGAGATCCAGTGTGTTCCCCCCCTCGTGACTAATCTTATTGCATTCTTTGATAATGTGACAAAATTAGTGGACCAGAGGAATGCCTTCGATATAGTTTACTTGGACTTCAGTAAGGCATTTGACAAGGTAGATCATAACCTACTACTAGATAAAGTGGAAGAATGTGGGTTAGACAGCATCACCACCAGATGGATTTGTAACTGGCTGACCAACCGCACTCAACGTGTAGTCCTCAATGGAACTGCATCTACATGGAGGGAAGTATGCAGTGGAGTCCCCCAAGGCTCTGTTTTAGGCCCAGGACTCTTCAACATCTTCATCAATGATTTGGATGAGGGGATAAATGGGGAACTCATCAAATTTGCAGATGACACCAAGCTAGCAGGAATATCCAACACTCCAGAAGATAGGCTTAAGATACAGAAGGTTCTTGACAAACTTGAACATTGGGCACTATCTAACAAAACGAAATTCAATTGTGAAAATAGTAAGGTCCTACATATAGGCAAGAAAAACCAAATGCACAAGTACAGTATAGGTGGTACCTTGCTCAATAGCAGTAACTGTGAAAGGGATCTTGGAATCCTAGTGGACAACCATTTAAATAGGAGCCAGCAGTGTGCAGCAGCTGCCAAAAAAGCCAACACAGTTCTAGGCTGCATCAACAGAGGGATAGAATCTAGATCGCGTGAAGTGTTAATGCCACTGTATAGTGCCTTGGTAAGGCCACACTTGGAATACTGCATACAGTTTTGGTCACCACGATGTAGAAAAGATGTGGAGACTCTAGAAAGAGTGCAGAGAAGAGCAACCAAGATGATTAGGGGACTGGAGGCTAAAACATATGAAGAACGGCTGCAGGAGCTGGGTATGTCTAGTTTGATGAAGAGAAGGACCAGGGGAGACAGGATAGCAGTGTTCCGATATCTCAGAGAGTGCCACAAAGAAGAGGGAGCCAAACTATTCTCCAAGGCACCTGAGGGCAGGACAAGAAGCAATGGGTGGAAACTAACCAAGGAGAGAAGCAACTTAGAACTAAGGAGAAATTTCCTGACAGTGAGAACAATTAACCTCTGGAACAGCTTGCCTCCAGCAGTTGTGAATGCCCCAACCCTGGAAGTCTTTAAGAAGATGTTAGACGGCCATTTGTCTGAAACAGTATAGGGCTTCCTGCCTAGGCAGGGGGTTGGACTAGATGACCCCCAAGGTCCCTTCCAACTCTGCTATTGTATGTATGTAGGTTCTTCTGTCCCATTGATGTCTGACCCTTAAGGCAGGTGATAACCGGCCTATGGCTCTGGCCCCCTCTCTGCCTCCGGCCCAGAGCCCTTATCAGAGCCTTCCCCACACCCCTGGATGTGGAACCACCATGTTCCTCCCCAACCTCCTCACTGCCTGAATCTGCTGCCAGCTGTGCTGGTGAGCCACAACCCATTTGCCTGGAATTATAAAGGTGCTTGGGCAGGGGCTTGGATCCCGACTGCTCCCGTTTTTCAGCTCCTGCCTCTAGGCAGATGTGGCTCCCTGGGAATTGGAACAACAGCCTGCCTTTTGATAGTCTAGGATGGGCCGATGAAGGACATGGTTGATTTGCTTTCCTGAGAACTGCTTAATCTGTTGAAACTTTACCTCCGGGAGTTTGCAGGTCCTTGCATGCTGGAGGATTCCAAGAGGAGGCCGGAGAGCCATTTGTCTGGAATGGTAAAGGGTCTCCTGCTTGTTCAGGGGGTTGGACTAGATGGCCTCCAAGGTCCTCTTCTGACCTAGGCTTCCTGATACACTAAAAACCACACGATTGGGTCCAAAAACTCTCTTTTGATTTCAAAGGCTGTGAATTATGTTCATTCACAGCCCGTAATGAGCCCCAAATAGTAGTGAAAAGTCCTACCGTAGGCTGCCAAAGTCCTTCGGGATAAGGCTGATAAGCACCCAACCTTTACCTCCTTTGAAGAGGCTGCCAGAGGCTTAATTGGCAATTAGCTTGGGAAGGCCACACAGAGCAGAGTCCAAACGGAGCTTCAGAAGGGAAACTGACCAGCATGAACCAAGTTGCTTCCTGCCAAGGCTCCCCTGCCTTTCCTCCTCCTTTATGTCCTACTAGGTGTACCCGCCACATGTTGCTGTGGCCAAGTTTAGTTAAATGAAAAACTTTCCCCTCATAGACCCTCTCAGCAATGCCCTTCCTTCTCTGCCTGTTTCCTCTCCCTCTCCCTCCCTCTCTTACTCTACCTACCTACCTACCTACCTACCATATATCTCCCTCTCTCCCTCTACCTACCTCGGTAGGTAGATAGGTAGGTAGGTAGGTAGGTAGAGGGAGAAAGAGGGGGGAGAGAAATACAGTAGGTAGGTAGGTAGGTAGGTAGGTAGGTAGGTAGGTAGGTAGGTAGGTAGGTAGGTAGAGTAAGAGAGGGAGGGGAGGGAGAATGAGGGGAAACTTTTTCATTTAGCCAAACTTGGCCACAGCAACACGTGGCGGGTACAGCTAGTATCAGTATTGTAGAGTTATGGTAATAACGATACAAACTTGTTGATTAATAGAAACATTTGCTTTCTGTAACACACACATATTATGCCTTGTATTTGTAATGTAGATGCTTGCGTGCTGTGGATTCCTTTGTGCCTTGGGGCTGATTTCCTGGGATCCTGTTATTGGGGTCTGTAAGATATCTGGCAAATGTCAAATCCTGGGATAAGATCTGAAATCTTCCTATGCCACCTCTGCTTCCTTCAGGAAAAGAGAAAGAGAACTATGCTCTCCTCAAATTCCAGAGCAATCTTCACACCTTTTGTGCTGCTAAATGGGCAATTAAGCAAACCAGAGATGGGAAAAGATAACAAAAGACATTTGCCAGGAAGGATGTATATCTGAAGTTGGGATATATGACTTGGAGGTTTACAATGTTGCTAGATATATGGCTAGGGAGTAATTAGAATTTTGAAGATCTAAGATCTTTTTGTGTATAAGAAAGAACGCTGCACCCTTGAGTTGGGTAGAACTTTCCTACCAGGTCCCTTGCACATGTGTGTGGAGATTCTCACCCAGAACTTTAACTTTGATCAAAGAATAAAGTCTGTTTTCTCTGTTATTCAAGCCTCCCTTTAAGTCTCTTGTTTGGCTCATTGTGACTTGAACGTATTCCGTGGGTCTCAATGTATTTTCAAACTAGTATAAATACCTTTAAGTTAACATGGGGCTTCCCTTGAGGTGCACTCGAAAGCTACAGTTAGTGCAGAACGCAGCCGCGCGGGTGATTACGGGAGCCCCTAGATCAGTGGTGTCCAAACTTTTTTCAAAGAGGGCCAGATTGGATGAAGTGAACATGGTGGAGGGCCGAACATTTTTCCGAACATTCTTTGAACCATTACAATTAAATGCAAATAAATTATTTTATGCCAAGTTAATTGCAAATGACATACTTTTCATTTCATAACATTAAGATCAACTGACAGTTGAGTTTTCACAATGTATTGAAAATAAATTAAAAAAAAACTTACCTACCTCTTTCTCTCTTTCTTCCTCTCTCTCTCTCCATTTCCCTCGCTCTTTCTCTCTTTCTTTCTCTCTCTCTTTTTCTCTTTCTTTCTGTCTCTCTCTCTTTCTTCCTCTCTCTCTCTCCATTTCTCTCCCTTTCTCTCTTTCTTTCTCTCTCTCTCTTTCTCTTTCTTTCTGTCTCTTTCTTTCTCTCTCTCTCTTTCTTCCTCTCTCTCTCCATTTCTCTCTCTTCTTTCTCTCTCTTTCTCTTTCTGTCTCTCTTTCTTTCTATCTCTCTCTTTCGCTCTTTCTTTCCTTTTTCTCTTTCTCTTCCTTTCTCTCTTTCTTTCTGTCTCTCTTTCTGTCTCTTTCTTTCTCTCTCTCTGTGTGTGTCACTCTCTCTGATTCTCTCCCTCCCTCCCTCTCTCTGTATGTCTGTCTCTCCCTCTTTCCCCGTCTGTCTCCGATTCAATCCCTCCCTGTGTCATTCTCTATCTGTGTCTCTCTCCGTCTCTCTCCCTCCCTCTCTTTCTCTCTGTCTCTGTCCGTCTCTCTGTCTTTCCCTCCCTTCCCTTCTGTCTCTCTCTGTGCCTGTCAGTCACTCCCTCTCTCCCCTCTCCTCCCCTCCCCCACCCCGGGAAGCAGCAGAAGGGCCGGTATGCCGGAGGTTACAGACGCCTCCTCCCGCAGCGGGCGAGGGAGCAGGCGGGGTGAGCACCCAAGGCTACTGTCATCTTAAGCACCACCGAGGCTGTCTCCCGGCAGGGGCATCAGGCAGGGAAGCCGGTCGCGTCTCCATCGCGGCTCCCTCCGGCAGGCACCACGGCTTACGTTCTGAGGCCGCGCGTCCAGCTTCCCTGCCTGACGCCCCTGCCGGGCGACCTTGTGTGGTGGGAGCTGCACGTTCAGGGGCTGCGTGGCTGGGAGGGAGGTGAACGCGCGGCCCCAGAACGTAAGCCGTGGTGCCCACCGGAGGGAGCCGCGATGGAGACGCAACCGGCTTCCCTGACTGACGCCCCTGCCGGGCGACAGCCTCGGTGATGCTTAAGATGATGGTAGCCTTGGGTGCTCACCCCGCCTGCTCCCTCACCCGGCAGGGGCGTCAGGCAGGGAAGCCGGTCGCGTCTCCATCGCGGCTCCCTCCGGAAGGCACCAAGCGCATGTTCTGGGGCCGCGCGTCCACCTCCCTCCCAGCCACACAGCCCCAGAGACAGAGGGAGGAAGGGAGGGCCACATTTACACAGAGCAGGGAGGGCTGTTGGAGGGCCGTATTAAACCGACCCCCGGGCCGCAAATGGCCCGCGGGCCGGACTTTGGACATGCCTGCTCTAGATGCTCCCACATAACACCAATCCTGCGCGAGCTGCACTGGCTTCCTGTGGTCTTTCGGGTGCGCTTCAAGGTTTTGACGACCATCTTCAAAGCGCTCCATGGCTCGGGACCTAGTTATATGCGAGACCGTCTTCTGCCCCATACATCCCTCAGACCGATACGCTCCCACAGAGAGGGCCTTCTCAGGGTGCCGTCGGCCGGACAGTGCCGGCTGTGACACCCAGGGGAAGGGCCTTCTCTGTGGCGGGCCCTGCCCTGTGGAACGACCTACCCCCTGAACTCCGCACCATCACCGACCTCCGCCTCTTCCGCCAGTGTTTAAAAACACACTTATTTCACCAAGCCGGCCTAGGATAGCCTCTACTGTGACGAATTTTAGATTTTAATTGGGGGATTTTAATTGGTTTTAGCGCAGGTTACCATTTAATAGATTTTTAAGTTTATATGTTTTGTATTATCTTTGTATGTTGTTTTTAAATTCCTGTGCGCCGTCCTGGATCCTTTTGGAGAAGGGCGGGATATAAATTGGATAAAATAAATAAAAATAAATAAAACAGTAGATCTTGGGGGGTGGGGGAAGAGAGTGGCTGCAGGCGGGGGGGGAGTGAGCGAGTGAGGGAAACACACAGAAGAGCTGCAGTTGTACGTTTGTGTGGCGTGAACCTGGCACCGGTGTGCCATCCACACAATTTGTACGTGTCATTGGTGCTGCCCTTGTAAGGAACGCTGGGTGAACATTTGGTGGCGATTGGTGCAGAGGTTTCGGAGATTAGCGGCTTTGAACAAACTCAGAGTTAACTTTTTATTTATCTAGGAAAGATGGGAGGGGACAATCACCCCCAAGCCTTACTCCTCAGTCGGCCCTTCTTGCCTTCTGGCAACTCTCCGCATGCGCGTACTGGGAACAGGGGGAGCCTGTTCCTCTTCCTCGCTGATGTCCGACTCTGGAGGCTCCGGAGGCAGCACCCATATCTCCCCGAAGGCCCTGGCCCCCCCTCTGCCTCCCACGCAGAGCCCTCGTCCCAGCCTTCCCCAGGCTCCAGGACTGGCCCATGTTCCTCCCCAACCTCCTCACTGTCCGACTTTGCTGCCAGCTCCGCAGGCCACCAGCGGACCACAACAGGTCCCTCCCAACTCTGTCGTTCTGTAAGGGTCTCCTGCTTGAGCAGATGGTCTCCGAGGTCCCTTCTAACTGTTATTCTATGATTTATATGAGTTTCTTGCTTGAGCAAAGGGTTGGACTAAATGGCCTCCAAGGTCCCTTCCAACAGTCTCCACATCTTTTTTTGTAATGTGGCCACCTATCCATCCATCATCTACCGACCTACCTATTCCCAGGTGTCCTACCCACATACACACAAAAACAAGAGGGATTCCAGGAGGGACTGGAGACATTCATCTGTCTGTCCATCCATTGGATCTCTCCCCTATCTCCTCCTCCATCATGTGTCCGCCTACAGTCAAGCTATTCTCCAAAGCACCATCCAATCTTCCCATCCATTGTCTTTGGCTATCTATCTATCTATCTATCTATCTATCTATCTATCTATCTATCATCTATCTATCTATCTATCTATCTATCATCTATCTATCTATCTATCTATCTATCTATCTATCTATCTATCTATCTATCTTATCTATCCATCCTATCTCCCCATCCTTCGTCTAGGGTGTCTATCCTCCATCCATCCATCATCTATCCATCCATCGTTATCTAATCTATCCAGTCAATCGATCCCTATCTCCCCATCCATCCTGTGTCTCCTATATCATCTACATCCCTCTATCCCTCATCTTATCTACCGTATTTTTTTCGGAGTATAAAACACAACTTTCCCCCCAGCTAAAAGAGGATGGAAATTTGAGTGCGTCTTATACTCCGAATGTAGCTTTTCGGAAGCTGTTTTTAGCCCAAATTATTGTTATTTATTATTGTTCAAATTCGTATACCGCCCTTTCTCCCTTACGGGACTCAGGGCGGTAAACAGGCAATGATAAAAAACAATAATAAAAACATCAATATAAATACCTATGCTGAAAATAAATTAAATACTAAGCCTGCTCTAAAATGCACAATAAAAACCCCAATAACACCAGATTAAAAGCTACATCAGGCCGACTGAATGAAAAAGATGGGTCTTCAGGGCTCGGTGGAACAGGTGCAGGTCCGTAGCTGTGCGGAGGTCAGGGGACAGGTCGTTCCAGAGGGCAGGAGCTGCCACAGAGAAGGCCCTCTCCCTAGGAGTCACCAGCGGACATTGACTGGCTGACGGCACCCTGAGGAGGCCCTCTCTGTGGGAGCGGACTGGTCGAAGGGAGGTATTTGGTAGGAGGCGGTCTTGCAAGTACCTAGGGCCCTTGCCATGGAGCGCTTTAAATGAGGTGCTAATGAAATTGGTTACAGCTGAGAGAAGGTCACTGCTTCTTTAGTCCAGTTTGTATTTTTGGTCCGCTATCTGGGTTTTCTCAATAGTTTCCTTCAGGCCAGCACTGGGCTGGTTTGTTGATTCAGCTTTGTTACATTTTAGGAGGTGTGAATTGCTTTGAGCTGAATGCCCGGACATTTAGTTAAGCTGATTAAGATTGTCCCTGGCTTTCTGGGGAAAGACAAAAAGTGGCCCAAAGTGTCATTTTATTATACTCTTGTGTTTGTGTGCTATGGGAATAAAAATGAATACCTGGTAGGCAGAATTCCACCCCACCCACCCCGCATTTTCCTCCCCCAAAACTAAGGTGTGTCACACTCTTGAGAAATACGGTATCCATCTCCCCATCCATCGTATCTGTCTATCATCCATCCATCCATCTCTATCCCCTCTCCCCATCCATCATCTATGTGTCTGTCTATCATCCCTCCCTTCCCAGGAGCTCTCTTCCCCCAAGTTGACACACGAAAGCAAGAGGGATTCCAGGAGGGGCCGAAGACCCCCAACCCCACAGATTTATTTATTTAATGTTTGGGTTGATCAAGTCAATGTATGGGCCACTCGGCCAGAAACCGCAGCCTCCTTCGCCTTCCTCTCTCCCTCGAAAATCCATTCAAAACCGCTTTCTCTCTGGTCCTTTCTGTCCTCCTTGGGGCTGCCCGCCCCTGATTTGGGATGGGAGGGGGGGTGTTTTGGGACCTCCGGCCGCGTCCGTCCTTCAAGCCGTCTTCTTTTTGACGTGGGCGCAGTCGTACTTGCCCCGTACGATCCGGACTTTGACGCCGGGCAGGTCCTGCTTGCGCCCGCCTTCCACCAGGACGGTCATGTGCTCCTGGAGGTTGTGGCCCTCGCCGGGGATGAAGCAGATCAGCTCTTTGCCCGTGCTGAGCCGCACCAGGGCGCACTTCCGGTTGGCCGAGTTGGGCTTCTTGGGCTTGCGGATGAGGGTCTTCAGCACCACCCCTTTCAGCTGGGGGTGCCCCTCCAGGGGGCCCGGGGGAGACGGGGGGCGCTTGGGACGGCCCAGGCGGTGCATCTGCGTCAGCGTGGCCATCCAGCGGGCGCCTGCGGGGGAAGGGGAGAAGATGGCGTTGAGTGGGGGGGCCGGTTATCCCTCGGGGTCTCCCCTCACGCCCCAGGACCTTCCTGCTCCCCCTCCCCATGCAGTCCTCCCACCCCACGGTGACCCAGATCCCCCCTGCCAGCACCCTCCACCAGGAACCCCCAAATCCTGCCCCTCCTCCCTGTGGCTTACTCTCCCCGAACCCCCACATCCTCCCCACTGGAACCACCCCCCATACCTCCCAAACCCCACTCCCAGGTCCTCTTCTCTACTCCCCCCTCCCCATACATCGCTCCCCCCCATGTCTCTAGATCCACTCACACTCCCAGGTTACCCCCCCCCCCCAGATGCATCAGATCTGGTTACCTCCAGGGATGCCCCTTCACTACCCCCAGGGCCCCCCTCCCCAAACTTTATCTCCCTTCACCCCGACTCCAAGGTCAGCTCATGCTCCCAGGTTACTCCCACCCCCCAGATCCTCCCCACCCTCCCAAGCACAGCCCTCCCCCACCAGCCAAACGCCAGCTCTCTCCTCCCTGTAGTTTATCCCCACCATCCCAAAGTTAGCCTGCCCCCCCAGATGTTCCCCATCAGCATTCCATCCACAGAACCCCAATTTCCCCCCCTCCAACCCCCAACCTGTACCTTGCTCCCTCCCCCACCCCAAGCTCATGGTTGCCCCACCCTCAGGATGCCCCCAACCCCCCCCATGACTCTGCCCACCCCAAGGTCTCCCCATGCTCCCAAGTTACTCTGCCCCCAGGCCAGGGTGGATAAAATCAATGGTTTTTTAAAAAAAATAAATTAAAAAATCGTATTTTTTTAAATTGAAATCGGATTTTTTTATATAAAATGCTTTTTGAGGAAAATATATTACCATCCAAAGGTTATTCCATCATGAAATAAAGATTAGCTTTTTAATTATGTAGAATAAGGCTGTATATGTTTAATTTTTTTGGTAAATAAATTCCATTAATCCATTCACAATGTCATGCTCTTCCAGAGGTTTTTGTAAGATTATTGGGCAGTTTCTCTGCCTACAAAATATTATCGCAGATGCTTGGTTTACTTTTGCAGTTCTCAAAACTGAATTTGACTCAGCAGAGATCACGTGCCTCTTCTTCACAGCAAAAATGTTATAACATGAACAGAGTTGAAAAAAAAGACCTTAATCCTAACTTCTACAAACCTATGAATACAGAATCAACCCCTTCAGTGCTAAGTTTCAAGAAGTTCAGTGAATAGAATAGAAACAATATTTTTTCTGATTGTTTGGAGTGGAATAGATCTGCACAAGAAGAAATTGAAACTAAGTGTGAGGAGGAAGGGGCAAGCAGACAAGCAGTACTACAAAATGCAAGTCTAAGTTTCTTAAATATATATATATATATATATATATATATATATATATATATATATATATATATATATATATATATATATATATATATATATATATATATATATATATATAAATTATTTTTTTAAAGAAACTTAGACTTTCATTTTGTAGTACTGCTTGTACTACAATGGATGTTTGTTTAAGCAAATAACATATGCTGTAATGTTATTGTTTCAGTTGAATAAATCTATTTAAATTGTTATTATTAAGGTAATGATGATTTTTCTCCTTCCTAAGTACAACAGAAAAGTTGTCCAAATATGAATGACTAACCTATTAAACTGGGGATAAAAAAAAAACTAATATGAAAAGTTGTTATTCTAAAAATCTTCATCTACTTGCATGTTATAAGTTATACCAGCCAGAATTAGTCTTTAAGTAGAAAACGATGATTTAAATCAAGCTTTTTTTACTAGTGATTTAAATCGTGATTTAAATCAACTTGATTTAAATTTAATCCACCCTGCCCCAGGCCCACCCCCATTCCCCTCAAACCTCCCCACAACTGCCTCCCCATAGCAGCCCCCTCCCCTCCACCACAAGCTCCGCCCCCACCCCAGGACCCCTCCCCCTCAAGGACCCTCCTCCCCTCCCCCAGGACTCTTCCATACTTCCCAAAGCCCCCCCCCCAAGACCCTCCCGCCCCCCCCCGGCCCCCAAGCTCCGCCCCCCAGATTCCCAAGACCCCTCCCCCCCAGGCCCCCATACTTCAACCCCACCCCCGCTGTACCCCCTCAGGACCCCCTCCAAGCTCCTCCCACTCTCCCAGGTTACCCCTCCCCCCAGGACCCCCTGATGCTCCCCAACTCCCCCTTGTACTCCCCCCAGCCCCTCCCCCCTCGCCCAAGACGCCCCCCCCAAGCTCCCACGTCACCTAACCGATGCTCCTCCCAGATTCCCCCCCCCCCCAATCCCTCCCGTTCTTCCCCCACCTCGACCCAGGAAGAGCCCAGCAGCCGCCATCAGGACAGAGAAGCGGCGGGACTAGAGCGCCGCCGGAAACGCGGGAGGTTACTGTACCGGAAGTCCGAACCCGGCCGGCATGGCGTGAGTGCGCGGCATGCCGGCCGGTTGTAAAGATACTTCCGACCGCTCTGGCCTTCCCATCTTGCTGATTAACGCGGTCACGCCGGAAGCTCCCTCGCCCGGCTTTGGTTTTTTTGTGTGTGTTATTTTCCCCTTTGTTTCCTCGCGCGGAGGGACTTCAACTCCCAGCGGGCCGCGCGCCGAGAAGCCCCGCCCCCGCGGCCTATCTCCTCTGCCGCTGCCCGAGAGCCAAGCGCAAGGCGGAGGCAGCCGCGGAGCATGCGCAGAAGGCACCTCAACACTCCCCTCCCTCGCCTGGGATCAGACCCCCCTCCCCCCAGATAATGTTGTGTCTCCATTTAATACAAGGAGTCCTCGACTTATGACGACCATGGAGCCCAACAGTTGTGTCGCTAAGTGAGCGGCTTTCCTTGCCACCGTTGCTAAGTGAATCACTGCCCTTGTTTAAATGGGTGCCACGGTGGGGGCCTCGGAGGTCATCTAGGCTGACCCCTCCCCCAACACACACACACAAGCAGGAGACCCTTACAGAATCATAGGAGAACGGGACCTCGGAGGTCATCTAGTCCACCCCCCAACCCTCACGGAATGATAGGAGGGAGCTGGAGGTCATCTAGTCCACCCCCCAACCCTCACGGAATGATAGGAGGGAGCTGGAGGTCATCTAGTCCACCCCCCAACCCTCACGGAATGATAGGAGGGAGCCGGAGGTCATCTAGTCCACCCCCCAACCCTCACGGAATGATAGGAGGGAGCTGGAGGTCATCTAGTCCACCCCCCAACCCTCACGGAATGATAGGAGGGAGCT
Organism: Rhabdophis nuchalis; assembly: GCA_039707465.1. Taxonomy (NCBI): domain Eukaryota; kingdom Metazoa; phylum Chordata; class Lepidosauria; order Squamata; family Natricidae; genus Rhabdophis; species Rhabdophis nuchalis. The sequence continues at coordinate 470,801 of CM077647.1, read as the reverse complement.
GGAGGTCATCTAGTCCACCCCCCAACCCTCACGGAATGATAGGAGGGAGCCGGAGGTCATCTAGTCCACCCCCCTAACCCTCACGGAATGATAGGAGGGAGCCGGAGGTCATCTAGTCCACCCCCCAACCCTCACGGAATGATAGGAGGGAGCCGGAGGTCATCTAGTCCACCCCCCAACCCTCACGGAATGATAGGAGGGAGCTGGAGGTCATCTAGTCCACCCCCCCCAACCCTCACAGAATGATAGGAGGGAGCTGGAGGTCATCTAGTCCACCCCCCAACCCTCACGGAATGATAGGAGGGAGCTGGAGGTCATCTAGTCCACCCCCCTAACCCTCACGGAATGATAGGAGGGAGCCGGAGGTCCAACTTTCACTATAAATACGGACTTGATCCCTTCCAACTCTTCCGTTTGATATTCCTTTGAAGGAATTACAAGCATTAGACAGGGGGTTGGACTAGATGGCCACCGAGATCCTGTTCTTCCTCCTCCTCCTCCCTTCCAGCACTGATGCTGTTCCCTAATGGGCTCATGAAACGCCTGGAAGGAAACATCCTGCTCAGAGATCACCAACGGCTACCCCATCCTCTCCTCCCCAATCCTTCTCTTCTAGCACTGATGGTGTTCCCTAGTGCGGTTGTGAAATGTCTGCAAGAGAACCAACCAGAGCCCCCAGGCCTTCCTCCTCCTTCCCCCCACTCCCTCCCTCCCTCCTAGCACTGAGAGTGTTCCCTAGTAGTTTAGTTTAGTTTAGTTTTATTTACATTTATATCCCGCCCTTCTCCGGAGAGGACCCAGGGCGGCGCACAGGAAATTAAAAAAACATACAAAATACAAATAAATACACAATTTAAAATATAAATTAAACCATCTTATCCTATGCTAAAAAAACCAATTTTAAAATACCCCATGGGAGGTTAGGCTAGGCCGGCTTGTTGAAACAAATATGTCTTTAGACATTGGCGGAAGAGGCGGAGGTCGGTGATGGTGCGTAATTCGGGGGGTAGGTCGTTCCAAAGGGCAGGGCCCGCCACAGAGAAGGCTCTTCCCCTGGGTGTCGCCAGTCGGCATTGTCCGGCCGATGGCACCCTGAGAAGACCCTCTCTGTGGGAGCGGATCGGCTGAAGGGATGTATGGGGCAGGAGGCGGTCTCGCATATAACTAGGCTCCGAGCCATGGAGCGCTTTAAAGATGGTCGTCAAGACCTTGAAGCGCACCCGAAAGGCCACAGGAAGCCAATGCAGCTCGCGCAGGATCGGTGTTATGTGGGAGCACCTAGTGGCTCCCATAATCACCTGCGCGGCTGCGTTTTGGACTAACTGTAGCTTTCGGGTGCACCTCAAGGGAAGCCCCATGTAGCGAGCATTACAGTAGTCGAGTCGGGACGTCACGAGAACTTGAGTGACTGTGCGGAGGGCAGCCCGGTCCAGTAAGGGGCACAATTGGCGCATCAGGCGTACCTGATGGAAGGCCCCCCTGGCCACGGCCGCCACATGGTCCTCCATGGACAACCGGGGATCCAGGAGGACACCAAAGTTGCGCGCCCTCTCCACGGGGGCCAGTTGTTCGCCCCCAATGGCCAGTATTGGACTTACCTGGCTGAACCGGGGTGCCGGAAGCCACAGCCACTCAGTCTTGGACGGGTCGAGCTTGTGTTTGTTACTACCCATCCAAACCCGTACGGCCTCCAGACACCGGGACAGCACCTCGGCGGCATCGTTGGGGTGGTTTGGGGTGGATATGTACAACTGAGTGTCATCAGCGTACAGATGGTATCCCACCCCAAAACCACGGATGATCTCGCCCAGCGGCTTCATGTATGTGTTGAACAGGAGTGGCGAGAGGACCGACCCCTGAGGAACCCCACATGTGAGGGGCCTCAAGGCCGACCTCTGCCCCCCTGCCAACACACATTGCAACCGGCCAGAGAAGTAGGACGAGAACCACCGTAAAACGGTGCCTCTCACACCCAACCCCCCCCCCCCCAGTCGGTGCCCTCTCCACGGGGGCCAGTGTTTCGCCCCCAATGGCCAGAGTTGGAGTAATCTGGCTGAACCGGGGTGCCGGAAACCACAGCCACTCAGTCTTGGCAGGGTTGAGCTTGAGCTTGAGTAGGGTCGTGAAACGACTGCAATGATCCCACCCAGCTCAGAGAACACCAAGGACCCCCTCCCGGTCCTTCCTCCTCCTCCTCCTCCTCCTCGCAGACCCCCGGGGGGGGGGGGGGGGAGAAGGTGGGGGGGGGGCAAAGGTGCCTTGAATCCTCCTTCTCCTGCCAGGGAGATGAGCCCGAAGGGAGGGGCCGATGGGAGCCAGGTGAGAGGGAGGGGCAGGTGAACACCTGGTCCAGCCCTCCAGCCTCCCTGGACGCCAGCCAATCAGCAGGAGCCCAGGTGTCTCTGCCCTCTCCTGGCATCCCCCCCCCCCACTTTCCTGCTTTTGGAGCCCAGAGGCGGGCATCGGTGGGCTCCGCGGTTCGAATGCCGCTTCCCCGTTGAGTGCAAATAATAATAATAATAATAATAACTTTTAATTTGTAAACCGCTCCCTCTCCCCACAGGGACTCGGGGCGGTGCACAGGGAGAATAAAAACAATAAATATACACATATACAAAATATACAAACATAACTAAAAACGAATTAAATCTAATACCTGTGCTAAAAATCCCATTTAAAGCTAAAATACCCAATAATTAAATATAAAACCACATAGAAGGGAGACTACCCTAGGCCGGCCAAGCAGAAAAGATATGTTTTTAATTTCAGACGGAAGGAGCGGAGGTCCGTGGTTGTCCTAATGTCGGGGGGAAGGTCGTTCCAGAGGGCTGGGCCCGCCACAGAGAGAGCCCTTCCCCTGGGCGTCGCCCGCTGACAAAGTCTAGTGGACGGCACCCGGAGAAGTCCCTCTCTGTGGGAGCGAATCGGCCGTGAGGATGTATGAGGCAGGATCCGATCCCGCAGATAGCTAGGTCCCGAGCCATGGAGCGCTTTAAAGATGATAACTAACACCTTGAAGTGCATCTGGAAGACAACAGGCAGCCAGTGCAGCTCGCGCAAGAGCGGTGTTACGTGGGTAAACCTGGCGGTTCCCATAATTGCTCGCGCGGCTGCATTCTGGACCAACTGAAGCCTCCGAGTGCACCTCAAGGGGAGCCCCATGTAGAGAGAGTTACAATAGTCCAGTCGGGATGTCACGAGAGCATGAGTGACTGTGCGAAGGGCGTCCCGATCCAATAGGGGGCGCAACTAGCGTACCAGGCGAACCTGGTAAAACGCCCTCCTGGCCACGGCTGTCACTTGATCTTCCATGGACAGCCGGGTATCCAGGAGGACACCCAAGTTGCGCACCCCATCCACTGGGGCAAGATGTTCACCCCCAATGGCCAGCTATGGAATCAGCTGGTTGAATCGGGCAAAGAAAGCGGCCGGGACTTTCCCTTCTTGCGTCAAGCCCTCCGGTGGCCTCGGACGGGAAACCGGCCCAGACACAGCCCCGCCTTTTGGCCGGGATCCATGCTCCGCTTCTGCTCTGCTTTGCCCCAAGTCCCGCGGGTGGCAGGAAGGAAGCAGGCGGCTCTTCGCTTCGGCTCTCCTGCGCTGCGACCCCCGCGCTTCTCCCTCTCTGCTCTCCCTCCCACGGAGCCCCGGTGAGTGGCAACCTCCCCCTGGCCGCTTTGGGTGGGTTAGCTCTCTCCTGGAGCGGGAAGGGGGGACCTTGGAGGTCTTCTAGTCTGGCCCCCCTGCTCGTGCAGGAGACCCTATTTTCAGACAAGGGAGGGAGGGAGGGAGGAAGGATGGAAGGAAGGAAGGAAAAGAGGGAGGAAGAAAGAGGGAGGGAGAGAGGAAGGAAGGAAGAAAAAGAGGGAGGAAGTAGGAGGGAGGGAGAGAGGAAGGAAAAGAGGAAGAAGGAGGGAGAGGAAGGATGGAGGGAAAGAAAAGAGGGAGAAAGAAAGAGTGAGTGAGAGAGGAAGGATAGAAGGAAGGAAGGAAAAGAGGGAGGAAGAAGGAAAGAGGAAGGATAGAAGGAAAGAAGAAAAAGATGGAGGAAGCAGGGAGGGAGAGAGGAAGGGAGGAAAAGAGGAAGAAGGAGGGAGTGGGAGAGGAAGGATGGAAGGAAGGAAGGAAAAGAGGGAGGAAGAAGGAGGGAGGGAGAGAGGAAGGATGGAAGGAAAAGAGGAAGGAAGGAGGGAGGGAGAGAGGAAGGAAGAAGGAAAAGAGGGAGGAAAAAGGGAGGGGGAGAAAAGAAGGAAGGAAAAGAGGGAGGAAGGAGAGAGGAAGGATAGAAGGAAAGAAGAAAAAGATGGAGGAAGAAGGAGGGAGGGAAAAGAAGGAGGGAGGGAGAGAGGAGGGATGGAAGGAAAACAGGAAGGAAGGAGGGAGGGAGAGAGGAAGGATGGAAGGAAGGAAGGAAAAAAGGGAGGAAGAAGGAGGGAGGGAGTGAGGAAGGAAAAGGGAGGAAGAAGGAGGGAGAGAGGAAGGAAGGATGGAAGGAAGGAAAGAAGGAAAAGAGGAAGAAGGAGAGAGGGAGAGAGGAAGGATAGAAGGAAGGAAGGAAAAGAGGAAGAAGGAGGGAGGGAGGAAGAGAGGAAGGAAGGAAGGAAAGGAGGAAGAAGGAGGGAGAGAGGAAGGATAGAAGGAAGGAAAAGAGGGAGGAAGTAGGAGGGAGGGAGAGAGGAAGGATGGAAGGAAGGAAGGAAAAGAGGGAGGAAGGAGGGAGGGAGAGGGGAAGGGGAAAGGATGGAAGGAAAAGAGTGAAGAAGGAAGAGGGAGGGAGAGAGGGAGGAAGAAAAAGGCAGGAGACCCCATTTCAAACAAGGGAGGGAGGGAGGAAAAGAGTAAGGAAGGGAAGAAGGAAGGAGAAGAGGGAGGGAAGAAGAAAAAGGAAGGAAAAAAAGGGAGGAAGGAGGAGGGTGAGAAGGAATCAGAATCGAGCTGGAAGGGAACCTTGGAGGTCTTCTAGACCGACCCCCTGCGTGTGGTGGGGTCGTGCGGAGCCGACCAAGGGCTGCCTAAGAGGAGCTCCAGGCCTACCCGTGAGGTCTGGGGGGGAGGAGGGAAGCTCCGAAGCAAAGCAGGGACCCCTCCCCTCCCCTCCCCTGCCCCTCCTGGGAGCTTCCTTGCCATCCTTGCAGTGAAAGCACAGGCTCCGCCCCCTCCAGGGGCCCTTCCCTGCTCCCCCATCCCCCCCCCCCCCGCAGTGTTTTCCACCTGGCTCTCACACTTCCTCCTCTGCCCGCCAGCTGCCCACCGACCTGCCAGGAGGAAGAAGAAACGGCGTGGGAGACATGGCGGGCACCACAGTGAAGATCGAGGGCACCGAGGTGGCCCTGGGGGCCCCCGGGGGGAACGTGGTCAACATCACCCTCCACCAGGAGTCCGGCATGGCTTACCTGTGCAAAGGGGCGGCGTCTTTCATTCGCCGCAGAGCAGCTGCCAAGGATGCCAAGGATGCCCCCAGCGCTCCCTCCACCCGCCGCCCACGCGGGGGAGAGCAGAAAGCCCTGGGGGTAAGATTTGGGGATGGGGGGAGGGGGTCAGGCTTGGGGAGGGGGTCTTGCCTTGCTGAGCCTCTTGGGTGATCCTGAAGCTGATCCTGGCACATTCATCCGCTTTGGGGTTTTGTACCCTGAGCTGAGCCAGGAAGGGGCCGAGGGCTGGTTCCTCTCTCTCCAGCCACAAACACGGGGTCCACTCTGCTCACCTCCCCCCCAATGGTAACTCCACCCTGGTCCCTTTATGCTGGATTACCTGTGCACTCCCCTCTCCCCTCCTCCCCCACACAGGCAGCCCAGATCCTGCTTGGCGCAATCTGTATCGGCATCGGCGTGGCCCTGAGCATGGCTCAGCCAAACCAATACATACCCTACTACTACAAGCGGGCGATCGACAACGGAGTTCCTTTCTGGTCAGGCAGCCTGGTGAGCACTTGGGGCGGGGAGGGGAAGGAACAGGGGAGGGAGAAACCGCCTGGGTCTCAGCGGCCCCTCCCTCAAGAACCTGCAGGGGAGGACAGGGAGAATGGAACAAGATTGGCTTCCTGTTGGTGGGTGGGCAGGAGGCCCAGATAGATACCACCCCTCACCTGTCTGCTTCCCTCCCTCTGCAGTTCATTCTCTCCGGCACCTTCTCCGCTGTGGGCGCCCAACATGGTGGAAATTGGGTAAGGGTGTGTGTGTGTGTGTGTGTCCCATCCCTGACTTGTCGCAAGGACCCGGTGCCCGTTCTCAGCTGTGCCCTTCCTTGCCTCTTAGGTCCACCTGGCCACCTTCCTCAACCTGGGCAGCTTCGTGGCGGGCTCGGTGGCCTACACGGTGGGCTTGACGGAATTCCCGTCACCGACCTACAAACACGTCTTCATTGAGAGCCTTTGCAAACACACAATGGGGTACGAAAATTACGAGCCATGGGAGCCGACACCCAGCCCGCCGTACGACAACCCGAAGGACCAAGAACGGGCCATGCAGTGCCAGGAGGCTCTCCGGTCACTCGTGGTGAGTGTGTCTTCTCTGGAGAGGGTGGCGGGCAGTGGCGCTCTGTAAAAGACAGCAATCCCAAGATGGGACTTTTGAAATATGATCCTCCCTCTGTCGAGCTGTCCTGAATGTCCGAGTAAGGGGCTGGGAGGGCTCACCCGTCCTCAGGTGGCTTCAGGTGTTCCCCCTGGGAAGAAGTGTCCATTGGTCATCACAGAGGGGGGGTTCCCCCCTCCCTCTCCATCCTCCTGACTCCCCATTGAGGATCCCGCTTGAGTCCTATCTGTGTAGACAGCACAGTTAGACTCTGGTGGACTGGGCAGGGGTGTGCATGGCCAACTTCTTGCCCCCCCTACTCCTTCTGACTCGAGCTCCCCTCCTTCCCCAGCACATGTGGAGCGCTACCCATATCCTCCTGTTCATCCTGCACTCTGTTGCTCTGCTCATCGCTCTCTTCTGCTTCGGATATGGTATTCATCGCCTGTGCTGCTCCTGCTGGGTAGGTCGACAGAAGGGCGCAGGGCTCCCAGTGAACATGGCTGGGTTGGGCACTCTGGAGGGCCGGGTCCCCGTCTGTAGGGATCCATCATGGGGAGGGGAGGGTTGCAACCACCTGGGGTCCCTTTCTGTTGTCGTTCCTGGTACTCCAGAAACCTTCACATTGCATTGCTCGGTGTCAAAGAAGAGCCAGCACAGCTTGTCCTAAACTCACAAGAGTTCGTTTAGTGACTGTTTGAAGTGACCACAGCACAAAACGTGCTTTTGTTCACTGTTAACACCCTTTGTCTCATCCCCGCGGTCCCACCATCAACCGTCAGACCTGGGACGAGCCGGTCACACTTCTGACTGTTGCTGCGTCCCACAGTCCCGGGCGATCCCCCTTTGCAAGCAAAGTCCATGGGAATTCACTTAACAACCGGGGTGAGAAAGGTCGTAAAATGGGCCAAAAAACCCACCAGGAAGGAAAGAAATGGTGGGCTTGAGGGTGATTGTATGTTGAAAAGGGTATTTTCTCCTGGGGGCACCACCCCTCTGGATTGGCATTCACTTTGCTTTTCCTGGCAGGGCGGTTGTCAGGACTACATGGCCATGGAGGACGCAGATGCATCCGAAGAGCTGGGCAAAGAGCAGAACCCCGCCTGAAGGGCACGGAGGCAAGGCCCCCCCCTACCCTGGCCTTTGGCTCTTTCTTCCCAGGGACCGAAAGGCGGCCCAGCGCTTTTCTGCAGCGACTCCCGAATTCGGATGCTCCCTTTGAAGCTTCTCACGCCAGCCATCTCTCCTCCCTGGTTCACCCGATTAATAAAAGTTGAATTTCTGGAATTTTTGCTCCTGTCTCTTGGGCAGGACAGCCCAACTCATGGTCCCATGGCACAGGTGGTGTGGAGGTGGGGGCTTCTCCTGGCTCCTTCTTTTTTCCAAGAGTAGACTTTACTGCACGGCTGTCACATTCGCCACATTGCGTGGATGTCACGTGGCGTGAAGTGTTTTTGCCTCATTGGTCTGCGTGGGACATATCCGGCCGGTGGGACACCAGTTGGACACCCCTGCTTTCCCAAGAACAGAACTGTTCCAGATTACAGCAGCCCCCCCCCCCAAATCCCCTCTTCCGTGGACCAACATCGGGCCGTGGCATGTCAAAAACCAGGCCGCGTAAGCAAGGGAAGTATCCCATCCACGAGATGCCGTCAGCCTACGAAACCATGTCACCTCCGGTTTGTGGAAAACCCTCTTTCTCTACGGAGGCCAAATGGTTGGGGTGGGTGGGGGCTGCTGGACTAGACGGTCTCTCCGAGACCCCCCGGAATCTTGTCTTTGCTATCAGGAGTAGAGAGGTGCAACGGGCACACTTCTGCTGAGCAGAACGGTGCCTGAGTGGGAAAAGCTGAAAAGCTTTGCAACCTAAGCTGGGGTTGGACTAGAGGACCTCCGGTGTCCCATGCTAATCACATCTCTGCCAACTGACCTGTTATCCCTTGGTGCAGGAGACGCCATGGAGGGGGGGGTTGTTATTCATCCCTTCTTTCCTTTGGAAGCTGTGACCCTCCCTTTGGCGGCCACCTGGGATGCCCCTCCATAACTCCCTTGCCTTGGATAGCGCCCGACTCTTCTGGCTCCGTTTTAGGACCAGCTACGTCCTCTCCCCAACCGATGGTCCACACTACGATGGTTCTTCTCCACTCTTTGAATCTCCCTCGCCAGATAGATGGAGGGAGGGAGAGAGGAGATAGACAGACAGGCACAGACATAGATGAAAGATAGGTAGGTAGAGACAGAGATGGATGATAGATGAGAAAGAGAGAGGAGAGAGACAGATACAAAGAGAGACAGACAGACAGACATGATAGACAGACTGATACAGAGAGAGAGACACACATACTTGGATGATAGACAGACAGATATAGATAGATGATAGGTAGAGACAGACACAGACAGAGACATGAAAGATAAATGGATGGAAGGATGGATGGATGGGTAGATGTGTCTGTGTGTGTGTGAGAGAGAGAGGAGGTAGATTTACAGACAGACAGACAGACAGATAAATAGATGATAGACACAGAGAGACAGACAGATATAAATAGATGATATACTGTAGGTAGGTAGAGACAGACAAAGACATGACAGATAGACATACAGATGATAGACACAGACAGACATATGGATAGATGATATAGGTAGAGACAGAGAGACAAAGAGACATGATAGAAATGGATGGATGGATGGATGGATGGATGGATGGACGGACAGACAGACAAACATATAGATAGATGATAGACACAGAGAGACAATAGGAAGGAAGAGCCTGCATCGCGATGATACGATGCCTGATCTCGCCGCTGCAAGATCATTGTCGATTCTTTTGCTACTGGACGGTCCAACTGGACCTATACTGTCTGGCAAGGACAGTGAAGAGGAAGACGAATCTTTGCTGATCTCAGGGACACCACAAAGTCCCCTGATTGATCCAAAGGAAGTGCTTCTACTTGCGGTAAACAGACAGCCGCCAGGCTGGCAAAGTTGCTGACGGCTCCAGGAAGAAGGAATTTGAGTGAAAGTGGACTCCAGCTGGTGAGATGTTTACTGTTTTAAAAGAGAGTGTTCTAAAAGAGATTGCCCATAAAATTTTTAAAACTAAGTTGAAACTTTTAAAAATAGAAATAAGCGGCAGAATTAAACTCTGGAGCACCCTTGTCAGTGTGTTATGACAATTTCTTTGACTTTTATTTTAAATGGAACCTATGAAGAATTTTTAAAAGGAACAGAGTAAGTTTTCTTCTACTTTTTTCCACTTGATTATAACCTCCTCCCACCCAGTCACCTTCCCCACTCCCACCCAGCCACATTTTAGCTCACGTCACTTGCACGCATGGCCTGCATCATATCTGCGATGGTTGCCTCTTCACTGGCCTCTCTCTCCTCTGCCTCCGCCGTTCCCCCACTGCCGCTGCTGACCCGCCGCCACCCCCGCCACTGCTGCTGACTTGCCACTGTCGCTGCCGCCACCGCTGCCCCCGCCTCTCCCCCCCGGCTGCCGCCGCTACCCTTGCCGCTGCTGCTGACCCACCACTGCTGCTGACCCGCTGCCGCTACTTACCTGCTGACGCCGCCACCACCATCACCACCCCACCGCCCCCGCTCCCCCCTCTAACGCCACTGCTCCCCTAGTAACTGCTCCCCCTGCCGTTGCTGCTGATCCGCTGCCATCGCCGCCGCTCCCCCCGCCGCTCCCCCCAGCCGCTGCTCCCCGCGCTGCTCCCCCTGCCACTCCCCTGCCTCTCCCCCCACCTCTCCCCCTGCCACTGCCCCCCCGCCACCTCTGCCATCTCACCTCCACTGTTAGGACCCTAGCTGTTCCTGCCGGTCAATGGGACCCTGCCTCTTTAGTCCCACACCCTTCCTCATGGGCTTTTGGGAGAAACGCTGTTCACCCTGGGCTTTTGGGCCCAGGTGACAGTTCGCCCCCAGCCAATCAGAGGAAGGGAAGGAAGAAAGAGAGGGGGGGAGGGAATAAGCGTTCCTCTAGAGTTTTCTCTCCGGGGGGTTTATTTCCCCAAAATATTGGGGAATAGCTAATAAATCCTTTGCTTTCCTCCACCCTAAAATATTGGGGGCTAATAAGTCCTTTGCATTTCCCCCACCGCTCTGCAACACACAGCTGCTCGGCGGAGGTTGCACAGGCGCCACACACACTGTGCGTGTGTGCGCAATTGGCCGGTCATGTTATAAATAGCTATGGAAAACAGGTGGGTGGGCCAAACGAGCCACCGTACCGGTTCGGTGGCTGCTCCTCCTGGCTATTACTGGTATGGCCGTACCAGCCTGTACTACCCGGAACCCACCACTGCCTTACCCCCAAGTCAACCCCTCTTCCCTTCGTCTGGCCACTCTGCGCATGCGCACACTGGGAACAGTCTCCAGCTGTTCTTCTGTCCCATTGATGTCTGACTCTGAAGGCAGCTGATAACTGTTAGAAGGCCCTGGCCCCCTCTCTGCCTCCGACACAGAGCCCTCCTCAGAGCCTTCTCCAGACTCCAGGACTGGCCCAGGTTCCTCCTCAACCTCCTCACTGTCTGAATTTTCTGCCAGCTCTGCTGGCGAGCCACAACACGTTTGTCTGGAATGGTAAAGGTGCTTGAGCAGGGAGTTGGACCCGGACTGCTCCCGTTTTTCAGCTCCTGCCTCTAGGCAGATGTGGCTCCCTGGGAATTGGAACAACAGCCTGATTTTTGATGGTCTAGGATGGGCCGATGAAGGACATGGTTTGCTTTCCTGAGAACTGGGTCCTTTTGTAGGAGATAGGTGCGGGATATAAATATAATAAAATAAAATAAAATAAATAAACTGCTTAATCCGTTGAACTTTTTACCTCCGGGAGTTTGCAGGTCCTTGCACGCTGGAGGATTCCAAGAGGAGACCGGAGAGCCATTTGTCTGGAATGGTAAAGGGTCTCCTGCTTGTTCAGGGGGTTAGACTAGATGGCCTCCAAGGTCCTCTTCTGACCTAGGCTTCCTGATACACTAAAAACCACACGATTGGGTCCAAAAACTCTCTTTTTATTTCAAAGGCTGTGAATTATGTTCATTCACAGCCTGTAATGAGCCCCAAATAGTAGTAAAAAGTCCTACCGTAGGCTGCCAAAGTCCTTCGGGATAAGGCTGATAAGCACCCAACCTTTACCTCCTTTGAAGAGGCTGCCAGAGGCTTAATTGGCAATTAGCTTGGGAAGGCCACACAGAGCAGAGTCCAAACGGAGCTTCAGAAGGGAAACTGACCAGCATGAACCAAGTTGCTTCCTGCCAAGGCTCCCCTGCCTTTCCTCCTCCTTTATGTCCTATGGGACAATCGCCCCCAAGCCTTACTCCCGAGTCGGCACTTCTGTCTTAACTGTTCTTGCCTTCTGGCAACTTTGTGTATGTGCACACTGGAAACAGGGAAATATTCCCCTCGGCTGTCCCCCCCCCCAAGACCCTCCCTCCCCCCCCAGCACCCTCACCCCAAGCTCTGCTCCTTGATCCCCAAGACCCCTCCCCCTGAGATCCACCCCCATGCTTGCCAGGTTACCCCTCCCCCACAGGCCCTCATACTTCTCCTCCTTTTCCATTTCCTCCTCCCTCTCCTTCCCTCCCACCCTCCGTCCTTCCTTCCTTCCAGCACTGATGGCGTTGCCGAAATGAGACCAGTTCTTTGTCGAAGGGAAAGGTTTATTGCGCAAGGTTCAACAGCCATAGCTCAAGCAGAATCTGAACCCCGAGGGGAGGAGCCAGCGTCACATCCATACAACGTGAGGTCTCGATGATCTGAGACCTCCGTTGACACTTTTGCTGCTGATCGGTCCGTTTGGACCTAAACCGACTCAGAGGGATGGTGACTAGGAAGACGAAGCCTTGCCGGTCACAGGGACACCGCAAACTCCCTTTTTGACCCAAGGGGAGCGCTTCTATTAGGCGGCAAACAGGCAGCCCCATGCTGACAAAGACGGGGCAGCTCCGGAAGGAGGCTGAAAGAGAAAGTGAGTCCATCTGGAAAGGTATTTTTTCTTTTTGAGATACTCTGCCCAAAGAAATCTTTTTTTAAAAAAGTAAAATGAAATCCTTTAAGCAACAGAAATAAGCGGCGGAATTAACCTACTTTGGACTGATCTGGAAAGTTTTTTTTCCTCCTCTTAAAGCGAACAGATTATTTCTTCTTCTGTTTTTTGTTGCTCTATTTTTTGAGTCTTGGACTAAAGCCCTATCTTTACTTTTAAAATTCTTATGATTTGCTACCAAAATTCTAATAAGTACTTTAATTTAATTTAATTTTTTAATGAAGAGAGACATATTAGAAAGTGAAAAGTAGCAACACTGCCACTGGGAGGTCAGAGGCTGAACCTTTTGAGACAATGCATTTTTTTTCCTTTGGAGACTGTTGACTCTTCGGATGAAGGGTTTACAACTTGTTTATAGAAACTGATTCTAGGCTCAAGGGCATGGATTGTTTTTTACAGGTGCTCTTTGATAATTGTTTAGGCAAAGGAAGGAGAAAGGGGAAAAATACAGAATCCTTCTCCTTTGCAGAGTACATGAGAACCTGTGACTTAAATTAATTTAATATGAAAAGATAAAATAGGCCTGAGACCAGGGTGGCAGTGGTAATTAATTTTCCTTATTCCTTATTCCTTTTTCTTTTGGTGACATGGATCAATACCCAGATGAGGATACTTTAGAAGATCAACATTTTTTGGCTGGAATTTTAAATCTTTTGGAAGGATAGAGGAGAATCGATAAGAAATTGGAAAAACTGGTGCTCATTACAATAAAATATGAGGAGATTGGGGCCCCAAAAATCAAAGAGAAGGAAGAAGATGTAGAAGATAAAGAGATACCCTCTTCAGTTGGAGACAAAGATAAGACCACAGAGGATTTTACTAATGGATCAAATGTGGGCAAAAGCAGAAAAATGGGAACTTTGAAAAGGGAACCTGAAGAATCATCTCGGTCTCCAAGAAGAAGAGAGAAAAAAAGAATTGATGATGGGCTTAAGAGGAGAAATTCTTCCAGAAGGACGTCTGATAACCAAAGATAAACCACTTCTAATAACAGAAGGAGGGCAACGATACCCTTTGAGTTGTCTTGAACAGTAAAGTGCGGAAAGAAGTTTACAAGCACCTTACAAAGGAGAACAAAAGAAGACTGAAACCACAAAGGGCAAGAGAGATGAGATTATTTCGCTATTGGAAAGATCCTGGTTGATAATGAAAGCCGACAATAAAAGATTAGCCACTCCTAGATGATTACTAAGCAGAAATTTAGTAACTTTTAGATTGTTTTAGATTGTTATTGAAGGATTATTAATTTATTAGCCTTGCACACATGAACCCTCGTGACAGGACATCTTGACTGCCTTATGAGGAGGATATAACCTCACCAATTTCCTGGCTACACCTGGACAGGTAGAGAAGGTAAACAATCTCCTGTGGAATGGATAAGGCCTGGGGGCATTCTTGCCTGGCTTCACTTTGCATTTGTGCCAACCTTCTACTTTGATGGTGTTCCCTAGTAGGGTCCTGAAACGTCTGCACGGAATCCACCTAGCTCAGAGAATGCTAAAGACCCCTCCCCCCGTCCTTCCTCCTCCTCCTCGCAGACCCCCTGGGGGGGGAGAAGGGGGGGCAAAGGTGCCTTGAATCCTCCTTCTCCTGCCGGGGAGAGGAGCCCGAAGGGAGGGGCCGATGGGAGCCAGGTGAGAGGGAGGGGCAGGTGAAACGCCAGCCAATCAGCAGGAGCCCAGGTGTCTCTGCCCTCTCCTGGCATCCCCTCCCCCACGCCCCCACGTTTCTGCTTTTGGAGCCCAGGGCCGGGCATCGGTGGGCTCCCTGGTTCGAATCCCGCTTCCCCGTTGCGTGCAAAGAAAGCGGCCGGGACTTTCCCTTCTTGCGTCAAGCCCTCCGGTGGCCTCGGACGGGAAACCGGCCCAGACCCAGCTCCGCCTTTTGGCCGGGATCCACGCCCCGCTTCTGCTCTGCTTTGCCCCAAGTCCCGCGGGTGGCAGGAAGGAAGCAGGCGGCTCTTCGCTCCGGCTCTCGTGCGCTGCGACCCCCGCGCTTCTCCCTCTCTGCTCTCCCTCCCACGGAGCCCCGGTGAGTGGCTCTCTCCCCCTGGCCGCTTTGGGGGGGGGGGGGTTAGCTCTCTCCTGGAGCGGGAAGGGGGGACCTTGGAGGTCTTCTAATCTGCCCCCCTGCTCGTGCAGGAGACCCTATTTTCAGACAAGGGAGGGAGGGAGGAAGGAAAAGAGGGAGGAAGAAGGAGGGAGAGAGGAAGGATAGAAGGAAGGAGGGAAAAGAGGGAGGAAGTAGGAGGGAGGGAGAGAGGAAGGATGGAAGGAAAAGAGGAAGGAAGGAGGGAGTGAGAGAGGAAGGATGGAAGGAAGGAAAAGAGGGAGGGAGAAGGAGGGAGGGAGAGAGGAAGGATAGAAGGAAGGAGGGAAAAGAGGGAGGAAGTAGGTGGGAGAGAGAGAGGAAGGATGGAAGGAAGGAAAAGAGGGGGAAAGAAGGAGGGTGGGAGAGGGGAAGGATGGAAGGAAGGAAAAGAGGGAGGAAGAAGGAGGGAGAGAGGGAGGATAGAAGGAAGGAGGGAAAAGGGAGGAAGTAGGAGGGAGGGAGAGAGGAAGGATGGAAGGAAAAGAGGAAGGAAGGAGGGAGTGAGAGAGGAAGGATGGAAGGAAGGAAAAGAGGGAGGAAGAAGGAGGGAGGGAGAGAGGAAGGATAGAAGGAAGGAGGGAAAAGAGGGAGGAAGTAGGTGGGAGAGAGAGAGGAAGGATGGAAGGAAGGAAAAGAGGGAGAAAGAAGGAGGGTGGGAGAGGGGAAGGATGGAAGGAAGAAAAAGAGGGAGGAAGAAGGAGAGAGGGAGGGAGAGAGGAAGGGGGGAAGGAAGGATGGAAGGAAGGAAAAGAGTGAGGGAGGAAGAGGGAGGGAGAGAGGGAGGGAGAAAAAGGAAGGAAGGAAAGAGGGAGGAAGGAAAAGAGGAAGGAAGGAAGAAAAAGGGAGGGAGGAAGAGAGAGGGAGGAAAAGAGGGAAGGAGGAAGAAAATGGAAGGAGAAAAAGGAGGAAGAAGAGGGAGAGAAGGAATCAGAATAAGAATCAAGTTGGATAGTCCGGCCCCCAGCTCAAGCAGGAGGCCCTATTTTCAGACAAAGGAGGGAGGGAGGGAGAAAAAGAGGGAGGAAGAAGGAGGGAGGGAAAAGAGGGAGGAAGTGAGAGGGAGGGAGGGAGAAAAAGAGGGAGGAAGAAGGAGGGAGGGAAAAGAGGGAGGGAGAGAGGGAGGGAGGAAGTAGGAGGGAGGGAGGGAGGGAGGGAGGGAGAAAAAGGGAGGAAGAAGGAGGGAGGGAAAAGAGGGAGGAAGTAGGAGGGAGGGAGAGAGGGAGGGAGGGAGCAAAAGAGGGAGGGAGGGAATTCAGAATAAGAATCGAGCTGGAAGGGGACCTTGGAGGTCTTTTAGTCTGACCCCCTGCTGGTGGTGGGGTCGTGGGGAGCCAATCAAGGGCTGCCTAGAAGGAGCTGTGTGTGTGTGTGCGTGGGGGAGATTCATCCACTGTTGGCACCAAACTCAAAGGCCAAAGGCTTGCCATCTTTGGGGGTGGGGGTTGGGGTGTAGTGGGAGGGAAGGGCAGCTCCAAGGCAAAGCAGGGATGCTTGTAGGGGGCGGGGGGAGAAGACCCCTCCCCTACCCAGTCCCCCCTGGGAGCTTCCTTGCCATCCAGTGGGTGGAACACTCAGGGGAGGGGTAGGAAAGGGGGGGCAAGGAAAACCGGAGGGGAGGAGGTTCGCCCCTGGCTTGGCAGTGGGAAGGATCTCCCTTCCCCCTTGGGGAACACTTGGTTCAGCCCCACCCTCAAACCCCGGGCAGTGAAAGCACAGGCTCCGCCCCCTCCAGGTGCCCTTCCCTGCTCCCCCATCCCCCCCCCGCAGCGTTTTCCACCTGGCTCTCACACTTCCTCCTCCGCCTGCCAGCTGCCCACCCACCTGCCAGGAGGAAGAAGAAAGGGCGTGGGAGACATGGCGGGCACCACAGTGAAGATCGAGGGCACCGAGGTGGCCCTGGGGGCCCCCGGGGGGAACGTGGTCAACATCACCCTCCACCAGGAGTCCGGCATGGCTTACCTGTGCAAAGGGGCGGCGTCTTTCATTCACCGCAGAACAGCCGCCAAGGATGCCAAGGATGCCCCCAGCGCTCCCTCCACCCGCCGCCCACGCGGAGGCGAGCAGAAAGCCCTGGGGGTAAGATTTGGGGATGGGGGGGGGGGGTTCAGGCTCGGGGAGGGGGTCTTGCCTTGCTGAGCCTCTTGGGTGATCCTGAAGCTGATCCTGGCACATTCATCCGCTTTGGGGTTTTTGCACCCTGAGCTTAGCCAGGAAGGGGCCGAGGGCCAGTTCCTCTCTCTCCAGCCACAAACACGGGGTCCACTCTGCTCACCTCCCCCCCAATGGTAACTCCACCCTGGTCCCTTTATGCTGGATTACCTGTACACTCCCCTCTCCCTCCTCCCCCACACAGGCAGCCCAGATCCTGCTTGGCGCAATCTGTATCGGCATCGGCGTGGCCCTGAGCATGGCTCAACCAAACGATTACATACCCTACTACTACAAGCGGGCGATCGACAACGGAGTTCCTTTCTGGTCAGGCAGCCTGGTGAGCACTGGGGGGGGGGGGTGAGAGGGGGGAGAGGGGAAGGAACAGGGGAGGGAGAAACCGCTTGGGTCTCAGCGGCCCCTCCCTCAAGAACCTGCAGGTGGAATGGAACAATGACACAGCGGTCCAATTGAGGGAGGCTCTAGGAGCCAGTCCAGTGCCCAAGGGTGTGTGTGTCAGGCCTGTAGGTTGGGGGTTGGCTTCCTGTTGGTGGGTGGGCAGGAGGCCCAGATAGATACCACCCCTCACCTGTCTGCTTCCCTCCCTCTGCAGTTCATTCTCTCCGGCACCTTCTCCGCAGTGGGCGCCCAACACGGCGGAAATTGGGTAAGTGTGTGTGTGTCCCATCCCTGACTTGTCGCAAGGACCCGGTGCCCATTCTCAGCTGTGCCCTTCCTTGCCTCTTAGGTCCACCTGGCCACCTTCCTCAACCTGGGCAGCTTCGTGGCGGGCTCGGTGGCCTACACGGTGGGCTTGACGGAATTTCCGTCACCAACGTACCAACCCTACTTCATTGAGAGACTTTGCAAGCACAGAATGGAGTACGAAAGGTACCGGCCATGGGAGCCGACAACCAGCCCGCCGTACGACAACCAGAAGGACCAAGAACGGACCATGCAGTGCCAGGAGACTTTCTGGTCACTTGTGGTGAGTGTGTCTTCTCTGGAGAGGGTGGCAGGTAGCGGCGCTCTGTAAAAGACGGCAATCCCAAGACAGGACCTTTGAAATACGATCCTCCCTCTGTCGAGCTGTCCTGAATGTCCGAATAAGGGGCCGGGAGGGCTCACCCATCTTCAGGTAGTTTCAGGTGTTCCTCCCCTGGGAAGAAGTGTCCATTGGTCATCACAGAGGGGGAGTTTCCCCTTCACTCTCCATCCTCCTGACTCCCCACTGAGGATCCCGCTTGAGTCCTATCTGTGTAGACAGTACAGGTAGACTGGTGGACTGGGCAGGGGTGTGCATGGCCAACGTCTTGCCCCCCCCCCCACTCCTTCTGACTCAGCTCCCTTCCTTCCCCAGCGCATGTGGAGCTCCACCCATATCCTCCTGTTGATCCTGCACTCTGTTGCTCTGGCCATCGCTCTCTTCTGCTTCGGATATGGCCTTTGTCGCCTGTGCTGCTCCTGCTGGGTAGGTCGACGGAAGGGCGCAGGGCTCCTGGTGAACATGGCTGGGTCGGACACTCTGGAGGGCAGGGTCCCCGTCTGTAGGGATCCATCATGGGGAGGGGAGGGTTGCACCCGCCTGGGGTCCCTTGCTGTTGTCGTTCCCGGTATTCCGGAAACCTTCACATTGCATTGCTTGACGTCGAAGAAGAGCCAGCACAGATTGTCCTAAACTCACAAGAGTTCGTTTAGTGACTGTTTGAAGTGACCGCAGCACAAAACGTGCTTTTGTTCACTGTTAACGCCCTTTGTCTCATCTCCGCGGTCCCACCATCAACCGTCAGACCTGGGACGAGCCGGTCACACTTCTGACTGTTGCTGCGTCCCACAGTCCCGGGCGATCCCCCTTTGCAAGCAAAGTCCATGGGAATTCACTTAACAACCGGGGTGAGAAAGGTCGTAAAACGGGCCAAAACCCACCAGGAAGGAAAGAAATGGTGGGCTTGAGGGTGATTGTATGTTGAAAATGGTATCTTCTCCTGGGGGCAACTCCCCTCTGGATTGGCATTCACTTTGCTTTTCCTGGCAGGGCGGTTGTCAGGACTACATGGCCATGGAGGACGCAGATGCATCCGAAGAGCTGGTCAAAGAGCAGAACCCCGCCTGAAGGGCACGGAGGCAAGGCCCCCCCTTCCCTGGCCTTTGGCTCTTTCTTCCCGGGGACCGAAAGGTGGCCCAGCGCTTTTCTGCAGCGACTCCCGAATTCGGATGCTCCCTTCGAAGCTTCTCACGCCAGCCATTCCTCCTCCCTGGTTCACCCGATTAATAAAAGTTGAATTTCTGGAATTTTTGCTCCTGTCTCTTGGGCAGGACGGCCCAACTCATGGTCCCATGGCACAGGTGGTGTGGAGGTGGGGGCTTCTCCTGGCTCCTTCTTTTTTCCAAGAGTAGACTTTACTGCACGGCTGTCAAATTCAACACATTGCGTGGATGTCACGTGGCGTGAAGTGTTTTTGCCTCATTGGTCTGCATGGGACATATCCGGCCGGTGGGACACCAGTTGGACACCCCTGCTTTCCCGAGAACAGAACTATTCCAGATTACAGCAGCCCCCCCGCCCCCCAAATCCCCTCTTCCGTGGACCAACATCAGGCCGTGGCGTGTCAAAAACCAGGCTGCGTAAGCAAGGGAAGTATCCCATCCGTGAGATGCAGGCAGCCTGCGAAACCATGGCACCTCCGGTTTGTGGAAAACCCTCCTTCTCTACGGAGGCCAAATGGTTGGGGTGGGTAGGGGCTGCTGGACTAGATGGTCTCTCCGAGACCCCCCGGAATTTTGTCTTTGCTATCAGGAGTAGAGAGGTGCAACGGGCACACTTCTGCTGAGCAGAACGGTGCCTGACTGTGAAAGGCGAAAAGGCTTTGCAACCTAAGCTGGGGTTGGACTAGAGGACCTCCGGTGTCCCATGCTAATCATATCTCTGCCAACTGGCCTGTTATCCCTTGGAGTTTTTCATCCTTTCCTTTGGAAGCTGTGACCCTCCCTTTGGCGGCCACCTGGGATGCCCCTCCATAACTCCCTTGCCTTGGGTAGCGCCTGACTCTTCTGGCTCCGTTTTAGGACCAGCTACGTCCCCTCCCCAACCGATGCTCCACTACGATGGTTCTCCACTCTTTGAATCTCCCTCGCCAGATGGAGGGAGGGAGGGAGAGAGGAGATAGTCAGACAGACAGACACAGACATATATGATAGATAGGTAGGTAGAGACAGAGATGGATGATAGATGAGAAAGAGAGGAGATAGACAGCTACAAAGAGACAGACAGAAAGACAGACATGATAGACAGACAGATACAGAGAGACAGACACATACATAGATGATAGACAGATATAGTTAGATGATAGGTAGATAGAGACAGTCTCAGAGAGAGACATGAAAGAGAAATAGATGGATGGAAGGATGGATGGATAGATGTATCTGTGTGTGTGTGAGAGAGAGAGAGAGAGAGGAGGTAGACTTACAGAGAGTCAGACAGATAGAGAGATAAATAGATGATAGACACACACACAGAGACAGACAGCTATAGGTAGATGATATACATAGGTAGAGACAGACAAAGAGACACGATAGATATGGATGGACAGACAGACAGATCTATAGATAGATGATAGACAGACACAGAGAGCCAAGATAGATATAAATGGATACAGACGAAACTTGAAAAATTAGAATATCGTGGAAAAGTTCATTTATTTCAGTAATACAACTTAAAAGTGCATGCCTCAACATGAACCTGGAGCCGGGCATTGCGTTCTTCCAGGGGCTCTCCAACATGGCTCTCAACAATGAATAGAAGGTCCGTTGCATCGGCTGTGTTGTGCCTTCCGGGCACAGTTGGCACAGCATCTAGGACGTTTCAGGTTGGCTCTAGGACCATTCTCTTCCTGCCCTCCTCCGCGCATATTTTGCTCCTAGGTTTCCACTCCCAGCCATTAACCTCTGCCATCTCGCCTCTGTTGTTAGGACCCTAGCTGTTTGTGGCAGTGAATGGGACCCTCCCTCTTTAGTCACACACCCTTCCTCATGGGCTTTTGGGAGAAACACTGTTCACCCTGGGCTTTTGGTCTCAGGTGACAGTTCATCCCCAGCCAATCAGAGGAAGGGAAGGGAGAAAGGGGGGGGGGAGGGAGAAAGTGTTTGGGTAGAGTTTCCTCTCCGGGGGTTTATTTCCCCAAAATATTGGGGAATAGCTAATAAATCCTTTGTTTTCCCCCACCCTAAAATATTGTGGAATCTATATAAATAAAAATGTAAAATCTCAGAAAGTTCTGTACTGATCAGCATCAAATTTTCACACAATATTCCCAAGGACTTCCGATGCAATCATACCTATATTTTGTGTGGCTAGCACACGTGTGTCATGTGCAAGCAGCACAAACGTAAAAGGTACGTTTTTCTCAGATTTTCACCTCCCTGTAGCGCCTCCCATCCGGCTCCTTATGATGCATCATGCCCACACAGCATGGAGGCCTACTTGGCCGAAAACTAGGCATGGGGGGGGGGGCGGTTGACACACTACCAGGTGGCCCATTTTTGGTCCCAGGAGGCTGCATGGTAGGTAGGTAAGTAGAGGGATAGAGAGAGAAAGGGGGGGGGGGAATACAGTAGGTAGGTAGGTTGGTAGGTAGAGGGATAGAGAGAGGGAGAAAAACAGGTAGGTAGGTAGGTTGAGGGATAGAGAGGGGGGAGAATAGAGTAGATAGATAGGTAGGTAGGTAGAGGGAGAAAGGGGGAAATACAGTAGGTAGGTAGGTTGGGGGTTATACGGTGGTTGTGTGTACGTTTTTGTGTGTGCAGATGTACATCTACACACAAATTGTTGGCCATTTAACCAGACTGGGCCATAGCAACGCATGGCTGGGTACAGCTAGTAGATAATAAATCCTTTGCTTTCCCCCACCCCAAAATATTGGGGGAAATCAAAGGATTTATTAGCTATTCCCCAATATTTTGGGGGAAATAAACCCCTGGAGAGGAAACTCTAGATTAATACTTACTCCCTCCCCCCCCCTCTCTTTCTCCCTTCCCTTCCTCTGATTGGGTGGGGGTGAACTGTCACCTGAGCCCAAATGCCCGTGTGGAAGGATGTGGGACTCAAGAGGGAGGGACCCATTGACCGGCAGGAACAGCTAGGGTCCTAACAGCAGAGGCGAGATGGCAGAGGTGAATGGCTGGGGGCGGCAACCTGGGGGCGAAATAGGCACGGAGGAGGGGAGCAGAACGGTCCCATTCTGTTCAGGATAGACTCCCTGACCAGCCTGTTTTAGATGAATGTCTTCTATGTGGGCAGCTATGCACAGGTAGTCCTAGACTTACGACCACAACTGAGCCCAACATTCCTGTGATAAAGTGAGTTTTGCCCCATTATATGACCTTTCTTACCCCAGTGCTTAAGTGAACCGCTGCAGTTGGTAAGCTAGTAACCCGGTTGTTAAGTGAATCTGGCTTCCCCCCTGGACCTCACGTGTCAGAAGATCTGGCTCACTGGGAATCGGGAAAGAGGCAAGAGTGTCAAAAACAACCATCTGCCTTTTGTTAGTCTGGGATGGGCGGATCAAGGAAATGGCTTGTTTGTTTTGAGAACTCATTAGTCCGTTGAACTTTTTACCTCTGGAAGTTTGCAGGCGCTCCAAGCCTGGGGAATTCCAAGAAGAGACTGGAGCGCCTTTTTGTCTGGAAGGGTAAAGGGTCTCCTGCTTGAGCAGGGGGTGGGACTAGACGGCCTCCGAGGCCCCTCCCAACTCTGTCATTCTGTAAGGCTCTCCTGCTCGGATGGTCTACATCAGGGGTCACCAATCTTTCGGGCCTCAGGGACCACTAAATTCATCATTTTAAATCCCGCAGACCATTAACATGATCCGCCCAATGACCAGCTGGGTGTGCAGGGCTAAGTGGTCATGGGATTGGGTGGGCATGACCAACTTGTAATCACTCATGTGGAGGGGTGCCTCGCTGGCCTCTACTCGCCCCTCTCCTCCCAGCCACCCCTCCCCTGCCCTCCGGGGGGCTCCTTAGGGCCCCAGAAGGAAGCGGTTGCTGGAGCTAAGCAGCCCCCATGAGAAAGAGTTGGCAAAACAGCTCAGTTCAAATTGGATCTCAGCAGAAGCACCTCACCGAGGACTAGGAGCATGGGCTTTCCAAGCAGAGGGAAGACCTGCGAGTGTGCAAGGCCAGGTGCCTGGAGGCTCAGCGAGCTGAGATGGTCAGCCAGTTCCAGGCCAGGATGGAGTCCCACAGGCCCTTATACTCCTCCTCCTCCTCCTCCTCCTTGTACACATGAACCCTCGTGACAGGACATCTTGACTGCCTTATGAGGAGGATATAACCTCACCAATTTCCTGGCTACACCTGGACAGGTAGAGAAGGTAAACAATCCCCTGTGGAATGGATAAGGCCTGGGGGCATTCTTGCCCGGCTTCACTTTGCATTTGTGCCAACCTTCTACTTTGATGGTGTTCCCTAGTAGGGTCCTGAAACGTCTCCAGCTCAAAGAGTCCCAATATCCACCTCATCCTCTTCTTCCTCCTCCTCCCCATCCTCCTCTTCTAGCACTGATGGTATTCCCTAGTAGGGTCGTGAAACGACCGCAAGGAATCCACCCAGTTGAGAGAGCACCAATGGCCACTTCCTCCTCCTCCTCGCAGACACCCTGGGGGGGGGGGGTGCCTTGAATCCTCCTTCTCCTGCCGGGGAGATGAGCCCGAAGGGAGGGGCCGATGGGAGCCAGGTGAGAGGGAGGGGCAGGTGAACACCTAGTCCAGCCCTCCAGCCTCCCTGGACGCCAGCCAATCAGCAGGAGCCCAGGTGTCTCTGCCCTCTCCTGGCATCCCCTCCCCCACGCCCCCACTTTCCTGCTTTTGGAGCCCAGAGCCGGGCATCGGTGGGCTCCCCCGTTCGAATCCCGCTTCTCCGTTGCGTGCAAAGAAAGCGGCCGGGACTTTCCCTTCTTGCGTCAAGCCCTCCGCTGGCCTCGGACGGGAAACCGGCCCAGACCCAGCCCCGCCTTTTGGCCGGGATCCACGCCCCGCTTCTGCTCTGCTTTGCCCCAAGTCCCGCGGGTGGCAGGAAGGAAGCAGGCGGCTCTTCGCTCCGGCTCTCGTGCGCTGCGACCCCCGCGCTTCTCCCTCTCTGCTCTCCCTCCCACGGAGCCCCGGTGAGTGGCTCCCTCCCCCTGATCGCTTGGGGGGGGGGGGTTAGCTCTCTCCTGAAGTGGGGAGGGGGGACCTTGGAGGTCTTCTAGTCTGGCCCCCCTTCTCGTGCAGGAGACCCTATTTTCAGACAAGGGAGGGAGGGAGGGAGGAAGGAAAAGAGGGAGGAAGAAGGAGGGAGAGAGGAAGGATTGAAGGAAGGAGGGAAAAGAGGGAGGAAGTAGGAGGGAGGGAGAGAGGAAGGATGGAAGGAAAAGAGGAAGGAAGGAGGGAGTGAGAGAGGAAGGATGGAAGAAAGGAAAAGAGGGAGGAAGAAGGAGGGAGGGAGAGAGGGAGGGAGGGAGAAAAAGAGGGAGGGAGGGAATTCAGAATAAGAATCGAGCTGGAAGGGGACCTTGGAGGTCTTCTAGTCTGCCCCCCCCTTCTCGTGCAGGAGACCCTATTTTCAGACAAGGGAGGGAGGGAAGGAGGAAGAAGGAGGGAGTGAGAGAGGGAGGAGGGAAGGAAGGAAGGAAGGAAGGAAGGAAGGACCAGGGGAGACATGATAGCAGTCTTCCGATATCTCAGGGCTTCCACAAAGAAGAGGGAGTCAACTATTCTCTAAAGCAGGGGTCTCCAACCTTTGCAACTTTAAGTCTGAAGGACTTCAGCTCCCAGAATTCTCCAGCCAGCAAAGCTGAAGTCCTTCAGACTTAAAGTTGCAAAGGTTGGGGACCTCTGCTCTAAAGCACCTGAGGGCAGAATAAGAAACAATGGGTGGAAACTAATCCAGGAGAAAAGCAACTTAAAACTAAGAAGGAATTTCCTAACAGTGAGAACAATGAATCAGTGGAACAGAAGTTGCCTCCAGAAGTTGTGAATGCCCCAACACTGGAAGTCTTTAAGAAGATGTTGGAGAGCCATTTGTCTGAAAGGGTATAGGGCTTCCTGCCTAGGCAGGGGGTTGGTCTAGAAGACCTCCAAGGTCCCTTCCAACTCTGCTATTGTATTGTATAAGAAGGAAGGAAGGAAGGAAGGAAGGAAGGAAGGAAGGAAAAGAGGGAGGGAGAGGGGAAGAGAGGGGTGGAAAGAGGGAGGAAGGAAGGGAATCAGAATCAGAATTGAGCTGGAAGGGGACCTTGGAGATCTTCTAGCCTGACCCCCTGCTTGTGGTGGGGTTGTGGGGAGCCAACCAAGGGATGTCTAGAAGGAGCTGTGTGTGTGTGTGTGTGTGTGTGAGAGAGTGTGTGTGTGAAGGCATCCACTGTTACCACCAAACTCAAAGGCCAAAGGCTTGCTGTCCTTGGGGTGGTGTGGGTGGGAGGGAAGGGCAGCTACAAGGCAAAGCAGGGATGCTGCCCTCACCTCCCCCTCCTGGGAGCTTCCTTGCCATCCAGTGGGTGGAACACTCAGGGGAGGGGTAGGGAAGGGGGCGCAAGGAAAACCGGAGGGGAGGAGGTTCGCCCCTGGCTTGGCAGTGGGAAGCATCTCCCTTCCCCCTTGGGGAACACTTGGTTCAGCCCCACCCTCAAACCCCGGGCAGTGAAAGCACAGGCTCCGCCCCCTCCAGGTGCCCTTCCCTGCTCCCCCATCTCCCCCCCCTCAGTGTTTTCCACCTGGCTCTCACACTTCCTCCTCCGCCCGCCAGCTGCCCACCGACCTGCCAGGAGGAAGAAGAAACGGCGTGGGAGACATGGCGGGCACCACAGTGAAGATCGAGGGCACCGAGGTGGCCCTGGGGGCCTCCGCGGGGAACGTGGTCAACATCACCCTCCACCAGGAGTCCAGCATGGCTTACCTGTGCAAAGGGGCGGCGTCTTTCATTCGCCGCAGAACAGCCGCCAAGGATGCCAAGGATGCCCCCAGCGCCCCCTCCACCCGCCGCCCACGCAGGGGAGAGCAGAAAGCCCTGGGGGTAAGACTTGGGGATGGGTGTGTGTGTGTTCAGGCTTGGGGAGGGGGGATCGGACGGGGGTCTTGCCTTGCCGAATCAGGTGTTTGTCGTAAACCCAATACCGGTTTGATTAGTTTACAGTACACAACAGAAACGCTCAAATAACAGGGAAAAGGGAAGGGCAGAGTGTAGAAGAGAAGAAAAAGAAAGAAAGAAAGGAGCGACATTCACTTCCGACTAGACTAAACTACAGCAGAGTCCTCGCCTTACAACGGTTCATTTCGCCACCGCTCCACGTAAACCACAGGAACGGAAACGGCTGACTTACGACCGTTTCTCCCCTCCACGCTTGCCTTGCGATCGCAGGGTCAAAATTCAGATGCTTGGCCGCTGCCTCGCCTTTATGACAGCAAAACCAGTGGGGAAACCAGATTCACGGAAGGACTGGGTTCCTAATTGAACACCTCCCTTGACTCGCTGAATGACCATTGTACAATGGCTTGCTTGTCATAAGTTGAGGACTCTCTGTAAGATCGTAACAGAGAACTTTCACTTTTTACCTTTTGGCCCTTTCTAGATCAACAAAGCTCATTGGGAAACCCAAACTTGCTTTTCATAGTTTTTCTCCCCACCACGAGCAGAAAGTTCAGAAAAGGTTTCCAAGTAGAAACAAAAGAAATTGTGGGGGTTTTTTCTTCTTTTATCGAAATAGGTGAGAGGCAAGAACTCTGTAGATGCTCAGAGGCATCTCTCCACCTGCGTTGTGACCCCCCCCACCCCAAATCTCAGACCAGTGGCATTTCTTAACCAGGTTCTCACTAAACGGCCTGGTTCTCACTAAGCTGAACTGACAGGAGCTGAACCGCCGTTCCCACCTAAGACCTCTACGGTGATTCTGAAGCTGATCCTGGCACATTCATCCGCTTTGGGGTTTTGCACCCTGAGCTGAGCCAGGAAGGAGCCGAGGGGTTGTTCCTCTCTGTCCAGGCACAAACAGAACGGGCACGGGGTCCGGTCAGGTCTCCAGTTAACCTCTCCTGGTTTCCTCCACCCAAATGGTAAGTCCACCCTGGTCCTCTTACGCTGGGGTTACCTGTGCACTCCCCTCTCCCCCACAGGTAGCCCAGATCCTGCTTGGCGCAGTCTGTATCGGCATCGGAGTGGCCCTGAGCATGGCTCAGCCAATTGATTACATACCCTACGACTACAAGCAGGCAATCTACTACGGAGTTCCTTTCTGGTCAGGCAGCCTGGTGAGCACTGGGGGGAGGAAGGGGCAGCGGTCCAATTGAGGGAGAAACCCCCTGGGTCTCAGCTGCCCCTCCCTCAAGAACCTGCAGGGGAAGACAGGGGGAACGGAACAAAGACGACACCACGACACAGCGGTCCAATTGAGGGAGGCTGCCTAGCAGACATCTCTAGGAGCCAGTCGAGTGCCCAAGGGGGGGAGGGTGTCAGGCCTATGGGTTGGGGGTTGGCTTCCTGTTGGTGGGTGAGCAGGAGACCCAGATAGATACCACCCCTCACCTGTCTGCTTCCCTCCCTCTGCAGTTCATTCTCTCCGGCACCTTCTCCGCCGTGGGCGCCAAATATGGCGGAAATTGGGTAAGGGTGTGTGTGTGTGTGTGTCCCATCCCTGAGGTCGCAAGGACCCGGTGCCCATTCTCAGCTGTGCCCTTCCTTGCCTCTTAGGTCCACCTGGCCACCTTCCTCAACCTGGGCAGTGTCGTGGCGGGCTCGGTGGCCTACACGGTGGGCTTGACGGAATTCCCGTCGCTGACCTATAAACCCTACTTCATTGAGAGCCTTTGCAAGCAAGGTGCAAGGTGGGAGCCGACAACCAGCCCGCCGTATTACAACCAGGGGGGCCAACAGAGGTCCAGGCAGTGCCAGGAGGCTCTCTGGTCACTCATGGTGAGTGTGTCTTCTTTGGAGAGGGTGGCAGGCAGCGGCGCTCCGTAAAAGATGGCAATGCTAGGACAGGACCTCTGAAATACGATCCTCCCTCTGTTAAGCTGTCCTGATTGTCCGAGTAAGGGGCTGGGAGGGCTCACCCTTCCTCAGGTCACTGCAGGTGTTTGACCCCTGGGAAGAAGTGTCCATTGGTCATCACAGAGGGGGGTTCCCCCTCCCTCTCTGTCCTCCTGACTCCCCACTGAGGATCCCGCTTGAGTCCTATCTGTGTAGACAGCACAGGTAGACTCTGGTGGACCTGGCAGGGGTGCGCATGGCCAACTTCTTGCCCCCCCTACTCCTTCTGACTCGAACTCCCCTCCTTCCCTAGCTCATGTGGAGCTCCACCCATATCCTCCTGTTGATCCTGCACTCTGTTGCTCTGGCCGTCGCTCTCTTCTGCTTCGGATATGGCCTTCGTCGCCTGTGCTGCTCCTGCTGGGTAGGTCGACGGAAGGGCACAGGGCTCCTGGCCCCAGTGAATACGGCTGGGTCGGGCACTCTGGAGGGCAGGATCCCCTCTCCAGAGATGCATCATGGGGTGCTGGTGGTGATGTTCCTTGCTGTTGTCGTTCCTGGTACTCCAGAAACATTCACATTGCATTGCTCGGCGTCGAAGAAGAGGGACCACAGATCATCGTAAACTCACAAGAGTTCGTTTAGTGACTGTTTGAAGTGACAGCAGCACTAAAACGTGTTTTTTCCCCACTGTTAACCCCCTTTGTCTCATCTCCGTGGTCCCACCATCGAACGTCAGACCCGGGGCAGGCCGGTCACACTTCTGACCGTTGCTGCGGCCCACAGTCTCGGGCGATCCCCCTTTGCAAGCATAGTCCATGGGGATTCACTTAACAGCTGTAAAATGGGCCAAAAAACCCACCGGGAAGGAAAGAAATGGTGGGCTTGAGGGTGGTTGTATGTCGAAAACGGTATCTTCCCCTGGGGGCACCTCCCCTCTGGATTGGCATTCATTTTGCTTCTCCTTGCAGGGTGGCTGGCGGGACTACAGGGCCATGCAGGACGCAGATGCATCCGAAGGGCAGAATCCTGCCTGAGGGGCTTGCCCCCTCCCTACACTGGCCTTTGGCTCTCTCTTCCCGGGGACCGAACGGCGGCCCAGCGCTTCCCTGCTGCGACTCCCGAATTCAGATGTTCCCTTGGAAGCTTCTCACGCCAGCCATCTCTCCTCCCTGCACGCCCGATTAATAAAAGTTGAATTTCTGGAATTTTTGCTCCTGTCTCTTGGGCAGGACAGCCCAACTCATGGTCCCATGGCACAGGTGGTGTGGAGGTGGGGGCTTCTCCTGGCTCCTTCCTTTTTCCAAGAGTAGACTTTACTGCACGGCTGTCAAATTCACCACATTGCGTGGATGTCACGTGGCG
Organism: Rhabdophis nuchalis; assembly: GCA_039707465.1. Lineage (NCBI taxonomy): Eukaryota > Metazoa > Chordata > Lepidosauria > Squamata > Natricidae > Rhabdophis > Rhabdophis nuchalis. The sequence goes on along the minus strand of CM077647.1, from coordinate 441,635 downwards.
TGAAGTGTTTTTGCCTACATGGTCTGCGTGGGACATATCCGGCCGGTGGGACACCAGTTGGACACCCCTGCTTTCCCAAGAACAGAACTGTTCCAGATTACAGCAGCCCCTCCCCCCCCAAATCCCCTCTTCCGTGGACCAACATTGGGCCGTGGCATGTCAATAACCAGGCCGCGTAAGCAAGGGAAGTATCCCATCCATGAGATGCAGGCAGCCTGCGAAACCATGGCACCTCCGGTTTGTGGAAAACCCTCTTTCTCTACGGAGGCCAAATGGTTGGGGTGGGTGGGGTCTGCTGGACTAGATGGTGCGTGCAGGGTGGAGGGGGAGGGCTTCTCCTGGCTCCTTCCTTTTTCCAAGAGTAGACTTTACCGCACGGCTGTCAAATTCGCTGCATTGCGTGAACGTCACGTGGCGTGAAGTGTTTTTTGCCTGTGTGGTCTGCGTGGGGCACGTCTGGCTGAGCAGAACGGTGCCTGGGTGTGGAAGTTGAACGGGCTTTGCAACCTAAGCTGGGGTTGGACTAGATGGTCTCCAAGGTCCCATGCTGATCATATCTCTGCCAACTGCCCTGTTAACCCTTGGTGCTGGAGACCCCATGGAGGGCTTGTTATTGGTCCCTTCTTTCCTTTGGAAGCTGGGACCCTCCCCTCGGCAGCCACCTGGGGTGCCCCTCCATCTATATCTTTATTACATTTATATACCACCCTATCTCTCTGACAGGACTCAGGGCGGTGCACAGGAAATGATAAAAGCAATAACAATAAATACAGTAAAAATGTTAAAAATAGATTAAATTTGAAAAACCAGTGCTAAAATTGTAGTTAAGAACCTTTATTAAGATCACATTTAAAACTATGCCAGGCCGGCCGCATGAAATAAGTGTGTTTTTAATGCCCGGCGGAAGAGGCGTAGGTACGTGACTGTATGAAGGGCGGGGGGCAGGTCATTCCAGCGGGCGGGGGCTACCAAAGAGAAGGCTCTCCCCTTGGGAGTCGCCAGCAGGCAATGTCCGGCAGACAACACCCTAAGGAGGCCCTCCCTGTGGGAGCAGACAGGTCGAAGGGAAGTATGTGGTAGGAGGCGGTCCCGCAAGTAACAGGGTCCCATGCCATGGAACGCTTTAAAGATGGTTACTAACACCTTGAAGCGCACCCGGAAAGCCACAGGCGCAGGAGGGGTGTTACATGAGAATATCTCGAGACTCCCAAAATCCCCCGTGCAGCCACATTCTGAACTAGCTGGAGCCTCCGAGTGCACCTCAAGGGAAGACCCATGTAGAGAGCATTACAGTAGTCCAGGTGGGAGATGACGAGGGCTTGAGTGACCGTGCATAGGGCGTCACGATCTAGAAAGGGGTGCAACTGGTGTATCAGGTAAACCTGATAAAAAGCCCCCCTGGCCACGGCTGTCAAATGGTCATCCAAAGACAGCCGAGAATCCAGGAGGACGCCCAAGTTGCGGGCCCTCTCCGCGGGAGCTAATGACTCGCCCCCAATAGCCAGAGATGGTACCAACTGGCTATATCGTGACGCCGGAAACCACAGCCACTCGGTCTTGGATGGGTTGAGTCGAAGCCTGTTCCTCCCCATCCAGACTCGCACGGCCTCCAAGCACTGGGACATCACTTTGACCGCATCGTTGGGGTGGTCAGGGGTAGAGATGTACAGCTAAGTGTCATCAGCGTATTGATGGAACTCTATCCCAAAACCACAGATGATCTCACCCAGCAGCTTCATATAGATGTTGTACAGGAGGGGTGAGAGGACCGACCCCTGAGGCACCCCACACATGAGGGGCCTTGACATCGACCTCTCCCTTCCTGCCAACACAAATTGCGACTGGTCAGAGAGGTAGGAGGAGAACCACCGTAAAACGGGGCCTCCCAACCCCAATTCCTCCAGCCGATGCAATAAGATACCATGGTCGATGGTATCAAAAGCCGCTGAGAGATCTAATAGGATCAGGATAGAGGAACAACCTCCAGAGATCATCTACCAACACGACCAATGCCGTCTCTGTGCTGTACCCAGGCCGGAAGCCGGACTGGCGCGAGTCTAGATAGACAGTTTCCTCCAGGTGCCGGGGGAGCTGTCATGCCACCACACTCTCGAGAACCTTCGCGAGAAAGCAAAGGTTGGAGACCGGACGATAGTTGGCTAACACAGCTGGGTCCATGGAGGGCTTTTTGAGGAGGGGTCTCACCAATGCCTCTTTCAAGACCGTTGGTAAGAACCACTCGCTCAACGAAGCATTAACAATTCCCTGGAGCCAGCCTCGTGTAATCTCCCGATCTCTCCATCGCGGAGAGTGTCCTTAGGCATCCATCATGATAGCCATGGATACCCTTGTTCTCCATGAACTCCTCTCCTCCTTTCTTAAAGGTGTCGAGGCTGACAGCTGTCACCATTTCTTCTGGCAGGGAGTTCCATAGACCAGGGATCCTCTGGGTGAAAAAGTCCTTCCTCTTATTTGTTTGAGGTCTGGCTATCAAAAGTTTCATGGAGGGCCCCCTAGTTCTAGTGTTGTGCGATAGGGAAAACAGTTTTTCCTTTTCTACTTTGTCCACACCGTGCATGATTTGATAGACTTCAATCAGGTCACCTCTCAGACGCCGTCGTTCTAGAGTGAAGAGGCCCAGCCATTGCAGCCTCAGATGGGAAGGAAGGTGTTCCTTAACACCTTCCTCACATAACATCAGCCTAGGGCCCTGGCCCTGGGGTCCCGGACCTCCTGGATTGCAAGAGGAGCCGTGGGGACCAGAGCACGCAACCACTTGCAAATAGCAGGTGCGCCCTCCCGTAACATGATATGGCCCCCGGCTCCCACCGTACCTACCCCTCCCACACACTGTCCTGATGGTGTGGCCCTCTGTTAAATAGACTCTTGCTCCCCCCCCAACAATATCGGACCCTACGTCCTTCCCGTCGGGACTGTGGGCCGGCCTGGAAGTGTTACCTAGTGGGTTATTTCCCTCACCCACTCCCCTGATTTCAGTTAATCCTCTGATCCAGTTGGTTCAGAATGCGGCCGTGCGTGGGATTCTGGGAGCCTCTAGATGCTCCCATGTGACACCTCTCCTGCGTGAGTTGCACTGGCTGCCTGTGGCTTTCCGGGTGCGCTTCAAGGTACTCGTGACCATCTTTAAAGCGCTCCATGGCAAGGGACCTGGTTACCTGCAAGACCGCCTCCTGCTGCCAAATACCTCCCACCGACCAGTCCGCTTCCACAGAGAGGGCCTCCTCAGGGTGCCGTCAGCCAAACAATGCCGGCTGGCGACCTCCAGGGGTAGAGCCTTCTCTGTGGCAGCCCCTGCCCTCTGGAACGACCTACCCCTGGGCTAAGGACGATCTCGGACCTACATCTCTTCCGTCGGGCCCTGAAGATGCATTTATTCTGCGCTGCCGGCCTGTCGTAGTTTTAAAGGGATTTTAAATAGCGATTTTAGTATGGGATTTTAAAAATGTTGGGCATTTATTTAATATCTTTTAACACATTGTTTTAGATTTTGTATCACTTATTTTATTATGACTGTACACCGCCCTGAGTCCCGAAATAATAATAATAATAATAATAATAATAATAATAATAATAATAATAATAATAATAATAATAATAATAATAATAATAATAATAATAATAATAATAATAATATTTAATTTATAGACCGCTTCCTCGGAGCGGTGCACAGGGGAATTAAAATATACAAACATAAATATACATAAATATAAATAAAATCAAGATTAAACAATTTATCCCTGCGCTAAAAACCCAAAATACTAAAAACTAAACCCCATAAAAACCCGATTAAATAATAAACAGATGACTAACCTAGGCCGGCCAAGCAGAAAAAGTGCGTTTTTAATTTTTGACGGAAGGAGCGGAGGTCCGTAGTTGTTCTAATTTCGGGGGGAAGGTCGTTCCAGAGGGCCGGGCCCGCCACAGAGAAGGCCCTTCCCCTGGGCGTCGCCCGCTGGCATAGCCTAGTGGATGGCACCCGGAGAAGTCCCTCTCTGTGGGAGTGAATCGGCCGAAGAGATGTATGGGGCAGAATCCGATCCCGCAGATAGCTAGGTCCCGAGCCATGGAGCGCTTTGAAGATGATAACCAACACCTTGAAGCGCACCCGAAAGACGACAGGCAGCCAATGCAGCTCGCGCAGGAGCGGTGTTACATGGGAGAACCTAGAGGTTCCCATAACTGCCCGCGCGGCTGCATTCTGGACAAGCTGAAGCCTTCGGGTGCACCTCAAGGGGAGCCCCATGTAGAGAGCGTTGCAGTAGTCCAGTTGGGATGTCACGAGGGCATGAGTGACTGTGCAGAGGGCATCCCGAAGGGAGAAGGTGCGGTATAGAAATCAAATAAACTTCAACTTCAACCTTTGTCCCCTTTCCGATGATGCTCCACTCTACAATGAATCTTCTCCACTCTCCAGCACTGGGTAGATGGAGGGAGGGAGGGAGAGAGAGAGAGAGAGAGAGAGAGAGGAGATAGACAGACATAGACAGACAGACAGATGTAGACAGAGAGATAGAAACAGATAGAGATGGAGGGAGGGAGAGACAGACAAATATAGATAGATGATAGGCAGAGACAGACAGAGACACAGATAGATAATAGATAGATGAGAGAAAAAGATAGACAGATAGACAGGCCATAGAGATGGATGGATGGATGGAGAGAGAGAGAATGGAGATAGAAAGATACTGAGATAGATAGATAGATAGATAGATAGATAGATAGATAGATAGATAGATAGATAGATAGATAGATAGATAGATAGATAGATAGATAGATAGATAGATAGATAGATAGATAGATATCTGGGTCCTCTGCGGAGAAGGGCGGGATATAAATGTAATAAAATGGAAAATGGAAAAAGATAGATAGATAGATAGATAGATAGATAGATAGATAGATAGATAGATAGATAGAGAGAGAGAGAGAGAGAGAGAGAGAGAGATAGAAACATATACACAGAAAGATACACAGAGAGAGACAGACAGATAGAGATAGAGATATAGATAGATAGAGATAAAAACAGATAGACAGAAAGATAAAAAGAAGAGAGAGATTGGGGGGAGGGGGGAATCAAGCGCAGGCCGCCTTTCTCTACGCAGCCGCCGGGCGGAGCTGCTGTCGGAGGGGACCCTGGCCGATGCCAAGCAGGGAGGGCAGGGTGGGGAGGGGGTGGGCTCGCCCAGGGGCTTGGGGGTGGGGGCGGAGCGCCGCGGGGGCTGCTGGGAGTCGTAGTCCTCCCTCCCCCCCTCCCCAACAAAGGCGGCGGCGGCGGGCGGGGACACAGCCCCTTCTCCGGGCGCCCAGGTGTTTCCCCCCAGGTGGCACCGCCGCTCCCTCCCCACTCCAGCCGGACAGGTAAGTCTCTCCGGCGGAGGAGTGGAAAGGTAAAGGCTCCTTTTGGGGTGGGGGACGCCGACCTCCCCTCTCCCCACGGAGGCCGACCCCCGAAGAGTCTGTTGGACAGCTCCCGCGCAGCCCTTTGGAAGGGGAGGCCCCCTCCTCAAATACAACGCCGCCCACCTCGAGGGGAGCCTGCCTTTCCCGATCCCCCCCCCCTCCGTCCCGGACCCCTGCAGGGTCTCCCGCCTCTCTTTTGAGGGGGGGGGGCCTTTCCTACTCCCCTCACCTTTCTGGAGCAGAGTGGGGAGAATAGGGGGTAAGGGTCTCCCGGCTGCGGATCTCCCTTCACACATCCCGCCTCGAAGCTTTCGGGGCGGTGGGCTCTCCTTTGGGGTCGGGGGCAGGGGCTGGGGTCCTAACGAGGGGGGGAGGTCTCTCTTTTTTCATGTCTCCCCCCTCCCTCCACTCTCTTCCTCCGCCCCCCTCCTCCTTGCGTGATTAGGGTGGGTGGGTGGGGGATGCCCACGTGCTGTTTGAACCTTTTGATTTCGGGACCCCCGAAATGAAGGGGAGGGACAGGGGGGGGGAAGGGATAAGCCAGCAGCTGGGGGTGGGTGGGTGGGGGGCAGAGGCAGGCAGGCAGGGAGGGCTTCTAGGGAGCCCATGCTTGGCGCTGCCTGATTCATGCTGCACTGATGAGGTGACTTACTTTGGTCATGAAACGTTGGAAAGGAAACCACCCAGCTCAGACAGCCCAAAGGACCCGTGGACCTTCCTCCTCCTCCTCCTTTTCTTCCTCCTCTTCCTCCTCTTCTTCTTCTTCCTCCTTTTCTTCCTCTTCCTCCCTCTTCCTCTTCCTCATTTTCTTCCTCCTCCTTTTCTTCCTCCTCTTCCTCCTCCTCCTCCTCCTCTTCCTCCTCTTCTTATTTATTTATTTATTTAAATTTATATCCCGCCCTTCTCCACAGAGGACTTCCTCTTCCTCCTCCTCTTCCTCCTCCTCTTCGTCCTCTTTGTCCTCTTCTTCTCCTCCTCCTTTCCTTCCTCCTCCTCCTCTTCCTCCTCTTCTTGTTCTTCCTTTTCTTCCTCTTCCTCCTTCTCTTCTTCCTCCTTCTCTTCCTCCGCCTTTTCTTCCTCCTTTTCTTCCTCCTCCTTTTCTTCCTCCTCTTCCTCTTCCTCCTCCTCCTCTTCTTCGTCTTCTTCCTCTCCCTCCTCTTCTCCTCCTCTTCCCCTTCCTCCCCCTTCCTCCCCCTCCTCCCCCTCCCCTTCCTCCTCCTCCTCTTCCTCCTCCTCGTCCCCTGTGGGATGAGAGTCAATTTGACCATTATAGTTTGGTCAACACCATGCTCTGACGCCCCGGAAGGCAGGATGAGAAACAACGGATGGGAACTCATCCCGGAGAGAAGCAACCTGGAACTACGGAGGAATTTCTGACAGGGAGGATAATTAACCAGGGGAACTCCTTGCCACCAGAGGTTGTGGGCACTCCAACACTGGAGGTGTTTAAGAAGAGACCGGACAGCCGTTTGTCTGGAATGGGATGGGATCTCTGGCTAGGGCAGGACTAGATGACCTCTAAGGTCCCTTCCGGCTCTGTGATTGCGTTATCCTGAAATGGTACAGCGTCTCCTGCTTGGGCAGAGAGTGGACTAAATGACCTCCAAGGTCCCTTCCATCTCTATGGGGATTGATTGATTGATTGAGGGGGGAAGGGAGGGGTGTCTAGGAAGCAACAGAGGCAACCTGGGAGTTATCTACACAATTGTGCCCCAAATTTCTGTTGCTAAGTGAGACAAGTATGTTTTGCCCCCTTTGATGACCTTTCTTGCCACCGTTGTTAAGTGAATCCCTGCCATTGTTAAGTGAGTCACGCGGCCATTAAGTGAATCTTGACTTTGCTTGTCAGCAGTCGTAAAAAGGGATCCCACAAGCCCGGGACACTGTGACCGTCATAAATACGAGTCATTCGCCAGGCGCCTGAATTTCATTCACATGACATAGGGGAAATGCTGCGACGGACGGTCAGTTTATCGCCTTGAACGATCACTAAACGAACCGTCATAAGTCAAGGACTGCTGGTGCCTGTAATGTATTCCTCTGGAACCTCCCAGTTGAACCCAGGGCTACAAATATTCAATTCTGTCTAACGTCCTGCCCTGCACAACGTCCCTTCTAGCACTGATGATGTTACCTAGTTGGGTCGTGAAGCGTCTGCAGGCCGGGAAGAGATATGGGACCCCCTTCTTGGCTCTGGGGGGTCAGAGGGGGGAGGGGCTTCATCCTCCTTCACTTGTCCCATCTCCCCTGCCCCAAACAGGACCTGTTGATGTGGCCCCCTTGGTCGAAGATGACAAGCAGGACACCTGGGCACCACCAGAAGATGGAGCCCCGTTGGGCAAGACCCAACGGTGCCAATCCAGGTGAGCGACTGCCAGGATTCTCATTCAGGCCCCATTGGAATTGGGGTGATCCGGATGAGGTGGGGTACACAGGAGCAGGGCTGGAGGGTTGGGACGTCCGACGAATTCCCTGAAGGGAAGCCCTCCTGGCTGGGTTGCAATTTGATAGCCTCGCCTCGTACGGGTAGCCCTCGACGCATGGCCAGGACCGAGTGGAACATTTACGTTGCTAAGTGAATCATTGGCTAAAATAGTTTCTCCCCCGTTTGACGAGTGTTCTTGCCGCAGCGGCGAATCGAATTGTTGCGGTTGCTAAGTGAGTTTAGGTTGTAGGTTTTATGGGTTTTTCATGGTTTCGTGTGCTTGCCACTTACGTCCAGGGGTGGGTTTCTGCAGGTTCGCACCTACTCGCGAGAACCGGTTGGTGAAATTTAGAGAACCAGTGAGAGGGGGTTCCACCGGCAGACCTGGAAGTAAATCTGGCCCGCCGCTGCCAGTGACCCAATGGGAAGGAAAGGAAAGGAAAGGAAAGGAGGAAAGAAAGAGAGAGAAAGAAAGAAGGAAAGAAAGAAAGAAAGAAAGAAAGAAAGAAAGAAAGAAAGAAAGAAAGAAAGAAAGAAAGAAAGAAAGAAAGAAAGAAAGAATTTATCATCACAATTGAGTCCAAAATTTTGGTTGCTAAGCAAGAGCGTTGTTAAATGAGTTTCACCACATTTTAAAAGGTGGCCACTCCTACCCTGTCACATGACTGCCAAGCCACGCCCACAAAATAGGCCACACCTACAAAGTAGGTTCTAAAAAATTTGAAACCCACCACTGCTTACGTCCCTTCTCCTTGCGGCATGGGTGAATGAAACCACCGTCTCCTCTGAGAGACAGAAGAGACCCCTTTCTCTGCAGATCTCCCCCCCCTCCCTTGTAAGATGTGTGTGTATAATTACGGGGGGGGGGGTTCTTCCCGTCTGTCTGCTAGCAGCCTTTTGTTCTGGAAGGGGAGGGGGAAGCCCCTCTTTGAGTTGCCCCACTGTGCCCCCCTCCCTTCCTTTCCCCTTGGCAACACTCGCATTTCACGGAGTCCTCAATTTAGAGGAGGGGGCTTCCTCTGGCAGACCCCCTCCAATCTAGGTAGAGAAGTAAGGAGGGGGGGGGTCTTGGCTGCCTGCCCAGAAGGCGGTGGGGGAGACTTCTTCCCCCTGATTGTCCTGGGGTTTCAAAGCCCCATTCCCTTGGTTCGCTCGGAATTGCTGGGTCTTGCCATCCTGGTGGCACTTGGGGGGAACGACAAGGAACCTACCGTCCGTCCCCCCGTGTCTTGATTGTGACCCCCTCCAACCCTCCAGGGGCCCAAGTGGCAGTGAAGGAGGAGCCAGCGGAGGAGTTCTGCATCGGGTGTCCGCTGGAGCCAGCTGAGCCAGGGAAGTTGTCGCTGCCGAGCTCCACAGCAGGTAAGGCCCAGCAGCGAAAACAGTTAACCGGTGGAACAGCTTGCCACCAGACGTTGTGGGCGCTTCCATCACTGGAGGTTTTCAAGGAGAGAATGGACAGCCCCTTGCCTGGGATGGTAAAGGGTCTCCTGCCTGAGCGGGGGGTAGGACTAGATGACCTACCGAGTTCCCTTCCAACTCTATGTTTCTGTGAGGGTCTCCTGATTGAGCAGAGGGCTGGGCTAGATGCCCTCCGAGGTCCCTTCCAACTCTGTCATTCTCTGATTCTGAATGGTGTAGTGTCTCCAACAAGAGAACGGCAGAGTCGGAAGGGACCTTACAGGTCATCTAGTCCAACCCCCTTCTCAAGCAGGAGATCCTTCCAGAATCATAGAATGACAAGGGACCTCGGAGGTCTTCTAGCCCAACCCCTGCTCAACCAGGAGACCGTATACCATGGCTGACCAGTGCCCGGTCACCCACATGGGAAGGTTTTTTTTTCACAAATGACCCCAGACGCTTGCTCCAGGCATGGTCTCCATCCTCCAGGAAGCGTGGCCCCTGCATCGCGGGGGGAACTGCACTGCTGAGCTAACAGCACCATTGCCCGTCTTGTTCCAGGGATCAAGAAGGAGCTGGAAGAACCGTCGTACCACGTCGGTCTCTGGGAGGACAACGATGGGGAGGCCAGCACCGATTCCTGTGAGTTTGTCTGGCATCAATGCCTGGGTAGAGCAGCAGATGCCGGATACGGGGGTCTGTTCCCCAGAGGGAATGCTGCACCCCTCCCCTTTCCCTGCTGATCCAACTCTCTCCTCCTCTCACCAGCGGACACCAAACCCGATGTCATTGTGAAGATGGAACCGGAGGAGGAGGAAGAGGATGACGAGGAGGAGGTGGGCGAGGAGGGCTTAGGCTGCTCCACCCCTCCTACGTCTCCCCCCATGGGTGAGTCGGAGACCCACTTTGGGACTTGCGGTCTCCCTATGATTCCTTAGCAGCTGTTACGTCAGTTCAGAGGCTCACACTGTGCCTAGGACAGAGGACCACAACCCTGAGGACGCAACCCACTTGGCGGAACCTGCCCGGGCTCCATTTGTTCCCGTGGCAGTGTCCCCACCGCTGGTTTTCACTGACAGAGAGGGGCGGGAGACGCTGGCTTGGCCATAAATGAAGCCTGGGAGGGCCATGTGTGGCCCTCCCGAGCTTCATTTTTGCTGGCAGAGGCACCGCGGTTTGTTTCTTCATGGTTTTCAGGCCGACCACATGGCCAGATCTAGGCACCCCACAGGCCTTGTGTTTATTATTATTATTAAATTTATACCCCGCCCCTCTCCTGACAAGGACCCAGGGCGGCGCACAGGCAATCTTAAAAAACATACAAAAATACATTGTTAAAAAGTAATTAAATTATATCCCATGCTAAAAACCCTTAAAAACCTTACAAATTAAAAATTTATCAAAGTAAAAGTCAGAAACGGGGGGCTATGCTAGGCCGGCTTGTTGGAATAAATACGTCTTAAGACGTTGGTGGAAGAGGCGGAGGTCCGAGGTAGTGCGTAAATCGGGGTAGGTCGTTCCAGAGGGCAGGGCCTGCCACAGAGAAGGCCCTTCCCCTGGGTGTCGCCAACCGGCATTGCCCAGCCGATGGTACCCGGAGAAGGCCCTCTCTGTGTGAGCGGATCGGTCGAAGGGATGTATGGGGCAGGAGGCGGTCTCGTGTGTAGCTAGGCCCCGAGCCATGGAGCGATTTAAAGATGGTAGTCAACACCTTGAAGCGCACCCGAAAGGCCACAGGTAGCCAGTGCAGCTCGCGCAGGAGAGGTGTTACGTGGGTTTGCCTTGGAGCACCCATAATCACCCGCGCGGCTGCATTCTGGACTAGCTGTAACCTTTGAGTGCACCTCAAGGGGAGCCCCATGTAGAGAGCGTTACAGTAATCCAGCCGAGAAGTCACAAGCGCTTGAGTGACTGTGCGAAGGGCCACCCGGTCCAGTAAGGGGCACAACTGGCGTATCAGGCGTACCTGATAGAACGCCCCCCTGGCCACGGCCGCCACATGGTCCTCCATGGACAGCCGGGAATCCAGGAGGACGCCCAAGTTGCGCGCCCTCTCCACGGGGGCCAGTTGTTCGCCCCCAATGGCCAGAGTTGGAGTTACCTGGCTGAACTGGGGTGCCAGAAACCACAGCCACTCGGTCTTGGACCGGTTGAGCTTGAGTTTGTTACTACCCATCCAGATCCGTACGGCCTCCAGACACCGGGACAGCACCTCAATGGCATCGTTGGGGTGGTTACCAGCGTTTGACACCTTGTCCAACATCAGGAGCCCCCCCACAACTCCCGGGCCTTGAGCGAGAGTGGTGAGCAGGCCTGCACATCCCCACTTGCACGAGCAACAGGCAAGCCCGTTCGCCTGTCATCAGATTGTGTGAGCGGCCTGCACGAGTGCCTGCCGCTCCCACGGAACCATCTGCTCTCTCCCCCATGGCTGGTATGCAGTGTTGAAAAAATATAGGAACTCTGCCCTAGATCATCCGGCTAATTCTTCTTTCTCCTCTGCCAGCCGGATGCTTGGAGCTGAGTGGCAATGCGCCACATGGAAAGATGGGCCAGGAGCCATGCAGAGACATCACGGAAAGAACTCTTTCCTGGGGTTCGCCGAAGAGGAAATGCAGCGCAGCTCATTGGGAACATTCGCCCTCTTCTGGGGTTCGGGGTTCGGCTCTGGCACCTGTATCTGGAATATCTCCCAGAGCTGCAGAAACACTGTCTGTGGTCGTCTCTGGCCCAGCTGAAGCCGACCGGCGCCCGAAGAATCCTGCCTCCGAGCGACCGTTCGCCTGCAGCATCTGCGGGAAGCGGTTCCAGCACCGGGGCAATCTGGTGACCCACCTGCGTGTCCACACGGGGGAGAAACCCTTCCCGTGCGCCGAGTGCGGGAAGAGCTTCAGCCAGAAGGGGGACCTGATGCGCCACCTGCGTGTCCACACAGGGGAGAAGCCCTTCGAGTGCCCCGTCTGCGGCAAGAGCTTCTGCTCCAAGCAGACCTTCGTCCTGCACCAGCGCATCCACACAGGCGAGAAGCCTTTCTCCTGCCCCGAGTGCGGGAAGCGCTTCAACCGTAAAGCCAACTTCGTCACCCACCAGAAGATCCACCGGGGCGAGCGGCCCTTCGTCTGTGGCGAGTGCGGCAAGGGCTTCTGCGCCCGGAAGACCTTCATCCTCCACCAGAAGATCCATGTGGGTGACCGGCCCTTCGTCTGCCCTGACTGCGGGAAGAGCTTCAGCCGCAACGGGGACCTCACCCGGCACCAGCGCATCCACACCGGTGAGCGGCCCTTTGCCTGCGCCGACTGCGGGAAGAGCTTCAGCCACAACGGGGAACTGATCAAGCACCAGCGCATCCACACCGGCGAGAAGCCATTTTCCTGCGCCGACTGCGGGAAGAGCTTCAACCGCAAGGGGACTCTCATCACCCACCAACGCATCCACACCGGCGAGCGGCCCTTTGTCTGCGGCGAATGCGGCAAGACCTTCAACCTGAAGACCACCCTGATGAAGCACCGGCGGATCCACACCGGCGAATGGCCCTTCCCCTGCCTGGAGTGCGGGAAGAGCTTCAAGTACAAGGGGAACTTACGGACTCACCACCTGACCCACACGGTGGAGCGGGTCTACCCTTGCACCGAGTGCGGCCTGGTGTTCGGCCAGCGGAAGGAGCTGAAGGGGCACCAGGCGGCCCACGTGGGGCACCGCTTGCTGCCCTGCTACCGGGACGACGGGGAGAACATGAACCCTTTCCTCCAGGTGCGCCCGGTCCTCCTCTCCTGCTCCCCGCTCTCTGTGCCCCTGGAGACCCTGACCAAGTTCAAGCAGGAGGCCAGCGGCAAAGGCCTTGGACTCGAAGATGCCAATGCTTAAATGTAGGGTGGGGTGTGTGAGAGAGGGGGAAGGCAGTCCTTAATTGATTTCCGGGATGCTGTTTTTGGGGTGAGCAATGTGGAAACCCGCTGTGCTCGTCCACAGGAGAGAGGACGACAGAGAAGTACGCCGCCTTTGTGGTGGTGGTGGGGACGATTAGTATGACAGCCTCAACCTCAAAGGAAGCTGACCACACGGGAGCACTTATGGTTTGGGTTTGGCAGTTGCCAAATTCTTAGTTGGGCCAACCGCACGCTTACTAGGAGATAGTCAGTTGGCCATTAGGCGGTGCTATCCAGCTCGTAGGAGGAGGAGGAAGGCTTGAGCCCCCGAAAGTAACTGGGGGGGATGGGTAGAAGGAACGTGAAATGAAAGATAGTAAGGTATGGAGTAGCTTTTGTGAAACGGAGGCCAGGGTGCAACTGGTGAGTTAGCCAAAACCAATAAAGCGCCATGGGTCAAGAACAAATGACTAACATTCCTCCTTGGGGGGTGGGAGGTGCAAAGAGGAGGAGGCTCCCCCAGGGTGTTCTTGTGATGGGGAGGGGGGGAAAGGCACAAGCCTACATTATATCTGAAAAGAGGAATGATCCGACAGATCGTGGTTTGTCTAGTACAGCGATCCCCAACTTTAACGGCTTGGTGGCCTGGCTTGGGGTGGGGGGGAACCGGGCCCTGTGAGTGGTGCGCTTAGACAGATTGTGTAACAGTCTAAGAGGCTGAGTGATGTGACTGATTAGTTCATCGACCTGAATAATGGTAACCTTTATTGTCATTGTTTACAATGAAATTGGTTAATGTCTAACTGATTGGCTGAGTAACTGACTGACCCTTTCACTGACAATGATTGACTAACTGATTGTTTGATTAACTGACTGATTGATTGACTGACTGTCTAAGTGTTTGACTGGGTAACTGACTGACTGACTAATTGAATGATTAACTAATTGATTGACTAACTGATTGGTTGACCTACTGACTAAGTAACTGACTGACTAATTTATTGACTGACAGTCTGACTAGCTAATTGATTGATTGACTGACTGACTGACATTGATTGATTCAGTAACTGTCTGACTGATGAGCTGACTAATTGACTAACTGGTTGACTGAGTAACTGACAGTGATTGACTAACTGATTGATTAACTGATTGATTGACTTAGTACAATACAATAGCAGAGTTGGAAGGGACCTTGTAGGTCTTCTAGTCCAACCCCCTGCGTGGACAGGAACCTTATACCATTTCAGACAAATGGCTGTCTAACATCTTTTTAAAGACTTCCAGGGTTGGGGCATTCACAACTGCTGGAGGCAAGCTGTTCCAGAGGTTAATTGTTCTAACTGTCAGGAAATTTCTCCTTAGTTCTAAGTTGCTTCTCTCCTTGATTAGTTTCCACCCATTGCTTCTTGTCCTGCCCCCAGGTGCCTTGGAGAATAGTTTGGCTCCCTCTTCTTTGTGGCACCCTCTGAGATATCGGAAGACTGCTATCATGTCTCCCCTGGTCCTTCTCTTCATCAAACTAGACATACCCAGCTCCTGCAGCCGTTCTTCATATGTTTTAGTCTCCAGTCCCCTAATCATCTTGGTTGCTCTTCTCTGCACTCTTTCCAGAGTCTCCACGTCTTTTCTACATTGTGGCGACCAAAACTGTATGCAGTATTCCAAGTGTGGCCTTACCAAGGCACTATACAGTGACATTAACACTTCACGTGATCTAGATTCTATCTCTCTGTTTATGCAGTCTAGAACTGGGTTGGCTTTTTTGGCAGCTGCTGCACACTGCTGGCTCATAGTGATTGACTAACGACTGATTGATTGACTAAGTGATTGAGTAGCTGACTAATTGACTGACTGACTGTAATTGACTGACTGAGTAATTGACTAATGGAGTGATTGACTGATTAGCTGACTAATCGACTGATTGATTGACTGACTGACTGACTGACTTATTGATTAAGCTGACTAATGGATTGACTGTCTAATGGATTGACTGATTGACTGATTGTCTGCCTGCCTGTTTGATTGATTGATTGATTGATTGATTGATTGATTGGTGGATTGATTGATTTCAAGGGCCGCCCACCCACCCGAACACCACTCTGGGCATCTTACGAGGGTCTCCCGTCATTTCCCCTCCAAGAAAAGATGGCGCCACCAGAAGCCTTGAGCCCCATGCCCGATTTCCCAGAGGAGATTCCTCCTTCCCTGGTCAGTCAATTCGCCTTGATTCAAAAAAAATGTCAAAAGTCTGGGCTTTAAGAAACCCCAATGCCCCAGCAGCAGCCCCCTTTCCCCCCCTCCCCCTGACCCCCTGCACCTAGGGCAGGCTCCTTCCACATAAAGGCCACCCTTGACTTACGACACTTCACTTAGGGACCGCAACAACTTACGACGGCCCTGGAAAAA
Source organism: Rhabdophis nuchalis (assembly GCA_039707465.1). Classification (NCBI taxonomy): domain Eukaryota; kingdom Metazoa; phylum Chordata; class Lepidosauria; order Squamata; family Natricidae; genus Rhabdophis; species Rhabdophis nuchalis. The sequence goes on along the minus strand of CM077647.1, from coordinate 426,119 downwards.
AGCGACTTAGGACTGTTGCTCAGTCTTATGACCCCTGCGGCGTCCGGCAATCAAAATTCAGCCGCTGGGCCACTGACTTGTATTATGACGGTCGCAGCATTCCCCTTTGGCGACCCCCCACCCAGCAAGCTTTCAGATTGGGGTTTCCTACAGATGGGCCAACACGAGTCTCTTCATCCATGGGAACTTTGAGGAATCCTTTGCCTCGGTTCACTTTCGGCTGCTAGTTGGAACCCTGAGAAAAACCTATGCACGGCATGAAGTCTAAACACACACACACACACACACACACACACACACACACGCTTAGATCCTGACACAGGAATGTTGTTAGTAAACAGTGTGGTTCTTACTTCCAGTGTCCAGGAAGAAAAGTGAGGGAGCAGGAGGGACGGATTTTCCCAGGGTTTCTCTCCCGCACCCCACCCGGCCGTTTCCTCTCACGAAATGTCAGCAGCTGTTTGGCATCTTCCCTTAACGTGGCCATAGCTAGAGAGGAGGAGGGGAAGAAAAGAAGAAAGGAAAAGAAGAAAGGAAAAGAAGGGGAGGGGAAGAGAGGAAGAAGAATAATGAGGAAGAAGAGGAAGGAGGAAGAGGAAAAGCAGAAGGAGATGGAAAGGAGGAGGAGGAGGAGGAGGAAGAAGAAGATCAAAAGGGAGAGGAGGGGGAAGAGGGAGAAGGAGGAGGAACAGGAGAAGGAGAGGAAGAAGAAGAGGGAACAGGAAGAAAGAGAAGGAAAAACAGAAGATGAGGAAGAAGAGGAAGGAGGAGGAAGATAAAAGTCTGTTTAAAAATCACATCCACTTGACAATTGCAACAAAAAAACTGGCACGTGGGTTGTCCCCACATTACAACCGTCATGACTTCGAACCATAAAGGGCAGTTTTCCATTATGGCCATTAACTCAAGGATTATCTGTAAGATGGCTTGTTGGCTGACAACCAATCCCTTAAACTTTCCCCCTTGAAAGGAGAGCCTTCACTGATATTGGTGTGATCCCCCCCCCCATCGGTCTTCCTTGGATGGTGGTTTAATGCTGGCCAAAGAAGCTCGGTCCTTCATGAGGGCTTCTAAACCAGCCCAGATGGCTCCTGGACCTGGAAAGCCCTCAGATGTGGCTCCAACCAACATGCCAGACCAGGACTCACGAGACCAGAGACTCCGTCGGCTCCACGCCAGTTTTATTGGGAAGAAGCCACCAAGCCCATTCCAGCAGTTGACCTCCTTTGTCATCTACACACTGGAGGACAGAAGAAGATCTGGTCATCAGCCATGGTGGAGATGGAAGATCTGGTGAGATCTGGTCATCAGCCGTGGTGGAGATGGAAGATCTGGTGAGATCTGGTCATCAGCCATGGTGGAGATGGAAGATCTGGTGAAAGCCATGGTGGAGATGGAAGATCTGGTGAGATCTGGTCATCAGCCATGGTGGAGATGGAAGATCTGGTGAGATCTGGTCATCAGCCATGGTGGAGATGGAAGTGATGTTTGCCTGATTCAGCCCTTAGAAGTTCGGGGGGCCTTGAGGGTCTTCAGAAATCCCAAGCAGAGAAACCTCCTCAGGTCTTCCACTGGAAGGTCACCTCCAGCTGGGCTTCTTTGGCCAATGACACAATTTTGGAGAGGCCCACGGCCACTTTGGCTGCCTGGTCCAGGTCGTCGCAGGCCAAGATCTCCAGCTTGCTCTGGGCTATCAAGACCTTTGCCTGATCCATTTGGGTGCCCTGCAACCTGACCACCACGGGGATCTTCATCTTCAGCTCTGTGGCCGCCAGGATGATGCCTTTGGCAATGATGTCGCAGTGCATGATGCCTCCAAAAATGTTGACCAGGATGGACTGTACCCGCTTGTCGGCTGTGATCAACTTGAAGGCGTCCTTCACCTGTTCTGCCGTGGCCCCTCCGCCGACGTCCAGGAAGTTGGCCGGCATGCCTCCGTGGAGCTTGATGATGTCCATGGTGGCCATGGCCAAGCCCGCCCCGTTCACCAGACAACCAATGTTCCCGTCCAATGCAATGTAGTTCAGTTCCGCATTGGCTGCCACCCTCTCCTTCTCGTCCATCTGGGTCCAATCCTGCAGCTCAAAGACCTTCTGCTGACGGAAGGCCGAATTGTCATCGAAGTTGATCTTGGCGTCCACGCACATCACGGTTCCCGTAGAGTCCTCCGCCAGCGGATTGATCTCCACCAGGAGAGCGTCGTACTTGATAAACAGGTGGTACAACTTGACCATGTTCTCGGCAGCCGCGCCGGCCACCTTGGTGGGAAATCCCATTTTCTGGGCCAGCCGTAGCGCTTGATCCTCTCGGATGCCTTCTGTGATGTTCACCGGCTCCTTCACGATGGCCTCTGGGTTCTCAGTGGCCACCTCTTCGATGTTGACGCCGCCTTGGGAGCTGCCGATGAGCACCGGTCCCTGGAAGCCGGCCTCCATGGTGATGGCGAAGTAGTACTCCTTCCGCAAGTATCGGCGTTCGCAGACGAGAACCTGGTTGCAGATCCGTCCTTTCTCCCCCGTCTGCTGGGTGAAGAGCTTCTTGCCGATCATCCGGGCGGCCACCTCCTTGGCCGCCTCTGGAGAACCCACCATCTGCACACCGCCCTTCAGCCCGCCTTCGAAGGTCCCTTTACCACGCCCCCCGGCTAAAACCTGGGCCTTCACCACCAGGTCCTCCGTCCCGATCTTCTCGGCAGCTTGGAAGGCCTCCTCAGGGGTCTTGGCCACCAGGGCCTTTGGCACCGAGACGCCGGCTTCCTTCAGCAGCTGCATGCTCAGGTATTCATGGAGGGACAAGCGCCTACGTCGCGGTGTCCAGAGCCCAGGCTGACCCACGGCGCCTAGTGTGCTACTTCTGCCCATCCATCGTACTGCACTCGTTGCCCAGTGACCCAACATGAAGGAAACTCCTCCGTCTTTCTTGCGTTCTCCAGACTCCCAACTGCCCTCCTGAACCGAAGCAAAGCCCACCTCCCAGAATTCTTTCTCCAACTGCCTCTGGGCTGCCTGCGATTGGTCGGATCCAGGGTTCCAGGTGTTCAGCCTGGCCAGGTGGCCAAAGGTTTCCAGCTGCTTCATATGTACACTCACTCTCCCTCACACACATATATATTACATGTACATAGTCCAGCCCCCTGCTCAAGCAGGAGACCCTTATACAATGACAGAACCATAGAATTGGAAGGGACCTTGGAGGTCATCTAGTCCATCCCCCTCCTCAAGCAGGAGACCCTTACACAATGACAGAACCGTAGAATTGGAAGGGACCTTGGAGGTCATCTAGTCCAGCCCCTTGCTCAAGCAGGAGACCCTTACACAATGACAGAACCATAGAATTGGAAGGGACCTTGGAGGCCATCTAGTCCATCCCCCTCCTCAAGCAGGAGACCCTTACACAATGACAGAACCATAGAATTGGAAGGGACCTTGGAGGCCATCTAGTCCAGCCCCTTGCTCAAGCAGGAGACCATTACAGAATGACAGAACCATAGAATTGGAAGGGACCTTGGAGGCCATCTAGTCCAGCCCCTTGCTCAAGCAGGAGACCATTACAGAATGACAGAACCATAGAATTGGAAGGGACCTTGGAGGCCATCTAGTCCAGCCCCTTGCTCAAGCAGGAGACCATTACAGAATGACAGAACCATAGAATTGGAAGGGACCTTGGAGGTCATCTAGTCCATCCCCCTCCTCAAGCAGGACACCCTTACAGAATGACAGAATCATAGAATTGGAAGGGACCTTGGAGGTCATCTAGTCCATCCCTCAAGCAGGAGACCCTTACACAATGACCAGAATCATAGAATTGGAAGGGACCTTGGAGGTCATCTAGTCGAACCCCCTGCCCAGTAAGGAAATCCTATACCTGTGATGGCGAACCTATGGCACGCGTGCCACAGGTGGCACATAGAGCCACTTGTTAGGGCATGCGAGGCGTTGCCCTGTCAGCTCCAGCGTGCATATCAGCTGACTTGGGCCTTCTTTTGAGGCCATTTTTCGCCCTCCGGAGGCTTCAAGGGCCGAAAAACCTACAGGTAAACCAGAGAGTCAGGAAAGGACTTCCGGGTTGCCCATAGGTCCATTTTTCAGAGGCTTCAGGGAAGTTCCTGAAGTTTCCGGAAGGCCTTAGGGGGGGGTCTGTTTTCACCCTCCCCAGGCTCCTTGAAAGCCTCTGGACTCTGGAGAGGGCGAAAAAAAAAGTGCCAAAAGCAGGGGAGTTTAGTTTATTCAAATTTATACCCCGCACCTTCTCCAAAAAGGACCCAGGGCGGCGCACAGGAAATTTAAAAACAACACAAATATAACAAAAGTACAAAATTTTAAAAAGCTGTTAAACCCATACCCTGTGCTAAAATAGTATAAAATCCCCCGAATTAAAATCTATCTAAAAAACGGTCAAAACGGGAGGTTATGCTAGGCCACTTTTTGGAACAGGTGCGTCTTAAGACACTGGCGGAAGAGGTGGAGGTCTGAGATGGTACGTAGTTCAGGGGGTAAGTCGTTCCAAAGGGTAGGGCCCGCTACAGAGAAGGCTCTTCTCTCGGGTGTCGCCAGTCGGCATTGCCCGCCCAACGGCACCCTGAGAAGACCCTCTCTGTGGGAGTGGATCGGACGAAGGGATGTATGGGGCAGGAGACGGTCTCGCATATAGCTAGGTCCCGAGCCATGGAGCGCTTTGAAGATGGTCGTCAGAACCTTGAAGCGCACCCGAAAGGCCACAGGCAGCCAATGCAGCTTGTGCAGGAGAAGTGTTATGTGGGAGTCCCTAGAGGCTCCCATAATCACCCGCGCGGCCGCATTCTGGACTAACTGCAACCTTCGAGTGCACCTCAAGTAAAGCCCCATGTAGAGAGCGTTACAGTAGTCCAGCCGGGATGTCACGAGAGCTTGAGTGACTGTGCGAAGGGCAGCCCGGTCCAGTAAGGGGCGCAACTGGCGTATCAAGCGTACCTGATAAAACGCCCCCCTGGCCACGGCCGTCACATGGTCCTCCATGGACAGCCGCGAATCCAGGAGGACGCCCAAGTTGCGCGCCCTCTCCACGGGGGCCAGTTGTTCGCCCCCAATGGCCAGTATTGGACTTACCTGGCTGAACCGGGGTGCCGGAAGCCACAGCCACTCAATCTTGGACGGGTTGAGCTTGAGTTTGTTACTACCCATCCAAACCCATACAGCCTCCAGACACCGGGCAGCACTTCGACGGCATCATTGGGGTGGTTTGGGGTGGATATGTACAACTGAGTGTCATCAGCGTACAGATGGTATCCCACCCCAAAGCCACGGATGATCTCGCCCAGCGGCTTCATGTATGTGTTGAACAGGAGTGGCGAGAGGACCGACCCCTGAGGAACCCCACATGTGAGGGGCCTCAGGGCCGACCTCTGCCCCCCTGCCAACACACATTGCGACCGGTCAGAGAAGTAGGACGAGAACCACCGTAAAACGGTGCCTCTCACCCCCAACCCCCCCAGTCGGTGCAATAAGATAGCATGGTCGATGGTATCGAAAGCCTTCTTCAAAGCCTCCAGGGATGGAGCCCCCTACAACTTCTGGTGGCCAGCAGTTGCACTGGTTAATTGTCCTCTCTGCTAGGAGGTTCCTCCTTCCTTCTTGGTTATGTTGAGGTTTTTGAATTCAGCTCAGGATCTGATAAGGATTCCAATGAAACTCTGCAGCCGAGGCTACTGATAATCGGGTTTTATTTTCTGCAGAAAGCAACAAAAACCTTGACGGTGTTTTTTGTACAGAGGAGGCAGAGAGAAAAACAGGCGCGCTTCAATATTCCCCCCCACAACATCTTATAACTCGCCCAGCTTGTACAGAACGTCCTTGCTAGAGAACCATAATGTCATGTTACGCAAACCTCAGGATTTATTCCCAGCGCTCCAAGAACAATGGGCCTTAGAAGGGGAAAGAAATACATTTAATGGGGTCTAAGATAAGAGAGCTTTGTTAGGAGATGCTGAGCACAGATTTCAAGTTACGAGCCAGGTTACTGGGCAGAGTCCACTTTTCACACTTTACAAGTTTTACAAGTTTACAAGTTTTAGAAGTGATGTTAGCTAGGCTAAGCTTGGCAACTCGCCTAGAAGTTTTATCTATGCAGCTGGCATGTTGGGTTCCTTCCCTCAACAGCCCTTGAGCAAAAGCTGAATTAGGCCACACTCTGTGTATGCTCTAATCCTCCAGTTAGTTTCCATCAGTTGCTTCTTGTCCTGCCCTCTGGTGCTTTAGAGAATATTGCATGATAGACGATAAATTATTGAAGGTATGTATGTATGGGATAGATAGATAGATAGATAGATAGATAGATAGATAGATAGATAGATAGATAGATAGATAGATAGATAGATAGATAGATAGATAGATAGATAGATAGATAGATAAAGAGATATAGATAAATAGATAGATAGATAGATAGATAGATAGATAGATAGATAGATAGATAGATAGATAGATAGATAGATAAAGAGATATAGATAGATAGATAGATAAAGAGATATAGATAGATAGATAAAGAGATATAGATAGATAGATAGATAGATAGATAGATAGATAGATAGATAGATAGATAAAGAGATATAGATAGATTGATAGATAGATAAAGAGCTATAGATAGATAGATAGATAGATAGATAGATAGATAGATAGATAGATAGATAGATAGATAGATAGATAGATAGATAAAGATATAGATAGATAGATAGATAGATAGATAGATAGATAGATAGATAGATAGATAGATAGATAGATAGATAGATAGATAAGATAGATAAGATAGATATAGAGCTAACTAGCTAGATAGGTAGGTAGATAATGATAGAGATAGATAAAGAGATAGAGATGATAGGAGATAGATAAATAGATAGATAGATAGATAGATAGATAGATAGATAGATAGATAGATAGATAGATAGATAGATAGAACTATAGAGCTATAGATAGATAGATAGGTAGATAATGATAGAGATAGATAAAGAGACAGAGATGATAGGAGATAGATAGATAGATAGATAGATAGATAGATAGATAGATAGATAGATAGATAGATAGATAGATAGATAGATAAAGAGATATAGATAGATTGATAGATAGATAAAGAGCTATAAATAGATAGATAGATAGATAGATAGATAGATAGATAGATAAAGATATAGATAGATAGATAGATAAAGATATAGATAGATAGATAGATAGATAGATAGATAGATAGATAGATAGATAGATAGATAGATAGATAGATAGATAAGATAGATATAGAGCTAACTAGCTAGATAGGTAGGTAGATAATGATAGAGATAGATAAAGAGATAGAGATGATAGGAGATAGATAGATAGATAGATAGATAGATAGATAGATAGATAGATAGATAGATAGATAGATAGATAGATAGATAGATAGATAGATAGAGAGAGAGAGAGATATATAGAGATAAAGAGATAATTATAGATATAAAGAGATAGATGATATAGATAAAGAGAGAGAGATGATAGATAGATAAAGAGATAGAGATAGAGATAAATAGACAGATAAAGAAAATATAGATAAATACATATAGATAAATATAGATAGATAGGTAGGTAAGGGAAGGGGACCGATGATGGTTTTTCACACGAGCGTAGCTGCATCCCCGCACTCACTTGATCAAAATTCAAATACTCGACAACTGATTCATATTTATGACGGTACATGCGGTGTCCCGGGATCAGCCCTTCCAATCCCCTTTCGCGTCCTTCTGAACAAGCAAAGTCCACAGGGGAGGCCACACTCACTTAACAACCACCTGACTCATTTCGCAACTGCAATGATTTGCTGAACAACGCCGGCGAGGAAGCCGTAAAAGGGAGCGAAACTCCCCAAGCGACAGAAATTCCGAGCTCCTCTGTGGTCCTATATCATTTGCCATCATCCTATTTACCCAGACGATGGTTGTAAGCCTGAAAAACAGGCGTCAGTCACTTTTTTCAGTGCTGTCATAACTTTGAATGGTCACTAAATGAGCTGTTGTAAGTTGAGGACTGCCTACTAACTTCCTGGTACCAAAAGCGACAGAATAGATGCCTAATTCTCCACTTTTCAGAGGGAAATGGGCGTCTGTTCCTCGGGAACCTTTCAGGAAGGTCAGAAGCTGTGAAGCTCCACGTTCCTCCTGGAGAGAAAGCCAGGCCTCCATCTTGGGGTTTTCCCTGAGGGGCATCGAGGAGGCGGGGCAGAAGAGGGTGAGGTCACAGAACCTCTGGCTTCAGCCAATGAGAAACCAGCAGGAAGCAGCGGGCTGTTTTTTTTCAAACCGTAACAGCCAGTTAGTAGAAGGTCAGCTTGGCTGAAGGCCTCTCGCCATCTCCATGTTCCGGACGCAGGCGGTCAGAGCGGCCCAACTGATATGGACCAAGGTCTTCTGGACAGGCCGAAGCGCCGGGGCCTCGGGGCTCGGGGCCAGCCGCCGATTTTCCACGACATCTCTCAGCTGGCAACTCCAACGCCAACGTCTCCGGCACCTCTCCCTCCATGAATACATCTGCATGAAGCTGTTGAAGGAGGCCGGCGTTTCCGTCCCGTACGGCTTGGTGGCGAGGACACCAGAAGAAGCTTACAAAGTGGCGAGGAAGATCGGCACCAACGACTTGGTGGTGAAGGCTCAGGTGGTCGCCGGGGGACGGGAGAAGGGCGTCTTCGAAGGGGGCCTGAAGGGGGGAGTGCAGATTGTGTGTTCTCCGGAGGAGGCCAAGGAGGTGGCCGCTCAGATGATCGGCAAGAAGCTCTTCACCAAGCAGACAGGGGAGAAAGGACGGATCTGCAACCATGTTTTCGTCTGTGAACGCCGTTACCTGCGGAAGGAGTATTACTTTGCCATCACCATGGAGAGGGACTTCCAGGGACCGGTCATCATCGCCAGCTCTAAGGGTGGCGTCCAAATTGAAGACGTGGTGGCAGAGAAGCCGGCGTCCATCCTGAAGGAGCCGGTGGACATCGTGACGGGCCTCCGCATGAGCCAGGCCGTTCCGTTGGCCGGGAAGATGGGCTTCCCTCCGCAGGTGGCGGAAGAGGCAGCGGACACCATGGTCAAACTGTACAACTTCTTCATCGACTACGATGCGGTCATGGTGGAGATCAACCCGCTGGTGGAGGACTCCACCGGGAGGGTGATGTGCATGGATGCCAAGGTCATTTTCGACAGCAATTCCGCCTTCCGTCAGCAGAAGGTCTTTGAGCTTCAGGATTGGACCCAGATGGACGAGAAGGAGAGGGAGGCGGCCAACGCGGAATTGAACTACATTGCGTTGGATGGGAACATTGGCTGTCTGGTCAACGGGGCGGGCTTGGCCATGGCCACCATGGACATCATCAAGCTGCACGGTGGTGAGCCGGCCAACTACCTCAGCGTGGGCGGAGGGGCCACGGTGGAGCAAGTCACTGAGGCCTTCAAGCTGATCACCTCCGACGAAAAGGTCCAGGCGATTCTGGTCAACATCTTTGGTGGGATCATGCGGTGCGACGTCATCGCACACGGAATCATCATGTCCGCTGAGGACCTGGACCTGAAGATCCCCATCGTGGTGCGCTTGCAAGGGACCCGGGTGGCCGACGCCAAAGTCCTGATTGCCGAGAGCGGCTTGAAGATCTTGGCTTGTGACGATCTGGACCGGGCGGCCATGATGGCCGTCACCCTCGCTGAGATCATGACGTTGGCGAAAGCGATGGACATCGATGTGAAGTTTCACTTGCCCTCCTGAGACGGGGGCCTCATCCCTGAGCGCAGCTCCCTCCCTCCTCCTCCGTCCTATTTGGGGGGTGGGGGCAGCTTTGGTTTGCCCCCACAAGCTGCTCAATGTCAACATGGCCACACTGCAAGTATCCCGTGGCTGCCCTTGTTTGCCTTTCGGCCGTGCGAATTCTTGACAGAAAACCTGGAAGACGAAAATATGTTATCTGGTAATAAAGTCTGAATTTAAAGAAAGTTTCTCTCCTTCTCAATCTCTTTTCTCCCTCTCTCTTTCTCCTCTTTCTCTCCCCCCCCCTCGCCCTCCATTTCCCTTCATCTCTTCCATCTTTCTTCATATTTCCCCATCTCTTTCCCCCCTCCATCTCTCTAGCTATTTCCATCTCTCTCTCCCCCCTTCTCTCCATCTCTTCCATCTCTCTCTCCAACTTTTTCCATCTCTCTTTCTATTTGTGTGTGTGTGTATTTATGTTTGTGCTGATAAATAAACAAACAAGGGAGACTAGTATAGATCTATTTCAAGCTATTTAGCTCTCATCAGCTAGCCATATCCTTACTGGGATTCGAACCTGGGAAGTATTACATGTGAGGCAGTTGTAATTACCACTAGACCACTGGTTCTTATCCTAATCAGCTGAGCCAGGGGAATAAGTATATACTTGTGTCACAACACCCTGATAAGCCCCAATTAAGGGAGGAAACAAGTTGCTTTCCTTTTGTGTCTTTCGGCTCATCACCAGAGACCATCCAGACAGAAAGCTATTAGTTTGGTTGCCTTTTGTTTCCATTTGTGTTTCCATTTGTGCTGATAAATAAGGATAAGAATAAGAGATTCCATCTCTTCCATCTCTCTCTCTCCATCTCTCTCTCTATGCATATGTATGTATGTATGTATGTATGTATGTATGTATGTATGTATGTATGTATCTATCTATCTATCTATCTATCTATCTATCTATCTATCTATCTATCTATCTATCTATCTATCTATCATCTATCTATCTACCTACCTCTCTCTCTCCCTCATCAATCAGTCTGTCTGTCTGTCCGTCCGTCCATCCATCCATCCATCCATCCATCCATCCATCCATCCATCCATCCATCTATCTATCTATCTACTTATCTATCTATCCATCCATCCCCTGGCTCTCATGCCTGTGTCTGTCTGTCTACCTATCTCTCTCTCATCTATCTATCTATCTATCTATCTATCTATCTATCTATCTATCTATCTATCTATCTATCTATCTATCTATCTATCTATCTATCTATCTATCTATCTATCTATCATCTATCTACCTACCTACCTCTCTCTCTCTGCCTGCCTGCTTGCCTATCATCTATCTCTATCTATCTATCTATCTATCTATCTATCTATCTATCTATCTATCTATCTATCTATCTATCTATCTATCTATCTATCTATCTATCTATCTATCTATCTATCTATCTATCTCCATCTCTCCCCCCTCCATCTCTCTTGCTATTTCCATCTCTCTCTCTCTCTTTCTCTCCATCTTTCTATCTCTTTCCATCTCTCTCTCTGCCTAAACCTACCTCGCAGGGTTGTCGTTGGGATGACCAGGGTGGGTGGAGGGCTGGCTTATGTCCTACCGACCTCTGCACTGCATCTCCAGCACCATCCTCAAGGCTACCTTGACCTGCATGTCTGACCCGGACACTCAGAGCTTACCCCACTCAAATTAACTCAGGTCTTCAGTTCAACTCAACTCCACACAATCCACTCAGTTCAATTCATTGGATCTCTATAGCTGACCGACTCAACCAAACTGACACACACTCCTTGCTGCCCTCTAGTGGCCTGCTGGGTTTTTGCAGCCAGGGAACCTGTCCTGCAGCTGGAGAGAGGCCATTTTTCAGAGGCTCTGTTGTGTTTTCTGAAAAGAAAAAGGAGAAGTGGAGGGAAGGAAGGAAGGAAGGAGGGGGAAAGAGGGAAGAAGAAAAGAACAGAAGGAGACAGAGAAGGGGAGGAAGAAGGAAGGTACGGGAAAGAAAAAGGAGGAGGAGGAGAAGAGGAAGGAGGAAAACAAGAAGAAGAGGAAGAAAGAGGGGGAGGAGGAGGAGAAGGAGAAGGAGAAGAGGGAGAAGAACAACAAGACAAAGGAGAAGGAGAAGAGGGAGGAGGGGAAGAATAACAAGAAGAGGAAGGAGTAGTAGTAGTAGTAGTAGTAGTAGTAATAGTGTTGCTGGAAAGGACCTTGGAGGTCTTCTAGTCCAACCCCCTGCTCCAGCAAGAGAGCTTCTACCTTTTCAGACAAATTGTAGTCCAGTCTTTTCTTAAAATCCTGTGGCAAAGGAGCACAAACACACAAACACACCCATGCACACACGCTCACACAGGTGCGCGCACAGAGATAACAGTGGGTCAACAATGTGCTTTATTTAAATATGCAGAAAGAACCGTTTTACAACTTCGACAACGTCACAAAAACCCAAGGAAGAACTCTTGTACAACTTCAACAACAACCTTAAAAACTAGTCGCAACTTCTCAGCAATTCATGCTTGTCCCCCCCCACTCTCCCCACCCCCGAGGACCCACAGATTAGGGGGTCTGAGGAGGAGAAGGGCTCTCGCCCACAGATTGTGGCTGATTGTGGGGAGGGGGGGATTTTAGCTGCCCAAACCCAACCACAGCAACTGAAAACCCATTTCCAGAGAGGGAGGGGAGAGGGAGGCTGCCCGCCCGCTTTCCCAGCTCTATTCGCCGGCAATGTAGATGAACTGATGCTTCTCCAGTGCACTGATGTCGTGTTCCAACTGCTTCATCTCCGTCTCCAGCTTCTCTTTGCGGAGCCTCTGCGGGATGGTGGTGATCTCCACGGAGAGGCTCTGGAAGTCCTTGTTGATCTCCTCCCAGTTGTTCTTCAGGCCCTGCAGGGAGGGGCCAGAGAGAGAGAGAGAGGGAGAGAGAGGGGAGGGTTGGGTGTGGGTTGCCGATATTTGGTTCCTCCCCCATCTCGTGTTTAACCCACGTAGGATGGAAAACGGATGGTGTTGCCTAATTCAGTCATGAAACGTCCGCCAGGAAACAATCAAGCTTCAAGGCCATCGAGGATCCTACAGTCCTCCTCCTCTCCTTCCCCCTCCTCCCCTTCTGTCTAGCATCGATGATGTGGAGAGGGCGCGCAATTTGGGTGTCCTCCTGGATTCCCGGCTGTCTATGGAAGATCATGTGGCAGCCGTGGCCAGGGGGGCGTTTCATCAGGTACGCCTGATGCGCCAATTGCGCCCCTTACTGGACCGGGGTGCCTTACGCACAGTCACTCAAGCACTCGTCACTTCTCGACTCGACTACTGTAATGCTCTCTACATGGGGCTCCCCTTGAGGTGCACCCGAAAGCTGCAGCTAGTCCAGAACGCAGCCGCGCGGGTGATTACGGGAGCCCCCAGATGCTCCCACATAACACCGATCCTGCGCGAGCTGCACTGGCTTCCTGTGGTCTTTCGGGTGCGCTTCAAGGTCTTGACGACCATCTTTAAAGCGCTCCATGGCTCGGGGCCTAGTTATATGCGAGACCGCCTCCTGCCCCATACATCCCTCAGACCGATACGCTCCCACAGAGAGGGCCTCCTCAGGGTGCCGTCGGCTGGACAATGCCGACTGGCGACACCCAGGGGAAGAGCCTTCTCTGTGGCGGGCCCTGCCCTTTGGAATGACCTACCCCCTGAACTCCGCACCATCTCCGACCTCCGCCTCTTCCGCAAGTGTCTGAAGACACACCTATTCCACCTAGCCGGCCTAGCGTAACCTCCATACTGATTATTAGATAGTTTTAAATTTGGGATTTTAATTCGGTTTTTAGCGCAGGGTTTATTTATTAGAATAAGTATTTTAAATTTTGATATATTTTATATATTTTGTATCTATTTTAACATCCCTGTGCGCCGCCCTGGGTCCATTTGGAGAAGGGCGGGGTATAAATTTAATAAATAAATAAATAAATAAATAAATAAATGTTTCCTATTTGGGTCATGAAACATCTACAAGGAAACAACGAAGCTCCGACAGCATAAAGGGCTTCACATTCTCCTCCTCCTCCTCATAATAATAATAAATAATATTTTATTTATAAACCGCCTCCTCTCCCTAAAGGGACTCGGAGCGGTGCACAGGGAAAAATTAAAAATACCAATATAAAATACATAAATAGATAGATAAAATACAAATTAAACCAAATTATCCCTGCGCTAAAATCCCCTATCTTAAAATACGCTAAAATCCCCTAAAACCCTATTAAAAGACGGAAGACTAACCTAGGCCGGCCAAGCAGAAAAAGTGTGTTTTTAATTTTTGACGGAAGGAGCGGAGGTCCGTAGTTGTTCTGATCTCGGGGGGAAGGTCGTTCCAGAGGACTGGGCCCGCCACAGAGAAGGCCCTTCCCCTGGGCGTCGCCCGCTGGCATAGCCTAGTGGACGGCACCCGGAGAAGTCCCTCTCTGTGTGAGCGAATCGGCCGCAGGGATGTATGAGGCAGGATCCGATCCCGCAGATAACTAGGTCCCGTGCCATGGAGCGCTTTAAAGATGGTGACTAACACCTTGAAGCGCACCCGAAAGATGACAGGCAGCCAATGCAGCTCGCGCAAGAGCGGTGTTATGTGGGTAAACCTTGAGGTTCCCATTATTGCTCGCACGGCTGCATTCTGGACAAGCTGAAGTCTTCGGGTGCACCTCAAGGGGAGCCCCATGTAGAGAGAATTGCAGTAGTCCAGTCGGGATGTCATGAGGGCATGAGTGACTGTGCAAAGGGCATCCCGATCCAATAGGGGGCGCAACTGGCGTACCAGGCGAACCTGGTAAAACGCCCTCCTGGCCACGGCTGTCACTTGATCTTCCATGGACAGCCAGGTATCCAGGAGGACGCCCAAGTTGCGTGCCCCATCCACAGGGGTAAGGTGTTCGTCCCCTATGGCCAGTGATGGAGTCAACTGGTTGTACCGGGATGCTGGAAACCACAGCCACTCGGTCTTGGATGGGTTGAGTCTGAGTCTGTTCCTTCCCATCCAGGCCCGCACGGCTTCAAGGAACTGGCACATCACCGCTACGGCATCGTTGGGGTGGTTTGGGGTAGATATATACAGCTGCGTGTCGTCAGCGTAGAGGTGGTACTCTACCCCAAAACCACGGATGATCTCGCCCAGCGGCTTCATATATGTGTTGAACAAGAGAGGAGAGAGGACCGACCCCTGAGGCACCCCACATGTGAGGGGTCTCGGGGTCGACCTCTGCTCTCCTGCCAACACAAATTGCGATAGACCGGAGAGGTAGGAGGAGAACCACCGCAGTACGGTGCCCCTCACCCCCAACCCCTCCAGCCGATGCAATAGGATACCATGGTCGATGGTATCAAAAGCCGCTGAGAGGTCTAATAGGACCAGGATGGAGGAGCAACCCCTATCTCTGGCCCTCCAGAGATCATCTACCAACGCGACCAATGCCGTCTCGGTGCTGTGCCCGGGCCGGAAGCCGGACTGGCGCGGGTCCAGATAATCAACTTCCTCCAAGTGACGGGGAAACTGTTGTGCCACCACACTCTCAACAACCTTCGCCAGGAAGGGAAGGTTGGAGACGGGACGATAGTTGGCTAATAAAGCTGGATCCAGAGAGGGCTTCTTCAGGAGGGGCCTCACCATAGCCTCTTTAAGGGAGGCAGGCAAGAAACCCTCACTCAGAGAAGCGGTGACAACCTCCTGGAGCCAGCCTCGTGTCACCTCCCAGGATGCCAGTACAAGCCAGGAGGGACACGGGTCCAATAAACATGTGGTGGCTCGCAGTCGCCCACGTAACCTGTCCATATCCTCGGAAGTAACAGAGTCAAATCTTCCCACAAAACTGTCTCAAGACCTGCCTCGGGGCATCCTAACAAGGAGAAGGGCGGGGTATAAATTTAATAAAATAAATAAATACATAAATCCCACTGGACCATCGATGGAGACTAACTCGCTCTGAATCTGAGCGATTTTATCCTGCAGATAAATCCCAAATTCCTCTCCTCTACCCTGTAATGGGGTTTCCCGCACCCTCTGTTGAAGGAGGGAACGGGTCACCCTAAACAGGGTGGCAGGGCGGTTATCTGCGGATGCTATGAGAGTGGCACAATGATGACGTTTGGCCACTCTCAGCGCCACAAGCTAAGTCCTCCTCCTCGCACTGATGATATCCCCTAGTTGCGTCCTAAAACCACCCAGCTCAGAGAACCCCAAACCCCCACAGCCTCCTCCTCCTTCTCTCCACACACTCGCCCCTTCCAGGCCTGATGATGTCATCTAGCTGGTTCATGAAACGCCTGCAAACAGCAAACACGCAGGATAGAAATCTTACAGGATAGAAATCACGGACCAAAGTCATAGCAACCCATTCCCTTTTGTTTTAAATCAGGGAGAGATAGGTACGATTTAAGGGGGCAAACAGGGTCTAGGGGTGTCTACCTCCCTTTTCCCCAACCTGGCGCTCCCAATGGATTGCACTGAGCGGCCCAAAGTCTCAACCAGTGACCCACTGAAAGTGCATGTGACTCTGGACAGGGAGTGGGTAGACCTCTGAGGCCCCGGGGTGGAGTGGGATGCTTGGTAGATGTCAGAAATTCTGTTTATATAGAGCATCGCAGATCAAGCAACATGCACAGTCACCATGTGCTTTACTGCTTAACTGTAACAGGGAACAGGACACAAAGGAACTATAGATGCTAACTGAACATTTATATAACCATAGATGCTAACTAAACACTGCCATCTACTGGCTGATTAATTGTGTAGTTGTTGCAATATAAATACATTCTAACAATGAATTCCAATGGGGGGTGGGAAGGCTTACGTCCAAGATGCTTTCCCGTTCGCGGGAGGAGAGACGGGTCAGCCGCCTCTTCTGCAGGCACTCCCGCCGAGCGGCCACCCGTTCTTTGCGTACGTCCACGGCTTCTTTCTTCCGCCTTTGGATGTATTTGGGGGTCACCCCGAAGTCCTATGAAGGAAGAAGCGCGGTGCTTACAATTCCCAGGGGAGGGACGCAGACGGGCAGAGGGACCCCTCCTGTCTCTTTCAAGGGTTGGTTCTTGGGAGTGGGCCTCCTTTGTTAGGGTGGGCTAGGCAGGGTCAGCTTTCCACCTTGCCCCAAGCTCCATAGGGCACCCTGACCCAAATGGAGCCCGCAGAAGACTGGAAGGATGCCAGGCATTCAATTTATCTATGTCTGCCTGCCTGTCATCTATATCTATCTATCTATCTATCTATCTATCTATCTATCTATCTATCTATCTATCTATCTATCTATCTATCTATCAATCTATCTATCATCTATCTATCTATCTATCTATCTATCTATCTATCTATCTATCATCTATCTATCTATCTATCTATCTATCTATCTATCTATCTATCTATCTATTGTCTATCATCACTTCTGTCTTCGTTTTTCTCTCTTTCACTGATCTATTTATCTTTCTCTCTATCTAGTCTATATCTATCCATCCTTCTGTCCGTCCGTCTATCGGTCCATCCATCCATCCATCCATCCATCCATCCATCCATTTATCCATCCATCTATCTCCATCCACCCATCCATCCATCTCCATCCATCCATCCATCCACCCACCCACCCACCCACCCACCCACCCACCCATCCATCCATCCATCCATCCATCCATCCATCCATCCATCCATCCATCCATCCATCCATCCATCCATCCTCTCTACACCCATCTTGCCAGGCGACCTTAGACAACTTACAGGAATATAAGCGCAGCATCAAACCGTAGACCAATGGGGAGTCGGGGTGTGTGAGCTCCTTTCAGCTGAGAGAAAGCCAAGCAGGAGGGAGAAGGAGGGAGTCGTGGAGAGAGGGGAGGTCTTCCTGCAGAGCCCCCCTTCTCCCCCTCCCCATTTCAGAGAGCAGCTTCCACCCAGCCTGGCCCTGCCCCGCCCTGCCTGCCTGCCAGCCCCTCGGGGGGCACGAGGGAGCCCACCTTCTTCTTGAGGAACCTCTGGACCAGCCCGGATTCGTCCAACAGGAACTTGTCTCCCCTCCGCTGGTCCACACAGGCGTGGAGGGGCTTCTTGGCCACGGCCATGATGGCCTCGGCCACGTTGGCCGTGACGAAGTTCTTCTCGCTGTGGATGCCCATCAGCGGCCGGTCGGACTGCGGAGGCAACTGGGGTTTGCCAGGGAGCCTCTTTTCCCGCTCAAGCGTGCCTGTGGTCGCGGGGGGAAAGACAGGACACCCCGTTGGGTGACGGTGCAGTCGAAGTTTGGGTCGGAACCAAATCCAGCTCATCTCCCACTTACGACCTTTCTTCAAGTGACCGTTCGGAGTTACGAAAAGAGAGTTTGGGATTTTCTCTCCCACTGAACGCCCGTCGTGGTATCCCTGGTTACAATTGGGAAGCTTAGCAACTGCTGCGTGTTTCTGACCGTTGCAGCCTCCCCTTTTGTGACCTTCTGGCAAGCAAAGTCAATGGGGAGAGCCAGATGGGCATGGTGGGGCTTGGTGGGCGTGGCAAGGTAAGGATACTGCAAATCTCCATTCCCTCCACACTCCAGGGGAAGGATACTGCAAAATCCCCACTCTCTCCACACTCCAGGGGAAGGATACTGCAAAATCCCTACTCCCTCCACACTCCAGGGGAAGGATACTGCAAAATCCCTACTCCCTCCACACTCCATGGAAAGGATACTGCAAAATCCCCATTCCCTCCACACTCCAGGGGGCAGGATACTGCAAAATACCCACTCCCTCCACTCTCTGGGGCCAGCCATAGGTGGTAGTTGCTGGTTCTCCGAAGTACTCAAGATTTGCACTACCGGTTCTCGAGAAACTGTCAGAACCGGCTGAATTTCACCTCTGGTGTGAAACCTGAAATGGTATAGGGTCTCCTGCGCGAGCAGGGGTTGGACTAGAAGACCTCCAAGGACCCTTCCAGCTCTATTGAGATTACAAACGCAGAGAGTGAAACAGTACGGGGCGTTTCCAAAATTGACAGGGTGGATCAAGAACACCCCAGATTTTCTTGGGTTCCGAGGGACCCCCTGTGAAAACCTCACAGCTGCTTCGTTGAGCCCCACTGGGCTTCCCCCCAGCCCATCTCCAGGGGTTTTCTTTTGACCCCCACAAGCAAATCCACTCCAAGGGATCTCATCCGTCTCAGGATCTCTATTGATCCCTAACACCGCTCCCTTCGAGGGCTGATAATGTTACCTGGGCGGGTCATGAAACGTCGGCAAAAAAGCCACCCAGCTCAGGGGACGTCCACAAGTCTCAAAGTCGCTCCCTGATCTAGACCGAAGAAAGAGGTTCGAGCCCCCTTTCCCCCCTTCCTTCCTCACGCACGGCAGAGAAAACCGGGCGTGCTAACGTACATTTGGGGACCTTCTTGGAGTGTTTCCGGAGGTACTCCTTCGGGCCTGGCACTTGCAGCTTCGGGATGCCCATGGTTTGGCATGGTGCCTTCCTCTTCTCTTCCATTTCCCGTTGGATGGAAGACCGGAAGGTGGAGATGTATCTGTGGCTGAGAGTAAAGGAGGCGGTGGGAGCGAGCAGAAAAACGGGGGGTCTGCCTGGGTTGGGGATGCGGAAGGGGGTCATTGGCTCGATTCTTCTGAAGGACCCCCAGGCTCAGGCTTATTGGGGAAGACGCTGGCCGAAACACTCCCACATCTACACAACTCACCAGAGCCTCCACTCGGGCACCCAGATGGGACGGTGACCGTTTCCAGAGAGAACAATGCTCCCACAGCCCATAATAGTCGGCTTCCATAGGTCCATTTGGCCTGAATATTTAGAGAGAGCTAGCGTGGTTTGATGGTTAATGTACCAAGCTAGAAACTAGGTGATGCTGAGTTCTAGTCCCACGTTATCCATGAAAGGCAGCTGGGTGACTTTGGGCCCATCACCAGGAGACGGTGAGTTCTAGTCCCACCATAGGAATGAAAACCAACTAGGTTCCCTCTCTGCTTCTCTCTCCCCCTCTTCCTCCACTCCTTCTCACTCCTTCTCTCTCCTTTTTCCCTCTCTCCTCTCCCTCTCTCCCCCCTCTCTTGCACACCCTCTTGATTTCTCTCTCTTTTCCCCCTCCTCTCGCCCTCTCTCTCTTCTCCTTTTCAATCTTTCTCTCTCTCCTTTCTCCTCTCCCTCTCTTCTCTCTCTCTGCTTCTCTCTCCCCCTCTCTCCTCTCCTTCTCACTCTTTCTCTCCCTCCTTCCTTTCTCTCCCTCTCCTCTCCCTCTCTCTCTGCTTCTCTCTCCTCCTCTCTTTCTCCACTCCTTCTCACTCTTTCTCTCTCTCCTCTCCCTCTCTCTGCTTCTCTCTCCCCCTCTTTCTTCTCTCCTTCTCACTCTTTCTCTCTCCCCCTCTCTCTCCTTTCTCCCTCTCCCTCTCCCTCTGCTTCTTTCTCCTCCTCTCTTTCTCCTCTCCTTCTCACTCTTTCTCTCTCTCCTCTCCCTCTCTCTGCTTCTCTCTCCCCCTCTTTCTTCTCTCCTTCTCACTCTTTCTCTCTCCCCCTCTCTCTCCTTTCTCCCTCTCCCTCTCCCTCTGCTTCTTTCTCCTCCTCTCTTTCTCCTCTCCTTCTCATTCTTGTGCCTGGAGGCCATGGAGGCTGTGGAGTGCCTGGAGGCCGTGCTGATCTGGATGGGGAGGAACAGGCTCAGGCTCAAACCCTCCAAGACCGAATGGCTGTGGTTCCCGGCATCCCGTTACAGTCAGCTGGTTCCATCGCTGGCTATGGGGGGAGGGGTGAGACCTTAGCCCCCACAGGAAGGGTTCGCAACTTGGGTGTCCTCCTGGATGCACGGCTGTCCTTGAAAGATCATATGACGGCTCTCGCCAGGGGGGCTTTTTATCAGGTTCGCCTGATTTACCAGTTGCGTCCCTTTCTAGATCTGGATGCCCTGCGCACAGTCACTCATTCCCTCGTCTCTTCCTGTCTGGACTACTTCAATGCTCTCTACATGCGGCTCCCCTTGAAGAGCACCTGGAGGCTCCAACTGGTCCAGAATGCAGCCGCAGGGGTAATTATGGGGGCGACACGACGCTCCCATGTAACACTCCTCCTGCACAAACTACACTGGCTTCCGGTGGTTTTCCGGGTGCGATTCAAGGTGTTGGTTACTATCTTTAAAGCGCTCCATGGCTTAGGACCTGGGTATTTACGAGATCGCTTTCTGCCACCGAGAGCCTCCCACTGGCCAGTACGCTCCCCTAGAGAGGGTCTCCTCATGGTGCCGTCGACTAGACAATATCGACTGGCGACACCCAGGGGGAGAGCCTTCTCCGTGGGAGCCCCTGTCCTCTGGAACGAATGGCCCCCGGAATTAAGAACTATCTCTGACTTACGCACCTTCCGCCGTGCTCTCAAAACCTTTTTCTTCCAACAAGCCGGGCTGGCATGAAACATGATTTTTAAATTCAAATTTTTATTAATTTTAATCAGGGTTAGTTTGGTTTTTTTCCCCACGTTTCGGCCAAGATTTAATATGTTTTTTAAAAGCTTTTTTAACTTTTGTATATTTGTTTTTATTCTGGCTGTACACTGCCCTGAGTCCTTCAGAAGTAAGGTGGTATAAAAAACCAATAAAACTCAAAACTCTTTCTCTCTCCCCCCCCTCTCCTTTCTTCCTCTCTCCTCTCCCTCTCTCCTCTCTCTCTGCTACTCTCTCCTCCTCTCTTTCTCCACTCCTCCCTCTTTCTCTGTTTCTCCTTTCTCTCTCTGCTTCTCTCCCCCTCTCTCTCCTTTCTTCCTCTCCTCTCCTTCTCCTCTCTCTCTGCTACTCTCTCCTCCTCTCTTTCTCCACTCCTTCTCCCTCTTTCTCTGTCTCTCCTTTCTCTCTCTCCTTCTCTCCCCCTCTCTCACACACCCTCTCAATTTTCCTCTCTCCCCCTCCTCTCTCCCTCTCTCTCCTCCTCACTCTTTTCTCTCTCCCTCTCTCCTCTCTTTCTCCTCTTTCTCTATACCTCGCTCCCCGACGCCCTCCCCTCTCTCTTTCTCCTTTCTCTCTCTCTCCCCCTCTCTCTTACATACCCTCTCAATTTTCCTCTCTCCCCCCTCCTCTCTCTCTCCTCTCTCTGCTTCTCTCTGTCCCTCTCTCTCCCCCTCTCCTTTTTCTCCCTCTCCCTCTCTCTCCCAACCCCCTCCCCTCTTTCTTTCTCTCTTTCTCTCCTCTCCCCCTCTCTCTTCCTCTCTTTTGCACATCCTCTCTCTCACCCTCTCCGTTTTTCCCCTCTTTCTCCCTTTCCTCTCTCCCTCCTGCTTTCTCCTCTCTCTCTCAGCTAGTCTCTCCCCCCCTCTCTCTCCACTCCTTTTCACTCTTTCTCTCCCTCCCTCCATTCACCCCCTTGAGCTGGCTGCCTGATGCCCATTTCAGCCCCTACCTTAACTGTGGCTTGCTGGGCTCTTCCTCCCTGGTGGGCAGCCAGTGGTAGATGCTCTCCTGTTTCTCCGGGCGAGGCTGGGGGCAGAGAACGGCAGCCATTTCGGGCGGGGGTCCCAGAGAAAGCCGGGCTGAAATGACAGAAGGGAGAATTTGAGGGGAGGGGGGGGGAAATTAGGGAGCTTCTCAACTTGGGAAATTAAATGGGGGGGGGAGGAGTGACCCATCCACCCTTTGGGGAAGAGCAGAAGGGGACCAGGGTCCTTATCCTCCCCCCACACACTGGGGGTCTCTCAAAGCTACAGGATGAGGGTCCTGAGACCTTAAAAAGTCCCCTCAATTACTCTGTTCTCTCCAACCCCTGAATTTGGAGGAGGAGATTCCTTGCAGGGCCCAGGGAGGGGGGTTCCCTCTCCACCCCCCCAACACCTCTGGAAGAAAAAGCGGCTCCCAACGTCCGGTAGTGGCAGTTGCTTCTGAGGGGGAGGAGCCTGCAGAGGCCCCGCCCACAGGGTTCTAGGGCTCTAGAACTGCAGCCCCCCCCACCCACCCGGGGAGGAGGGGCATGAGTCCCACTGACCCCTATTGGCAGGAACCCCCATCAGGTCTCACCCCCAGCCACCCACCCACCACAACTGGAGTATTTCGTATATATCGGAATCGGGGTGGGGTGGAAAGTCCCGGCAGACCATGGGGGACCCCCGAACCCCATTTTGAGCTCCCTCCTCATAGCCTGAGCCACAGATTAACCATCTGTAAGACCCCAGTGAGTGGGTGGTTGGGGGGTGTGTGGAGTCAACATGACTTAAAAGAAGCTGTTGGGGTCATTGGTGACATCTACATTTTTTGACTACCGCTTCGGTGGGCGTGGCCTGGTGGGGCGTGGCTCGGTCAGGGTGGTGTCATGTGACTGGGTGGGTGTGGCTATGCAGTCATGTCACTGGGGGATCAAAAGACAGAAACTCACGTTAACCATGTCCTGCGGGAGCAGGGTTGGACTAGATGACCTCCAGGTGGCTCCCAGCCCTGGATTATCCTCTGAAGCTGCCTCTAGTGCCAGGTTTGTAGTCCTTCCTTTCTTTCTTTTTCTCCTTTTTCTCCTTTTTCTCCTTTCTGTCTTTCTTTCTTTCTTTCTTTCTTTATTTTTCTCCTTTTTCTCCTTTTTTTCCTTTTTCTCCTTTCTTTCTTTCTTTCTTTCTTTCTTTCTTTCTTTCTTTCTTTCTTTCTTTCTTTCTTTCTTTCTCCTTTTTCTCCTTTTTCTTCTTTCTTTCTTTCTTTCTTTCTTTCTTTCTTCTTTTTCTCCTTTTTCTCCTTTCTTTCTTTCTTTCTTTCTTTCTTTCTTTCTTTCTTTCTTTCTTTCTTTCTTTCTTTCTTTCTTTCTTTCTTTCTTTCTTTCCACTCCCCACCCCCCATTTTTTTGGCCCACGCCTGCTCTTTCTATTTTGAAATGGTGGGTGGGTGGGCCGCGAGGATTCCTCCTCGGGACCCCAAGCTGCAGAAGGGACCCCAGCCCCACGGCTGATGGTGAGTATCGGCCAACCCTGATCAAGAGCGTTCCATGCCACCAGATCTCAATGAGTTAGAAGAAGAAGAACAGAAGAGCAAAGCCGGAAGGAACCTTGGAGGTCATCTAGTCCAACCCTCTGCTTGAGCAGGAGATCCTATACCCATGATGGTGAACCTATGGCATGCATGCCACAGGTGGCATGCACAGCCATTTGTCAGGGCACGTGAGGCTTGCCCTATCAGTTGGCCAGTGTGCATGCGCGCGAAGGGCAGCTGACTTCGGCCGCCGCCTCCTCTCCTCCTCCTCCTCCTCCTCCTCCTCCTCCTCCTCCTTCTTCTTTTTTGAATGTGTTATATTTACTGATTTTTCTCTGTTACAATTATATGCTCCAGTGATGAACAGTAAGCACAACACGAATCAGGGAAGGAAATAATAAAATCATTACAGCATCTTGCATTTATGTATAATATTCATTACATTTATATACCACCCACCTTGTAGGCAGGTGACTCTGGGTGGCGTCCTAGATAATCAAAAGAGTATTCTAAAAGATTCAAACAGTAAAGCAGTGTGGTCTAACATTAATTCAGAATTAGCTAAGTTGGCAGATGTTTACGAAAGCTCATGCAAAAAATAATAATAAAAAATAAGCAGGAAAGTAATCGCAAAGCAGGATGCAACCCCATCCAGTACAGTCTTATTTCGATGTAAGAATGTATACAAAAAGTCGTCTATTTGAAAGTTTTCTGTTCTTTGTCTTCTTTTTTTGGGGTCGTCTTTTGAGGCCATCTTTCACCCTCTGGAGGCTTCAGGAGCTTTCCTGAAGCCTCCGGAGCGCCAAAACCCGGCCCTACGGGCAAACGGGAAGTTTGGGAACTGACTGGTTTTAGCCCTCTGGAGCTTTCAGGGGCGCTCAGGAGACTCCCCTAAAGGCTCCGGAGGGCTAAAAACGACACCATGAGCAAACCGGAAGTGACTTCCAGTTTGCCCACAGGGCTGGTTTTTCGCTCTCCGGAGGCTTCAGGGAAGCTCCTGAAGCCTCCCGAGGGCCTCCGGGGGGTGGGGGAGGCTGTTTTCACCCTCCCCAGGCTCCTGTAAAGTCTCTGGAGCCTGGGGAGGGCAAAAACAGCCTCCCTCTCCCCCCCCCCAGAGTGGGGTGTGGCTGGTCGAGTTACTACCTACCTACCGAACCGATATGAACCGGGAGGAAACCCACCTCTGTTGCGGAGGGCGAAAAACAGCCAAAAATGGAGGCTGAAATCAGCTGGTCTGCATGCATGGATGCGCTGGAGCTGACTGGGCAACGCCTCATGTGCCCTAAGTAATGGCGCCACGTGCCACCTGTGGCTTGTGCGCCATAGGTTCACCATCATGGCCCTCTACCAGGGATGGCGAACCTTTTTCTTACGGCGTGCCAAAAGTGTGTGCGCGCATCCCATCATGTGCACATGCGTGCCCACACCAATGCAATCCTCCGCGTCCATTTGCACATGCGTGCCCGACCCCCACATGCATGTTTGTATGACCCCCATCAGGCTCTGGAGGCTTTCCTAAAGCCTAGGGAGGGTGAAAATGGTCTCTCCCATCCCCCCAGAGGCCCTCCGGAAGCCAGAAATGGATCGTTCCTGAACTTCCGGTTGGCTCGTTGGGACCGTTTTCCGCCCAGCCTCCGGGGGCTTTCCTGAAACCTGGGGAGGGTGAAAACAGCCTCTCCTGGCCTTCCGGAAGGCCGAAAATCAGATAGCCAAGCACGTGCATGCACACTGGAGCTGACGACCGGGCGTGCTAGCAAATATGGCTCCCCATGCCACCTGTGGCACATGTGTTATAGGTTCTCCATCACGGCCCTATAACTATTCTGTCTAACCATAAAAATCTCCATTGGCGAAGCACCCACAGCGTCTGGTGGCCAGCTGTTCCACTGGTTAATTGTCATCACTGTTAGGAGCTTTCTCCTTAATTTCAGGTTGCTTCTCTCCCTGATTAGTTTCCATTGGTTGTTTCTCGTCTTGCCTTCTGGTGCTTTGGAAAATAAGTGGAGCCCTCTCTTCTTTGGGGCAGCCTCCTACATACTGAAACACTACTATCGTGCCACCCCCCCCCCCGTTCCTTGCCTTTGTTTATTTATTTATTTTATTTATATTCGATTTATATAACTGCTCCTTCTCCATCGAGATGAACTCAGGGCGGTGCACAGGGAATTAAAAATCAGCAATAAATAACAATAAATACAATAATAACATCAAAAATGAATTAAACTAAGAACCTGTGCTAAAATATTCCCATTAAAATTCTAAAATACATTTACTGATTGGCTGAGATCGTGTTGCGTCTGAGCTCTAAGCTCTAGGCTCTAAGCTAGACCGGCTTGATGGAAAAGATACGTCTTGAGTGAACGGCGAAAGAGGGGAAGGTCCGTGATAGTCCGAAGTTCGGGGGGTAGGTCATTCCAGAGAGATGGCCCAGCCACAGAGAAGGCCCTCCCCCTGGGCACCGCTAGCCAGCATTGACTGGCGGTTGGCACCCTGAGGAGGCCCACCCTGTGAGAGTGGATCGGTCGCTGGGAGGTGTGCGGCAGGAGACGGTCCCGCAAATAGCTAGGCCCCGTGCCATGGAGCGATTTAAAGATGTTAACAAGCACCTTGAAGCACACCCGGAAGGCCACCGGCAGCCAGTGCAGCTCGCGCAGGAGAGGTGTTACGTGGGAGCTTCGAGATGCTCCCAGAATCCCCCGCGCGACCGCATTCTGCACTAACTGGAGCCTCCGGATGCACCTCAAGGGGAGCCCCATGTAGAGAGCGTTACAATAGTCTAGGCGGGACGTAACGAGCGCTTGAGTGACAGTGCGGAGGGCGTTGTTAAACTAGACATACCTAATTCCTGCCACCCTTCTGCATATATTTTAACCTCCAGTCCCCTAATCATCTTTGTTGCTCTTCTCTGCACGTGGCTCGGCCTTGGCCTCCATTGTAGCCCTGAGCAAGGAGAAGAAGTGGGCTGGTGGCCACGCGAATCCCGCCCGATGGGGCTACTGCTGCCATGACTGCGAGGGCAAGGCAGGTATCAGGGTGTGGGTGGCCTGGCTGTGGGGACACTGAGGGAAGCCAGTGTGGAGCATGTGGGGCAGCTCCATCCCCACCTGCCTTGCGGTGGCAGCCCTGGTGTGCCATGTGGCCCCTGACCCACCGCAAGCAAGCAGACGTGGGTCTCCTGTATATGGAAATAAAGCATCTCCAAAAATAGGCCCTGGTGCTTATTTTGAGAGCCAAAAGAAAATAAGACCCAGTCTTATTATGGAGGAAACGTGGGTGTGTTATATACCAGTCATGGCGAACTTTTCTGGCACCGAGTGTCCAAACTGGAAACCCTGAAAGCCAGCTGGCCGGCATGCGCATGCCTGGCTTTTTTGCCGTTTTTGGGCCATGTTCCCAAAAAGACCTAAAAAACTGCCTGAAAAAGGTCCAGAAAATGGCCTGAAAAATGATGTTTGACCAATTTTGGCTGGTACAGATTTTTCAGCCCATTTTCAGGCCGTTTTAGGGGCTGTTTTTAGCCTGGAACATGATCTGAAAACAGCCTTTAAAACGCCCCAGAAAATGGCCCAAAAACCAGCCAAAAATGGCCATTTGGGGGGCCATTTTCAGGCCATTTCCCAACACTCTGGCACTTGCAAAGACAAAACTATGCCGGAAACCAGAAGGGCAGCTGGCAACAGACAGGGCCCTGCATGCCACCTCTGGCACGTGTGCCATAGTTTTGCCACCATGGTCATCTATAGTATGTTGAATGCAGCAAGAGCACCTTATGCGCAACCATGGAAGGGCACTTCGATCCCCAGAATGGATGAAGGGTTGCCAGATTTGATGGAGTTAGCAGAGATGCTTACACTGACCGCTTTGATTCAAGACAAAAAAAACCCACCACAATTTCTTGTTTGGAAACCACTTTTGGACTTTGTGCTTGAGGTGGGGGGGAAAATGAAAATTTGATTTTGGGAGAGATTTATCTTTATGGAAGTGGTGATTTTATACGATTGTGTAAAAGTTAAAGAAAGAAAAGAGGTTTGATGTTATGATCTTATTCCCCTCCCCTATTTTTCCAATTATTTGCTTCTGAATTTTTGTATTTTATATTATAAACCAATAAAAAGAAAATCAGACATAAAAGGATCCAGCCAGTAGATGGCCGTGTTTGTATGTTTTCTAGGTATAATCTAATCAGATCCAAGCCAAGGAGGTTTAATCCATAGAATTAGATCGTCACTTCAGTAACATGTCAGTGTTAATGGAGGAGTTGGAGGGCACCTTCTCAGACCAGCAAGCTTTCCTAAAAGGTGTTGACTTAAATTCCCCATCAGACTTCTTGCCCCTCTGTGCCATAAATGGCTTTTGTACTTTTTTAGAAATTTGGTATACACACACACACACACACACACACACACACGCATACATATAGAGAAAGAATAAAGTGCACAGTCACCATGTGCCTTTTCTGCTTAACTGCTTAATTGTTACAGTTGATAGGAAAACATGCTCTTATGTCTTTTTTGTTTGGAGGAGGTTTTCCTATCAACTGTTACAATTAAGCAGTTAAGCAGAAAAGGCACATGGTGACTGTGCACTTTATTCTTTCTCTATATGTATGCATATATATATGTGTGTGTGTGTGTTTGTGTATACCAAATTTGTGTAAACACTAAGTTCCTAACGATGTTGCAAACGGCTGGGATACAACATAAAGGTTCTGCTCTTTTTGGACACAGTATAATGCATTTGTGGAATGGAGAGGGCAGACATAATACTAATACTAATACTAATACTAATACTAATACTAATATAATTTGTAAACCGCTCTCTCTCCCCGAAGGGACTCGAGGTGGTGCACAGGGAATTAAAAATACACATATATTAAAACCAACACACATTATCATACAAATTTAAAATGAATTAAACCTAGACCCTGCGCTAAAATCCCCAACTATCTAAAAACTAATACCCCTAAAAATCCCTAATAAAACAATTTGAGTATTCAGCTTGAGGTAAATGGGTCGATTAAGCCAAGCCGGCCTCCTGGTGGGGGGCTTTGGGCGAAGAGCCGGAGGGTCTCGTTCCAGTGGGGCTGCCTCATGGCCTGGAACTGGCTGACCATCTCAGCCCGCTGAGCCTCCAGGCACCAGCATCTGGCCTTGCACGCTCGCAGGTCTTCCCTCTGCTTGGAAAACCTATGCTCCTAGTCCTCAGTGAGGTGCTTCTGCTGAGCCTCCTTCTCCGTCAGATCCGATTTGCACTGAGCTGTTTTGCCAACTCTTTCTCTTAGCTCCACCCACTGCTTCCTTCTGGGACCCTAAGGAGCGGCTGGGAGGGGAGGGGCGAGTAGAGGCCAGTGAGGCGCCTCTCGATGTGAGTGACAACGAGTTGGCCATGCCCACCCAGTCACATGACCTCCCAGCCATGCCCACCCAACCAGTCATTAGGCGGATCATATTAATGGTCCTCGGGATTTAAGATGATGAATTTAGTGGCCCTTGAGGTCCGAAAGATTGGTGACCCCTGTTCTAGTCCAACCCCCTGCTCAAGCAGGAGATCCTATACTATTTCAGACACGTGTCTGTCCAATGTCATCTTGAAAACCTCCAGTGTTGAAGTGCCCAGAACTTCTAGTGGCGAGTGGTTCCACTGGTTGATTGTTCTCACTGTTAGGAAGCTTCTCTTTCATTCCAGTTGCTTCTGCTTCATACAGTTTTGGTCGCCACGATGTAGAAAAGACATGGAGACTCTGGAAAGAGTGCAGAGAAGAGCAACCAAGATGATTAGGGAACTGGAGGCTAAAACATATGAAGAACGGCTGCAGGAGCTGGGTATGTCTAGCTTGATGAAGAGAAGGACCAGGGGAGACAGGATAGCAGTGTTCCGATATCTCAGAGGGTGCCACAAAGAAGAGGGAGTCAAACTATTCTCCAAGGCACCTGGGGGCAGGACAAGAAGCAATGGGTGGAAACTACTCAAGGAGAGAAGCAACTTAGAATTGAGGAGAAATTTCCTGACAGTCAGAACAATTAACCTCTGGAACAGCTTGCCTCCAGAAGTTGTGAATGCCCCAACCCTGGAAGCCTTTAAAAAGATGTTAGGTAGCCATTTGTCTGAAATGGTATAGGGTTCCTGCCCACGCAGGGGGTTGGACTAGAAGACCTACAAGGTCCCTTCCAACTCTGCTATTGTATTGTATTGTATTGTCCTCCAATTAGTTTCCATCCATTGTTTCTTGCCCTGCCTCTTAGTGCTTTGGAAAGACAGAGTTGGAAGGGATCTCAGAGGTCATTTAGTCCAACCCTCTGCTCAAGCAGCAGACCATTGCAGAATCACAATCAAAGAGTTGGAAGGGACTTTGAAGGTCTTCCAACCCAACCTTCCACCACCACTCAAGACAGTCCTTCTTTTCCCTAGATTGACCAAGCCCAAATCCTGCATCCGTTCTTCATATGTTCTCCTCTCTTAATTGCCATAATCATCTCAGTTGCCCTTCACCCCAAAGGTGCCATTTCCAAGGGGCAACTCGACTTTCTCGTGGGTCTTTGAAGAAGTTTCGCTCCTCCTCCAAGAAGCTTCTTCATCTGAGTTCTTGATTGTTCTTTTTTCCCAAAGTCTCAACCTCTTTTTCATCACATTGGCGTAACCAAAACTATGTTCCAGCATAACTCTGGAATACCTCGAGCAATTTCAACCAAACTTGGAACACAGATGACTTACACTCTGGAAACAAATACTGGGTGGGTGTGTTGGGGGAGTACAACACTCCTGTGTGTGCATCTTTGTGTGTGTGTGTGTGTGTGTGTGTTCCAGCATAAATCTGGAACGCCTGGCCTGCTAAAGAGAGCGAGTGCGGTGTCCGAGAGCGGCACTTGTTTGTGATGTCAGTTGCTTCCCAGCTTCCTCTGGAAAGCCAGCCCTCCAGTGGGCCAATGGGGAACCGCCTGATGGATTTGGGGCAAAGTACCAGGATCGTAGACAGGGTGGGAAAGAGGAGCGCGTGGGAGGGGGAAGGGAGAGGGTAGGGATGATGGGCATGCGAGGGGGAAGAAAGGTGAAACACAAATTCCCTTTATTATATTTTTCTGGTACTGTACCTAACAGAAATGTTTCTGGCTTATCATCTACAGGTAGCTTTCGTGGTTTCTTTTTTTCTAACCGTGTCTGTATTTTTATCCAATAATTCTTTTTTTTTCATACATGTCCACCACATGTGATGGTACGTGCCGGGTGTCACCGTGATTTTTATTCGATGCTTCTGTTCAGACCAGGGAGGATTGTGTTAGCTTTTCTGGCTGCTGCCACGCAGGGTCGGCTCCTGTTTAATTCATCATCTGCTAGGACTCCAACGTTCCTCTCCCACTTCCTGTTTTTGAGGCAAGATAAGACAATCGGGCTGCTGCTTGAAGTGCTGATTCTTCAAAAAGTTTTATCATCACCGGACTCCGTTCCCATCATAAAGTCCTCACAAGGTTCAAAGCACGAGGAGATCTAGCAGGGCAGCAGAAAAGCAGAGCAGCAGATCCACCTGCCTTTGGGGATTCCTGATCTCTTCAACCAGGTGAGACATTCCCTCCCTTCCCCAGGGACCCCCTTATTGGTGGTGGTGGAGTGGAGTGGGAGGAGGGCAAGCCTTTTCCTGGGCATCAGGTGGAAAGCAGAGTCAAGGAGCTGCTGCTTTGGAACGAGAACAGGGGATCTCACGTCTGAAATGGGTGGGTGGGACAGCTGAGACCCTCAGGATCCCCGTCTTCCTTCTTAACTGAAAAAACTGGAGGCAGAGGAGGGAGGGGAAGAGAACAGCAGGTGACTTAGTAACAGGTGGGGCACAGAAGCACCTGTGCTGTCGGGAGGGGGGATATTCCAGGTCATTTGGGGAGGGGGGAGTGTTGGCTGAAGCTCCTAAGCTGTGGGGAACTTGCAGAAAGCAGAAAGTATGCAGTTTGTGTGTGTGTGTGTGTGTGTGTGTGTGCCAGAGAGAGAGAGAAAGAGGCAGAGAGAAGAGGGGAGAGAAAGAGAGAGGGGGCAGGGAGATACAAAGAGAGAGGGAAGAGAGAGAGCAAGGGAGCAAGAAAGAGAGGGGGGAAAGAGAAGGAGGGAGGAAGAGAAAGAGAGAGAGAGGGAGACAGAAAGTGAGGGGAAGGGAGAGCGAAAGAAAGAAAGAAAGAGGGAGGGAGGGAGGGATAAATAGAGAGAAAGAGAGAGAAGTAAAGAGAAAGAGAATGGAAAGAGGGAGGGAGAGAAAGAGTGATGAGAGAGAAAGAGAGAAAGATGAGAAAGGGAGAGAAAGAGAGAGAAAGAGAGAGAGAATGAGAGAGGGAAGGGAGAAAGAGAAAGAGAGAGAAAGAGAGGGAGCAAGAGACAGAAAGTGAGGGGAAGGGAGAGCGAAAGAAAGAAAGAGGGAGGGAGGGATGAATAGAGAGAAAGAGTTTAGTTTAGTTTAGTTTATTCAATTTATACCCCGCCCTTCTCCAAATGGACTCAGGGCGGCGCACAGGAATATTAAAAAACATACAACAAACCATATAAAACTTTAAAAAACTTATTCAATAAATACAATCCTGTGTTAAAACCAAATTAAAATCCCCAAATTTAAAACTATCTAAGTCAGTAGTGGCGGTTACGCTAGGCCGGCTAGATGGAACAAATGTGTCTTTAGACACTTGCGGAAGAGGCGGGGGTCGGAGATGGTGCGAAGTTCAGGGGGTAAGTCGTTCCAAAGGGCTGGTCCCGCCACAGAGAAGGCTCTCCCCCTGGGTGTCGCCAGTCGGCATTGTCTGGCCGACGGCACCCTGAGGAGGCCCTCTCTGTGGGAGCGTATCGGTCTGAGGGATGTATGGGGCAGGAGGCGGTCTCGCATATAACTAGGCCCCGAGCCATGGAGCGCTTTAAAGATGGTCGTTAGGACCTTGAAGCGCACCCGAAAGACCACAGGAAGCCAGTGCAGCTCGCGCAGGATTGGTGTTATGTGGGAGTGTCTAGGCGCTCCCGTAATCACCCGCGCGGCTGCATTCTGGACTAACTGCAGCTTTCGAGTGCACCTCAAGGGAAGCCCCATGTAGAGAGCATTACAGTAGTCGAGTCGAGAGGTCACAAGTGCTTGAGTGACTGTGCGTAAGGCATCCCGGTCCAGTAAGGGGTGCAATTGGCGCATCAGGCGTACCTGATGAAAAGCCCCCCTGGCCACGACCGCCACATGGTCCTCCATGGACAGCCGGGAAGAGAGAGAAGTAAAGAGAAAGAGAAGGGAAAGAGGGAGGGAGAGAAAGAGAGATAGAGAGAGAAAGAGAGAGAGAAAGAGAGAGAGAGGGAGAAAGAGAGAGGGAGGGAGGGAGGGGGAGAGAGAGAGGGGGGGAGAGAGAGAATGAAGGGGGAGGGATAAAGAGAGAGAGAGAACGAGATTGAAAGTTAGAGAGAGACAAAGAGAGGGGAGAGAGAGGGAGGGAGAGAAAGAGAGTGATGAGCGAGAGAGAACCTAGCCGGTTTTCATACCTAAGGCGGGATAAAATGAGAGAATTCCAAGGCGGCTTTTATCTCCCCCCCCCCCTAAAAAAAAAGACTCAGATATGCTACTGGTCCTCTCCAGGTATCCTTATTCTCAGCAGAAGGAAATAAGCTCTCTGGATTCCCCCACCCCCCCAAATCCCTTCCCGACGTTCCATAGCAGTCTTTTCCCGACTGGGAAACTGAGTCACAATCCTACCCTGCCCCCTCCTGCTGAAGAGAGGGACCGTGTCTGGAAGTGGACCTTTCTTGGCTCTCTGGATGTTGCAGAGGGGGAGAATCCTGGGGAAGGGACTTTGAGGTGGGATAGGAAGGATCCCCAACACATAGAGACATCGGTCAATCGTGGCCTCCTGTGGATGGTTCTCCTCTCTTGCAGGGGACCAGAAGCATCAGTGACACGCAGGAGCCGAGCATGGCCCACACAGAGGACGCCATGGAGACCCCAGCCCTGGGCTGCCCCTTCCAGCTGGGGATGCTGTACGACTGCCGCAAGGACACCCTCATCCCAGGTAGGAGCCGGAAGAGAAGGGGGCGGATGGGCATCCCCTGCGGGAAACTCTCATCAACGCACAGGGAAATAGCCCTTCTGCCTCAACAAGAGGTTGCAATTTCATCAGCTGAAGAATGAGAATAGAACTGGAAGGGACCTTGGAAGTCTTCTAGTCCAGCCCCACCACTCAAGCAGGAGGCCCTAGAACATTCCGGACAAGTGGCTGTCCGGTCTCTTCTGTCCGGTCTCCATTGATGAAGCAGCCACAACTTCTGGTGGCAAGCAGTTCCATTGCTTGATTCTTCTCACTGTTAGGTGCACAGTTCGGGTGCATGGCAGGCCTGGGTCACTGCGGTTCCAGTGGCCCAGGCCACCAAGTTACTACCAGTTTGGCTGAGCGGGTCCGAACCGGTAGAAACACACCTCTGGATAGGGCGCATTGTCCAAGTCTGTCAAGATCTTCTTGGATGCTGAGCTTGTCTTCTGTTGTCTTGGCTATTTCTACCAGTTTAGTGTCATCTGCAAACTTGATGAGTTCTCCTTCCATTTCCTCCTCTGAGTCATTTATGAAGACACTAGCCGTTCCCGGCCACGTGTTGCTGCGGCCCAGTCTGTTTAAATGTCCAACCAATCTGTGTGTAGATGTACACCTGCACACACAAACACATACACACAACCACCTTATAACCCCCAACCTACCTACCTCTCCCTCTCTCCCTCTACCTACCTACCTACCTACCTACTTTGAAGTGGAGAAGGGTTCCATGTGAACAGCAATTGAATTTTTTTTATATAAATATTTTTTTATTTATTCTTATAAAAATAAAATCATACAAACATAATTTTAAACATATTGCCGTCACAGCGCGAGAAAGCATAACATTTAAATAACCAAACTTAACATTACCGTCCTAATAATAGGCCTAATATTTAACACCAACATTTACACTATATACAGCCCATCTAGTCAACGTACCTACTTCATTAATTCTTATTCGTCCTTTAATTTCTGATTGATATTATTTACCAATATCTGATTTAAACCTATATTATTGCTTCAGTTGTTATTATTCGGTCGTTCCCGTACCCAGTTATACCACCTCTTCCACGAGATAGAATTCTGAGTCCTTTTTTCCTTTAATTAATTTTGTTAATCTATCCGATTCTGCGCATTCATTAATTTTGTTTATTACTGCCCTATCCATTGGTATTTGATCACTCTTCCATTCCTGGGCAAATGCCAATCTTGCCGCAATAATTATGTGCAACACCAAAAACCATATCTCCATGTTGATATCTGGGGGTTTAAGTCCTAACAGGAAGGTTTCTGGTTTCAAATCTAATCGAAGTTGGGTGATTTCTATTAACCACTGCCTGATTTTTTCCCAGTATTTAATCGCCATTGGGCAGGTCCACCACTGATGGAAATAGGTCCCCTCTCTGTGACCACATTTCCAGCAATTAGGCATGGTCCCCGGGAACATTCTGGCAAGTCTTGCCGGGGGTAGATGCCACCGATATATCATTTTATATGTATTTTCCTTATACGAGGCTGCCATTGTCAATTTCATATTTTTGAACCAGATTTCTTCCCAACTTTGAAAGTCCAATGTGCATCCTATATTCCGTCCCCAAGCAATCATGCAGTCTTTGACCACTTGTTCCCCTACGTCTAATAACAATAGATGTCCATAACACTTGGAGAGCATCCCTTTCTCTGTTCCAAAAAGAACCTTGTCCAGTTCTTGTTTATAGGGATATATACCTTCAGTCTTCTGATCTTTTTTGTACCTTGAGAATATCTGGGAATATGGCCACCAGTCGATATGGTACCCTTGCGAAGCTAATGATTCCCTGGTCTTCAAATTCCCCTGTGAATCTAAGATCTCCTCATATGTCAAGATCTTCTCCCCTCTATATCGTGTTGGGTAAACAAGGGCTTCCTGAGTAGAGATCCAGCATGGCACCTTCAAGTATAACTTCCTCCTCAACTTCTCCCAAGAATAACTCAAGGTCCTACGCACCAAGTGGTCATTGAAGTGTTTGGGTCGCTCTGAACCGGGCCAAATATAATAGTGCCAACCATACTGTAGGCCCCTGTGAGTCATTTGCATATCAATGGAGGGTGATTAAGCCTCCTCCGACTGCAACGACCCCCATTAGGCGGGCGGCTCTGGGAATAAGCGAAATACACGGGTGCTCCTTCAGCTAAAGCTTGGAAACCACGTGATTGAAGAAAAGAGCCCCAAACGACCCCCACCCGCAGGAAAAGGGCGAGGCGCTTTGTCTGCGGCTCTCTTAAGGGCCGTCGGGGTGGGTGGGGCTTCCTCCCCCCCCATCCCATCCCAGGCTCCTTCCTTCTGCCCCCCCCTCCCTCCCTCCCTCCCTCCCAGCGCTTCCTTTGCCCAAGGGGGGAGGGGAGCGGGAGTCTTTGGCTCTGCTTGCGGCCGATGGAGGCGCTTGGGGTCCGTCCGTCCGTGGGGAGGCCAGTGCTAAGGGTCCTGGCTGAGCAGAATCCCCTACTCAGGTCCCCCCCCCCCGTTCCTTCCTTTTGCAAGTTTGCAACTACTACAAAGTTTGTAAAAGTCACAAGTGCATTGTGGGAAGGGGCGGGGGGGGGGGAAGGACGACCCCTTCAGAAGCTGCAGGGATGAAGCTCCAAATATCTCTCAGTTCTGTTTCTTTTCCCCAGGCAGAGCTGGACACCTCCCCCCGCCCCCCCCCTCCAGCCCTCGGGTGGAATAGAATAGAATAGAACAGAACTGTTGCAGGAAATTTGGCCTTCTCAGGCTGAAGGAAAAGTTCGTTATGGCAGCCAGGTTCAGAAAAGCTCGTGCAAGGCCATCCAGGAACTCCTGAACAGTCTTCCAAATGCAAACAAAGGAAATGCTTAACTCGTCTCTGATTGGCTACCTTGAGGAATGAGCTTCATTAAGTAGACGGGGTCTTACTTCTCCTTTTGACTCTAAGGCAGGGATCTGCAAAGTCGGCTCTTTTAAGACTGGTGGACTTCAACTCCCAGAATTCCCCAGCCAGCTATGCTGGCTGGGGAACTCTGGGAGTTGAAGTCCACCAGTCTTAAAAGAGCCGACTTTGCAGACCCCTGCTCTAAGGCAACTTTAGCTGAACCTTGCGGTTTTGGGAGAACTATTGCACTCTGCGGTTAAGCACTCATTTCCCGTTCTTTTGCAAGCTGCAACTCTGCCCCTGACGCATTTGAATATAGAAATAAAAGGGCCCCTAAGAGGCTGTCTAGCCTGACCCAGTAGGTTCCACACTTGATGTCCAATTCTCACTTTACGTCCTGCCTCCGAACAGAAGAGAATAGAGTTTAGAATAAAATAGAATGTAGAATGGAATGGAATTTAGAATAAAACAGAATAGAATTTAGAATAGAATAAAATAGAATTTAGAATGGAATGGAATTTAGAATAGAATAATTTGGAATAGAATAGAATTGAGAATAGAATAGAATTTGGAATAGAATTGAGAATAGAATAGAATAGAATTTAGAATGGAATGGAATTTAGAATAGAATTTAGAATAGAATTGAGAAAAAATAGAATTTAGAATAGAATAGAATAAAATTTAGAATATAATAGAAATGAGAATAAAATAGACTAGAATTTAGAAAAGAATAGAGTTTAGAATAGAATGGAATGGAGTTGAGAATTTAATTGAGAATAGAATAGAATTGAGAATAGAATTGAGAATAGAATAGAATTGAGAATAGAATGGAATGGAATTTAGAATAGAACAAAATAGAATTTAGAATAGAATAGAATTTAGAATAGAATTTAAAATAGAATTTAGAATGGAATGGAACAGAACAGAACACACAACACAGAATACAATTTAAAATAGATTATTTATTGGCCAAGTATAATTGGACACAGAAGGATTTTGTCTCCAGTGCATCAACTCTCAGGGGGCCTCCAAGCAACAATTCATGAATCACGATCATAAAACACAATCCACCTAAATCATAAGATACAATGCTTGGTGAAAGTCATAAGAGACTAAATAAGCCATCAATATAAAATCATAATCGGAGACTAAATAAGCCATCAATATAAAATCATAATAGGAGTCTAAATAAGCCATCAATATAAAATCATAATAGGAGACTAAATAAGCCATCGATATAAAATCATAATAGGAGACTAAATAAGGAATCAATATAAAATCATAATAGGAGACTAAATAAGCCATCAATATAAAATCATAATAGGAGACTAAATAAGGAATCAATATAAAATCATAATAGGAGACTAAATAAGCAATCGATATAAAATCATAATAGGAGACTAAATAAGGAATCAATATAAAATCATAATAGGAGACTAAATAAGCAATCGATATAAAATCATAATAGGAGACTAAATAAGCCATCAATATAAAATCATAATAGGAGACTAAATAAGCCATCAATATAAAATCATAATAGGAGACTAAATAAGGAATCAATATAAAATCGTAATAGGAGACTAAATAAGGAATCCACATAAATCACAAGATACCCAGAGCCAAATCAGGGTCGTAAGAAGCCAAGGAAATGGGTCAGAGGAAAGAGGAGAAGGATTATAGGGGATACAGCAATACTATCATAGGTGGCGTGAGGTCCCAGGGCATAAGACAGCATTGTGAGAACTGGTTGTTTAGCAGAGTGATGGCTCTGTGTGTGTGTGTGTGTTTCAGGCCTTTTATCAGCCCATTTTCCAAGCTTTTTTCACCCTGTTTTTGAGGCTTTTTTGCTGTTTCTGAGCCTTTTTTCCCAGCCCAGCTTGAAAAACCCTTGAAAATGGTCCCCCAAAAGCCTCAAAAAAGGCCTGAAGAAAACCTCGAAAATTGGTTTTAAAAAGGCCGAAAAAAGGCTCCCCAGAAGGGCTGGAATTGCGGCACAGGGAAGCCAGAAACCTTTTTCTTCTTCTTCTTTTCCTTTTCTACATTGAGGTGCGTTTTATAATCCGAGAAATGCGGCATTCTCCACAGCCCCAGGAGGCAAGACAAGAAGCGACCGATGGAAACTCATCCAGGAGATGAAGGGGAGCCGAATGCTGAGCGATTGTGGAGGGTCTTCTGCTCGAGCAGGGGGTCGGACTAGATGACCTCCCCTGTCCCTTCCGACTCTCTCATTCTCTAAAGGGGAGGAGGGGCATCCAAACTGGGAGTTTCGTAATCATTGGGGGGGGTTGCAAAAAAAAAAAACCCAACCCCAGACTCCTCAACAGACAGGAGCAGGCTGGGAGTCCCCTCCAGGCGTTCTTCCCACGGGCAGCGAAAGCGAAAGCGAAAGTCTGCGGGCGGCGGCGCTGCTTGGAAACCACGTGATTGAAGGAAAGAGCCCCCAACGACCCCCACCCGCAGGAAAAGGGCGAGGCGCTTTGTCTGCGGCTCTCTTAAGGGCCGTCGGGGTGGGTGGGGCTTCCTCCCCCCCCCATCCCAGGCTCCTTCCTTCTGCCCCCCCTCTCTCCCTCCCTCCCTCCCAGCGCTTCCTTTGCCCAAGGGGGGGGGGGCGGGGGTCTTTGGCTCTGCTTGCGGCTGATGGAGGCGCTTGGGGTCCGTCCGTCCGTGGGGAGGCCAGTGCTAAGGGGCCCTGACTGAGCAGAATCCCCTACTCAGCCCCCCCCCCCCGTTCCTTCCTTTTGCAAGTTTGCAACTACTACAAAGTTTGTAAAAGTCACAAATGCATTGGGGGAGGGGGGAGGGGGGAGGATGGGGAGGACGACCCCTTCAGAAGCTGCAGGGATGAAGCTCCAAATATCTCTCAGTTCTGTTTCTTTTCCACAGGCAGAGCTGGACACCTCCCCCCCCCTCCAGCCCTCGGGTGGAATAGAATAGAACAGAACTGTTGCAGGAAATTTGGCCTTCTCAGGCTGAAGGAAAAGTTCATTATGGCAGCCAGGTTCAGAAAAGCTCGTGCAAGGCCAGCCTGGAACTCCTGAACAGTCTTCCAACTGCAAACAAAGGAAATGCTTAACTCGTCTCTGATTGGTTACCTTGAGGAATGAGCTTCATTCAGTAGACGGGGTCTTACTTCTCCTTTTGACTCTAAGGCAACTTTAGCTGAACCTTGCGGTTTTGGGAGAACTATTGCACTCTGCGGTTAAGCACTCATTTCCCGTTCTCTTGCAAGCTGCAACTCTGCCCCTGTCGCATTTGAATATAGAAATAAAAGGGGCCCTAAGAGGCTGTCTAGCCTGACCCAGTAGGTTCCACACTTGACGTCCAATTTTCACTTTACGTCCTGCCTCAGAACAGAAGAGAATAGAGTTTAGAATAAAATAGAATGTAGAATGGAATGGAATTTAGAATGAAACAGAATAGAATTTAGAATAGAATAAAATAGAATTTAGAATGGAATGGAATTTAGAATAGAATAATTTGGAATAGAATAGAATATAGAATAGAATTTGGAATAGAATTGAGAATAGAATAGAATAGAATTTAGAATGGAATGGAATTTAGAATAGAATTTAGAATAGAATTTAGAATAGAATAGAATTTGGAATAGAATTGAGAAAAAATAGAATTTAGAATAGAATAGAATAAAATTTAGAATAGAATAGAAATGAGAATAAAATAGAATAGAATTTAGAAAAGAATAGAGTTTGGAATGGAATGGAGTTGAGAGTTTAATTGAGAATAGAATAGAATTGAGAATAGAATTGAGAATAGAATAGAATTGAGAATAGAATGGAATGGAATTTAGAATAGAATAGAATTTAGAATAGAACTTGGAATAGAACAAAATAGAATTTAGAATAGAATAGAATTTAGAATAGAATTTAAAATAAATAGAATTTAGAATAGAATTTAGAATGGAATGGAACAGAAGAGAACAGAACACACAACACAGAATACAATATAAAATAGATTCTTTATTGGTCAAGTATAATTGGACACAGAAGGATTTTGTCTCCAGTGCATCAACTCTCAGGGGGCCTCCAAGCAACAAGTCATGAATCACGATCATAAAACACAATCCTCCTAAATCATAAGATACAATGCTTGGTGACAGTCATAAGAGACTAAATAAGCCATCAATATAAAATCATAATAGGAGACTAAATAAGGAATCAATATAAAATCATAAAAGGAGACTAAATAAGGAATCAATATAAAATCATAATAGGAGACTAAATAAAAGGAATCCACATAAATCACGAGATACCCAGAGCCAAATCAGGGTCGTAAGAAGCCAAGGAAATGGGTCAGAGGAAAGAGGAGGAGGATTATAGGGGATACAGCCCCACAGTCACAGGTGGCTTGAGGTCCCAGGGCATGGGGGGGTGGGGGACGACCCACCTTTGCGTCTGCTTGTTTTGTTGTGTGATGGTTGCCAGGCGAAGAGCAGCGGACGGCTGATGGCTCTCAGGTGGGCCTGCACTCAAACCTTCAGAGGTTTTCCTGACGATGGACGTCAGAGCCACCGCACGGTAACCGCTGAGGGTCACGACGGAGGAGGAAAACATGGCGATGCAGCCCCCCCGGGACCCCCCTTCCCACCGCCCTTTTGGGGCGAGATTGAAGGGCTGTGGGCTGGAGGTTGTTGCATTGTGTGGTGTGTTGTATGAAGGGAACTTTTATCCAGGCTTAACGGATTAACCGAGTTGGAAGGGACCTTGGAGGTCATCTAGCCCAACCCCCTGCCCAAGCAGGAGACCCTAGCTACACCATTTCTGACAGAGGGCAGTCCAGTCTCTTCCTGAATGCCTCCAGTGGTGATGAAGCTCCCACCACTTCTGAAGGCAACTTTTCTTCCATGGGTGGATTCTTCTCCCTCTCAGGAAATGTCTCCTTCATTCTAGTTTGAATCTCTCCTTGGTCAGTTTCCATCCATTCTTCCTTCTCTGGCCTTCCAGAGCGTTGGAAAACAGCTTGACTTCCCCCCCTCTCTCTGGGGCAGCCCCTCTCTCACGCTTCCAAGTAACACGTCCCTTGAAATCCAGCCCAAGGCATCCCTTTTCTGTTGAAGTCTGTTGATCAGAAACGTATCAAATTGGCAAAGGATGTAATTCTGACTCTGGCCGGGATCCAGAATTCCACCCAATAAAAAGCGAAAACGTGGAAACTTTCCCCCCTGTGACTCACAATCTCCAATCAACTCTCTGTCCGTCCGTCCGTCCCTGTCAACAGCTAGCGAGTAGCTGAGCCCGAAACGCCGTTTTGTTCCTTTACTCGCAGAAGTAAAAGCCGAGAGAACGGAAACTGCCAAATGCCTGGGGAAAACGAAGGAGATTCAAAGGCTCAGAAATGAAAACATCGGAAGAACCTCTGGGTGTGGCCAGTCTAGAGAAAAGGAGGGCCAGGGCGGGCGTGATAGCAACGTCCCAGTGCTGGTGGGGCTGCCCCGAAGCAAAGGAGGCCAACTCGTTCTCCAAAGCACCAGAAGGCAGGAGAAGAAGCAACAGATGGAAACTCAACCTGGAATTAAGGAGAAGCTTCCTAACCATGAGAACAATTAACCGGTGGAACTGCTTGCCACCAGACGTGGTGAGAGCTCCATCACTGGAGGCTTTAAAGAAGCGATTGGACAGGAAATGGTATAAGGTCTCCTGCTTGAGCAGGGGGTTGGACTAGAAGACCTCCAAGGTCCCTTCCAGGTTTATTCTGATTCAGCCTAGAGCAGAGTTTCTCAACCTCGGTGACGATGCTGGCTGGGGGACTCTGGGAGTTGAAGTCCACAGGTTGAGAACCGCTGCTCTAGGGTGATTCCCCGTCCTCTGGCTCACGGCTGCCCCAAAGAGGCTTCTTAAAAAGGCCACTGGCGGCCTTCTTTGGCTTTTGCCCCGAAGAGGTTTCCTTTCTTATCCCCGAAGCTTCTTCAGAATCTGAGGAAGCTCCTGGGATGAGAAGCGAAACCTCTTCAGGGCAAAAAGCCCAGTGGCCTTTGGGGGGAGGGGAAAGCAGCCTTGGAATGAAGCAGCCCAGGAAAGCCATGGCTGCCTGCGCTGACCCAGGTGTGTTTGAAGGGCATCTTCCAGGGGTCTCCATCGGTCGTAGAGGAGCTCCTGGATCACAGGAGGGTACATAGCCATCCAGGCGCCTTCTTCTTGTCCTCCTCCAGCATCTCTTTGGTGTAGTAGGGACTGTTTTTGTTCTTTCCTACAAGGTCATCCACCATCCGAATCAGCTCATCCACCTGATCCTGCCGTTCCTTCCCTTTTGCCTTGTTGTTGAAGGCCAGGCACCGATTCCCACAACTCTCGATTTGCTTCCTCAGAGGGTCCAACGTGTCGCCTCCTTCGGACAGCACCTCCTGAAGAGAGCGACCCTCCAGGTCTTCCTTCCGGGTGAACAAGACGATCAAATAGGCGTTGGCCTTCACCCTGAAGATGCTATTGATGATCTTGGCGACATCCTCCTCCTCCTGGCTGAAGTGGCCCAGACGGATGACCTGAA
Organism: Rhabdophis nuchalis; assembly: GCA_039707465.1. Classification (NCBI taxonomy): domain Eukaryota; kingdom Metazoa; phylum Chordata; class Lepidosauria; order Squamata; family Natricidae; genus Rhabdophis; species Rhabdophis nuchalis. The sequence continues at coordinate 383,086 of CM077647.1, read as the reverse complement.
TAATGACGTGAGGACCAGGGGAGCAGAAGCTGAAACATTTCATAACTTCCTGAATAGTCTTTGGCTGTGGACATTTTGTATCGAAAAAGCCCGGAGTGTCGATCACAGCCAGGGTCCTCCCATCTGGAAGGATACCCGTTGCCTTTTCACATCTGGCAGTGATGGATTTGGCCTCCATCTTGGATATAAACGCATCCCTCCCTAAAATGGTGTTCCCAGTGGCACTTTTCCCATTGCCCGTTTTGCCCACCATGACGATCCTCAGGTCTTCAACTGAAAGGAAGAGGAGGGACAAAGGGGTCAGAGGATGAAGGGGGGAGAAGGGCAAGAAGGGGGCCTGCAGCAGAGAGAAAGCAGGAGGGCTTAACGCCTTCTTTCCATCCGTCTCTCCACAAAGGGAGAAAAACAGCCACTCCGGTCAAAAACAGGACTGTCAAAAAACAGGCTATAAATCAAAAATTAATGTAAGTGAGGAAATGGTAAGAGAACACCGTAACTCAGGGGCGGCCAACTCGATTTCATTGAGGGCTGCATCAGGGTCGTGGTTGACCTCATGGCACCGGGGTGGGTGTGGCCAGCTTGATGTCACGCATGTTGGGGGGCCTGAGGTGGCCTGAGTGCTCGTCCAGTGAAACAGGCTCCCGAGCTCCATTTTCAGCTGTGATGGCCTCCCGCAACCCTCTGCCAGTGACATGGCAGCTCGGAAGAACTCCGGTTTTGCTGGCAGAGACATCACAGGCTGGTCCTTGGCTCTTTCCAGGGCGGCCCCATGGGCCAGATCCAACCCCTGGGCCTTGACTTTGACATCCCTGCCTTAGCTAATATAAATCTGAACGAATATAAATCACCGGGATCTGAAGGAACTGGCTGAAATGATCTCGGAACCATTGCACCAGTGGTGGGATTCAGCCAGTTCGCACCTATTCGGGAGAACCGGTTGTTAAATTATTTGAATCCCACCACTGCATTGTCCCATATTCCTCAAAGACCCTCGAGCCCCAGGGAACTCCCTGAAAGTTGGGAAAGAGCGGATGTGGTCCCCATCTTCAAAAAAGGGGGAAAAGGGGATCCTGGAAACTATAATTTATAACTTACAGAATTTAAGATATAATTTACAGGGACTTCAGTAAGGCATTTGACAGAGTAGACCGCAACCTGTTTCTTGGTAAGCTAGGAAAAATGTGGGATAAATACTATCACTCCCCTGATGGATTTGTAACTGGCTCAAAGAGTAGTCCTTAAATGATACTACGTCTACAGTGTTTCCCCGAAAGTAAGACATGTCTTATATTGTTTTTAAGCCACTAAATGTGGTCTTGGTCTTATAATTGCGGGGGTGGAGGGCTTGCCGGGAGGTTGCTCTCTTGCGAGCGGACTCAGGGTTGAATGGCTGTGTTGGGCTGTCACAGCAGCAACACAGCGGCCATGAGGTGACCACGCTTGGGAGCAGCCGCCCGGCAACCCCCCTTCCCAGCCAAGCAGAGGTAGGGGCATTCTGAAGGCGCCGAGCCGCGGGAGTGCCTGTTTGCCACCCTCTGGCTCCTGCAGCTCAGTGCCTTCAGAATGCCCCTCCCTCTGCTTGGCTGGAGAGAATGGAGGGTTGTGGTTGGGGGCATCTGGGGGCTTTTTCACTTCTACCCTGATTCCTGCCGCGTGGACAGGCCACCCCATCAGGCTGGGAAGGGAGCGGGCTCACTGGCGCCAAGGCCCACCCTCCTTGTCCAAAGGGCTGTGCCGCCTCTGCTGTGCGCTGCTGAGGGACTCTCACCGGCTCATGCTCTGCTGGGGGAGTCTGCAGATGGAGTCTGAGGCCCAGCAGGCTCCCCAGGGTGGTGTCCGCCGTCGCTGCTGTTCCCGCCATCTCCCAGAGCACCAGCTGCGGCGCCAGCAGCAAGACCTGTGCTGCGGCCCAGGACAACGAGGAGGAGCCACTGCTGCCACCTTCTCCCGCCGCCATCCTTAAACACTGAGAGGAGTGTTTACATCCTCCACCAGCGTCTTCAGCCCGCGGCACAAGGCTGGTGGAGGATTTAAACACTTCTCAGTGTTTAAGGATGGCAGCGGCTGCGGCGGCTCCTCCTCTTCCTAGTCCTGGGACGCTTTCTGGGGCGGCCTGGCGGGTGCTGTGCGGGGGAAGCCAGGACTGGCAGCCACACACGGGTCTTGCCTCTGGCGCCGCAGCTGCTGCTCTGGGCTGCCTCCGAAGGTGGCGCGAACAGCAGCAGACACCACCCTGGGGAACCCTGTTGGGCTGGAGCTGGTGGCGGCGGCTGTGAGAGAAGGCGGCAGCAGCGGCTCCTCCTCCTGCTCCTGGGTTGGCCCGGCGGGTGCCACGAAGAGGGAGCCGGGGCCAATAGCCCCACACGGGTCCTGCTGCTGGTCAGCAGTGAGGATGAGCCGGTGAGTTTCCTGCGGTGGCAGAGCTGGTGCAGCCCTTTTGACAAGTAGGGCGGCCCTTGGCGCCAGTGAGCCTGCTCCTTTCCTGGCCTGACAGGGTGGCCCATCCATGCTGGGGGTGGGGGTTATTTTGGGGGGAGGGGCTAATATTTCTTGACCACCCGAAATACTTAGTTTCCGGCCATGTTGTATTTGGGGGGAAAGACGGTACATGCAGCAAAGGGAAGTAAGCAGTGAGGTCCCACCAGGCTCCGTCCAAGATCTCTTCAGTACCTTCAGAAATGACGCAGGTGAGGGGATGGAAGGGAACTCGTCAAATGTGCGGAGGACACGAAGGGGAGAGGAGAAGCCAAGGGCCTGGAAGGGGGGGCTTCAGAAGACAGCCCCTCCCACACTCCCCTCGCCCAGATTTACCTGACTCAGCTGCGCCCATGTTGCCCAGGTACCCCTCCGTCGATCTTCAGGGTTTCTAAGGAGGGAGGGAGCCTCTTCTGGAAGGAAGGACGTCACAGGAGCGAAAACGAAGCAGGAAAGAAAGGGAGGGGAGGCTGGGCTCTTTTCTGGAGTCTTCCTCTTGGGACTTCCAAGGCCTCCATTTTGCAAAGAGAAATACGGACACTTTGTTACGACCGTAATGTAATTCAACACTTCTGTCATTAAGCACTTTTGTCGTTAAGCAAGGCATTCGCTAAATGCGTTTTAACTCGGTTTTATGGCCTTTCTGTCCACCGCTGTTAAGTGAATCCCGCAGCGGATATGTTGATCCCTCAGTTGAGAAGCGAATTGGCCTCCCCTGCCCCCCCCCCCCGGTGGACTTTGCTTGTCCGAAGGTGGCCAAAGGGGATTGCGTGACCCCCGGATGTAACCAGGGACCCCTCGTCAAACCTCTGAATTTTGATTCGGTAATCGCAGGGAGGCTGCCACGGCCGTACACCTGAAACATGCTTCCAGGGCCGTTGTAACTTTGAACGGTCGCTAAACAAATGGTTGCAAGCCGAGGACTGGCTCTAATGATGTGAATGGTGCAGTTTTCACAATTTGAGGCATTTTTGCACAGAGTTTTTAAGATGGAAACTGTATACTATGTTTTGGGGGTTTTTAAGCCTCCGAAGGCAGGAAGTGGGTTGAGGGGGGGGGGATGGGCGTAGAGAAGCCGGAAGTGTGGCAGTGGGAACGGGCTGCATGGGGGCCGCACATTCCCCCCTTCCATGGCCCACTTTGGTCAGCTGAGGCCTCACGGGCCGTAGATTGAAGCAACCGGAGGGCCAGATGCGGCCCCTGAGCCTTGAGTTTGCCACTCCTGCTTCAAAGGTTCACCTGAATCCCATTGATTCTGGACTCCCCCAAGGGGCAAAGAGCTTCCTGGGAGTTTTCTGAATCCAGCAGGGAAAATCCTGCATCCTGGTGGCCAGCTCCCTCCTGCCCCCTCCCCCCTCCCCAGGGCTGCCAAGGGAGACCGCCCCTCCCCGTACACCCCGGAGGGCCAGGGCCAGGTAGCCTCAAGTGGCTGCAGAGGCTTTCCGTGGAGGCCCTGCCCAGCTGCCCGGAGGGGGGAGAGGGCTTCCGAGACCCAGTTCCCAAGGGCCCACGGCTCGGTGCCAGAGGTTGGGGCCCCCAGAGAGGAATCAGGAATGATGGGACTCTCATCCGGTCCCAAGGGCTTAGAGGAGAGTCACAACCTCTGCTTCCCTGCCCTCTTTTGCTCCGAATTTTAAAAAAATAACATTTGGATTTTGTGTCTCGGGGTTCTCCTCCAATTGCAATGGTTCGTTTAGTGACCATGCAAAGTTAGGACAGCTTTTCGCACTGACAACCGTGGCAGCATTCCCCACGGCCACGAGGTCAAAATTCCCACCCTTGCCAAAGGAGTAATAAGCGATCCCGCTTTGCGGGAAGCTAGAGGTGCTTTGCGGCCGTCGTCCTCAATTAACGACTGCAGAGATTCACTTGACATCGGCGGTGAGAAAGGCCACAAAATGGAGCAAGAGCTCACTTAACGATGGCCTCACTTGGCAAGGGGAATTTGGGGCTGTCTGGCAGTCGTAAGTCGAGGACCGCCAGCATTTAGGGACAAAAGGAAACGAAGGGCTAAAGGCTGGAGCTGCCAGGATTAAAAGGGGAGTCTGGATTGGGTGGGGTGGGGGGTGTCCTTCCCATATCCAGGTGTCCCCCCCACACACAAAAAGAAACCCACGGCCTCCTTGTCTCTGCAGTGGGAGAAGTTTAGGAAATCCGGCAATGAAACTGGGATATTATGGGAAGGGAAATCAGGTACAGATGAACAGAGTTGGATGGGACCTTGGAGGTCATCTAGTCCAGCCCTCCCCCCAAGGAAAGCCCTACAACATTTCTGACAGATGGCAGCCACAAACACATTGGGAAATCAGTCAGGTCTTTGCCTCTATGCCAAAAATAAAAATAAAAATAGGCGTCCTCTTTTGGGATATTTGACCATTTGGGGTGCAGGCATTTTAATGCAAATGCTCTTTCTGCTCTTAAGCGCTGTTAAGGGAGCAGACCTGAAGAGGAACACAAAACGTGGACAAAGCAGCTGGACCTCTTGAGGACACAGAGCAGAGCCCCCCCCCTTGACCCTTCTCCCTCCCACAGGAACATCCCCCCCCCCCAAAGAAAAGGAGGGAGTCCCTGGTGCCCTCCGAAGCTGCCCAGCCTGGAAGCGGGACGAGGCGGCTGGAAGCGCTTCCCCCGCCCGCCATTGGCAGGACCATCCGACGGGCCCCGAGGGGGGAGGGGGAGAAGCAGCCCCCCGGGAACCCACCTGAGTCGGAGGGAGCCGCCCAGACGCTCCGGCCACTCCTGCTTTCCGGACACGAGTGACAACCGGCAGAAACAACGGGCGCCTTTATCTTCCTTCTGGCCACTTTCGCTTTCTCCTTGGGCGGCTCAGAAAAAGAACAGAAGAAGAAAAAGGAAAGAAAGAAAGAAGGGCGGGACTCATCGATCCATCTCCTCAGTTGCACTGGAGAGTCAGGTAGGCCGGGACGTCAATCCACCGATCAGAAGAGAGTTGGATGGGACCTTGGAGGCCATCCAGCCCAACCCTCTGCTCCAGCAGGAGAGCCTCTACGACCCTTCAGGGTTGGGTGCCCCTCATGAGGCCCCTTTGATCCCCGGGTGGGTGAGGCCTTTGGGCTCCGCCTGAAAACAGGGACTAAAAACTTCATTCAATTTCTGCATGGACAGATTTTGCCCAGTGGTTCTCCTGCCTTGACCGCCTTTGCGTCCATGGTTTGCCTGGTCTCCAAGAAGCGACTGGGCTGCCCATCCGTCAGAAAAGGCCCTGGGCTCTCCTGCTTGGGGGTTGGGCTAGATGACCTGCAGGGTCCCTTCCAGCTCCGTTCCTCTGTCTCTGGAAGGGAAAGGCTCCAAGGCTCCCCCACCCTCAAAGTAAACGGAGGGGGTGGGAAGAAGGGAGGGCGCCCCGTTGAGTGTCCTGCCCTGTGTGTGAAGGGATCCTCGCCTCCCCCCCCCGAAGACCCCCCCCTTGGTTCAGCCTCCGAGGGGAGGGGGGAGTTGCGTAATCATTAGGGGTTGCCAACCCCCCACCTCGCCCCCAGGTTCCTTGACAGGCAGGAGGAGGAGGCCCCCCTCCCTCTCCCTCCTTCCAAAGGGCAGGGAAGGCGGGGAAGCGAAAGTGAAAGTCTGCGGGCGGCGGCGCTGCTTGGAAACCACGTGATTGAAGGAAAGAGCCCCAAGCGACACCCCCCCCCCACCCGCAGGAAAAGGGCGAGGCGCTTTGTCTCCGATTATGTTTTGGGCCCTTCCCCCCCCCCCCCCCCCCGCCCTCCAGGCGTTTCCTTTGGCCATGGGGAAGGGGGCGAAGGGCGCCCGGGCGGGAGACGCCTTTGGTGTCGGTCCGTAGAGAGGCCAGTGCTAAGATGTCCCGGCTGAGCAGAGGGTTGGACTAGAAGACCTCCGCGGACCCTTCCCACTCTGCTATTCAGGGGGCGAGCGGGGCTCTTCTGCAGTGCTTCCCGTCCCCCTCCCAGGAAAGAGCCGCCGGAAGGTGAGTTTGGCAGAGGGGCGAGGCGGGGGGAGGAAGGGAGTGGGTTGGACTAGGTGACCTCCGAGGTCCCTTCCAACTCTGTTACTGTTACAGGACTTAGGTCGAGACCCCCCCTCCAGCTAGAAGGGGGCAAAAGCAGCGCTGAAAGGCTAGAGAGAAGAGGGCTCCCCTTGGGTCTGTGGGCAGAGGGAGGGCGGGGGTGTTGGAATAGATGACCTCTCTGGTCCCTTTCAGCTCTCTTCTGATTCTGCTTCCTTCTCTTCCCCACCCACCCCTCCCAGGACAAGACAGTCCGCCTGGAACCACCGGCAGCCAAGGATGACCTACCAGTCAACTATGCAGACAGCCAGGGGAGATCTCAGGAGAGCTTCTGAAAGGGTTGGTGTCTCTCTGTGTGTGTGTGTGTGTGTGTGTGTGTGTGAATATTTTGGGAAAGGGGGAAATGCTCAGAATTTGGAGTCCTGAGAAGCCTCCAAGGCTGGTTTGGGATCCTCCCCCCCCTCCTTCTCCCAACCAGCCCCCTTCTTCTTACCATAGGCAGCAAGGGAGGTTCCTTGCCCCCAAATTGCCCCCAAAGAATGGGGGTCCCCCAGCCCCACTTCCCCCTCCCCCTTTTCCCCTTGGTGCCCCCCTCCTGCCTTCCCTCTTCCCCCTCCCTCCCTGCCCCTCCTTCCCTCCCTTCCTGGCTCCCTTCAGGGGCTCCAGAGCAGCTTCGGAGGAGCAGCGCCTGGAATGGGGTGGGGGACCTGGTTGTGGCTTCTGGGGAGGGGGCAGCTGACACGTCAAGCCCTCCAGGTGTCGAGAGCTACATCTTGACCCGTGTTTCCTTTCTGCTCTTCCAGGAAGCCATGGATGAGGAGCTTGCGCTGGGTAAGTGAGGAGGCCCCGCCTGGAATTTGAGTGGGAGTCTGGGGGGGGGGGGGCAATTCACTTGGAGGGACAGAGGTGGGTCTGCACCAGGTGGGTCTCTCCCCATGGTGGGCAGAGAGAGCCTTTGCTGGCCCAGCATGTCCCAGTGATGCCCCAGCCTGTTGGAATATAGCTCCCCTTTTCTTCCTGGCCACGTGAGGAATCTCTCAATTCCTTTGTGTAACGTCGTCTCCCGAACTCGCAGGGGAAGACGGCGAAATCCGGCTGATCCTCGTCGGAAAGTCCGGAGGCGGGAAAAGCGCCACAGGCAACACCATCCTCGGTCGGAAGGAGTTCAGGTCCGTCCTGGAGGCAAAGACCACCACCCTGCATTGCCAAAAAGGGCAGGGGGATTGCCAGGGTCGGGTGATCTCCGTGGTCGACACGCCCGCCCTTTTTGAATCAGAAAACTATGATGAGCTTGTACGACGGGAGATCAGGGCTTGCGTGGAGCTCTCCCGGCCTGGCCCCCACGCCCTGATTCTGGTGAGCCAGGTGGGACGCTTCACCACCGAAGACAAGACCGCCGCTAAGTGTGTCCGGGATATCTTTGGGGCTGAGTCCACCAGGCACACGATCGTCCTGTTCACCTGCGTGGAGGATTTGGGTGGGGACCCCCTGCAGGAGTACGTCCGAAAGTCCAACAACAGGAATCTGCGGGAAGTGATTCGGCAGTGCGGGAACCGCGTCTGTGGGTTCAACAACAGGGCCAAGGGAGCCGAGAGGGAGACTCAGGTCTCAGAGCTGATGGAGATGGTGCAGAAAACGGTTTCGGCGAATGGGGGCAGATACTACACCAACCGGCTGTACAAAATTCCCTACATTCGGGACGAGGACATCAGAACCTTCTTGCTCAGGAACAAAACAGGCAGAGGAACTGCGGCCCGGAGATCCTGGAGCTCCATGGAAATTGTCACAGTGGCTGTGTTGTGTTGCTTGTTGGTGGCCACTGTGATTGCCATTATTGTCATGGTCTGCTATTTGTGAGGGGACTCCTTCGTTCTTCCTCTGTAACCTTCTGGCTAGGGCCCGCAACCAAACAGGATGGATACAGACATCAACAGATAGTTAGGCCTGCAGAAACAACCACCGCCACCAGCTTCTCCCCTCCTTGGAGTACCTGTCGATTCCATGGGGCAGAAGGAGGGCTGTGAAAATAGCTTCAGGCCCCTCCCATCCTGGACAGAATCTCTCTGGATTTCTCCCCAAAAGGCAGCACTAGAGGGCAGGGGGGTCAGACTGGATTTCTCCCAGGTCCAGATCAGCATTGGAGTTATCCTCAGTGGGCTTTTCGGGTGGGGGGAGCGATCGGACAGACTCTGCCTGCAATACCCTGCCGGCCAACATGGGGGGTGGGAGGGCCCGGGTGGGCTCCCTTTTGGCTGCCAGAGACACTGAGGGCTGGTCCTCTGCTATTTCCAGGCCAGCCCCATGGGACGGATTTAAGCACCCCATTGGCCAGATCCGTCCCACTGGCCTTCAGTTTGACACCCCTGCTACAAGGCATTGTATGCCCAAACAACTACCGTATTTTTCGGAGTATAAGATGCACCGGAGTATAAGGCGCACCCAGGTTTTGAAGAGGCAATTATTTTTTAAAAAGTAGGTAGGTAGATAGAGGGATAGAGAGGGAGCGAAAGAAAGAGAAATACAGTAGATAGGTAAGTAGGTAGAGGGATAGAGAGAAATATATATATAGAGAGAAATACAGTAGGTAGAGAAAGAGAGGGTAGGTAGGTAGGTAGATGTTTCCAGGTGTATTTACCCATGTGCTGGAGAAGGAAATCACTGACCGCATTTGGAACAAATCTTTCTTTCTGCAGGCAGAGGACTTGACCAACGTAATTCTCATCAATCAGTCTAATTAAACAGCTTTCCGAAAGGGGGGGAGGGAAATCCCTTTTTGCACTGTGCAAACCTCCCCCAAACGGCTCATTTTTTGCGAAAATGGGCCTGTTTTTTTTCAAATAAAAGGCATGAATAGCCTTGGGGGGGCTTGCAGAGTGCTCCTGGGGGGAGGGGCAAAACGAGAAAAAATGGCCCGTTTTTTGGTCAAAAAATAGCATGCATAGCCTTATGGAGGCTTATAGAGTGCTGCTGGGGGGGCTAAAATGCCTTGTTTTTTGCTCATTTCTGCCCTCCCCAGCCCCCAGGAGCTCTCTGGAAGCCTCCATAAGGGTATGCGCATGGCCATTTTGGTGAAGGATTTCAGGAGGCAAAAACTGCTGTATTTGATGTATAAGACGCACCCAGATTTTCAGCCTCTTTTTAGAGGAAAAAAGGTGCGTTCTTATACTCTGAAAAACACGGTAGACACAGGGGGAGCATCCCACCCACCCACTCCTGTGCCATCCCTCTGCTGAACAACTAATTCCCACCACAGGGTCAAAATACTAAGTAAGTCCTTCTTGTCTTTCCTACTAAGGGTCTGCTTATCTTCCTACCATTATAACCTCATGGCTTGTATCTTAGCCTTTCTGTGGCTTTATTTAGTCTCCTACTAGGATGGCTGTCGGTTGCTCCTTGAGTAGCCTAGGAGCATCCCCGAGTGTTGTGCCTTCCGATGATTGTATTGTATGATTATGGTGCTTCTCTCACCTCATGCTTGTCTTTCCTCTGAGAGCTTCTGCAATGGAGACAAACCCCTTGTGTGTCCAACCACACTTGACCAATAAAGAATGTTCTCTTTTGTTCTGCATTCTACCCTGCCGTATTCTTCCCTTAGTCCTTATTATAGGAATAAGGAGCATATAGGAGGGAGCAGAAGATGCCGTGGTTGGGGGGGGAGGCAGAGTAGGAGAGTGGGCACCCTCCACTTTGACATCTTCCCTTCCAGGGGTGTCTCTTTACGTCTTCCCAGCTTTTCTCCAAAGAATCATGGTTGTGCCTTTTTGCCAACGGATGGGAATCTGTGTCCCAGATATTCTGAGGATCCCTAGGCGCAACTTTTCCTTCTCTTGGGCCTCCCACCGCTGACCCTGCCCCCATGACAGATGAGGCCCAAGCCACATGGCTTCAAACCCTTCAGGTGTTGGTGGATAGGAAGCTGCCTTCTTCACCCCGTTTTCCTCCCAGCAGGGTGACTGTCCAGCAGCCTCTCGGGGAGACCTGGCCATCACTCCAGCTTTCCCTCCAGCAGCCACCCTCCCAGCGTCCAGGACAGGCGGTCACTGCATGGGAGGGAAGCAGAGGTGTAAGGAGGGTAAGAGGGCTGCTGGCAGACGCTCGCTTGGCACCTGGGCACATGTACAGGGCGCAGGAAAGCTGAGTCAGGGGCCGAGGTGGGCAGCCGCAGGAGGCTCCTCTAAGTGAGGCAGTAGCAGCAGCAGAGGGAGGCCGTGTGGAAGGCAGGCGATCTCAATGCACCGCAAGGGCCACAGGCCGAGTGAGAGACACAGAAAGAAGCCTCCCATAGCCGCTCGCCCACTCCGGCCCTCTGACTTGGTTTTCCCCTGGCCTGTGCGGCATGTCCGGATTGGCTGCCTACACACACACACACACACACACACACACACACAGAGAGGCCTCTGCCTGCCGCTTAGGGAACGAACCCTGGAGGGTCTCTTCAGTTCTTATGGTCTGTCCAGAGTCCAAATGATACTCCAGCAAATGTCGCCAGGTCAGAAAAGCCCATCGACCCACAAAATCCTCCTCCTCCCAGGTGGCCCAATTACATTCGGTATCAGAGAGTTTGTGAGACGTGTATGCACAAGGTCGTAGACCTCCATCCTCGTTGGCCTGCAACAGAACTGCCATCACCACCACATCACGAGCCTCGGCCTGCACAGTGGATGGCTTGGAGGCCTCCGGGGGTTTCCATACCGGTTCTTGGGCGAATAATCAAGTGTTGAAACGGTCATTGACAGGGCAGTGACCCCTGTATGGGCTGGCCGTTCCACGGCTTCCAAATTAACCGTTTGGTCTTCAATAAGTCCGTTAGGGGCAGAGCTACACGGACAAAGGACGGGATGAATTGGTGATAAATCTTTGCAAACCCCAGGAAGCTTTGCAATTCCTTGCGTGTTTTGGGGGCCTGTCAATCCATCGTCGCCTTTACTTTTCCTGGGTCCATCTCTATAGCCTTAGATGATATTCTGAACCCCAAATAGTCCAGTTGTCAGGATTCCAAATATCATCCAAAATCAAATCAGAGCCCAAGGCAAAGGATTCCTCAAAGTTCCTCTATTTATTAAGAGAGAGCCAAGTTGGGACCTCTGTGGAAAACCCCAATCGGAAAGCTTCGCGGGTTTCCCCACCCAGTGGAGAGTTCAAGATCCTGAATGCCGTATTCCAAGTGTGGCCTTACCAAGGCATTATACAGTGGCATTAACACTTCACGTGATCTAGATTCTCTCCCTCTGTTTATGCAGCCTAGAACTGGGTTGGCTTTTTTGGCAGATGCTGCACACTGCTGGCTCATATTTAAATGGTTGTCCACTAGGACTCCAAGATCCCTTTCACAGTTACTGCTATTGAGCAAGGTACCACCTATACTGAACCTGTGCATTTCATTTTTCTTGCCTAAATGTAGAACCTTCCTCTTTTCACCCTTGAATTTCATTTTATTAGATAGTGCCCAATGTTCAAGTCTGTCAAGATCCTTCTGTATCTTCTGGAGTGTTGGCTAATCCTGCCAGCTCGGTGTCATCTGCAAATTTGATGAGTTCCCCATTTATTCCCTTGTCCAAATCATGCATGTAGACGTTGAACAGTCCTGGGCCTAAAACAGAGCCTTGGGGGACTCCACTGCATACTTCCCTCCATGTAGAGGCAGTTCCATTCACTATTGGGCATCAACCTAGAAATTTTGGGCCCAATTTCTTGCTAGGCATTCTTAATCTTACGCATTTGGTGGACACAAAACCTTTGTCCCCCACACGGAAGAGAGGTTGGAGCGAGTGGTGTTTAGCAGCTTCCTTCTTGTAGGCTTCCACTGCATCTGCTGGAGCCTTCTTCGAATTCTCCCACCCTTTCTTTAGCGTGTCCATCCATTCAGTCGGCGACACGGAAGAGGAAGGGGGTCCTCTGGACAGCTCAGGCATGGGAACCAATTCCATGCCGCTGGTAATCTGGAAAGGAGCTAATCCAGGGCTGCTGTGGACCGCGTTGTTCTACGCCACTTTGGCGAAGGTTAGTAAGTCCCACCAGTTGTCTTGTTGATACTCCACATAACACCGGATGTCCTTCCATCGTCCGATCCTTCACCCTCAGAACCTCCAGGGCCTCCGGGGACCCGGCCACCATCCACCTCCGGCACCCAGACCTTGCTGCCTACCCAGCAGCCCCCTCCTGCCCCCCCTCAGCCGAGGAGGCGTCTCCCCTGGCCTCCCTCTGGGCCGTACTCCCGCAGCCGATGGAGGCGTAGGCAAGGCTTCCGCTGGGGCTTCTGACTGCTAGGCCAGCCGTCTCCAGATCAGGCTGCTCCCCCCTCAGCCATGCCGACACACGTTGACTAAGCAGGACGTTCGTGGTCAATGTAACCTTTTTTTAAAAAAGAAAATTGTATTTTTAATATTAAAAACAAGTAAAAAATATCATTCATCTCGTGCTTTGATACAACATGTCGTTCGGGTAAACGTTCTGTGCGTCCGTGCTTACAATCTCAAACATATTTATCCATATTTCTTTCATCACATATATATCATCTTTGTTTCACATAGCAACATTTCCATTTATCAAATCAATCTTTTCCCCATAATTATTCAATATATAAACAAGGTATTAAAAAAAAAAGGGAGAAAAGAAAATCTTCCCATTTTGTGGCATTGTTTTTGATTATCTCTAGAGGTTACTTTACCATTATAAAACAAAATATTTTCTCCCTCTAAAGAGAACAGTTTATCCAAGTTTTATAATAATATAATATGTATATTATATCCTTTAAATTTCCCTTTTTTCCAACCATTGATAAAACGTATTCCATATTTCATAAAATTGTTCGCTCTCTTGCTCTCTAACTTCAAATGTTAATCTACTCATCTCTGCGCATTCCATAATTTTCCAAATAACTTCTTCCTGTGAAGGAAGTTTCTCATTTCTCCAATTTTTTGCAAATACAATTCTAGCTGCTGTCAAGATATTTACAATTAAGTATTTCAAATTCTTATCAAACGTTTCTGATGTATTTCCAAGCAATAAAAGTTCAGGTTTAAAATCTGGTATAGTGCGGCCGCGGGGGCCTTGGACCGAGTTGCGCCGTTGCGGCCTCTCACGCGGTGTCGACTCACCCAGGCCCCCTGGTTTACCGAGGGGCTGCGGGAGATGAAACGCCGCATGAGACACCTAGAGAGTAGGTGGAGATCTTCTCGATCCGAATCTGACCGAACACTAGTGAGAGACCATATTAGGGCTTATTACTGGCGATAAAAGTGGCCAAACGGGAGTATTGTGCCACCCTTATCGCATCCGCAGATAACCGCCCTGCCGCCCTGTTTGGGGTGACCTGCTCCCTCCTTCACCTGAGGCCGCGGGAAGCCCCTTTGCAAGGGCGAGCAGAGGAATTTGGAGCTTATCTACAGGACAAAATCACTCAGATTCGGAACGGGTTGCCCTCCACTGAAAGTGGCCCAGTCGACCTGTCCGATGCCGGTCTTGTGACAACATATTGGGAGGAGTTTGACTTTGTTGCTACCGAGGATATGGACAGGTGGTTGAGGAACCTTAGGGCTACCACATCTTTAGTGGACCCGTGCCCCTCCTGGCTTGTACTGGCATCCTGGGAGGTGACACGAGGCTGGCTCCAGGGCATTGTGAACGCATCTTTGAGTGAGGGGTCCTTGCCTACCGTCTTGAAAGAGGCGGTGGTGAGGCCCCTCCTCAAGAAGCCATCCCTGGACCCAGCATTATTAGAAAACTATCGTCCAGTCTCCAACCTTCCCTTTTTAGCGAAGGTTGTCGAGAGTGTGGTGGCCCAACAGTTTCCTCGACACCTGGAGGAAGTTGATTATCTAGACCTGCGCCAGTCCGGCTTCCGGCCCGGTCACAGTACCGAGACGGCATTGGTCGCGTTGGTGGATGATCTCTGGAGGGCTCGGGATAGAGGTTGCTCCTCTATCCTAGTCCTATTAGACCTCTCAGCGGCTTTCAATACCATCGACCATGGTATCTTATTGCACCGACTGGGGGGGTTGGGGGTGGGAGGCACCGTTTTGCGGTGGTTCTCGTCCTACCTCTCTGGTCAGTCGCAATGGGTGTTGGCAGGAGGGCAGAGGTTGGCCCCGAGGTCCCTCACATGTGGGGTTCCGCAAGGGTCAGTCCTCTCGCCACTTCTGTTTAACACCTATATGAAGCCGCTGGGCGAGATCATCCGTGATTTTGGGGTGGAATACCATCTGTATGCTGACGAAACTCAGCTGTACATATCCACCCCAAACCACCCCAACGATGCTGTCGAGGTGCTGTCCCGGTGTCTGGAGGCCGTACGGGGCTGGATGGGTAGCAACCAACTCAGGCTTAACCCGTCCAAGACCGAGTGGCTGTGGTTCCCAGCACCCCGGTACAGCCAGATTAGTCCAACACTGGCCATTGGGGGCGTACAACTAGCCCCTGTGGAGAGGGCGCGCAACTTGGGTGTCCTCCTGGATTCCCGGCTGACCATGGAGGACCAGGTGTCGGCCGTGGCCAGGGGGGCGTTCTATCAGGTACGCCTGATATGCCAGTTGCGCCCCTTACTGGACCGGGGAGCCCTTCGCACAGTCACTCAGGCATTGGTGACATCCCGACTGGACTACTGCAACGCTCTCTACATGGGGCTCCCCTTGAGGTGCACTCAAAGGTTGCAGTTGGTTCAGAATGCGACCGCGCGGGTAATTATGGGTGCCGCAAGGCAATCCCACATAACACCTCTTCTGCGCGAGCTGCACTGGCTACCTGTGGCCTTTCGGGTGCGCTTCAAGGTGCTGACGACCATCTTCAAAGCGCTCCATGGCTCGGGGCCTAGCTATATTAATTTTAATTAATAATAATAATAATAATAATTTATTCGATTTATAAACCATCCCCTCTCCCCGAAGGGACTCGGGGCGGTGTACAGGAAAAAGTAAAAAACCATATAAAACATACAATATATACAAAGTTAAAAATGAATTAAATTAAACCTGTACTAAAATTTAAGAACATTAAAATACAAACCACCTATGCTAAAATTCCCTAAAGTCTAATATTCACGACCGCCTCCTGCCCCATACATCCCTTCGACCGATCCGCTCCCACAGAGAGGGCCTTCTCAGGGTACCGTCGGCTGGGCAATGCCGGTTGCCGGTGCCCAGGGGAAGAGCCTTCCCTGTGGCGGGCCCTGCCCTCTGGAACAACCTTCTCCCCGATCTATGCACCATCGTGGACCTCCGCCTTTTCCGCCAACATCTTAAAACCTATTTATTTCAACAAGCCGGCCTAACATAAACCCTGTTTCTGACTTTTATAGGGATAATTTTAAATTTTAGAGTCTTATTAATTTTAGCACAGGGAATATTTAATTAGTTTTTAATAAGTTTGTATTTTTGTATTTTGTATGATTTTAATGATGCCTGTGTGCCGCCCTGGGTCCTTTTTTAGGAGAAGGGCGGGGTATAAATTTAATAAAATAAAATAAATAAATAAAATAAATAAATAAATCTATGTGTTCTTGTGTCATTCTCTCCAGCCATGTGTGAATCATAGTCCAATAGCTTTTAGCCTCCAAACAAGTCCAGCCCATATGATAGTAAGTGCCAGGCGTCTGATGGCATTTCCAACATTTTTCGGATTTGTTCTTATTCATTCTTGCAATTCTCGATGGTGATAGGTGCCACCTGTAAAACATCTTATACAAGTTCTCTTTATAAGCAGTTGACATTGTCATTTTATAATTTTGTGTCCACAATTTTTGCCACTTATCTAACTCAATCCCATGCCCAAAATTTCCCCCCCAAGTTATCATAGTTTCTTTCACTTGCTCTTCCTGAAGCTTAAACTCTAATAAGTAGGCATAAAGTTTTTTAATTATTTTTTCATCGACACCTGTTAAGATTTTATCTAATTCCGTCATTTTATCATAAATCCCTCCTTTCTTTTGGTCTTCCTTATATCTAGAAAGTATTTGCATGTATGTATACCAATTAATATCCATTCCTTCTTGCTTTAATTCCTGAATAGTTTTAAGATCACCCCTTGAGTTCAATAACTCCAAATATCTGATTGCTCGTTCCTTTTTGTATATTTTTGCGTATGAAAATGCTTCAGTAGCTGATACCCAGACTGGTATTTTAAGGTAATACAATCTTTTAATCTTTTCCCAGTTTATAATCAAAGATTCTCTTATGTAATGACTCCTAAACAAACCATGTTCCCTATCATGTCCTTCTAGTTCTAGACGTCTATTGTTTCTTAATGTTATCCAATCTTTAATCCACATCAAATTTGCAGCTTGATAGTATAGTTCCCAATCAGGTAATCCCATACCTCCCCTTGTTTTAGCATCTTGTAAAATGTTTAGCTTTATTCTCGCTTTTTTCCCTTGCCATATAAACTTTAAAACCATTTTCCTCAACTCTTCAAAGAAGTCTTTGCCCAATCTGATTGGGATTGTCTGAAATAAGTATAGTACTTTAGGTAAGATATTCATTTTTATTGTAGCTATTCTCCCTATTAGTGATAATTGTAAATTCTGCCATCTCGTAAGATCTGCTGCTATCTGTTGTATAAGTCTAGAGTAGTTCTCCTTTTTAAGAGTGCTACATCTCGATGTCAAGTAGATTCCTAAATATTTAACCCTGTTTGTAATTTGAATTTTCAAGGTTTCTGTTAGTTTTCTGTCTCGCTGACATGTTCTTTGTCAAGATTTGGGTTTTGTCTTTGTTTATTTTCAAGCCTGTTACTTTTCCATAATCCTCAATTTTTCCTATCAATTTTGATGCAGTTTCGAGTGGTTCTTCAAGAATAAAAACTAGATCATCTGCGAATGCTTGTAGTTTATATTGTTCTTTCCTAATTGTCATTCCCTTTATTTCTTTGTCTTCTCTTCTCTTTCTATTTAACACTTCTAGCGTTAAAACAAAAAGCAAAGGTGATAGTGGGCAGCCTTGTCTTGTACCTCTTTTTATCTGAATGTTATCTGAAAATTCTCCATTTATTATTATCTTAGCTGTTTGGTTGTGATATATAGTGCTTATAACATGTATAAAATTTTGGCCGAATTTCATTTGTTCTAATTGTTGAAACATAAATTTCCAGTTCACGTTATCAAAGGCTTTTTGTGCATCTAGAAACATCAGGGCCATTAGGGTGTGCTTCATAGTATTCCAACGTGTTCAAAATTATTCTTATATTATCTTTAATTTGTCTCTTTGGTAAAAATCCATTTGGGTCTGGATGTATAAAACTTTTAAAATATTTTTTAAGCCTTTCTGCTAGGATTGATGTGAATAACTTGTAATCTGAATTGAAGAATGAGATTGGTCGATAGTTCTTTACCTGAAGGAGATCTGTTCCTTCCTTTGGTATCAGTGAAATATAGGGTTCTGACCAAGAATTTGGCATTTTACTACCAGACATAAGTTCATTCATCAATTCTAGTAAAGGCGGCGATAGTATTTCCTCCAAGGTTTTGTAGAACTCTGCTGGGAGGCCATCTGGTCCCGGGGCCTTCCCGGTTTTTTTGTATTTTGATAGCTTCAGTTAATTCCATCATTGTTATCTTTGCATCTAATATATTTCTAATATCATCTGATATAACCGGGAGGTTAGCCTCTTGTAAATAGTTTTTAACATCCTGTTCCAGTATGTCTTCTTTTTCATATAATTTTGTATAGTATTCCTGAATAATTTTCTTTTTTGCCTTGTTTAAACGGTGTATTTGTCTCTGTTCATCTTTTAATTGTTGAATCTTTCTTGTCTCTCTTTCTTTTTTTAATTTATACGCCAACCACCTTCCAGGTTTATTTGCATTTTCAAAATAGTTCTGTTTTGCGGATCTTATCTTTTGAGCCAGTTCCTCTTTTTCCAAGATATTAAACATTTTATGTTTAATGAGGTCCATTTTCATTCTAATATCTTTTCTTTGTGGTAGTTTCTGTAGTTCTTTTTCCAGTGTTTTGTATTCCTCCTCTAATCTTTTCCGTGCGCATCTTTTCTCTTTATTTCTTTTTCTTGTGTAATCTATTATTAAACCTCTAGTAACTGCCTTCATCGTATCCCATATATTCTGAATGGATGTATCTTCTTTTTTGTTTTCTTTAAAGTAACATATCTATTCTTTTTCCATTTTAGATGTAAAATTCTTCTCTTTCAATATTGTGTTATTTAATGTCCATCTGGATCTAATAATAAATAATAATAAATTTTTATTTCTAACCCGCTCTCTCTCCCCAGAGGGACTCGAGGCGGGGCACAGGAGAATTAAAAAACAACAAAAACAGAGTACAAAATTTAAAAACACAATTAAACATATCCTGCGCTAAAAACATCTATAAAAACTAAAAAAAATTGCCCTTTCCATTTAATTATCATTGGATTGTGGTCTGCCTAGGTGCTAGCTTCTATTTCGACTTCTTGAACTAGGTCACTTAAGTCTGAAGAGAGCCAAATCATATCTATCCTTGAGAATGATAAATGTCTATAAGAATAATATGTGTATTGTTTTTTATTGGGGTTTCTTTCTCTCCATATATCTCTTAAATTCATTTCATCTGCCATCTTAAAAAAGGACTTCGGTAATATTTTTCTTTTACATTTGGTCGTTCTAGTTGCTTTATAATCTCTACTTTGACTTGCAATTCCATTAAAATCTCCTATCATACAAACATCAGCATATTCTAGGTCCAGAATTTTTCCATGTGGTTTCTTAAAAAATTCATCCTGTTTCTCATTGGGTGCATAGATTGCTATGAAAAGTATTTTTTTGTTATTGTCCATGATTTCCACCATCAAGATCTTGCGTAGATTTGTTTAGTTGGTATATTATCTTTAACATAGATGACCACTCCTCTTTTTTTAGAATCTGCCAATGAGGTAAAAATTTTCCCAAGTTTGTGTTGAGTTAATAAATACGCATCTTTCTTTTGGATGTGTACCTCTTGTAAACAAATAATTTGTGTTTTAATTTTCCCTAATTTATGGAATACTTTTTTTGTTTTAGTTGGGGAGTTAAGTCCATTTATGTTAACTGTAAATATTGTATTTTGTTCCATATTTTATGTTTTATATTGAGGATTTATGGCTCTAGTTGTTCTTATTTCTCTCTGTTCTCTGATTTCTAGTCCTGATAGAGCCTCTCTTTCTATGGCCATTCCACCTACTGCACCTTCTAGTGGTCCCTCTGGTCTTATTAACAGTGGATCCTCTTTATCAGTCCTCTCAGTAGCTCCATTGGCATACTTTCTGTGAAAGTCTTCTGCTTTTTGTAAAGTGTCTATTCTGTGTCTCTGTCCTTCCCATGTGAATATTAGACCTTCCGGTATGAGCCATCTGAACTGGACTCCTTTTCTTATCAAAAATGTGGATAGAAACTGATATCCTCTTCTCTTTTCTCTCACTTTTCTTGGGATTTGCTTTAACACTGTCATTTCCCTTCCTCTCTATTCCAATTTTTTGTCTCTTGTTTTCTGTATTATTTGGAATCTCAAGATTTTTTTAGTGAATCTTACGTGTATTTCTCTTGGTAGAGCATTTCTGGTCGCATATCTGGTATTCACTCGGAATGCATCATCTATTCCATCTCTTACTAATTCCTTTGGCATTTCTAAGATCTCTGTTAGCATTTCTGGTATTATTATAAGGAGGTCCTCTCCTTTCTCTTCAGTTACATTTTGGAATCTTAAAAAATACTCAGCCTTGTCTATTTCCCATCCCACTCCCATACTCTCTTTTTCCATATTACTCAATCTGGAATCAAACTCTTGGTCTGTCTTATCTTTCTCTTGCAATTTTCCTTTGATCTCGCTTATGGATTCCTGTTGTTTTTCCATGAATTCTTCCTGCTTTATCATCCATTGTTGTATATTTTCCATCTTCCCTTCTGTCAGGGCTGTTTTAGTTTCAATATTCTCTATTTTCTTGTCCAATGCCTCCAATTTTGCCTCTAACCTCTGTTCTGTATTTTCCATTTTTGCCTCTAGCCTTTGTTCTGTGTTTTCAATTTTCCGCTCCATACTCTCTCTTACCATCCTTATCTGAATGTAACCTTTAGAAGCCTGTTCCGGTGCTTCCAACAGTTCCGTACTTCTCTCCACCCTTTAAATCCCTCCTGTGCCCTGCCCTCCTTTGCACCCCACCCTCTCCTGCGTGCACGCAATACGCCCAGGATGCTCCCCTGACGTGACAGGCCCTGCTGGTTTGCACGGCCACCCCTGCGCTGGTGCCGCTCCGTATGAAAGTCACTGCAGGCTCCGAAGATCCTTCAAGCTCCTGGCGTGGCAGAGACACAAGTGGGGCCCAGCAGACGTCCAAGCCACGAAGCGCCCCAGTCACAAATCTCCCCACCAGTGGAATGGCAGCCCTGAGCCCGAGATCGCCGGGGCTGACCCCCTGCTGGATGTGGGGTGCTTGCACAGAGGCCGGACAGAGTGTTGGTGGCAAGGCTGCCCTGAGGATTTTGGCGTTTTTGCAGAAGTACAAAGTACTAATAATAATCACAATAACAAAGGATTAAGAAGAAAAGAAAAATAGAATAGATTCTTTATTGGCCAAGTGTGATTGGACACCCAAGGATTTTGTCTCCAGTGCATCAACTCTCAGGGGGCCTCCAAGCAACAAGTCATGAATCATGACCAGAAAACACAATCCTCCTAAATCATAAGATAGAACATTCAGTGACAGTCTTAGGAGACTAAATAAGCCATCAATATAAAATCATAATAGGAGACTCAATAAGGAATCCACATAAATCATGAGATACCCAGAGCTAAATCAGGATCGTAAGAAGCCAAGGAAATGGGTCAGAGGAAAGATGAGAAGGATTATAGGGGATACAGCAATACTATCATAGGTGGCTTGAGGTCCAGGGCATAAGGCAGCGTTGTGAGAACTGGTTGTTTAGCAGAGTGTGTGTGTGTGTGTGTTTGTGTGTGTGTGTGTGTGTGTGTAGTCTCTGAAGTGGATGTGAACATAAGAAGCTCAGTGAGGGAGTTGGGCTGTTGGGCTGAGCTCCGAGCATAGCAGTTCGGTTGAAGACGTGTCGTCACCATTCGAGGAGAAGCCATCCATGCACTTTGAACTGTGAAAAGTCCGGCCTCTTCCTGAATGCCTCCAGGGATGATGAAGCTCCCACAACCTCTGAAGGAAACTTCTGGTCCATGGGTGGATTCTTCTCCCTGTCAGGTAATCCCTCATTTCCAGGTGGACTCTCTCATTTCCATCCCTTCTTCCCTGTCTGGCCTTCGGGTGCTTTGGAGAATAGCTGGACTCCCTTCCTCCTCTCTGGGGCAGCCCCTCCAATATAGGAAGACTGCCCTCATGTCTCCCCTGGTCCTTCTCTTCACTAGACCAGTCATGCCCAGTTCCTGCAACCGTTCTTGGTAGGTTTCAGCCTGCAGGCTCCTAACCCTCCTGGTGGCTCTTCTCTGCACTCTTCCTCTCGAGAGCCCCAACAACTCTTTTTTTATAGAGTGGGGACCAAAACTGGATGCAGGAACCAGGATTGTTCCGGCTGCAGCCCAGGGCCAGGTCTTCAGGGGATCAAAGAAGTGGGGACCCACTGACCATGTTTTTCAGACTATAAGACGCCCCAAAGGGGATGAAAATCTCTGTGCGTCTTATAGATTGAACATTGCTGAAGCCCCGCCCACCTGCCAGCCATCTTTTGGCTTCTGCAGGCTCCGTTTCAGGACATTTTGGGCCCATTTTTCAAGATTCTTTCAGGCGTTTTTGAGGCTTTTTTGCCTCTTTTGAGGCTTTTTTGAGCCCATTTGTGAGGGAACAATGGCCCCAAAAAGCCTTACAAATGGGCCAAATAGCCTCGGAAACAGGCTGAAATAAGCCTTGAGGATTGACTGGAAAAATCCTCAAAGATGGGTTGAAAAAGCCTCAAAAAGGCCCCCCAAAAGGGCCAAAAATGCTGCTCGAGGAGGCCAAAACCTTTTTTTGTTGTTGTTTTCCTCTTTAAATTTAAGTCCGTTTTATACTCAGGTGTGTCTTATAATCCTAAAAACACAATATTCTCCAAATCACCCGAAGGAAAGGCAAGAAGAAAAGGATGGAAACTCATCCAGGAGAGAGGGGGTTGGACTAGAAGACCTCCAGGTTCCCTTCCACCTCTATTCTGATTCAATCAAGGGTGATTCCCAATCCTCCAGGTAATGGCTGTCCCAAAGACGCTTTTTCAAAAAAGGCCCCTGGGCCTTCCTTGGGTTTTTCCCTGAAGAGGTCTCGTTTCTTATCCCCGAATCATCTTCAGAATCTGTGGAAGCTTCTGGGATGAGAAGTGAAACCTCTTCAAGGAAAAAACGAAGTCCACTGGCTTATTGAAAGGAAACCTTTGGGGATGAAGCAGCCAAGGAAAGCCATGGCTGTCTACTCTAATGCAGGTGTGTTTGAAGGGCATCTCCATCAGTGAGGAAAGCCCTCCGGGATCAGAGGAGGGTACATAGCCACCCAGGTGCCTTCTTCTTGTCCTCCTCCAGCATCTCTTTGGTGTAATAGTGTTTCGGCCAATTCTTTCGCGCGAGGTCTTCCACCATCTCAATCAGCTCATCCACCTGGTCCTGCTGTTCCTTTCCTTCTGCCTTGTTGTTGAAGGTCAGGTACCGATTCCCACAACTCTTGATTTGCTCCCTTAGAGCGGCCAAGCTTTTACCATCCTCGGACAGCATCTCTTGAAGAGGGCGACCCTCCAGGTCTTCCTTGCGGGTAAACAAGAGGACCATATATTCCTTGGCATTCAGGCTGAAGACATCTTTGATCAGCTTGGCCACCTCCATCTCCTCCTGGCTGAAAGGGCCCAGACGGATGACCTGAATAATGACGTGGGGACCTGGAGAGCAGAAGCTGACACATTTCTTAACTTCCTCAATAGTCTTGGACTGTGAGTATTTTGTATCGAAAAAGCCCGGAGTGTCGATCACAGCCAGGGTTCTCCCATCCCACAGGTTGCCTGTTGCCTTTTTACATCTGGCGGTGACGGATGTGGGCTGCATCTTGGATAAAAACGCTTCCCTCCCTAAAATGGAGTTCCCGGTGGCACTTTTCCCATTGCCCGTTCTGCCCACCATGACGATCCTCAGGTCTTCAACTGAAAGGAAGAGGAGGGACAAAGGGGTCAGAGGATGAAGGGGGGAGAAGGGCAAGAAGGGGGCCTGCAGCAGAGAGAAAGCAGGAGGGCTTAATGCCTTCTTTCCATCCGTCTCTCCACAAAGGGAGAAAAACAGCCCCTCCAGTCAAAAACAGGAGTATCAAAATCAGACTAGAAATAAAAAATTAAGACAAGCGAGGAAATGGTAAGAGAACACCTTAACTGATATAAATCTTAATGAATAGAAATCAAAAAAGGAAAAAAAAAGTGGGTGGAGGGAATCAAAGACCCACCGGCCTTACATCATCCCCTGGGAAGATTCTGGAAAAGATAATCAAGCAACGAATCAGCCTAGAGGTAAACAAGGTCATAACCAAAAGCCAACATGGGGTTCCCAAAAACAGACCATGCTGAAGAAATCACAATGTCTTCTCTGACGAAGTGGAAAAAATTAGCAGACCCCAGAAATGCTGTGGATATAATTTACTGGGACTTCAATAAGGCATTCGACCGAATAAACCACAACCCGCTTCTTGGTAAGCTAGAAAAAATGTGGGCTAGATAGCATCACCCCCAGATGGAGTTGTAGTCCTTAAATGGCTCTACGTCCACATGCAGCAGAGGGAAGTAAGCAGTGGGGTCCCTGAAGGCTCTGTCTGCGATGAAGGCCTAGGACTTCATATCTTCAGAGAAGAGGGCATGGAAGGGGAACTCATCAAACTCACCAAGGGATTACGGAGCGTTTAAACTCAATAGCCAAAGCTCTGGAAGGGAGACTTACCTGACTCAGCTGCACCCATGTTGCTCAGATGCTCCTCAGTCGATCTTATTGGGTGTTTCCAAAGGGAAGACCGAGGGAAGGAGTGTTCTTGGAGAAGCCACTTCCCGAAGGGAGTCCCAAGAAGGAAGCTGAAGGCGCAGGAGAAGAGAAAGGGGAAGGGAGGGGAGGCTGTTTTTGGAGCCTTCCTGTTGTCTTTTTAAAGACCTCCATTTTGCAGATAGAAATACGACCATAACTGAGTTCAACGCTTCTGTCGTTAAGTGAGACATTCACTAACTGCGTTCTAACCCCATTTCAGGGCCTTTGTGGCCACAGCTGTTAAGCTGTTTTTTAAGTCTTATTTAGCAATGGAAAATTGGGGCTGCCTGGCGGTCATAAGTCAAGGACTGCCAGCATTTAGGGGGGGAAAACCTAGGTTCTACTAAGAAATGGAGCATTCGGTGACAGTCATAAGAGACTAAATAAGCCATCAATATAAAATCATAATAGGAGACTAAATAAGGAATCCACATAAATCATGAGATACCCAGAGCCAAATCAGGGTCATAAGAAGCCAAGGAAATGGGTCAGAGGAAAGAGGAGAAGGATTAGGGGATACAGCAATACTATCATAGGTGGCTTCACGTCCCAGGGCATAAGGCACCATTGTGATAATTGGTTGTTTAGCAGAGTGAGGGTGTGTGTGTGTGTGGGTGTGTGTGTGTGTGTGTGTGTGTGTAGTCTCTGAAGTGGATGTGAACATAAGCAGCTCAGTGAGGGAGTTGGGCTGTTGGGCTGAGCACAGAGCTTAGCAGTTCAGTTGCAGACATATCGTCACCATTCGAGGAGACGCCATCCATGCACTTTGAACTGTGAAAAGTCTGGCCTCTTCCTGAATGCCTCCAGGGGTGATGAAGCTCCCTCAACCTCTGAAGGAAACTTCTGGTCCATGGGTGGATTCTTCTCCCTCTCAGAAAATGTCTCCTTATTTCCAGGTGGAATCTCTCCTTGTTTCCATCCCTTCTTCCCTGTCTGGCCTTCGGGTGCTTTGGAGAATAGCTGGACTCCCTTCCTCCTCTCTGGGGCAGCCCCTCCAATATAGGAAGGCTGCCCTCATGTCTCCCGTGGTCCTTGTCTCCACTAGACCAGCCATGCCCAGTTCCTGCAACCGTTCTTGGTAGGTTTCAGCCTGCAGGCTCCTAACCCTCCTGGTGGCTCTTCTCTGCACTCTTCCTCTCGAGAGCCCCAACAACTCTTTTTTTATAGAGTGGGGACCAAAACTGGATGCAGGAACCAGGATTGTTCTGGTCGCACCCAGGGCCAGTTCTTCAACTTCCCATCTGCATGCATTTGTCATCGTAGCGAATGAGCAAGGCCAACTGCTGTTATATTTGCTAACAAACCTGAGTATTTTAAGAGAAGGATCCTTTGAAAGGGGAGGAGCCAATGTCCCACAACACGAACTGCGATCTCAGTCCCAAGATTGCAGTCAATACTTTTACCGCAGGGTGTTCCAATTGGACTTAAACCATCCCGCAGAGACGGTGAACAGGAAGAATGTGTCCTGCTGATCTCAGGGACACCGCAAAGTCCCTGATTGTTGCAGGAGAAGTTCTTCTAGCTGGCGAGAAAAGCGCAGCCCCATGGCTGACGAAGTTGGGACGGCTCCAAAATGGAAGGAAAGGGAAAGAGAAAGTGTGAGGAACTTTTACCGTTTTAAAAGAGACTGCCTATAAAAAACTTAAAGCCAATTTAAATTTAAGAATAGAAGAAATAAGCAGCGGAATAAAGCTTTGGATGGTCCTGGTCAGTGTGTCATCTTAATTTTTAAATGCTATTTTTATGGATGGAATTTATGCAAACATTTTAAAATGAATGGATTAAGTTTTCTTCGTCTTTAGAAGTTTGAAAAATTAGAGCATCTAATAGTAAAATATGATGGAAAAGATAGAGATACCTATCAAGTGGGGGAAATGGAGGTTATTATAAACACTAAAGAGGAAAAGGACTACCAAGAAATCAAATCTGCTGACATCCATGGTGAATGGTTTTTGTGCCTGGAAATGGAAAGAGTGGAATATGGGAAGGGGAATCAGATGGATGGGAACTCTACCCTAGATGGCAAGATACAGGAGTCCCGAGTCCCTTGTGGTGAGATGGGTGCGGGGTATAAATATAAACAATAAAGGAGAAATAAAAGAATTTATGGACATAAAGAGAGAACTTTTATTAGTAACACCAATGATAACAACACTGGCAATTAAAGACGAGCTGATCAAGGAAACAGAAGAAGGGCATCGAAATTACATGAGAGACTCATAAGCCATGAGTTGCAAAGAGGAGCCCATGCAAATCTGAGTGAGGAGAAGATTAGAGGACTGATGCCACAAATGGCAGAAGACGTGAGACTGTTTGGTTACTGGAAAGATACAGGCTGATAAATGAAAGTGTTTAATCTAAAACTAGTGAAATTTAGTGACAATAGATATGAAAATGATATTAATGCATACATATGTATTGGTATAACAAGTAGTAATTGGATATGAATATTGAATGGTACCTATGAATGGAGGATGAGAAATGGTTTGTTATACATAAAAATTAATTTAAAAAAGAACCAAATTATGATGATGGACATAGTCAAATAAAGGAGAGATCATGATAACCATGTGTGTGTGTGTGTGTGTTTGTGTGCATGTGTGTGTGTGGGTACAACATGAAGAAATTGGATGTAAATTGTAAACAGTGATTTGGAAAGGAATATTAGACATTTTTGTTACTAAATATTGTTGATGTTTAGCTAGAACAGGCCATAAGGATTTAGTGTTATTGGAGGATACTAGAAATAGCAAATGAAATGTCAATATGTGGTTAGGTCTTGAATTTTGGTATGTTTCATGATGAAGGACGTTTAAAGAATTACAGTCAAATGAGAACGGAGGTATGATGATGGTAGTATGTATAAACAGATTTGATTTAAAATACCTGAGTTAATATGAATTATGGGGGACTGTAGAAGAGACGCACAAAGACTTGTGGAACCAACTGATACACTTTCTACAGTATGGGAAGAAGGAGGATTTTTTTGTGTTGTGTCTGTTTTCAAAATAAAAATAAAAAAAACTTTTATTAAAAAAAAAGAGAGGGATCTTTTGTTGGGACAGAGAGAGATGGGTAATGGAGAGACCAGGAGGGACATGAGAGCAGCCTTCAAGGACCAAAGAAGTGGGGACCAAGGAGCTGTATTTTTTGGGCTATAAGACGCACGTTTTTGTCTCCCAAAAGGGGGTGGAAATGTCTGGGCGTCTTATAGACCGAATATTGCGGAAGCCCCGCCCACCTGCCAGCCATTTCTTGGCCTCTGCAGGCTCCGTTTCAGGCCTTTTTTCGGCCTGTTTTTGGAGCTTTTTTCGCCTGTTTGTGAGGCTTTTTCAGCCTGTTTTTGAGGTTTAAATGGACCATAAAAAGCATTGAAAATCAACTGAAAAAAGCCTCAATCGCAGGCCAGAAAAAGCCCTCCAAAGAGCCCCCAGAAGCCTCAAAAATGGCACGAAAAAGTCTCAAAAACAAGCCAAAAAGCCTCCAAAATGGGTAACAAAAAGGCTGGAAATGTGCCGGAAAAAGCTACCCCAAACGTCTGGAAACGTAGTGCATGGAAGCCAAAACCCTTTTCTTTGTTGTTTTCCTCTTCTACATTAAGGGGCATCTAATGATCTGAATAACATGGCATTCTGCAAAGCACCAGGAGGCAAGACAAGAAGGAACGGATGGGAGATCGTTTCCGGCTTCCGGACGCGACGGATGTGTTTCTGACATGTCCGTCGCTTGTTTCTTCTCGTGGGCGCCTTCGGGGGAACGGGGCCTCCGGTAGAGAGCCCCCACCGTATGGGTGGCTGCGGGAATCCCCCACTTTGATGGCGGTCAGTGGAGGCTTTTCCGCTTTGCCCCAGGAGCTGGAAGACTGAATGCGGGGGGAAGACTCCTCTCGCCGAAGGATTGCTGGAACAATGAAAGTTTGAAGAATCGGGCTGAAATGCTGGGGCTGGAGGATCGTGCCGAGGCTCTGCTTCACTTCTGTGGACTGTGAGTTTTTGCTTTTGAATGCATTCAACTTTTTAGAAAAGAGAAATAGAGGGGGGAGTTTGTAGAAACCCCCCCCCTCGGAAAAAGCGGCATTTTAAAATGCTCCCTGGGACCGGGGAGAGAGAGAAAGCTAAACATCCGACCTGTTATTAATCAAAAGGAAATGCACTACCATATATGGAATTGCTGTAGAAACTTTGTATCTGAGCCTCGTTACAACTGAAACGGAACTTTCACTAACTCTTCACCTCCGCTAAAGTGGCGGAAAAATGGCGCTTCTTTGTTCCCAGCAGAAAACCTTCTTTGATTTGTGAACATTCCTTCCTTCAATTTTACAAGAACAAGTTAAAACTTATATAGAAAGCCAACTCAAGTGACTCTCAGTGTGAGCCCTTCTTCTTTTTTGGGGATTGGATTATACAATTGTTTCTCTGGAGTTTATACAACATACAGTTTGAACTTTGATACAGACTTTTCCTTTTTCGGACTTCACGGACTGCTTGCCCACCGACGCCATCTTAAGCTACAAGAACTTAAAACTTTAACTATGGCAGCGAGAAAACCTCCGACTGGAAAATCTCTTTCCACCCCTGCTTCAACAAAAGCCAGCCCAATCCCACAACAAACACAAATTACTACAATGTTACAAAAAGAAGCTGCAGGAGAGGACACCCAACAACTATCAACAGATGAGATGCTTCAAAGCATAATGAAGGAAATAAAAGAAATCCGGAAAGACATGATAAGCTCAAGACTGGAACTGTTGGAAGCACAAAGAGCAATAACAGATAATAAACAAAAAATTGATGGGTTGGAGGGTGGGGCAGTTGAGATGAAGGAAGAGATAAGGGAATTTCAAAAAGAAGTTATAGATATTGTTGGTCATATGTCAAGAATGGATTTTGAAAGAATGTCTTTTTTTTTAAGGTTTCAAAATGTCCCGGAGTCAGATTCAGAAAATTTAAAAGATTTAATGAGTACAATTTTAGCAGAGTGTACTAAAAAGAATAAAGAATATATTTGGGGGGACATAGACCTGATTTATAGAATTAATTCAGCATATGCCAGCATATGCCTAGCTATCTGCGAGATCGGATCCTGCCCCATACATCCTCACGACCGATTCGCTCCCACAGAGAGGGACTTCTCCGGGTGCCGTCCACTAGACTTTGTCAGCGGGCGACGCCCAGGGAAAGGGCTCTCTCTGTGGCGGGCCCGGCCCTCTGGAACGACCTTCCCCCTGATATCAGAACGACCACTGACCTCCGCTCCTTCCGTACGAAATTGAAGACCTATTTCTTTCGACTGGCCGGCCTTGAATAATTCTCTCTGTCTATTGATTCCAAATGTATTTTAATGGGTTCTTAATCAGTTTTAGCACGGGTAACACTGTTTAATTATGTTTTAAGTATGTATTTTGTATTTATTCTATATTGTTTTTAGTTTCTCCTGTGCACCGCCCCGGGTCCCTGTGGGGAGAGGGTGCGGTTAATAAATCCGAATTTGATTGATTGATTGATTGAAATAATGTATGCAGAGAGATACATATTAAATTTGTAAGAAGGTCAACAAGGGATGAGATTCTGAGAGCGCAGAGAGGAGGGCCTTTGATATATCAACAATTTTGAAGCAGATCCCGAAAAAGATTCGAGAGATAAGAAGGAAATATTCCTTCTTGTCCAATAAATTGTACAAAAAAGGGGTGTGGTTCAAATGGTTAATGCCTGAAGGAATGTTGGTGTTCTGGGAGGAAGGGAGAGAAAGAATTAAAACAGTAGAAGAGGCAGAAGCCTTTCTTTAAAAACATTCCTCAATCCTGGAGGACGAAGATGTGGGAGCGGGAGGGGCCGTGGCTCCGCCCACCGGCAGGAAAGAAGAAGAAGAAACAATAGCAAAGAGACTCAGATCACAAAAAAGATTCTTTTTTTTCTATTGTAATTACTACACGGATGTTAATAGAAACAAATGATTGAATGCATGAAATTTATGATATTAATATGTACCGTATTTATTCGAGTATAACGCGCAAAATTTTCTACCAAAAAAAGAACTCAAAGTTTGGGTGCGCGTTATAAACGAGGGTGCGCGTTATAAACGAGGGTGCGCGTTATAAATGATTTTTATCATGGCCGCACGTGTTCAACAACATTTGTCACTTACAATGCTTGGTCTGAGCCGAGAAAAAGTGAAACAAAATTTTATACCGATTTTAAATCGAAAATTAGGGGGTGCGCGTTATACACGTGTGCGCGTTATACTCGAATAAATACGGTATGTATCTCTTTCCACCTTTTATTGAAATTGATTTTGTATGAAGTCTCGGAGGCGGCATGGAAGCTCTAAAATATTTCTATGATACCCTACTTACCCCTTTTCCTTTATAAAATTGTAAAACCAATAAAATTGTTTAAAAAAAAGAAAAGAAGCAACGGATGGAAACTCATCCAGGAGAGAAGCAAGCTGGAACTCTGGAGGAATTTCCTGACCGTGAGGACAATTAACCGGTGGAACTGCTTGCCACCAGAAGTTGTGGGTGCGCCATCGCTGGAGGTTTTAAAGAAGAGATTGGACAGGAACTTCTCTCAAATGGCATTAGGTCTCCTGCCTGAGCAGAGGGTTGGTGTAGAAGCCCTCCAAGGAGAAGCGAAACCTCTTCCCCTGGCTTATCGAAAGGAAACCTTTGGGGATGAAGCAGCCAAGGAAAGCCATGGCCGTCTACTCCGATGCAGGTGTGTTTGAAGGGCATCTCCCAGGGGTCTCCATCGGTCGTGAAGGCCCTCCGGGATCAGAGGAGGGTGCATAGCCATCCATACCTATTTTTCATGTCCTCCTCCAACATCTCTTTGGGGTAATAGGGTTTCGGCCAATTCTTTCGCTTGAGGACATCCACCATCCGAATTAGCTCATCCACCTGATCCTGCCGTTCCTTCCCTTCTGCCTTGTTGTTGAAGGCCAGGCATCGATTCCCACAACTCTCAATTTGCTCCCTTAGAGCAGCCGAGCATTTGCATTCCTCAGCCAGCACCTCTTGAAGAGGGCGACCCTCCAGGTCTTCCTTGCGGGTGAACAAGAGGACCATATATTCCTTGGCCAACAGGCTGAAGACGTCTTTGATCAGCTTGGCCACCTTCATCTCCTCCTGGCTGAAGTGGCCCAGACGGATGACCTGAATAATGACGTGGGGACCCGGGAAACAGAAGCTGACACATTTCTTAACTTCCTCAATAGTCTTGGACTGTGAGTATTTTGTATGGAAAAAGCCCGGAGTGTCGATCACAGCCAGGGTCCTCCCATCCCGCAGGTTGCCCGTTGCCTTTTGACAACTGGCAGTGACGGATGTGGCCTCCATCTTGGATATAAACGCTTCCCTCCCTAAAATGGAGTTCCCGGTGGCACTTTTCCCATTGCCCGTTCTGCCCACCATGACGATCCTCAGGTCTTCAACTGAAAGGAAGAGGAGGGACAAAGGGGTCAGAGGATGAAGGGAGGAGAAGGGCAAGAAGGGGGCCTGCAGCAGAGAGAAAGCAGGAGGGCTTAACGTGTTCTTTCCATCCGTCTCTCCACAAAGGGAGAGAAACAGCCTCTCCGGTCAAAAACAGGACTGTCAAAAACAGACTAGAAATAAAAAATTAAGACAAGTGAGAAAATGGTAAGAGAACACCTTAATTGATAGAAATCTTAATGAATAGAAATCAAAAAAGGAAAAAAAGGGGGTGGAGGGAATCAAAGACCCACCAGCCTTACATCATCCCCTGGGAAGATTCTGGAAAAGATAATTAAGCAATGAATCAGCCTAGAGGTAAACAAGGTCGTAACCAAAAGCCAACATGGGGTTCCCAAAAACAGACCATGCTGAAGAAATCACAATGTCTTCTCTGACAAAGTGGAAAAAATTAGCAGACCCCAGAAATGCTGTGGATATAATTTCCTGGGACTTCAATAAGGCATTCGACAGAGTAAACCACAACCTGCTTCTTGGTAAGCTAGAAAAAATGTGGGCTAGATAGCATCACCCCCAGATGGAGTTGTAGTCCTTAAATGGTTCTATGTCCACATGCAGCAGAGGGAAGTAAGCAGTGGGGTCCCTGAAGGCTCTGTCTGAGATGAAGGCCTAGGACTTCATATCTTCAGAGAAGAGGGAACTCATCAAACTCACCAAGGGATTACGGAGCATTTAAACTCAATAGCCAAAGCTCTGGAAGGGAGACTTACCTGACTCATCTTTATCCATGTTACCTGACTCAGCTGCACCCATGTTGCTCGGATGCTCCTCGGTCGATCTTCTTGGGGGTTTCCTACGGGAAGAGCTAAGGAAGAAAGGAGAGAGTGCTTGGAGAAGCCTCTTCTGGCAGGAAGGGAGTCCCAGGAGGGAAGCTGAAGGCGCAGGAGAAGAGAAAGGGGAGGGGAGGCTGTATTATCGGTAACTGCATTTTAACCCAATTTTAGGGCCTTTCTGGCCACAGCTGTTAAGTGAATCCCCGCCGTGGGCAGGTTAGTCACTCGCTGTTAAGCGAATCAGGCTGCCCCCGTGGACTTTGCTTGTCCGAAGGTCGTAAGACTGGATCACGTGACCCCTGGATGTAAGTATGAACCCGTCGTCTGGCGTCTGAATTTTGATCACAGGGAAGCTGCAATGGTCGTACACGTGAGAAACAGCCCTAAGTCACTTTTTCCAGGGCCGTCGTAACTCTGAACGGTCGCTAAACAAACAGTCGTAATTCGAGGACTGCCTGTCGTGGTGAGAGTGGCATGCGTTTTAATAATTTGATGTGTTTTTCCCTGGCTTGAATGTATTTTTAACATGGAAAACGTTCCCGGTGTATTTTTCCTAAGCCAAATCGTTCATCCCGCAGGGCTTCCTTGTGATAAATAGAACTCCGGCCTTAATTTGCTTTCAAGAATTAAACGGAGCCGGACTTCCGGGTTGAGCTTCGGCTGTCGCAGACAGGCTTTTACGAGCTTGTCAATCCAGCGGCCTGTTAGAGGCGTTTTTATAAGATCGTAAATGTCTCGGATACTCATAAATCCTCAGGAATTTATGGGTGAACTCACGCTGTCGGGTTGAGCCTCTTGTGTAACTCTCCAGAAGGTATTACAGCCTCTGGGGAGCAGGCAAGAAGAGCCCCCCTTTTTTTCAGCGCTTTAGTTCCAGGCTACCGGACTCCTTCGCTAAGAAATTAGCGAAGCAAGACAACCGTAATCAACTCTTTAAAATATGCTCCAGGCAATCCATCAAGAAGGACTATATTTCAAGCGTTCGTACTTCAAAGGAAACTAAACGCAAGTAATTAAAGTTTGTGAACTGTTTTAAGGTACAGCTCTTAGAACAAAGGATTCAAGATGGCGTTAACTACCAGATGTATGAAACGAAACTTAGTTGCCTTGTCTAATTATTGATTTGTGGATTTTGGTCTCTGCTTAACCCCTGGCTGATAGCGGACAGCTGTAGGCGGAAAGGGGGAGCAAGCTGTAAAGCCAAATGCACTATCTGATTTATTGAGCGTTAAGCTAAACGTATTACTTATTACTGACTTATTTTGATACTTTGAAGAGGGTTTTTTTTTCCTCTCCCTGAAAACTTGGAAAGCTTAAAAGCAAGGCAATGGAACAAACTCGTGTAGTAACTCCCCAGGACTTTAAAGATTTGATGAATTTCATAGTTAATGAAAGCAGAGAACTCAAAAGAATGATCCAGGAGAAATATGATCAATTGGGGGAAAAAATGCTTGCAATGGCCAAGAGTCTGTCTGAAGTTATAATTAAAATTGATGGGAAAATCGAACAGCTGACCTCAGAGGTGGGAGTCAAAGCAAAGGAAACGGATTTGAAATTTGTGGAAATGGAGGGGAATATGCACAAATTGGACAAAGAGGTTATTATGTTACAATTTATGTTAATGGAAAACGCCATTAGACTGAGGGGATTATCAGAAAATCCTAGAGAAGACTTCAGAAAAGTTTCTGCCGATGCTTTGGCTATATTAGTAAAAATGGATCCTGGTGAAATTTATGCTAAGATTGATAAAATTTACAGAGCAAACTCACGTATAGCATTACAAAGGCAATTACCGAGAGATGTTGTGATATATTTTACTGAGAGAAACCTCAGAAATGATATTCTGCAGAAGTCTTTTTACTCCTCTCTCCACATAGCTGGAAAACGGATTGGTGTCTTTAAGGAACTTCCATCAACTATCTTGAAGCTCAGAAGGGATTTTGGTTTTTTGGTGGCGGAGCTGAAGAAAAGAGGGATACAGTACAGGTGGGATGCTCCGATGGGTGTTATATTCAGATATGAAGGGGCGAGGTATTGTTTGAATACTATAGACAAGGCAAGAGATTTTTATTATGAAATACTGAAGAAAAGTGCAACGCCCCCACGTATATCTATACCAACATTAGTAGATCTGGATGTTTCAGAGCAAGATATTGACATGGAGCAGAAGCAATTTGGAAAAGAGATGGAAGAACATACTCAGTTGGATTCCCCTGGGCTTTTTTTAAGCCCTACTCTGGAGGAAATGTCGAAGACTGCTATAGGGGGATCTGTTGGAATGCCAATATGTAAATCAGATGAGCAATGTGAAGCCAGGTCTAGCACCAGACAAATTCAGAAACCGCAGAAGCAGAGGAGGTCTCAATCTCGGCGAGTTAAGAAAGATAAAAGGATTAAAGGAAGAAGCAATTAGTCAACAGTTATTTGACTATCTAGATAAAAATATACAGATCTCTGCAATGCTGGTTCTCTTGGATGTGGAAAAGGCTTAGGGTTGAAAACTGGAACCGGAGCATTTGCAGTGGATCTGGTTGTTACCCTATCACGTTCTTGGAACTTTATAATCCTGATGAAAAGTCACTCGGGGGTTACCTATGTAAAGGGTTTTTTTTTTTGTTACTTATGGGGGCAGCTACTTAAACTGATATTACAAACAGCTACGGATGGAATGGAAGGAGACCTGAAGAGTTGGACTTATGAACATTGACGCGGAAAGGATTAATATTATGTTAGTGTTCTGGGAAAAAACTTGGGCCGAACTTTGAAAGTTAAATGCTAAATTTGTATAGATATAGAACTCATGGGAGGATTTTTATAATATATTTTGCAGATGGTATCTAGATTTGAAGAAATTATCATTATGTATGGGTGTTTACCCCAACAGATTGATGCCAGTTATTTAAGAGGGGATATGTGAGGGAGAATGTAAGGCAACTTATATTTTTCAATTGTCTATCTAGATAAATATATGTAGATCTCTGCAATGCTGGGGGTTTTTTGGAAGTGGAAAAGGCCTATGAGTGAATGAACCAGAATTCTCTAACCAAAACTTGAGGGGAAAAAATGAAACATGGGATTTGGATAAGGTTTATTATCTCTAATGTTATATATTTTAATCCTAGAAGTCTTGTTGAATATAATTTTGGATTTGAATCTCTTAAATGGCATAGCTATAAGGCAAAAGGGATATAGCACCAGAGCATTTGCAGTCGATCTGGTTGTTACGATATTGCGTTTTTGGTTTGGAATATCTGTTGGAAGAAGTTTATATTATATTTTATAGATGGTATCTTCATTCCAAGAAATTATCATCATCTATGTAAGGAAGTAGAAATTTTCTTGCAATTTACTGTATCCTTCCTGTGATAGGATCTGAAATCTTCCTATACCACTTCTGTTTCCTTTGTGAAGAGAGAAGTAACTTTGCTCTTTTCAAATATTAGAGTAATCTTTACATTTTTTGTGTTGCTAAGTGGGCAATTAAGCAAATGGACAGGGGAAAAATAGTAAACCTTTTGAATCAGGAAGGATGTAAATTTGAGCTAGGATATATGGTTTAAGTTTTATAAGTGTTAGGTTATATGACACGGTATTTAGATCTTAAGAATTATTTTCTATGTATTTTAATGTTTAACTAAAAGGTTAAAGGTGTGGGTGTTCTAATGGATTGATTATATACAGAATAAATATCAGACTAGGAAGTACTATGTAGCTTTTAGGTAAGAATGCTTAGATTGATAGGTGAATAGAGTAAATAATATTTGGGATGCTTGGAATTATTAGAGTGGTGTATAGCGGAAGTCAGGGGGGTGGGTTTGAATGGGGG
Source organism: Rhabdophis nuchalis (assembly GCA_039707465.1). Lineage (NCBI taxonomy): Eukaryota > Metazoa > Chordata > Lepidosauria > Squamata > Natricidae > Rhabdophis > Rhabdophis nuchalis. The sequence goes on along the minus strand of CM077647.1, from coordinate 346,608 downwards.
GTGGGGGAGGGTTAGGGTGGAGGGTGGGGTAATATATATGTATGATTAATTTAGAGAGGGGAATAATGGGATATGGTGTTTTTTTAAGAGAAATTTATATTATGTTTTTTATATCTTTAATTAACTTAGAAGATGGTGTTAATGGGATATTGATATACTAAGAGAAACTTATATTGTGTCTGCTGGGAGGCGAGGGGGTATAATATCTGAATGAGAAACTTATTTTAAGACTGGGTGAGGGGGGGTATAGTATTTGTATGTGATTTATATTATATGTCGGGGGGGTAAAAAGGGGGAAAATCTGTGTGAATAAAACTTTTTCAATAAAATAAAATAAAAAAAAAGAATTAAACGGAGCCCATGGAGTGGTGGCCTAGAGGTGTGGAGCTCTTGCCTCACAGTCAAGAGGCTGTGAGTTCAATTCTAGGTAGAGGCAGATCTTTTCTCTCTCGGGGTGGGCTGAGAATATCTCTATATCTCTATATCTCTATCTGCTGAATAGAACTCTGCATTGGTGACGGGAAAGGCATCCGGCCACTAAACCCTCAGCTCCGTTCAGGTGCCCAGGCTCCACCCCAAAAGGGACGATGGGGCAGGGAAGATCCTGCCTTCTGGTGGCCAGCTTCCCTCATCTGCCCCTCATCTGCCCCCCATGGCCTCCTGCAACACTGTGGGCCGAAAATGGGCTGCATGGCCGACTTTAGGCCCATTTTCCAGCTGTCCCCCCCACCCCCGTTTTCTGCCTATTTGGGGGGAGGGTTTGGCCCCTTTTTCCAGTCTCATTTTCCCTCCCTGTTCTTGACTGGCAGAGGGCTGCAGGAGGCCATGAAGGGTGTGTGTGTGTGTGTGTGTGTGTGTGTGTGTGTGTGTGTGTGTGTGTGTGTGAAGCGTAGGGGTCAGCAGGCGGCGTATTTTAGCTGCCAGAGGCACCAACCTTCCGGTCCTTTGATATTTGCAGGCCGGCCCTGCAGGCTGGATTTAAGCCCCCTGCGGGCCTCACCGACCATTCCTCCACCCCCCCTGCCCCGTTTTCCTCTGAATCCCTCTATACACACACACACACACACACACACACACACACACACACACACACACACACACACACACACTAGAAGCCCATAGCCACCTCTACCGACTGGAGAAGAAATCCAGCAATGAAACTGGTATATTATGGGAAGGGAAATCAGGTACAGATGAACAGAGTTGGAAGGGACCTTGGAGGTCATCTAGTCCAGCCCTCCCCCCAAGGAAAGCCCTACAACATTTCCGACAGATGGCAGCCACAAACACATTGGGAAATCAGTCAGGTCTTTGCCTCTATGCCAAAAATAAAAATAAAACTAGGCGTCCTCTTTTGGGATATTTCACCATTTGGGGTGCAGGCATTTTAATACAAGTGCTCTTTCTGCTCTTAAGCGCCGTTAAGGGAGCAGACCTGAAGAGGAAGACAAAACGTGGACAAAGCAGCTGGACCTCTTGAGGACACAGAGCAGAGCCCCCCCTTGACCCTTCTCCCTCCCACAGGAACATCCCCCCCCCCCAAAGATAAGGAGGGAGTCCCTGGTGCCCTCCGAAGCTGCCCAGCCTGGAAGCAGGACGAGGCGGCTGGAAGCGCTTCCCCCTCCCGCCATTGGCAGGACCCGAGGGGGGAGGGGGAGAAGCAGCCCCCCGGGAACCCACCTGAGTCGGAGTCGACCGGTCAAGCCGAAGAAACCACGGGCGCTGCCAGCTTCGTTCTCCGGGCTTTCTCCTGAAGGCAAGGAAGGAAAGGGCAGGCATCATCCCTCCATCTCCTCATTGGGAGGTCAAGCCACCAATCAGAAGAGGGCTGGAAGGGACCTTGGGGGTCATCTAGTCCAACCCCCCTGCTCCAGCAGGAGAGCCTCTACGACCCTTCAGCCCTAGGCTCTCCTGTTTAAGGGTTGGGCTAGATGACCTGCAGGGTCCCTTCCAGCTCCGTTCCTCTGTCTCTGGAAGGGAAAGGCTCAAAGGCTCCCCCACCCTCAAAATCAACGGAGCGGGTGGGAAGAAGGGAGGGCGCCCCGTTGAGTGTCCTGCCCTGTGTGTGAAGGGATCCTCCCCCCCCCAAGACCCCCCCTTGGTTCAGCCTCCGAGGGGAGAGGTGGAGGGGGGGCGTCACTAGGAGTCATCAGACCCCCCCCTCAGATTCCTTAACAGGCAGGAGGAGGCTGGGAGCCGCCCCTCCCCCCCCGGCATTCCTCCAAACCTCAGGGAAGGTAGGAAAGTGAAATCACGTGATTGAAGAAGAGAGGCCGAAACGACCCCCCCCCCCCGCCCTCCAGGCGTTTACTTTGGCCATGGGGAAGGGGGCGAAGGGCGCCCGGGCGGGTCTTTGGCTCTGCTTGCGCAGAGGCTTCGGGCGATAGACGCGTTTAGTGTCCGTCCGTGGGGAGGCCAGTGCTAAGGTGTCCCGGCTGAGCCGAGGGTTGGACTAGAAGACCTCCGCGGACCCTTCCCACTCTGCTATTCAGGGGGGAGCGGGGCTCTTCTGCGGTGCTTCCCGTCCCCCTCCCAGGAAAGAGCCGCTGGAAGGTGAGTTTGGCAGAGGGGGGAGGCGGGGGGAGGAAGGGAGTGGGTTGGACTAGGTGACCTCCGAGGTCCCTTCCGACTCTGTTACTGTTACAGGACTTAGGTCGAGACCCCCCCTCCAGCTAGAAGGGGGCAAAAGCAGCGCTGAAAGGCTAGAGAGAAGAGGGCTCCCCTTGGGTCTGTGGGCAGAAGGAGGGCGGGGGTGTTGGAATAGATGACCTCTCTGGTCCCTTTCAGCTCTCTTCTGATTCTGCTTCCTTCTCTTCCCCACCCACCCCTCCCAGGACAAGACAGGCCGCCTAGAACCACCGGCAGCCAAGGATGACCTACCAGTCAACTATGCAGACAGCCAGGGGAGATCTCAGGAGAGCTTCTGAAAGGGTTGGTGTCTCTCTCTGTGTGTGTCTGTGTGTGTGTGTGTGTGTTTGTGTGTGTGAATATTTTGGGAAAGGGGGAAATGCTCAGAATTTGGAGTCCTGAGAAGCCTCCAAGGCTGGTTTGGGATCCTCCCCCCTCCTTCTCCCAACCAGCCCCCTTCTTCTTAAGATAGGCAGCAAGGGAGGTTCCTTGCCCCCAAATTGCCCCCAAAGAATGGGGGTCCCCCAGCCCCACTTCCCCCTCCCCCTTTTCCCCTTGGTGCCCCCCTCCTGCCTTCCCTCTTCCCCCTCCCTCCCTGCCCCTCCTTCCCTCCCTTCCTGGCTCCCTTCAGGGGCTCCAGAGCAGCTTCGGAGGAGCAGAGCCTGGAATGGGGTGGGGGGCCTGGCTGTGGTTTCTGGGGAGGGGGCAGCTGACACGTCAAGCCCTCCAGGTGTCGAGAGCTACACCTTGACCCGTGTTTCCTTTCTGCTCTTCCAGGAAGCCATGGATGAGGAGCTTGCGCTGGGTAAGTGAGGAGGCCACGCCTGGAATTTGAGGGGGAGCCTTGGGGGGGAGGCAATGCACTTGGAGGGACAGTGGTGGGTGTGCACCAGGTGGGTCTCTCCCCATGGTGGGCAGAGAGAGCCTTTGCTGGCCCAGCATGTCCCAGTGATGCCCCAGCCTGTTGGAATATAGCTCCCCTTTTCTTCCTGGCCACGTGAGAAATCTCTCAATTCCTTTGTGTAACGTCGTCTCCCGAACTCGCAGGGGAAGACGGCGAACTCCGGCTGATCCTCGTCGGAAAGTCCGGAGGCGGGAAAAGCGCCACAGGCAACACCATCCTCGGTCGGAAGGAGTTCAGGTCCGTCCTGGAGGCAAAGACCACCACCCTGTGTTGCCAAAAGGGGCAGGGGGATTGCCAGGGTCGGGTGATCTCCGTGGTCGACACGCCCGCCCTTTTTGAATCAGAAAACTATGATGAGCTTGTACGACGGGAGATCAGGGCTTGCGTGGAGCTCTCCCGGCCTGGCCCCCACGCCCTGATTCTGGTGAGCCAGGTGGGACGCTTCACCACCGAAGACGCGACCGCCGCTAAGTGTGTCCGGGATATCTTTGGGGCTGAGTCCGCCAGGCACACGATCGTCCTGTTCACCTGCGTGGAGGATTTGGGTGGGGACCCCCTGCAGGAGTACGTCCGAAAGTCCGACAACAGGAATCTGCGGGAAGTGATTCGGCAGTGCGGGAACCGCGTCTGTGGGTTCAACAACAGGGCCAAGGGAGCCGAGCGGGAGACTCAGGTCTCAGAGCTGATGGAGATGGTGCAGAAAACGGTTTTGGCGAATGGGGGCAGATACTACACCAACCGGCTGTACAAAATTCCCAACATTCGGGACGAGGACATCAGAACCTTCCTGCCCAGGAACAAAACAGGCAGAGGAACTGCGGCCCGGAGATCCTGGAGCTCCATCAAAATTGTCACAGTGGCTATGTTGTTTTGCTTGTTTGTGTCCATTGTGATCGCCATTATTCTCATGGTCCACTATTTGTGAGGGGACTCCTTCTTTCTGTGAGGGGATAGAGAGGGAGAGAAAGAAAGAGAAATACAGTAGGTAGGTAAGTCGGGAGAGAGAGAGTGTGTAGATAGGTAAGTAGGTAGAGGGATAGAGAGAAATAGAGAGAGAGAGAAATACAGTAGATAGGTAGGGAGATGTTTCCAGGTGTATTTACCCATGGAGTAAGGAAATCACTGACCACATTTGGAACAAATCTTTCTTTCTGCAGCCACAGGATTTGACCAATGTAATTCTCATCAATCACTCTAACTAAACAGCTTTCCATAAGGGGGAAAAACCCCTTTTTGCACTGTGCAAACCTCCCCCAAACAGCTCATTTTTTGCGAAAATGGGCCTGGTTTTTTTCAAATAAAAGGCATGAATAGCCTTGGGGGGGCTTGCAGAGTGCTCCTGGGGGGAGGGGCAAAACGAGAAAAAAATGGCCCGTTTTTTGGTCAAAAAATAGCATGCATACCCTTATGGTCAGACCACTCACTTCTCCGACTCGACTTTCCGACCGCTGCTCCCCTCCGCGGGGAGGCGGAACCAGAGTTACCAATCTGGTACCGCCCCAGGCGCTTGATGGACCCGGACGGGTTCCAGACAGCGCTTGGGCCATTTCCTGTATCCCTGACCCGCGCCCCGATGGAGGACCTCACGGCCGCATGGAATAATGCGGCCGTGGGAGCCTTAGATCGGGTCGCGCCCTTGCGGCCTCTCTCGCGGCGGCGAACCACCCTGGCTCCTTGGTTTACTGAGGGGCTGCGGGTGATGAAACGCCGCAAGAGATGCCTAGAGAGAAGGTGGAGGGCTAGCCGCTCTGAATCTGACCGGACACAGGTAAGAGCCCATTTACGGACTTACATTGTGGCGCTGAGGGTGGCCAAACGTCACCATTGTGCTACCCTCATAGCATCCGCAGAAAACCGCCCTGCCGCCCTGTTTAGGGTGACCCGTTCTCTCCTTCATCAGAGGGAGCGGGAAGCCCCGCTACAGGGTAGAGCAGAGGAATTTGTGATTTTTCTGCAGGAGAAAACCGCCCAGATACAGAGTGAGCTAGCCCCCATTCATGGCCCAGTGGGATGCCACGAGAGAGATCTTGTTTGGGAGGAGTTTGACCCCGTTACTTCCGAGGATATGGACAGGCTACGTGGGCGACTGCGAGCCACCACATGTTCATTGGACCCGTGCCCCTCCTGGCTTGTACTGGCATCCTGGGAGGTGACACGAGGCTGGCTCCAAGAGGTTATCAACGCATCCTTGAGTGAGGGTTCCTTGCCTGCCTCCCTAAAAGAGGCTATGGTGAGGCCCCTCCTCAAGAAGCCCTCTTTGGACCCAGCTCTTTTGAACAACTACCGTCCAGTCTCCAACCTTCCCTTCTTGGCGAAGGTTGTTGAGAGTGTGGTGGCACAACAGTTTCCCCGTCACCTGGAGGAAGTTGACTATCTAGATCCGCGCCAGTCCGGCTTTCGGCCCGGGCATAGCACCGAGACGGCATTGGTCGCGTTGGTAGATGATCTCTGGAGGGCCAGAGATGGGGGATGTTCCTCCATCCTGGTCCTATTAGACCTCTCGGCGGCTTTCGATACCATCGACCATGGTATCCTATTGCATCGGCTGGGGGGGTTGGGGGTGGGAGGCACCGTTTTGCGGTGGTTCTCCTCCTACCTCTCTGGCCGATCGCAATTTGTGCGGGCAGGAGAGCAGAGGTCGACCCCGAGACCCCTCACATGCGGGGTGCCTCAGGGGTCGGTCCTCTCGCCTCTCCTGTTTAATGCATACATGAAGCCGCTGGGTGAGATCATCCGTGGTTTTGGGGTAGAGTACCATCTGTACGCTGATGACACCCAGCTGTACATATCTACCCCAGACCACCCCAACGATGCCGTAGCGGTGATGTGCCAGTGCCTGGAAGCCGTGCGGATCTGGATGGGAAGTAACGGACTTAGGCTCAACCCGACCAAGACCGAGTGGCTGTGGTTTCCGGCTGCCCGATTCAACCAGCTTTCTCCAACGCTGGCCATAGGGGGCGAACATCTTGCCCCTGTGGATGGGGCGCGCAATTTGGGTGTCCTCCTGGATACCCGGCTGTCTATGGAAGAGCAAGTGACAGCCGTGGCCAGGAGGGCGTTTTACCAGGTTCGCCTGGTTCGCCAATTGCGCCCCCTATTGGATCGGGACGCCCTTCGCACAGTCACCCATGCCCTCGTGACATCCCGACTGGACTATTGCAACTCTCTCTACATGGGGCTCCCCTTGAGGTGCACCCGGAGGCTTCAGTTAGTTCAGAATGCGGCCGCGCGAGCAATTATGGGCACCTCCAGGTTTGCCCATGTAACACCGCTCCTGCGCGAGCTGCACTGGCTACCTGTCGTCTTCCGGGTGCGCTTCAAGGTGTTAGTTATCATCTTCAAAGCGCTCCATGGCTCGGGACCTAGCTATCTGCGAGATCGGATCCTGCCCCACACATCCTCACGACCGATTCGCTCCCACAGAGAGGGGCTTCTCCGGGTGCCGTCCACTAGACTTTGTCAGCGGGCGACGCCCAGGGGAAGGGCGCTCTCTGTGGCGGGCCCGGCCCTCTGGAACGACCTTCCCCCTGATATTAGAACGACCACCGACCTCCGCTCCTTCCGGGTAAAATTGAAGACCCATCTCTTTCGACTGGCCGGCCTTGAATAGTTCTCTCTGTCTTTTAATTACAAATTTTAATGGGTTTTAATTATATATTTTTAGCATAGGTAGATTTATTTAATTTTATTTTAAGTAATGTTTGTATTTTGTATATTGTTTTTAATTATGCCTGTGCACCGCCCCGGGTCCCTGTGGGGAGAGGGTGCGGTTAATAAATCTTAATTTTGAATTTTTTTTATGGAAGCTTATAGAGTGCTGCTGGGGGGGGCAAAAATGCCTTGTTTTTTGCTCATTTCTGCCCTCCCCAGGCCCCAGGAGCTCTCTGGAAGCCTCCATAAGGGTATGCGCACGGCCATTTTGGTGAAGGGTTTCAGGAGGCAAAAACTGCTGTATTTGATGTATAAGACGCACCCAGATTTTCAGCCTCTTTTTAGAGGAAAAAAGGTGCGTCTTATACTCTGAAAAATACTGTAGACACAGGGGGAGCATCCCACCCACCCACTCCTGTGCCATCCCTCTGCTGAACAACTAATTCCCACCACAGGGTCAAAATACTAAGTAAGTCCTTCTTGTCTTTCCTATTAAGGGTCTGCTTATCTTCCTACCATTATAACCTTATGGCTTGTATCTTAGCCTTTCTGTGGCTTTATTTAGTCTCCTACTAGGATGGCTGCCGGTTGCTCCTTTAGTAGCCTAGGAGCATCCCCGAGTGTTGTGCCTTACGATGATTGTATTGTATGATTATGGTGCTTCTCTCACCTCTTGCTTCTCTTTCCTCTGAGAGCTTCTGCAATGGAGACAAACTCCTTGTGTGTCCAACCACACTTGACCAATAAAGAATGTTCTCTTTTGTTCTGTCCTTTTTTGTATTCTGTTCTGTATTCTACCCTGCCGTATTCTTCCCTTAGTCCTTATTATAGGAATAAGGAGCATATAGGAGGGAGCAGAAGATGCCGTGGTTGGGAGGGGAGGCAGAGTAGGAGAGTGGGCACCAGGGGTGGGTTTCAAAATTTCTGGAACCTATTCTGTGGGTGTGGCCTGCTTTGTGGGAGTGGCTTGCCAGCCATGTGACCAGGTAGGAGTGGCTTGCTGGCCATGTGACTGGGTGAGAGTGCTTTCCCACCATGTGACCGGGTGGGAGTGGCTTGCCGGCCATGTGACGGGGTGGGAATGTTAGCAGCTGCTGGAATTATGTTTGTACAACAGTGGAAAAACAGATATGAAAATGAATAAATACTACAATGTGCAGGAATAAATAAAGTGACAATTAAAATCAAGAAGGCTTTGAATATTTTTTCACGTGGGATTTGTTTTAGCAATTGCTAAGTAACAGAAACAGAAAATAGAAATCCAAAAGTATGAAAGACAACCCCAATTATGTAAGGAATGGTCACTAAAATATATAATTATTAACGTGTACAACTGCTGCGGGACATAACACACCCACGCAAACTATGACAGTGCCAGGAAAACACCAAAAAATAGAATCCCTGCTACAAAAGACTGAAAATGAAACCAGTTTTTTCCCCTAACCTTAGGGACTGGAGAGACAAAGCCACTGGAATAAAATGAAGTGATAACTTTCACGCCGTTATCAGACGGGCCAGACCCACGGATAGGGAGGGAAGACACGACACCAGATCTTCTCTGAGATGGGATGGGACTGCGCACAGACAAAAGCCTGCAAGCCCTTTTATTAACTTTATCAGAAGGCAGGGTTAAGCATAGGTTGTCATAGGTAAACAATACATAAATCATGACCATAAAAGGAAATCCACACAGTAGAAATAGGCGTTACATGCTCTTTGTTGATAGTTAGCACGTTGCACGTAGTTAGCACGTTGCAAGAAGGTGGGAACTTTTCTCCAAGGTGTTAGGTGTCAGGGCATGACTAGTGACTTTTCATGCTAGCTTCCATGTTTGTTCCAACCGGCCAAAACCAGTCTGCACTAACAGAAATGCTTAGCACGTGATGCAGCGTCATAATGCAACATCTCCTCTGTTTTTATTTTTTCAAAAAAGATGTTCTTCGTCACCATACAGCAGCCTGAGAGGAGGCTTGATTCGGTGTTTGGAAATTACCTCTTCCTCCTCATCGCTGCCCAAGGTTAACGGTTTCTTCTCCAGGGAATCTCCCTGGGGCTCAGGAGCATACTTCTGTTCCCACAAAGCGTTGATGTGAGCTATAGCTCGTTTCTCAGCAAACGGAGATAAGCTATTAGAAATTGCACGAGCAAGAATAGGCAAAACACAAGGTAAAACAATACATCCTAAAGCAATGAGACCAATTAAAGCTACAATAGCTTGCAAACCAGGTAATTTTGGAAACCATGAACCAAACATTGCTTTCAAATTTAAACCATGCCAAGTTTGTACAGGCACATGAGCAATTTTTACCATTTTTTCTGTTATCTCCTGGATGACCTTTCCACTATCATCAATTTCAATACAGCAATTAGTTAAATTAAATTTACCACATACTCCCCCTTCTTTTGCCAATAAGTAATCAAGAGCTAAACGATTTTGCATAATATATGTTCTAGACTTTGCACTTTGCAGATATTTCTCTCTCTGCACACAATCAGGATAAATCTGCTACAAACTCAGCAAACTAACCCTGACTCTACCTGGAAGATACAATGGGTTCAATAAACTAAACTGGTGGGAATAGCCAAGGCCCTGGCAGGGAAGCTTAAGAAGACGGCACCCCCCACCCTCTCTGAAGGGAGGTTTACCTGACTCATCTGCACCCACGTTGCCTGACCCAGATGCACCCATGTTGCTGGGATGCTCCTCGGTCGATCTTCTTGGGGGTTTCCTACGGGAAGAGTGAAGGAAGAAGGGAGAGAGTGCTTGGAGAAGCCTCTTCTGGCAGGAAGGGAGTCCCAGGAGGGAAGCTGAAGGCGCAGGAGAAGAGAAAGGGGAGGGGAGCCTGTTTTCTGGAGCCTTCCTGTTGTCTTTTCACAGACTTCCATTTTGCAGACAGAAATACGACCACAACTGAGTTCAACGCTTCTGTTGTTAAGTGAGACATTCACTAACTGCGTTCTAACCCCATTTCAGGGCCTTTGTGGCCACAGCTGTTAATCTGTTTTTAAAGTCTTATTTAGCAATGGAAATTTGGGGCTCCCTGGTGGTCATAAGTCCAGGACTGCCAGCATTTAGGGAAGAAAAACCTAGGTTCTACTAAGAAATGGAGCCATGGGATTAAAATGGGGGTCCAGAACGCCCAGGGGGAGGGGGGTCCTTCGCCTGTCTGGGTTCCCCACCAGTCCCCAAAAACCCCCATAGCCACCTCTCCGACTGGAGAAGAAATCCAGCAATGAAACTGGGATATTATGGGATGGGAAATCAGATGCAGATGAACAGAGCTGGAAGGGACCTTGGAGGTCATCAAGTCCAGCCCTCCCCCCAAGGAAAGCCCTACAATATTTCTGACAGATGGCAGCCACAAACGCATTGGGAAATCAGTCAGGTCTTTGCCTCTATGCCAAAAATAAAAATAAAAATAGGCGTCCTCTTTTGGGATATTTCACCATTTGGGGTGCAGGCATTTTAATACAAATGGTCTTCCTGCTCTTAAGCGCTGTTAAGGGAGCAGACCTGAAGAGGAACACAAAACGTGGACAAAGCAGCTGGACCTCTTGAGGACACAGAGCAGAGCCCCCCCTTGACCCTTCTCCCTCCCACAGGAACATCCCCCCCCCCAAAGAAAAGGAGGGAGTCCCTGGTGCCCTCCGAAGCTGCCCAGCCTGGAAGCAGGACGAGGCGGCTGGAAGCGCTTCCCCCTCCCGCCATTGGCAGGACCATCCGACGGGCCCCGAGGGGGGAGAGGGAGAAGCAGCCCACCGGGAACCCACCTGAGTCGGAGGGAGCCGCCCAGACGCTCCGGCCACTCCTGCTTTCCGGACACGAGCGAGCAACAGGCAGAAACCACGGGCGCTTTTACCTTCCTTCTGGGCACTTTCGCTTTCGCCTTGGGCGGCTCAGAAAAAGAACAGAAGAAGAGAAATAAAAAGGAAGGAAAGAGGGGGGTTCTCCCCGCTCCGTCTCCTTTGGGCAGCGGCCAGGGGGCCAGAGAACCGGACAAGCCGGGAGGTCAATGGACCAATCAGAAGAGAGCGGGAAGGGCCCGTGGATGGCTTCTAACCCCCCTCCCCTCAAGCAGGAGATTCCGATACAATAAAAGTCGGGGGGGGGACCCTGGAGGTCATCTATTCCGACCCCCTGCTCCAGCAGAAGACCCTCCACAATCACTCAGGATTCGGTTCCCCTGATTCGATCTCTTTGATTCCCGACTGGATGAGATTTTGGGTGAACACCGGCTAAAAACAGGGCCTCCGATACCCAAATCCAAATTTAGCTCCATTTCTCTACCTACACCTTTTGGCGAGTGGGCTTTCCTGACTTGACCGGGTTTGCGCCAGGTGTTCGCCGGGTCTGCCAATTTCAAGAAGCGACTGAAGAAGCTTTCTTAAAAGATCAGAAGCAGGAGAATTATACACAGGAATGGGCAAAATGGATTGATTATATACAGAATAGATATCAGACTAGGAAGTATTATGTAGCCTTTAGGTAAGAATGTTTAGATTGATAAGGTGATAAGCAAGGGATACAATGTGAACAGAGCAAATATTATATGGGACGTTTGGAATTATTAGAGTGGTGTATAGCAGAAGTCAGGGGGGTGGGTCTGAATGGGAGGTGGGGGAGGGTTAGGGTGGAGGGTGGGGAAATATTAATTATTTTATTTTATTTATTTTATCAAATTTATACCCCGCCCTTCTCCTTGTTAGGACCCAGGGCAGCGCACAGGCCTCATTAAAAACCATTACAAAAACAATATAAACTCTTAAAAGTGTATTAAATTAACCTAAAACCCGTGCCAAAACCCTTTTAAAACCCTAAAAATTTAAAATTTAGAAATATAGTCAGAAACGGGGGGCTACGCTAGGCCGGCTTGTTGGAATAAGTACGTCTTCAAGCGTACTTATTCCAACAACTATATTAGTTATGTATAACTAATATAGAAGATGGGATTAATGGGATACGGTTATTCCAAGAAAAATTTATATTATGATTTATATATGTTCAATTAATTTAGAAGATGGGGTTAATGGGATATTGTTACGTTAAGATAAATTTATATTATGATTGTTGGGAGGTGAGGGGATACAATATCTGAATGACAAATTTATTTTAAGAGGGGGGGAGGGGAGGGGGTATATTATTTGTATGTGATTTATATTTATATTATATGTCGGGGGGGGGGGTAAAAAGGGGGGAAATTTGTTTGAATAAAACTTTTTCAATAAAAAAAAAAAAGAAGCGACTGGACTGCCCATCTGTCAGAAATGGCCGTAGGGGGGTTGGACTAGATGACCTACGGGGTCCCTTCCATCTCTGCTCATTTGTCTCTGGAAGGAAAAGGCTCAACGCCCTCCCCTTAAGTGAACGGAGGGGTGGGAAGAAGTGAGGGCCTCCCCCAGAACGGCTTGCCCTCTGTGTGAAGGGATCCTCGACCCCCCCCCGAAGACCCCCCCACTTTGTTAGGCCTCAGAGGGGAGAGGTGGAGGAGGGGCGCCCTTCGCTGGGGAGTTAAGTAATCACTAGGGGGTGCCCTCCATTCATTAACAGGCAGGAGCAGGCTGGGAGCCCCCCTCCTTCCAAAGGGCAGGGAAAGCAGGAAAGCGAAAGTGAAAGTCTGCGGGCGGCGGCGCTGCTTGGAAACCACGTGATTGAAGGGAAGAGCCCCAAGCGACCCCCACCCGCAGGAAAAGGGCGGGGCGCTTTGTCTCCGCGTCTCTTTGGGGCCCTTCCCCCCCCTTCCAGCGCTTCCTTTGCCCGAGGTGGGGAGGGAGGAGCGGGGGCGGCCGGGTCTTCGGCTCTGCTTGCGGAGAGGCTTCGGGCGATCGACGCGTTTGCTGTCCGTCCGCGGGGAAGGCAGTGCTGAGGGGTCCTGCCTGAGCAGAGGGCTGGACTAGAAGACCTCCGCGGACCCTTCCCACTCAGCTATTCAGGGGGCGAACAGGGCCCCCGTGCAGTCCTTCCCGGGGCCCCTCCCAGGAAAAAGGCGCTGGAAGGTAAGTCCGCGGGGAGGGGGGAGGGGGAGGAAGGAGAGGAGCTCCCTCCCCCATCCTCAGCTGGAATTGGTTCCCCATAGGCAGATGGGAGGTGGGGTCCTTTGGCTCTGCTCGCGGAGAGGGAGGCGTCTGGGGTCCGCCCATGGGGAGGGCAGGGGGGTGGATTAGAAGACCTCTAGGGTCTGCAGTTTCCTTGGACCGTCCCCTACAAGGCCTCTGAGGGGGCAGAGTCTGGGCGACGGGTGGGGGGCCAAAGCACCCCCTCCCTCTCCTGGGGAAGCTGCCCTAGTGAGCAGCCACCAGACCAGGAAGGTCATTCGGCCAGTTCCAAGCACTGAATTGCCTGCTGACACACGAGACCCGCCCAATGGAAGGTCTCCAAACTGGACTGGAGTTAGGAGCGGAGAGAATAGAATGGAATGGAATAGGAATAGGAACCAGACTGGCAAAAATGTATCCAAACGCAAATTCAAACTGTTGAAAATGTAAGGAGGAGCTGGGTACCTTCTTTCATGCATGGTGGTCATGCCCCAAAGCAAACAAATATTGAACTAAAATACAAAAATGGTTTCAGGACATCAGCTCAAAGCAGAACTTTTCCTCATTATGACGAAGGGAAAGATTACGAAAGAGATAGAATGTTTAATTTGCCACATAATTTCAGGGGCGAGAATAGCGCTTGTGCAACGTTGGAAAAGGGACACCAGGCCGACAGGTATTGTGGGATAATCCAAAAGGTTCCGGGTTGCGCAGAGATGGAGAGACTCACCTATTAGGCAGTTTGGGGGAAATGGTATCAATGGATAAATAATAAGAACATGAAATGTACAGCGTAGAAACATAGATGCATAGACAGAGGAATAATTAGGAATATATAAAAATGTATTTGAAGGGGAAACAGTTATGTTAGTGCTGTCAAAAGGGATTGAAACGTACAAAACTTTTAAAGGTGTTTGTATGTTTTAAATTCACAATGAATAGCAATGGAGCAGAGCAGAGCAGAAGAGACTGTGGCGAACCGAGGACCAAAAGGGACACACGGAAATGTCGTGTGCACACACACTTGTCGGGGCGGCCCTCCAGAAAAGCCAAACTTCCGGCTTCTGGCACACATGCGCACCCGACCATCAGCTGGCTTGTCATGCATGCGTACACCTATTTTTGGCACTGCTGCACGCGTGAAGGACAGCTGATCATCACACACACCTGCACGACAGAACCCCAGCAGATCAACAGGCAAAGCCAAGCATGCAGAGCGACATGGCTTCATGTGCTCCTTTGGGCAGGCGTGCCACAGTTTCGCCCTCATGGGTATAGGGAACGGAGTGGGAATAGGAATGGAGAGGAGAGGACTGGCGTGGGGCTCAAGAGAATTCAAGGGTCTCTTGTGAGCGCAGAATGACTCCAGACTAATGGCATGTTTATCCCCACCCTCCACCTCAGCCTTCTGTCTCCTACAGCCAGGCTGGTTCTCCCTTCTGGGGCTTCGCTCTCTCCATCTCTCCCTGCTTGGCTTGAGCCCGGAAGCGCAGAATGGAAGACGCCCTGCGGAGAATGGAAGAGGCCCTGCAGATTCCAGCCCTGGGCCGCCCCTTCCAGCTGGGGGCGCTCTACGACTGCCGCAGGGATTCCCTGATCCCAGGTAAGCCTCTCCCCGGCTCCCTTCCCCCCTCCCAATCGCTCTGGGGCTCCAGGAGCCTCCCAGGGGCCTGAAGGACTGGTGCTCCCAGACACCCGCGGACTCCTCCGGGCCAGAGAGGTGGAGGGTGACTGAGTATCCTCTCTGAAAAGGGAAGCCTGCGTCCGCCACTCGCCCTCGGCCCTCAGCGTTGATGGAATGGGACTAGAGATGGGATGGGATGGGGCGGAAGAGAAGTGGGTCGAATGGGATGATGTGGGGTGGGGCGGAGTAGAGTAGAGAAGAGAAGGAGGGAACAGAGCAGTACAGAATAGGATGGGAAAGAACGGAGTGGAACAGGGAGGAGGGAGTGCAATGGACTAGAGAAATAGCCTCGTGTGAAACGGGCTCCATGCCTTTAATGAACCTTCCTTGCAGATGTGACTTTGTGGGACGCTGACCTTTTGCAGAAGGAGGTACTGACCCAGGACCGACCCCGGATGGACATTCTGGTCCTCCCCTCGGAGTCTTTCCAAAGCAAGGCCTCTGCCCTCCACCTCGAGGGCTCTCTGAAGGCCAGTTTTGTCGGGGGGCTTTTTGAAGTGGGGGGAGCAGCCACCTACTTGGAAGGGAATCCGCCCTCCAGGAGCCACGCCCGGGGGACCCTCCACCTCTCCGTTACTACTGAACTGAAGTCCCTGCCGAGGGGTCGGTTGTGCAGGAGTGTTTATTGGCAGGAAGCATTTGATGTGGTCTCAGCCACCCACGTGGTCATGGCAGTGCTGTACGGGGCCCAGGCCTTCTTTGTCTTCGACTGTGAAGCCTCCCCATCTGAAGACGTCCAGGACGCCCAGCGGCATTTTCTGAGGATGATTGAGAAGATACCAAAAGTTGCCGCTGGAGACGACCCCCGATGGAGCGACAGGGAGAGAGAAATGGAAAGGAAGATCCACTCTACATTATATAGTGACATCCCACTGAAGAGCCCAGCTACTTTCCAAGAGGCCTTGGCAATCTACGCCATTTCCCCTCAGATGTTCAGGGAACGTGGGGCGTCAATGCCGGTAAAAGTCTGGTTGTATCCGCTCGTCAAGTTGTATCCCAGAACGGAGCGGATCGTGCGGGACCCGCCCTTGGGCTGGCTCCGGGAGGTGGAAGCTCACCTGCAGGCCCTGATCAAAGTCGATCTCTGGTGCCACGATCTGATCAAATCACCCGTCGCGACTCTCTTCCCCGAGATGAAGGACCAAGTCCAGCAGCTGAGGTGTCTCTGCCGGCAACACGGCCTGGTTTTCCGGCAGAAGGTCGGGAAGGCGTTGCTTGCCATTCGTGTGGAATGGGAAGAGGCCGCAGTTTTGGGGGGCCTGTTAACGTGCTTGCTCCGGTCCCCCTTCCATTGGCAGGCCCTGAAGAAGCTTCTCGCGAGAAAGAAACGGAAAATGGACTTTGTGAAACTTTGCCTGTCCCACCTCGAAGGACTGGAAGTCGTCTCCGCTCCGGACAAGCTGGAGGAAATATTGTTTGAGTGCCGAAACAAGATTGTGGTGGTGTTTGTGTTGACTTCCTTGCCCAGGGAGGAGCCCTCGTTAGATGTCCTGCGAGGTTGGCTTCCCTTCGAGGGAAGCGGAGAGCCAGCGATGGCGGTGGGGCCCTCCTCGGAGAAGCAACTATCCCAGCTGTGGTTTGAGGATGAAGAGAGGAAGCAATGGATCCGGTGTGCGGTGTCTTTCCTTTCGGACTTTGCCGAGATCCACCGGGAAAGGGACGACGTTCGTTTCCTTGTTTCCTCAGTCTGGGACGAGCGCCATCCCGGAGCCTCGGTTTACCTCTATGAAAACGGCACGTTGGTCAACAGACACCTGGAGCTGCCCTCCAGGCCTGCCCCTCCGGGGGTTGAGCCGGACGGGTCCGACCGTGTCTGGATCACAGTCCATCCGGTGAGCTTTGGGGCGGGCTCCGTCTCCAGGTACGAGGTGGAATATCGGATTGCAGGGGGCAAGTGGAGCGGCCTCCCGACGAAAGGGCCGGAGCATGGAGTCCCCCTAGACGTCCACCCGAACATCGAGTACCAGTTCCGATGTGCTGCCGTGACTCAAGTAGGGATCGGACAATGGAGTGAGATCGTTTGTCACTGTTCTACGGGGGAACCCGAAAAGGTAACTCTGAGGCCGCTTTCAGTCTGGTCGGGATGAGAGGGAAGGGGAAGAAGCAGGAGGGGAGGAGGAGAGGAAAGCCCCCTTCCCTGAGCTTCAGAGTCTTCCTCCTGGGAATGGTGGTCTCCCCAAATGGCCGTCCTGCAGCTTCCATGGCTCGGGTGGCACCCTGGACACATCTCCTGCCCGGGACGTCCTGGGTCTGCGAACAGCCTGAGGCCCCACTGGCCTTCCCTTCCGGAGGGATCATCTGGGCCCGGGCCATGGCTTAAGCGGGACGCCCTCCTGGCCTTCCCCTCACGATCTTCTCTTTCTTCTCCAAGGAGGCTCCTTCTCCAGGAGGGAAACGGGCCAAATTCGGACCAGGAAAAGGTAATCAGTTCCTTGTTTCAAGGGCTTAGAAGCACTCCCTGCCCATTCTTTGGGGGCTGGACGTCCCCATCCCTCCTGCTCGGGGAGAAGGCTTCGAGGGCCAGGAGGTTCAGAGGCTGAGTTGGGGGGGAACGACAGCGTGTAGACCAGGGGTGTCAAACTTGATTTCACTGAGGGCCGCATCAGCCTTGGCCTTGGGAATGCTGGGGGGCATGGCCAGATCGATGTCACTTGTGTTGGGGGGGGTGAAGCCTGTGCTGGGCCAGGTGTGGCAGCTGTGTTGTGTCCAGCTCCTTTTTCAGCTGCGACGGCCTCCTGCAGCCCTCTTCTAGGGACAACGGAGCTCCGTTTCCACTGCCAGAGGCACCGCAGGCAGGCCCGTCATTGTTAGCAGGGTGGCACCTCATGGGCCGCCTCCAGCCTCCAGATCCCTTCAGTTTGACACACACACACACACACACACACACACACACACACACACACAGACACACACACACAGACACACACACACGGTGTAGACCGTTGAGATCAAGAGGGGAAAAGGCGGGGAGGGATTGGAAACGTCCGTCGGGATATCTGGGCGCCCTTCCCGACTGCCGGGGGATCCTGAGCGTTTTAAGGGCCCCTTTTCCAGCGGTCAAAATGAAACGCATGAACTAACCACCAACAGGGTCCCGGTCCTCAACTTACAACGGTTCGCTTAGCAGCCAAAGTCACAACGGCATTAAATAAAAAAAGGGACTCAGGGCCGCTGTTCACTCTGACGACCATTGCAGCCTCCCTGGGATCACATGAGGAAACTTCAGGCCCTTGGCAGACGGTTCGTATTTATGACGGCGGAAATGTCCCCGGGTCACACGATCCCCTTTTGCGACCTTCTGAGGAGCCAAGTGAAGGGGGAAGCCAGGTTCACTTAACAACGGGTGACTAACTCAACAGATGGCAATGGTTCGCTTACCAACCGTGGCGAGAAATATCGTAAAATGGGGCAAAAGTCACTTTACAAATATTTTACCTAATCACGTAAATTTGGGGTTCAATTGTGGTCGTAAGTCAGGGACGTCCGGTAGATGAACCACAGCCTTATGCCGCTGGTAATTATTACCTCTTCCCCTTTCCTCTCTCCTCTCTTTTTCTCTTTCCTTCTTTTCCTCCTCTTCTCTCCTCTTTTCTCCTTCCTTCTTCCCTCCTCTCTTTTCTCCCATATTTCTCTTTTGTTCTTCTTTTTCACTTTCCTTTCTCCACTCCTTTCTGTCTCTCCCTTTCCCCTCTTCCCTTTTATCTTTCTTTATCTTTCATTCTTTTCTCTCCCCTCTCCTTCCCCCTCTTCTCTCTCTTTCTCTCCCTTCCACTCCCTTCCTCTCTTCTCCTGTTTTTCTCTTTCATTCTTTTCTATCTCTCCTCTCCTTCCCCTCTTCTGTCTCTTCTCTCTCTTTCTCCCTTCCACTCCCTTCCTCTCTTCTCCTGTTTTTCTCTTTCGTTTTTTTCTATCTCTCCTCTCTCTCCTCCCCTCTTTTCTCCCCTTCTCCTTCTCTTTTCTCTTTCATTCTTTTCTCTCTCCCCTCTCCTCCCTCCCCCTTTTGTCTCTTCTCTCTCTCCCTTCCACTCCCTTCCTCTCCTCCCCTCCCTTTTCTCTTTCATTCTCTTGTTCTTTTCTCTCCTCTCTTCCCCCTCTTCTGTCACTTCTTCTTCTCTCTCTCTCTCCCTTCCACCCCCTCCCTCTCCTCTCCTTTCTCTTTCATTCTATTGTGTTCTTTTCCCTCTCTCCACTCTCTCATCCCCTCTTTCCTCCCCTTCTCCTTCTTCTCTGTTCTCGTGCCAGAGCTGAGGGTCGTCCTTGTGGGGAAAACGGGCGCTGGGAAGAGTGCCACCGGGAACACCCTCCTGAAGAGGAAGCATTTCCCCTCCGAGATGAGCCTCCAGACCGTCACCCGGAGCTGCCAAAGGGGGGAGAGGCAGCTGAAGGGCCAGAAGATCGTGGTGGTCGACACGCCTGGAGTTTGCGGCACCCAGCTGTCCGAGGGCGAAGCCTCTGCCCAGCTGAAGAGCTGCCTGCAGCTGTGCCCGCCGGGCCCTCACGCCATCATCCACGTCCTGAGGATCGGGACTTTCACCGCGGAGGAGGAGCAGGCCGTCCGGGTGCTGAAAAGGGTTTTCCAGGCCAAGGCTCTGCGCTACTTCATCGTCTTGTTCACCGGGAAGGAGGACCTGGAAGGGGAGTCGCTGGAGGGCTTCGTCTCTGCCCAGGACAAAGAGCTGAAGGCTCACGTCGCGGAGTGTGGGGACCGCTTCCTGGCCTTCAGCAACAGGGCCGAAGGGGCAGAAGGAGAGGCTCAGGTGGAGCAGTTGATCCAGATGGTCCAGGATCTGGTGGGAAAGAACCAGGAGGCCCCGTATTATTCCGAAGAAACTCAAGGGGGCTTCCCCCTGCTCTCGGAGAGATGGTGAAGATCCACCTCCATCCTTGGCAACTCTAAAACCTGTGGGCTTCAACTCCCAGAATTCCCCAACCAGGTTAACCAGAATGGATAAGACAAGAGCAAGAACGAATGCTGGTCACATTTTTTGCATAGTTTAACTTTATTAGTAGAAGATAATTAAGCAGTGAACCGAATGTCAACTCGGGAACTTTCAGAGTTGGTTTTTGACTAGCTGTGCCGATGTGATGTAGCCAATAAAACATCTCCTTTGAGGAACCCACTTGCCTTGAAGTTCTGGTTCTAAGCGGATGCGTCACTCGGAAGGCTGGCACATAACGTATCCCGTATTTGAGAAGGAATCTACATTAATAGATGGTGGGTATGCGGTAAACATAACATAGCAATAGCACTTAGACTTACATTCCACTTTCCAGTGCTGTGCAGCCCTCTATAAGCAGTTTTAGAGAGTCAACATATTGAGCCCAACAACTCTCAGGTCCTCGTTTGACCCACCCCGGAAGGACGGAAGGCTGAGTCAACCTTGAGCCTGGTGAGATTTGAACTGCCAAATTGCAGGCAGCAGAAGTTGGCTGCAGTACTGCACTCTAACCATTGCACCACCATGGCTCCTATATATCACATTTATATATATCACAAAAATATCTCCCATTTTGATAGGGAAACTTAATAGATGGTGGACATGCAGTGAACATAACATATCTTGACTTCAGAGTGGGGAAAAATGCTGACTGGGGAATTCTGGTAATTGAAGTTACCAGAAGTCTTAAAGTTGCAGAGGTTGGAGACCCCTGTGCTAAGGGTCATTGCAGCTACATCCCTCTCTTCAGTAGGTCGTTAAGTGTGAAACCTCTGAAGGAGACTGAGGCATAAACAGAAGCCCAGAATCAGTTCTGTAGTTGTTCCCGGCGGCGACGGACAAACCTTGGGGTTCGTCCGCCGTTTTGTTCTTTTTTCTGCCCCTAACAGGGCGGGGTACCCCTTTTTTTAGGGGTCCCTCCGTAAAACTGGCTTGCCTGGGCTGGTTTATCCTGGCGGCGGCTGGGAAACGGCCCTTGTCTTCGGTTTAGGCGAAGGAAGACATGCTGCGGGGGGGGTTTCCCCTTCGCCAATGGAGGACGGCAACGTACAATGAATTTGAAGAGAGCTGAGTGTTCGGGTCGGAAGGCTTTCCGAGGCTTTGGCGGCGAGGTGGAGAGTGAGTGACTTTAAAGTTATTTTTGCTGGCAGCCTGAACTGAAAGAATGTGGAGGGGGGTGTTTGTTTGTTTAACCCCCCCTCGGAATTAAAGCGGCGCTTGGAAATGGCTTGTGAGGAAGCGGACGTTTCTTATCTGGACTGCTTTAACAAGCGAAAGTGATTTGCGGTTTGTTTTTTTCACAATGTATCTAAGTCCGGCTGGCTTGAAACAATTTTTCCTTTGCTACTTTCTCCTGCTGGCTTTCAGTTTGGGCGGTGGACGATGGCTTCCCTTTGTTCTTGAATGACTATTTCACTAATGGAAAATTACCAACATCCCTTTGTGACTGGGACTTCCTCTCTCTATTAATGAAGAAATTTCTGGACTAATTGATCCCATCTCTGGAGTGCCTTCTCTGTTACAACTATTGATTGTGAAAGCTGTTTTTTCTCTGGATATTGAACTTTTTAACCCTGATTTGGACTTTTCTCCTCCTGATTTGCTTCAACGGCCCCACCCAAAAAACGCCATCTTAGTGGCACTGACTTTAACAGTTTACCATGGCACAAAAATCTGAATTGGCAGGTTTGGAACAAAGGATGTCTTCTTTGGAGACAGTGTTACAAGCTTTGGTGCAAGAAATTAAAGCTTTGAGAGAAGATAATTGCAGCTTTAAGAAGGATCTTTTGGAAACACGGAAGCAAGTGCTGGAAAACACACAGAAGACTGAGGAGTTGGAAGGGGGGCTGGCTGGGGCAAAGGGAGAGCTTAAAAATGTTAATAGTGAGGTTGGAGAACTAACTGGGCATATGTCTAGGATGGATTTTGAAAGGATGTCATATTTTTTAAGATTTCAGAACATTTCTGAACAGGCTGGTGAATGTCTTCCTGATCTCATGAGTTACAATTTTAGCAGACTATTTACATAAACCTAAAGATGAGATCAGGGGGGACATTGACCTAGTCTACATAATAAATTCAGCATATGCCAGGATAAATGAAGTACCCAGAGAGATACATATTAAATTTGTTAGAAGGTCAACCAGAGTGGGAATTTTGAAGGCGCAGAGAGGGGGCCCATTAATTTACCAACAAAAGAAAGTCGTCATCTTGAAGCAGATCCCAAAAAAAGATTAGAGAGATGAGAAGGAGGTATTCCTTCTTATCCAAAAAATTGTTTGACCATGGGATTTGGTTTAAGTGGGCGATGCCGGAAGGGATGCTGGTGTTCTGGGAAGGAGGGAGAGTTAGGATATTCCTATATGGTTCCGCCCCAGGCTTCTAATGGACCCGGAAAGGTTCCAGAGGGAGCTTGGGCCAATTCCTGTGACCCTGCCCCGCGACTCGACTGAGGACCTAGTGGCCGCATGGTTAAGTGCGGCCGCGGGGGCCTTGGACCGAGTCGCGCCCTTGCGGCCTCTCTTGCGGCGACGAATCACCCAGGCTCCTTGGTTTACCGAGGAGCTTCGGGGGATGAAATGCCACAAGAGACGCCTAGAGAGCAGATGGAGATCCTCTCGCTCCGAAGCCGACCGAACACTAGTGAGAACCCATATTAGGGCTTACTTAGTGGCGATAAGGGTGGCCAAACGTGAGTATTGTGCCACCCTTATTGCATCTGCAGATAACCGCCCTGCCGCCCTGTTTGGGGTGACCCGCTCCCTCCTTCATCAGAGGCCGCGGGAAGCCCCTCTGCAAGGGCGAGCAGAGGAATTTGGGATTTATCTGCAGGAGAAAATCACTCGGATTCGGAATGAGCTACCCTCCATCGACAGTGGTCCTGTGGGACTGTCCGAGACTAGTCTTGAGGTTCCTTCTTGGGAGGAGTTTGACTTTGTTACCACCGAGGATATGGACAGGTTGTCAAGGAAACTTAGGGCGACCACATGTTTATTGGACCCGTGTCCCTCCTGGCTTGTACTGGCATCCTGGGAGACGACACGAGGCTGGCTCCAGGGCATTGTCAACGCATCTTTGAGTGAGGGGTCCTTGCCTGCCGTCTTGAAAGAGGCGGTAGTGAGGCCCCTCCTCAAGAAGCCATCCCTGGACCCAGCTTTATTAGAGAACTATCGTCCGGTCTCCAACCTTCACTTTTTGGTGAAGGTTGTCGAGAGTGTGGTAGCCCAACAGTTTCCGCGACACCTGGAGGAAGTTGATTATCTAGACCCGCGCCAGTCCGGCTTCCGACCCGGTCACAGCACCGAGACGGCATTGGTCGCGTTGGTTGATGATCTCTGGAGGGCGCGGGATAGAGGTTATTCCTCTATCCTAGTCCTATTAGACCTCTCGGCGGCTTTTGATACCATCGACCATGGTATCCTATTGCACCGACTGGGGGGGTTGGGGCTGGGAGGCACCGTTTTGCGGTGGTTCTCATCCTACCTCTCTGGTCGGTCGCAATATGTGTTGACGGGAGGGCAGAGGTCAACCTCGAGGCCTCTCTTATGTGGGGTTCCTCAGGGGTCGGTCCTCTCGCCCCTCCTTTTCAACACATATATGAAGCCGCTGGGTGAGATCATCCGTGGTTTTGGGGTGGAGTACCACCTGTACGCTGATGACACCCAGCTGTACATATCCACCCCAAACCACCCCAACGATGCCCCCGAAGTGCTGTCCCGGTGTTTGGAGGCTGTACGGATCTGGATGGGTGGTAACAAACTCAAGCTCAACCCTGCCAAGACTGAGTGGCTGTGGTTTCCGGCACCTCGGTTCAGCCAGATTACACCAACTCTGGCCATTGGGGGCGAAACACTGGCCCCTGTGGAGAGGGCGCGCAATTTGGGTGTCCTCCTGGATTCCCGGCTGTCCATGGAGGACCATGTGGCGGCCGTGGCCAGGGGGGCGTTTCATCAGGTACGCCTGATGCGCCAATTGCGCCCCTTACTGGACCGGGCTGCCCTTCGCACAGTCACTCAAGCTCTCGTGACGTCCCGACTCGACTACTGTAATGCTCTCTACATGGGGCTTCCCTTGAGGTGCACTCGAAAGCTACAGCTTGTCCAAAACGCAGCCGCGCGGGTGATTATGGGAGCCACTAGATGCTCCCACATAACACCGATCCTGCGCGAGCTGCATTGGCTTCCTGTGGTTTTTCGAGTGCGCTTCAAGGTTTTGACAACTATCTTTAAAGCGCTCCATGGCTCGGGGCCTAGTTATATGCGAGACCGCCTCCTGCCCCATACATCCCTTAGACCGATACGCTCCCACAGAGAGGGCCTTCTCAGGGTGCCGTCGGCCGGACAATGCCGACTGGCGACACCAGGGGGAGAGCCTTCTCTGTGGCGGGCCCAGCCCTTTGGAATGACCTACCCCCTGAATTACGTACCATCACCGACCTCCGCCTCTTCCGCCAATGTCTTAAGACATATTTGTTCCAACAAGCCGGCCTAGCCTAACCTCCCATGGGGACTTTTAGGTAGTTTTAAATTGGGTTTTTAAAATTTGGTTTTAGCGCAGGATAGGTTTATTTAATAGTTTTTAAATTATATTTATTGTATTTTGTATGTTTTTAAATTTCCTGTGCGCCGCCCTGGGTCCTTTGTGGAGAAGGGCAGGATATAAATTTTAAAAAATAAATAAATAAAATAAATAAAACAGTTGTTGAGGCGGAAGCCTTTTTTAAGAAACATTCCTCAGTCCTGGGGGAAGATTCAGGGGGGACGGGGGAGGCCACGGCCCCGCCCGCTGGAGGCCAGGAAGGAGAAAAAGAAGATCCAATTGCCAAGAGACTTAGATCAAAAAAATGATTTTGCTTGTTTTTTTATTAATATACTTTAACCTTGTTATCTGGATGTTTGTATATGACTGCCAGCATAGAATTGAGAATTTAGGATGTATGCACTTATTTTCATCTCGTAGTACTTATGAAAAATGTCTTTCTTAATGTTTTATTGTGAAGCCCTGGAAGGGCCAATGATCCCGACACAAAAGTTCTCAAAATGTTTCTGTATCCCTTACCTTTCCCTTTTGGAAAAATTGTAAAAACCCAATAAAACTTTTTCAATTTAAAAAAAAAACAAAAAACAGAAGCCCAGAATCAAAATCACATGGATATTCATATTATAAAAACCACCTTAGCAAGGCCTGCTATCCTGCATCCAGTTTTGATCACCCCATTATAAAAAAAAGAGGTTGAGACTTTGGAAAAAGTGCAGAGAAGAGCAACTAAGGTGATTAAAGGCCTGAAGATTAAAATTATGGATGGAAACTAATCCAGGAGAGAAGCAACCTAGAATTAAGGAACACTTCCTAACAGCAAGGACAATGCACCTGTGGACCAGCTTGCCACCAGGGGTTGTGGGGGCTTCATCCCTGGAGGTTTTTAAGAGGAGGCTGGACAGGCGCTTGTCTGAAATGGTAGAGGGTCTCCTGCTTGAGCAGGGGGTTGGACTAGATGACCCCCAAGCTCCCTTCCCGACTATTCCAAATTGAAACTGAATTGATGCCGGAGCAGCATAAAAAACGCAGGGCAGGGAATCGGTTTGTGCCTGAGGCCTCCACCTCTGTGGTTCCATCTTGGCATACATGGATTCCTCCCCCCCCCCCCCCCCACACACACACACTCACTCCTGGGATACGCAGCCGAAGGGTTTGGAGAAACAGCCAGCTGCCCTGATTCAGCTTTCAGACCAGTCGACCCGGATAATGACTTAGGTGACCTCCTCCAAATTCTACCTCCTAATGGACTTTTGCATTAGACCCGCCATCTGCCGGCCCTCTCCTCCCCCCCTTCCCCCCGAACCCATTAAGCCCACTCAAGAGGTCCCAAAGGTGCTTTCCCCCCCCCAAAAAATGCAACTGGACTTTGTCCTTGAAGAGCTTTGGCTTCTCATCCCAGAGGCTTCTCCCGTTCCTTCGGACAGAATGGAGGGGGAAGGAAGGATGGGCCGCTGGTGCTCGCTCTGAGGGTTTATCTCCATCCTCGGGGTCGCCCCGATAGTGCAAATGGGTGGGGGGGCTTCTTGGAACGGCTGACAGGATGGGAGCAGTGGGGGCTTCCGTTTCGGACGTTCGGCAGCGCCATCTTGTTTTTTTACTTCTGCACATGCGCAGAACAATTTTAGTTGAACTGCGCATGCACGCACAGCACACATCCAGCGTGCACGAGCGAACTCTTCCCCCCCCTTGAGAGAGGGCTGTTCAGTCGTAAGGTGGATGGCCCCTCTTTGACCTCTTTTTCAAGAAGCTGAGGAAGCTTCTTGGATAAGAAGCAAAATGTCTTCCAAAAAAAAAGACCGTCATGACCTGGATGAGTGAGGAGCTCCAGAGATGAGCGGCAGACAAAGTCTCCTCCTCCAGGTTAACAGAAAAATCACAGAGGTGGAAGGGACCACGGAGGTCTTCTAGTCCAACCCTCTGCTCACATGGTAAGTTGCTATGTACAGGAAAGGAATATGAAACGGATTGACTTGTTGAACGTCATTATATCTGGTAAAAGTGGACGTTTTCTGGTTAAGAGCGAAGGATGAGAGTTATGATTGGCTAGTAGAGAAAAGGTTCCCTTTGGCTGAAATATTAGATAAGGCAATCATTTCCTGAAATCCTATTTGCTTTGACAAAGGGATTTATATCCATTTATGTATAGCTTTATATATCTTCTTTAAATATCTTTATATAATTCTATATATCTTCTTTAAATATCTATATAATTCTATATATCTTCTTTGAATGTCTTTATATAATTCTATATATCTTCTTTGAATATCTTTATATAATTCTATATATCTTCTTTGAATATCTTTATATAATTCTATATATCTTCTTTAAATATCTATATAATTCTATATATCTTCTTTGAATGTCTTTATATAATTCTATATATCTTACAATACAATACAATAGCAGAGTTGGAAGGGACCTTGTAGGTCTTCTAGTCCAACCCCCTGCATGGGCAGGAATCTTATACCATTTCAGACAAATGGCTGTCTAACATCTTTTTAAAGACTTCCAGGGTTGGGGCATTCACAACTGCTGGAGGCAAGCTGTTCCAGAGGTTAATTGTTCTTACTGTTAGGAAATTTCTCCTTAGTTCTAAGTTGCTTCTCTCCTTGGTTAGTTTCCACCCATTGCTCCTTGTCCTGCCCCCAGGTGTCTTGGAGAAAAGTTTGACTCCCTCTTCTTTGTGGCACCCTCTGAGATATCGGAACACTGCTATCATGTCTCCCCTGGTCCTTCTCTTCATCAAACTAGACATACCCAGTTCCTGCAGCCGTTCTTCATATGTCTTAGTCTCCAGTCCTCTAATCATCTTGGTTGCTCTTCTTTGCACTCTTTCCAGAGTCTCCACGTCTTTTCTACATCGTGGCGACCAAAACTGTATGCAGTATTCCAAGTGTGGCCTTACCAAGGCACTATACAGTGGCATTAACACTTCACGCGATCTAGATTCTATCCCTCTGTTGATGCAGCCTAGAACTGTGTTGGCTTTTTTGGCAGCTGCTGCACACTGCTGGCTCATATTTAAATGGTTGTCCACTAGGATTCCGAGATCCCTCTCACAGTTGCTACTATTGAGCAAGGTACCACCTATACTGTACTTGTGCATTTGGTTTTTCTTGCCTATATGTAGGACCTTACTTTTTTCACAATTGAATTTCATTTTATTAGACAGTGCCCAATGTTCAAGTTTGTCTAGATCCTTCTGTATCTTAAGCCTATCTTCTGGAGTGTTGGCTATTCCTGCCAGCTTGGTGTCGTCTGCGAATTTGATGAGTTCCCCATTTATCCCCTCATCCAAATCGTTGATGAAGATGTTAAAGAGTACTGGGCCTAAAACAGAGCCTTGGGGGACTCCACTGTATACTTCCTTCCATGTAGATGCAGTTCCATTGAGGACTACACGTTGAGTGCGGTTGGTCAGCCAGTTACGAATCCATTTGGTGGTGGTGCTGTCTAACCCACAATTTTCTACTTTATCTAATAGTAGGTTATGGTCTACTTTATCAAATGCCTTACTGAAGTCCAGGTAAATTATATCAACAGCATTCCTCTGGTCCACTGATTTTGTTACTTTGTCAAAGAATGCAATTAGATTTGTCTGGCATGATCTGTTTTTGACAAACCCATGTTGGCTTTTGGCTATTACTTTGTTTGCTTCTAGGTGTTCACTTATTTGTTGTTTAATTATCTTTTCCAGAATCTTTCCTGGTATTGAGGTCAGGCTGATGGGTCTATAGTTTCCTGGATCTGTTTTTTTTCCTTTTTTGAAAATGGGAACCACATCTGCTCTTTTCCAGTCTTCTGGCAGTTCCCCGGTGCTCCAGGATCTCTGAAAGATATAGTTCAGTGGTTCTGAGATCTCGTCTGCCAGTTCCTTCAGAACCCTGGGGTGTAATCCATCCGGTCCTGGTGATTTGAACTCGTCCAGGGCAGACAGGTGCTCACTTACCATTTTCTTCTCTATTTCAACTTGTGTTCCTAATCTGATATTTGTGGTGCTGTTTTTGATTGATTGGACTGTTTTATCCCTTTGTGTAAAGACAGATGCAAAGAAAGAGTTAAATAGTTCTGCTTTCTCCCTGTTGCTTATCATCTTCTTGCCATTTTCTCCCAGCAGTGGACCAATTGTTTCCTTAACTTTTTTCTTATTTTTAACATGTTGGAAGAAGCTTTTTTTGTTATTTTTTACTTTTTTGGCAAGCCTTTCTTCATTGTGAGCCTTAGCTTTCCTCACTTCATCTTTACAGGCTCGGGCTATTTGCTGATATTTTGCCTTGGTTATGTCCCCCTTTTTCCACTTTTTATATTTATCCTTTTTGTCTTTCAATTTGTCAGAGAGTTCTTTATGCAGCCATGCTGGTTTCTTTTGGGAACTGTTATTTTTCTTCTTCATTGGTATTGCGCTGGACTGGGCTTTTATAATCTCATTTTTCAAAATTTCCCAAGCTTCTTGAGTTGTTTTCCCCTTGAGGATTCTCATCCATGGAATCCTTCCCAAGCTCTCTCTGAGTTTGTTGAAATTAGCTCTCTTGAAGTCTAAGACTCTAGTTTGACTTTGTTCAACTACTTTTGTTTGCATAATGTTGAATTCCAGTATTTCATGATCGCTTGCCCCCAAAGTTCTTCTTTAAATATCTTTATATAATTCTATATATCTTCTTTGAATATCTTTATATAATTCTATATATCTTCTTTGAATGTCTCTATATAATTCTATATACTTTAAATATTTCATATATCTTTCTATAACTTTCTATAGCTTTAAGTCTTGTGGACTTCAACTCCCAGAATTCCTCAGCCAGCAGAGAGAATTCTGGGAATTGAAGTCCACAAGTCTTAAAGGAGACTCCGAAAGTGTCAGCAGAATAAACTCCATACTGCAGGTTCTCCATTGCTCAAAGCTTTTTCCTTAGCAGTTTCTTGGAAAAGGCAAATGCAGGTGATGAACTGTAAGGGGAGGGGGGTTAGCGGGAGGCTTGCGCAGGGACTGACCAGTTTGAGAATCTCGCTGCCGTTGTGCAGAGAGTTGTGACACTTTCCCATCACACTGTTTAGAGCCTCCATCGGGCACTCTGGGTTGACCGCCGCTGGGTACCGCCTGGCAAGTCAGATGAAAGCTAGAGAATTCAGGACAGAGAGATGGAGATTTGCCAAGCCTGGAAGATCTCCCAGAGAGCAACACGTTTCTTGGAGTGGGGGTGTTGGGGGGGGGGGTGTTGGAAAATTCCAGAAGCACTACCCATGGGAGGCAGAGGTGGGATTCAGCATGTTCTGACCAGTTCTGGAGAACCAATAGCAGAACTTTGGAGTAGTTTGGAGAACCGGCAAATGCCACCCCTGACTGGCCCCGCCCCCACCTATCCTCTGCCTCCCGATTCCCAGCTGATCAGGAGGGAAGGGGGATTTTGCTCTAACTTCCCCCTGCCACACCCACCAAGCCACGCCCACAGAACCGGTAGTAAAAAAAACTGATGGGAGAAGCTCACTGATTGTCAACGAGGATGGAGGGGACCTTAGATATCTCTGAGCTGGGCAGTTGTCCTGCAAACATTTCACAACCCAACTAGAGAACATCATCCGTGCTAGAAGGGAGGGAGGGAGGGGGTAGTGGGCTCCTTGGTGCTCTCTGAGCTGAGTGGTTTTCTTGCAGGTGTTGCGTGGACCACCATGGGAAGATCGACTGGCTGGGTGGGCCAGGCGTTCTCTCAGCCCAGCCCGCCTCACAGGGCTGTTGTGGGGAGGGTGGATCAGAGGGGGGGGGACGTTCCCTGTCTTGAGGGTTTCATAGAAAGAATAAATGGGGGGAATGAACGGGTGAAGGTAGGAGATTGAACAGCCCCTTGTCTGAAATGGAATAAGGTTTCCTGCGTGAGCTGCAGGTTGGACTAGAAGACCTCCACGGTCCCTTAGGGGGAATTTTAGCACAGGCTGTGATTTAATTCTTTTTTTCCTATTTGTTGTATTTATTGTATTTTTATTATTGTTCGTTTTCAATTCCTGTGCACCGCCCTGGGTCCATTTCGGTGGAGAAGGCGCGGTAGATAACTTGAAATAAATGAAATGAAATGAAATTCCAGCTCTATTGTGACTGACTGAAGCTGCGCCTCCCGCTCCCACCCCCACCCCGGCCCCCCACCCCGAAGCCTCCACTCCGACGCCCGCCGGTGCTTAGGACCCTGGAGGCGGTCGGGGCTGGCTGGGAGAAGGGGGCGCTGGATGGCTGCGGGGAGGGGGGCCTGAAGGGGGCCGGGAAATCAGCGGCGGCCCCCTCCCCACGCCTCGAAAAGACAAGGAAGGCAGCGAGCGAGCGGCTGGAGCAGGCGGGCGTGGGGGATCGCGGGGGATCGCGGGCTTCCCCGGGCGGGCTGCTGCCTGCCCGCCTCCACGCTTGCCCGCAGCTCGGCGTTTTTGCGCAGCCGGCGGGGAGCGGTGGGGGCGGCCGCCGTCGAAGCAGTCCCTCCTTCAAAGCTTCTCGCGGGGTCGCTCGGCCCAGCCGGGGGTGGGGAGAGCGGAGCAGCATGGGCGGGGGGCGGGGGAAGGCTGCCAGGTTGAGTCGGGGGGCGTCCGGGGGAGGAGGAGGAGGAGGCCGCTGAGAGGAGAAGGGCTGCGCCCCCTCCCCGGCGAAGGCGCGCCATGTACGGGGAGCGTCCCTGCAGCCCCATGGGTGGGGGGCGCCCGTCCAGCCTGCAGGCGTTCGCCGGGACGTCCTCCCTGCACGGGGTGAGCCACATCTGCGCCGCCGGCTCGCTCTCCCTGCGCCGGGCGGTGTGGGCGCTGTTCTTCGCGGGCTCGCTGGCCCTGCTGGGGCTGGTGTGCGCCGAGCGCGTGGGCTACTTCTTCACCTTCCCGCGGGTGACCGCCGTGGACGAGGTGGCGGCGGCCAAGCTCCCCTTCCCGGCCGTCACCCTCTGCAACCTCAACGCCTTCCGCTTCTCCCAAGTCACGCGCAACGACCTCTACCACGCGGGGCAGCTGCTGGCCCTGCTGGACGCCCGCGCCGAGGTCCGCGGGGCCCCCTGGGCCGACCCGGAGACCCTGGCCGCCCTGCGGGACAAGGCCGACTTCCGCGGCTTCAAGGCGCGCCCCTTCGACATGGCCGAGTTCTACAACCGGACGGGCCACGACCTGCGCGAGATGATCTGGCACTGCCGCTTCCGCGGGCTCGCCTGCAGCGCCCGCAACTTCACCCTGGTGAGTGAGGGGCCGCCCGGGAGGGGTCCCGGGGAGAAGGGCGGCCTTGGGGAGGGCTTCGGCCTCCGCTTCCCATCTGCGGACCCCCCCCCCCTTTCTCGCAGTCCTCGAATTACGAGCCCCAATTTAGGTCGCTAAGCGAGACGCTGGGAAATGTTAATGAAGTGCCTGCCTCCCCTCAACGCCCGTTTGCTTGTGGGTGGGGAAGGATGGGCAGTGGTCCCACGGCTGGAACGGGGAGGGGGCGTCTATTGAGAAGAGCCGCCACGCAGAGAGCTCCAGCCTCCTCCCTCCACCTGCAGTGCATAAATCCCACGCCGACCTCGCCCCCCCCCCCCCGCCCCCATCCCACGTGCTGGACAGTCCTTGCAGTCCTCGATTAAGAGCCCCAATTTAGGTCCCTAAGCGAGAGGCTGGGAAATGTTAATGAATTGCCTTGCCCCCTCGGTGAAGGGGGAATCTGGGTGGCCATTCAGTCAGCCCCAAGGTCGTTAAGTGAAGCGGGCTTCTCCCTCCCCTTGGAAGAGGAATCGGGGGTCACACCCCACTCCCAGAATCGGTGGAATCGGAAATG
Source organism: Rhabdophis nuchalis (assembly GCA_039707465.1). Classification (NCBI taxonomy): domain Eukaryota; kingdom Metazoa; phylum Chordata; class Lepidosauria; order Squamata; family Natricidae; genus Rhabdophis; species Rhabdophis nuchalis. The sequence continues at coordinate 314,467 of CM077647.1, read as the reverse complement.
GCGGGGGAGCACCTGAAGTTTTGGGTCGTAGGCCTCCCAGGGGGGATGCCGCAAGGGTCATAAGGGTGAGACATGATCCTTTGTTTGGGGCCGTCACAACTTCGGTCAATATGCGGGTGGTCGTAAGTCGAGAGCTATTTGTATTTGTCTCTGGGCTGCTTGGTGTTGTCTTCAGTGGAGGTGCAGAATCGGGGGCAGGATGTGGCCCACTGAAAGCATTGGGGGAGGAGCCTGAAGGAAAGGGGGCGGTCCCCTCCCCCAATTCTGGCAAATTCCCAGAATGGCCAGCCTCTCCCTCCTGCGCTCCTGCCAGGCCACCTGCGGGCACCTCCGGGGTGGGAGGGGAGGGAGGAGCCCAGAAGCCCCTTTGGGGTCAGCAGGAAGGAGGGGAGGTGGGCCGGAAGCCCCCTCCCCAAAGGAAGGAACCCATTCTCCCTGAGAAGGAGGACCGGATTTGAAAGTGGGGGTCTGCTTAAGCCTTGGTCCCCCACTTTTCCCAGCCAAGAGGGGAGGGGAGGAGGGGGGCAGCAGCCCCCGCCACCCTCGGGCCTCATCAGTGGGTAGAAGGCCCAAAGGGGGCTTCTTCACTTCCTGTGCCCCCCCCCCCACGATCTTTTTCTCCCCT